>JAVGWX010000010.1:22245604-23445604 GCA_036924085.1 Ariolimax columbianus | reverse complement strand
TCAACTTGCTTCCAGTTTTTTCCTGTTTTCTTGACTTCCCCCTCCAGATCTCATCTCTATGTATTCCTTGGTCTGCCTATGCCTGTTCTTCTCTGGGGGCTCCATGACAGGGATTGCCTGATGATACTGGCCTGGGGCTTTCTTAATGTATGACCCATCCATCTCCACTTTATTCCTAAGATTTCCTGTTCCAATTTCCCTTGTCTCGCTCTCTCCCACAGTCTGTAACTTTGTCAAACCACTGTGTACCAAGAATCTCTGTGTTTTGGAGCCTCCAAGCAAACGTCTGAAATCGATTAAGGCATCAGTGTTGTCATCAAGGTAAAGGTGTTTTGTGCTGTGGTATTATCCACTCTACACATGCCTATGAGACATGGACAGTGTTTAGCAGACAGCTTAGTCGTTTTTACTTGAGCATTCTGTGTAAGCTACTCCGGATTAGGTGGCAGAACAAAGTGTCTAACTCTGAAATTCTTAGCATTACTAACATGTTGAGCATCTATACACTTCTGAAATTGGCTCAGCTACGACAAACGAGACATGTTGTTCCAATGCCAGATAAAGGCATCCCCAAACAGCTGTTATACGGTGAGCTCAAAACAGGCAGACACTCACCAGGAGGACAGAAGAAATGATACAGGCTCCTTGAAAGTGTCTCTGAAATGCTTCAATATTGACGTCACCGCCTGGGAAATGATTGAACAAGACCATACCACCTGGCGAGCTAGTATCACTGCAAATGCTCAGATTGCAGCCATTACAGAGGTTCAGGGAAAGCGCGCTGCTCAAAAAAAAACAATACTCACAACGATCTTATAGCCAGCTCCCCACATGTGTGTGCTGAATGTAGCAGGATGTGCCATTCCAGGATTGATCTTTACAGCCATCAGAGAACACATATTTTGCAGCAATAGTCTGCTGCTGTCCCCATCTTCGTTTGCGATGAGCAACTATGATTATTATTATTATGAGCTGGGGTGGTCAGCTACTGTCCTTCATTCTTTTAGCACATGTCAGATATAAATTTTCAGAAGACTAGTTTATAGCTGAGTCAACCAGCGAAAGCCGTTGTACCAATCTTGAGAAAACAATTGCTCTACTGCTATATAACCAGATGCTCATATAATGTCAAAGCGGAGATGTATATAAAACATATAGGTAACTCGTAAAAGTTCAACTATATGAAACAAAAGACCACAGCTCACCAGTTTTGTTTACTATACTCAACGCCATGGCTATCAAACATATGAAATGTATACGCATGTCTCGATCTAGATGAACGGTTATGTTCACTTTTGTGGACAACTTCTCCATGGATCAGCCCTAGCGAGCCTGCAGAAGTCAAATATAAATAAATTCATCCATCTAATTATGTGGTTAGACATTGTAGGGAGGAACACAACTACTTTCTTTGTGTCAACTGAGTGCATACAACAAATCTTTCCAATGCTGTGATTCACCAATTTATAGGATTTATGAACAAAAGCTGCTTGTCCATGCAGTGAACAGGCTAGGTTTGTATTGCCTGGCTTGAAGGTTTTAAACCAATGCCCATTTGGTCAGAAGACTAATATCCAAACCATGCCTCACCATCTATATATTGTTATTTTCAGCCTGTACAGCCCTCTACTATTTCTCATCTCATCCATTCACTTATGTCATTAGAAGTCAAAGAAAGACAGTCTTCTGACATGTGTCATCTGTGGATTCATTCTTATTTTAAATCCCATTGTACTGTTTCTCGTCTCATCCATCCACTTATGTCAGTAGGCATCGTAGGGAGGTCTAATCTTGTTTCAAGTACCATATCTGTAACCATTGTTAATTTCAATACATTCCTCTGTAGTATTTATCACCTCATCTATCCACATGTCATCTATCAGGTTCCAACTGTGTGGTTGCGTGGTCACTGTTATTTTCAATCCATACACAGATGGATCTGCCACAGGGGCTACCACCAACGCTGGATATGGCGCTGTAGTTAAATACTACAATCTGCACCAAGAAGACTACCTCTGCATCAACGGCCCATGCAGAGAGACCTTTTCAAACTACGAAGGAGAAATAATAGCAATATAAAAAGGTCTGTGCTGAATAATTTCATATTTTGAAAGTGGCATTATACAACCTGAGGAGATCGTTATTTTCTCAGACTCAAAATCTTCACTTCAAACCATGGAAAACCACCCCTACTGTACGCAAACCTACCTGGAGGCAGCATATATTTCCAGAGGTGGTAGAAAATATACCAGGTATTGGAAACAAGAACAGCCAGACTGAAAAAGAAAGAAGAGACATAACCCTGAGGTACATAACGAAAAACTACCCAAGCATGGACTGGACCCATGCATACACCGACGGTTCTGTAACAAACACAACACAGAACGGAGTGGCAGGGGTATTCCTGAGCCTACCAAATGGCAGAAAAACAACACTATCAGTGGCAACTGGAAAATACTCAAGCAATTTCAGAGCGGAAGCAGAGGCACTGAGGGCTGCAGTAGAAGAAATTGTGACATGCAAAAGAAATGAAAGCCATATAGTCCTGTTTACAGATGCCCTGGCCATAGTCACAGCACTAAAAAGCCAGAAAAATACTGAACTTAATGATTTAAGAGCAGTACTTTGTCAAATATGCCAGCAGTCCGCACCAAAAAGGGTAGTGGTACAGTGGGTTCCATCCCACTGTAACATCCAAGGCAACGAGGAGGCAGACAGACTGGCAAAAGAAGGTGCAAGACTACCACAACCAGATACTAGTGTGACATACGAAGAGTTAAAAAGGCTTATTAGAGCTAGATACATGACCAAATGGGAAATAGAACATACTGGCTATACAAAAAACGATGCCTATTACCAGTTGAACAGAAGAGAGCAGGTCGTGGTCTTCAGACTTCGCACTGGCCACAATAGACTGAGGTACTACCTATTCAATAAATTGAAGATAGGTGGCACTGACGAATGCACATGCGGTACTGGGAAAATGACCGCTGAACATCTGCTGCAAAACTGCCCTTACATACAAGGATCAGAGAAAGCAGATGTGGCCATCACCAGTGACAACACTAGACATGCTCTATGGCAGTGTTGACAGCCTCAGGATGACCGCTGCTTTTTTCGAAAAAATAAAGGTTGACGTCTGACAGCGTACGAAGAAGAAGAAGAAGAAGAAGAAACCATGGAAAACAAGTTTCCCGCTGTTAATATCATCTACAAATTAATTATCACATGGAAAGGAAGTGGTGCTCCAGTGGATCCCTGGCCATGTCAGAGTTTTAGGAAATGATAAGGCTGATGAACTGGCCAGAAGCATGGCAAATCTACCACAGTCACTACCTATTATCACACTACAGACCTGCAAGCAGATCCTAAGAAACAACTATAGACAGGGGTGGCGAAATCAGTGGGCCACATCCCAGACAGGTCAAATATATTTCAAACACCAAGTAAAACTAGATCCCCAGGACCCAGCCAAGAAACTGAGACGAAAAGACCAGAGTTTGATCTTCAAGCTGAGAACAGGGCATGCCAATCTCAACAAACATCTGAATAGAATAGACCCACTATGTGAATCAAATTGAAGATGCTGCCACAACCCCGACGAGTCAGTCGAGCACCTCCTGACTTTGTGCTCAGGGCTGGCCGATCTGTGAAACTGACTTCTCTCACCACACCCCACCATGCACAACACACTCTATACATCACTACAACAATTGAGGAGGACATGTGCTTTTGTCCAGGAGGCATTGGGCTATCAAGAGCTGCCAGCTCACAGCTAAAGGGTTGTTGTTGTTTCGAATGCCCACAATAAGTAGGTTTACTCTTTTGTGCGCCCTGAAAAGGACATTAAGTGGAGGGTTTCAGTAGCTTTCCTCACATCCCAAGCGTGCTGATGAAGGTGAACCATGGTCCACCGGGCGGTTGTGCTATGCTCTGCTTCATCTGCATGTCGATCACTACTATGGGGATCATGTCAATCCCTCACCTCATTAGCCAGGCTGCCATGAAAACAGCCCGTTTCCAGGGAGGGCTGCGAGGAAGCCGAGGCAAGGGTCTTGGCCAGTATATTTTACCTGACCTTGACTAAAATGTCTGATCAGTATGTTGTGCCTGACCAGACGTTAGTCTTCCTCCCCTAACACAGCTAAAGGGATTATATCATCATCATTATGCCTATGTAATGCTTTTTTTAACAAAGAATTCATCTTTCGCTCGGTCTTCCTATCGCTCTGAAGTCCTGCAGTTACAGACCAGATTGGCCATTGGCATCAGACATAAAATATTTTATTCT
The DNA here is from genome assembly GCA_036924085.1 of Ariolimax columbianus. NCBI lineage: Eukaryota > Metazoa > Mollusca > Gastropoda > Stylommatophora > Arionidae > Ariolimax > Ariolimax columbianus. The sequence continues at coordinate 23,441,313 of JAVGWX010000010.1, read as the reverse complement.
GTAGCATGCTGTACATGTGTGCAAGGTCTATGACCTGATTTGGACATTGGCATAAGACATCAAATATCTTATTCTGTAGCGTGCTGTACATGTGTGCAAGGTCTATGAACTGATTTGGACATATTTCTGCTTTGCCATGAAAGTTGGACAGCAATGATGCTCAGCAGCTGTGTCTCATAGGTAGGGAGCTTAACCCTTTGAACCCGGGATCCTTATGACCGGTGTATATGTATATAGCCCCCCCCCCCCCCCCCCCCCCACCCGAGTCACTGAACCGCTGTGGCGGTATAGCACACATATCTTCTAAGAACGGGCAAAGTATGGATAGACACGGCAGAATTTGCACACCTCTTGAATGTTATATTAAAATGGTGGTGCCCATGACTGAACGCATTGTGACATATTTTTACAAAATGTTCATGATGAAAAGACATGCAGAAAAACCAGTAAATGACTGTTCTAAAAGGCTTAAAATGGAACAAGCTGTCAAAATTGTTCTCAATGATTTGGAGGATGCTGAATTCGATTTAGGTGGTAATTATTCTGAAAGTGATATAGAAATTGAATCAGATGACCATTTGAGTTATACATTGTGTTTATCAGACTCTGATGAAGCTAAATCTGACCCTGTTCCTGATTTTTCTGGCAATCAGGCTGTTTTACAGGGGCGTGGACTGGGGCATCTCCCAGGTAGTGAGTGTCTCTAGTAAATTCGATGCAGGTTGGTCTCCAATAAATATATTCACAGACCTGTGTCTGCAGTAGACACAACATTTATGGAGCAGATATGCCTCAAGAACATTCCAGAATCTATTAATCCAGAGAGTAAAGCCAGTGAATTTTTGGAACTTTTCCTGGAGAACAATTTATGGCAGAATTTGTGTGAGCAGACAACTCGACATGCTCAGCAGGTGAGGTGCAAGAAACCAACCAACTACAATGCCAAAAATTGTAAAAGTGTAGTAGTGCCGGAGATGAAAGCATCCATTGGACTGCGTCTACAAATGGAGCACAGTGTGAGTAAACCACATTACGAGGAGTACTGGTCTAGCTCGTCTGCTAACTTCGTGTCTCACACTCCTAGTTTCCGCACTGTGATGGACCATGATCGCTTTCTTGCTCTCTGGACTTTTCTTCACCTTGTTGATGAGGAGGACCCTACTCTGGATAAAGCAGATAAACTTTACAAAGTGAGGCCAATGTTGGATGTGTTGCTACAAAATCTTGGCACTATTATTCGTTTCCACAGCAAGTGAGCTTAGACAAAGGTATGATCCCCTCTAAGAGCAGACTTGCCTTCAAATAATATATCAAGTCAAAGCCCATAAACTGGCGAATAAAGACTTACATGGCTTGTGAAGCAAGCTCTGGCTATATTCTGAATCTGGAAATCTACACTGGAAAAGCAGACAACTTAGTGTTGATGGTACTGTCGTAATCAAAATAACTTCAGGGAATTTGGTAAACAAAAATCATATTGTTGTCATAGACAGATTCTACAACAGTGTGACTCTATTTGACAAGTTGTACACTGATTATGGTATTTGCCTTGTCTGGATTGACCAAAGACCTGTACATTTTATATCCAACTACCACAACCCAACAGAAATTGGAACTGTTAGAAGGAGAGGAAGGACGCAACAGTTGTAGATGTTCTACCGCCGTAACTTTGTATTGACTATAATGTTATAATGCTTTCATGAAGGGGGATGTCAACAATCAAATTTGTCGTCTCAATAAGACACGACGGCATTATCGCTGGCCAAGGCAGCTAATTGTGAAATTCTTTATGTGGGCATGTAATAATGTCTACATACTTATGGATCACTATAGTCCCCACAATACAACAGGAAGACACTACAGGACATTTGGGATGTTCATGAACGAAGTTTGTTTATCCCTCATTGGGGATTATAGAACAGCTACTGCAAAACTTCACAACTGTGTCAGGGCACAACAGAGGCTGCAAAATGTTGGTTCCCATCATCCACAAATGTCTCCAAAAGCTACAAGAAATAACATTTGTGTAGTATGCTCATTTAAATTTAACAAGCATGTCAAGGACTTCCCAAATATGGCTTACAAAGGCAGACCATTCAAACAAGTCAAGACAAAATTTTGGTGTAAACATTGTGAGCATTATCTGTGCCTAAAGGATGGGTCTATGTTCTGGGAGGACTGGCATAATAAGTAGGAATATTGGAGATAATCAGGTCAGTCTATTCTATTGAGATAGAATAATTGAAACGGATCAGTTTTGTGATTTAACTAGTTTTATTCAGGTGTCTATTTTTTGCATTTTTACTGCAGGAGCCCAGGGGAATAGAGTTTTACAGGCCAGGTGACCAGGGTTCAAAGGGTTAATCAGAAGTCCCAAAATATAAATGGGTGGACAGCATTAGTTGCAGCCATATATTTAAATTGAACTGATTTAGTTGCTTCTCATCTACCATGAGCTGTATTGTATAATTTCAAATAGCATTTTTGATGGATACCATCTTGACCTGGACATTTATCCCCTTTTAATCCTTCCAATTTTGTAAAAACCATTTCCTCCATAATACAGATTGATTTTAATCCCAGTATATCCATTTCACATTTGAAAATATCTATAGACTCTGGGATCTTGGAGCAGTCTTGTGTAGACTGTGCCAAAGTATTGATTTAGTAGATTGGCTGGCTCCATATTTTCTCTTATTATGAGCTATCTGTGAGAATACTTGCCTTGGCGTTCGTTCTTTGTTTATTTCTAACATAAGAAAAGAAGCTTTTACTATCAGTCTTGATCCTGTTAGCAAGTTGTTTTTTTTCAAGTCTATTTTTGCTGCTTTAGTCACTTTCTGAGCTATGTTTTGCTTGTCAAAATATTTTAAATATGTTTCTTTCGATTTACCTGCCTTTATATATTAAAGGATGGAACTACAAATCCCATGTTCAACCCTCATTAGTCTGACTTTACTTGGTCACTTCTCTTCTCCTATGGGGTATAGAGGCATTTAAAAATGTTTCTTGTGGCTTATAGTTTCTAAAGGATGGGATTGTGACCCCCATGCCCAACCATTCTTAGTGTGGCTTTGCTTGGCTACTTCTCTTCTACCATTGGGTGTAAAGGTTTTTTGTCTTTGGCTCATAGTTTATATAGAATGAGGTAGTCGAGACCAACCTTCCTTAGCCATCTCTTGTGACAAGTTTGACAGATTACAGTGTTAAAATATAGTGTTCCCCTTTCAGAACCTCCCAAAAAAGGAGCAACAATCCAATATTCCAAGGTGAACCAGAAGGTTTAAATAAGTATAGTTTGATACAATGTACCAGAAGGTTTAAATAAATATAGTTTGATACAATGTACCAGAAGGTTTAAATAAATATAGTTTGATACAATGTACCAGAAGGTTTAAATAAGTATAGTTTGATACAATGTACCAGAAGGTTTAAATAAGTATAGTTTGATACAATGTACCAGAAGGTTTAAATAAGTATAGTTTGATACAATGTACCAGAAGGTTTAAATAAATATAGTTTGATACAATGTACCAGAAGGTTTAAATAAGTATAGTTTGATACAATGTACCAGAAGGTTTAAATAAATAAAGTTTGATACAATGTACCAGAAGGTTTAAATAAGTATAGTTTGATACAATGCACCAGAAGGTTTAAATAAGTATAGTTTGATACAATGTACTCTAGAAATAAATGTTATAATTATCTAGCTTATCTTTATTACTTCTCAACAGAAGAGCTTACCTACCAGCTTTCATTTCTGCAGGAATAAATTTGTTATCATCATAAACTACTGGCGGACATGTGAAAGCAGTTTTATTTGAAGATTCTTCTGCTGAACATTTGATCATGTATCTTTCATTATCCACACCATCTGCATAACAAAACAATACAACAGTGTGGTGAGTGACAGTAAAGATGGCAATTCATTTAGGAGAAGGAAAACTGATATTAAATAATCTGCTGCCTTGCAGGTAATCTGGTCAAAGTCAAAGGCTAAGAAGAGTTAAACTGAATAAACATACGTGCAGAAAGTGGATGTGCCAGGCCACAAAGTGCAGATACAAGTCCAACAGTTAAATATGGAAAACAAAATAATGTTCTTTCAGGAAATGACAACGGTTATGTATGCTGGCGGTTCCTGTAGCTCACTGACTGAATACACTTCTGATCAGTCCTCCTAGCGGTCTTCTGTACTTAATTTGTTGTTATTTGTTAGGTATATTTTTGAATATTTTAAACAAGCACACCCTGTTTAGCTACAAAAAGAGTCATTCTGTTTGCATCAGGGTGAGTTTGCCATCTTGATGGTATGTTGGTGGACCTGTGATTAGCCTTTGAAAGGGCTGGATTATTTTGAATAATAGTTTATCTGTGAACTTTAGTATATATTCAAACAATTAAAATAATTGAATTAAATAATTTATTCTTCTTCTTCGTTCGTTCTCAATCTCCCACTACCAAACCATGAAAGGGCTTAAGTAGCGGAATGTAGTCCAGAGAACGGAATGCATTGTGTCGTAGTTTACAGCTTAGCTGCGATATTTGCACCTTTCGGTCCAACACATCCGACTTCAGCAAGCATTTTTTGAGTACCGGGTTAGCATTCCCTCTTCGATCCCTTCTCCTTAGCCAGTCTGCCCTGCTGCAGCCTGTTATCCAGGATCACCGCGTGGAGGTGTAGAAGGGTCTTGGCAGCTATGGTTCACTGGCCCTGACGCTAGCAGTCAGCTATGGGTCGCTGACCACTGCAGCTTATGCGCTGCTCAGCATCTTGATCCCGAATTAAATAATTTAACTTTTCAAATAAAGATGGGGCACAGCGACTTATTATCCACTAGCACACCATGGCCTATGACAGAGACCGTTGGAAGAGAAGTTGGGAACCGCGGCGTTATAACTGCTGCTGAAAGACAGGTCATCCAGTAATGCACCAGCTAAATAAAGTAGTGAACTCACGCTTGAATTAGAATGAAGAAAAGTGCATATGTGGATTGCATACAGGGACATGCAGGACACCAACCTCGAGGTGACTTAATACAGGTTTATTTGATAATTAAAGGAATGGATAAATTAGACTTAACAAGTTTTTCAAAATACAACCACCTACAAGAACAAGAGGGTATAGCTACAAATTAACTAAAGAAAGGTCCAGATTAGATATTAGGAAATATTTTGTTAGTCAGAGAGTAGTGAATGTTAGGAATGCATTGCCACAAGAAGAAGTAGTGGAGGCAGGGACAATTAATGCATTTAAGAATAGATTGGATTCACAGCTTTTAGAGAAAGGAAATGTAAAAGAAACTGGTTATTTACAGACTCTGCAGTCTCTTCTAAACCAGTATAAAAACGTTAAGTTAAGTATGAGAATGGAAATGGAGGCAGTGACCTCTGCTCAGAGGTACAGAAAGGCTGGCTACAGCTGAGGGAGTCTCAAATCACCAGGGACTGGACTGGTGTGGATCTACTGTCCACGTCATGCTGAGGTTCCAGGAAATGACAGGGCTGACATCTACATAAGCACCCATTATGGGCAGTTTGGATAATGATAGGGGTAACATTCTGAAGTCTATCAATGACTGCCTGTTGGATGACAACACTAACCTATATGAACCACCAATAACTTACTTACTTAGTCGCTCCTCTTCTACCGTGAGGTGTAGAGGTTTTCCAGAGAGAACGCCACACTGCTCTACCTGCCGCCTTTTTCCTCGCCTCTTTCCAATCCAGCCCTCAATCTGTTAGGGACTTTTGTATGTTGTCTTCCCAACATACTTTGGGAAAACCTGGGGGGGTCTGCTCCCTTGACTTTTTATCTCCCATGACCACTTTGGTATCCGATCTTCTTCCATTCTACAGATATGGCCAAACCACTGTAGTTGGGACTGCTCCACTCGTCTCTGCAGGGGTTGAACAGCGAGAATGCTACGTATTGTAAACTGCTACGTATTGTGACCACCAATAACAATAATCACAATATGATAGCTAAGACAAATCTGGCTAAACAAGAAATGATCAATTCAATTACACAAAAACTCAACAAAAAATGCATAAAACAAGACATGTATAAGTGCATCCAAAAAAGAGTGACCCTCCATCATGCAAAGACACAACAAGTCAATCTCCTTTTTCTCTACACAATCAATTATAAAATATAGACATCTACATGGATAGAAGATGACTAATATACACACGCACAAATATAAATATCTAGCCATACATACAACCAGAGGAATATACATGTACCCTTTTATAACTCTTTTCAGCTTGGCAATGTCTTATTCGCCCAGGTGGGAAATCATTACGTTGAACTGGTTCTTTGGTAATCAACCTTTTAACACCAGCATCAGCCATTGTCGCATAGCAACTAATCTTCGTTGGTTAGGGAGAGAAAATTATAATCGAACATCTGAGACACGTGATGATATTATTTTCTCAAAACAGCGTGCGATTCAGATTTAGTATTTTGGCGATTTTTTCAGAAATATCTTCAAAAGTTATGGATTCTTTGCTTCAGAAGTTATTGATTATTTTATCAGTTTATTTGTCCAATGATCACACATCTGGATCACTCATGGATATTCAATACACACCTGATTCCTACTTTGATTGGAACACGAAACCCAAAAAGGTAAGTGTCATGAAATTTATGGATATATCAATGAAATACACGATGTAGTAGGTAACAAAAAATTTCTTTCTCTCCAATTTCCATCTGCGTATTCATGTTATTTAACACTTCATACTAATATAAAATCTTTATTATGAATACATCATGTTATAGACAGTTTAATTATGTATCTTACAATGTTTCGATCGTAATTTTAGCTCAATTTGTTCAATATATTTATTTTATTTTGAATAAAATTTTGACACACAGAATTCCTGCACAGAAAGACACAAATCAGCAAAATTAGCCTGGACTGAAAAGGAATAACTACACTTTAAAAACAAAACCAATGCAGTCTGATGGTTACATAATCATCTACTGCTTTTTATTATCGATAAACGGCATCAATGTATTTCAGGCAGAGCCATAAGGGTTGAGTTTCTTTCATGGGAAGGTTATTATTCTGATGGCTCATGTAGCTTGCTGACTATACACACTATTCCTGCACTCTCATACATCATTCCCAGATCAATCTATATTTAACTCAAAATCCTAATACGGTTTGAGACATCTATGTCTTTTATGAGCTCCTTCATGGTTGCTAACCCAGCAAGACCAGGACAGTAGATCCACAAAAGCTCCTATTGGTTTGAGGCATCTATGTCTGCTATAAGCTGTTTCATGGCTGATAACCCAGCAAGAACAGGATAGTATATCTAAACAAGCTAATGAAGGATTGATACATCTATGTCTACTATCAGCTGTTTCATGGCTGATAACCCAGCAAGAACAGAATAGTAGATCCAGACAAGCTAATGAAGGTTTGAGGCCTCTATATCTGATATCAGCTGCTTTATTGCAATAAACCCCAGCATGACCAGGACACAAGCCTCTGAAAGCTTGAGACCTCTATATTTTCTATTATCTCATGCCATTCTCATCAATGCAAGATTCTCCCCAGCATAGACTGTACAAATAGATTCTTGATTCTTTTCTGAGTGAGGGCAAGGCAGGTAGGAAGTGGACTGTTCCCCTACCTCAAAAGGATGTAATCTTCTAACACCTCATACTCTACAACAGTATCGTCTGTGGGAATCACAAAGCTTAAAACAGAACAAAAAGTTCTTGAACACTCTCAAACAACATTTTATTAGTCTTCTTCTTTCTTTGACTCCCTGATGGCTGGTGTTATAGACTGATGCGGCCTATAGGTTTAAAGGCATAAATACTTTTATTTACTTACTTTTATGTGAGCCTGGGATAAACCAAAGACATCCATTTTCCTTGCTTGCGTCCTCTAGAGGAATCCACAATCCGACCAGCCTATTCGGGGTCGTGTTGAGGAAGGTCGAGTCCTGATGGGGTACAACTGGATTGATGACAAATTGTGAGCTTAAACAAAGCAGTGACAAAAACAACAGAAATAACAGAGACAAGCATATTTGGAAAATATGAAAGGGAGAAAAGGTTGTATTAGGGCCAGGTGAAACATACTGACCATGACCCTACCTAACATCATGGTCAGGTGTAACATATTGGCCAAGACCTTACCTCATGTCAGGGTCAGGTGAAACATACTGACCAAGACACCAACTAACATCAAGGTAAGGTGAAACATACTGACCAAGACTCTATCTAACATCAGGGTCAGGTGAAACATACTAACCAAGACCCAACCTCCCTTTCTTGCAATGCCCGGCCGCTGGCCGGTCAAAATTTAAAAAAAAATCTACCCAAGTTATTTTTACCTTTCACCAGGTGGTTTCTTGGGAGCAGCTACAGATGGTGCCTAACTGGCTGCAAGTCTTCTTAGCTCTAGTGTTTGGGTCTATTGAGATGGACTCGCACATCGGTAAAAACTACCCTCCAAGAAACTGGTTGTATACAGACTCTGTAGAGTCTTCTAAACCAGTATAAAAATGCTGTTAATAATCTGACACTGAAAGGCAAAACAGGAGAACAAAAAGAAGAAAGAAGAAGAAGGAGGCGGCAGTTGATCAAGTTTAAGACATAACACCTTGCTGAAAATATACTGGAATAGAAAAAGGAGATGACAAACGTGCAAGAGGTAGGCAATGCTATAAGTGAGAGAATAACATGAAGAGATGGACAAGGAAAAGCCTGTTAGATTGTACTATTAAGGCAAGAGACTGAAAACTTTGGAAATCCATTGTAATTAGCCTTCAATGTAGAGATGACAACTGATCTGATCACAACTGAGAATCTGCCAGAACTGATGCCTTTATCTTGTCGCAATTTGGCTGCTTGAGTACCAAGAAACACCCCAGAGATATTCCAGTAGAAGTTTCACTCTTAGTAGGTTCTGCCAAATTGGACAGGCGAGTAGGATTACCCTGCTTTTCAAGTTCAGGATTTGAGCACAGAACTGACTTCTTTGTCTAAGTCAAAAAACGAAACTATTTTGTAATATCGACAGATACTCAAACTTTGCTGTGGGACAAGTATCTAGATCACGAAGCTCACATGACTATCCCTGATGAAAGCCAGAAGGAAATCACTGACAAGTAAATTATGAACCAAACGTATAATGTATTAAGTAAGTTTGGTACAGGATGGTCTTCAATAAATATATTCCATAACAAGGTAGGAACACTGGAGATGATCAGGTCAGCCAATCATAGTGCGTAGATGTCTCAGATGTCTAGCTTGAGTGTATTTTCTAAGGTGCATAGAGGAATGGGATTTTACAGACCATGTGACCAGGGTTCAAGGAGTTAAAGAGGACAAAAATAACTTACCCAATCCACCTATTCTTGGTTGCTGTGAATAGAGAGGCAAGAAAAATAGCAACGTCAAGTCTTGGTTTAATCACACAAAATTTAAAACAAATTATAAAAAAAACCTTTCCTTATTCACTTTGTTTCCTAAAGCAAAGCATGTTGTACTGTTATTAAATACCTATAGGGCCAGAACATCGAGCATCGGCATACATAGAGGTCTAACTTCCCATAGGGGCACAACTAAGCCATTTCAAGAATCTGAACACAAGCAAGTTTGAGCTGTGCTGCCCCTCAACACACTATTTGAACATACCTAGCAAAACCTGTCATTTATACAAACCACTTGGGTCAATATGGACTAAGTGTACACATACATTGAAGCTGCGATGGTGCAGAAGATCCAAAGCTGATAAAAATATCAACAAGTATGGCTCAGATGCTGCACTGGAACAATAACAAACAACAATAACATGTCTCACCTAAGTGGGTCATGGAGCAACAAGAAAAGCTTTCTTTCCCTACTTGCATGTTGTATAAGATGACTAAAGAGGATTGTGCATGGCACTGACAACCTCACCATGTAAAAACCATTACTGCACTGCAAATGGCTGGAAGCAGACTTTCCAAAAACTGGCTAGGGTAAGCCAAATACAGTGTTGGACCTATACTTCAATAAAGGGAGCGATTGGAAACTTAAGTGCTTTGTGACTGCAGGAGCAAGCAGCCTTAATTCCTCTGCCTTATAAATCGTCCCAGTGGGCTTGAGCAGTGAGAATAAATGGCATTGTGAAAATAGTTTAGACAAAAATGGCCCAAAGAACTGGGTTCAATGCACTTATACACTCCTCCCCTACCACATGTGCTTGGGCTCCTTCCTTGCTGAAAGTGTCGACGATAGCACAAAATCTGTAGCTGTTGCCCAAAAATTTACCCATTTACAAATGGGCTGACTGGTCCTACCATGAAAAAAACCTGCAACATACCTGGTCTATCACATCAATTGTGAAGTGATTTGAACCTGGTATGTTGGATTTGTAAACCAAGCTTACAATCCCTTGACCACTGGCTCCCAGATAGTATGAGGCAAATTAACCCGCGCCAGTGAATTTATTACAAACATATGAAAGGAACATCAACAGATGTGGCAGAATTAAACAAAGGGATTGTTGTGAAACAAACATGCACACATGGGTTCATTAGAAAAAGCTGTCATAGACATTCAGACGCGCATCTCACTGCTTAGGTAGACATCAGATGGTGTCCACAAATAATAACGCAGCAAGTGGTTCAAACAACAACACCCCCCAAATGCGTTCTTCCTTGTGGTAGTCGGTCGGTCAGCACATGTGTCAGACCCATTGTGAACACATCTTCCCAAACAACACAGCGAATTCCTCTGCTAGAAAACGTAAGCTCCGATGATGGTCCATCTGTATTGCATCAATACCGGCGATGGCGTCTTGTCACAACAATATCTGCCTGACCTGATCACAGAAGATCGTTTATTAACTCACGTCCTGCCAGAAAAATTCATGCCTAGTCCTTCACTGTTGTCTTCGACACACTTTGCCGCCATATACTTCTTGCATTCTGCAATGAATATGGGCTGGTTGACATCCTTCAGCTGTTGGGAATTACCGCACACTGATCAACCCTGGACGGATTCCGTATCACAACTGCCATGTTCTCAATGGTCTGCAGTAGAACCTAAGAACATGAGGATAATGAGCAAGTGCACACTTAACATCTTTATACTGGTTTAGAAGACCCTGCAGAGTCTGTATACAACCAGTTACATTTACATCACCTTGCTCTAAAAGCTATGCGCATCCAGTTTATTCTTAAATGCATTAACTGTCCCTGCCTCCACTACCTCCCCTGGCAATGCATTCCAAGCAGACACCACTCTCTGACTAAAAAAATATTTCCTAATATCTAACCTGGACCTCTCTTTAATCAGCTTGTAGCTATGCCCTCGTGTTATTGTAGGTGGCTGTATTTTAAAAAACTTGTTATAGTCTAATTTATCGATTCTTGTACGTCTGTACATTAGTATGTGCTTATTAAGTCAAATGTGACATCATGCTCCTCTCGCATATGTCCACGTGGCACCAATCAGGCGGGTTTTATTTGAACACACCTCATAGTTTTAGTAGTAGCTTAATCTAAGCTATGTCAATGTTTATTTGTGTCACAACAAAAATAATTCACACTTACCTTGAAAATGTACATACTCTGACAAATCACTGGATCTGCAAAACCAATGGCTTTGGCTATTTCCTGAAATGCACGAATGTTAAATCTGATGCTAGTGAAATCTAACTTTACAGCTAAAATTATCATTGCAAAGTTTATTCCCATTTCTGAGGTCCCATGTGAGAACTCTTATAGAGCAGAGGAATAAAGACTGCTTGCCACTGCAGTCACCACACAGTGAAAAGGCTATGTTTTTATTATATCCCTAATAGAAATAAACTATGGTTATGAACATGTGTCTCTTTTGCCTATGTTGGTTAATTAGTTGGTTATTGATCCAGTGCCTATGGGCTCCTGCCTTTGGCCCAATGCCGTATAATTGTATCTGCAAGTGTTTGTAAGCTGTTGTTTAGTTCCGTACAAAGTGTTTCATTTGTCTGGCCTCGGAGGAAGAAGCTTTTTCCTAACACCGGCAAGTGCCAGACATTAAAAAACACGATGTTCAACAGTTTTGTAGGGATGTGTGCACAGCCGGCACTCTCAAGTATGTTCTGGTTGGATGATGTTCAACAGTTTCGTAGGGATGTGTGCACAGCCGGCACTCTCAAGTATGTTCTGGTTGGATGATGTTCAACAGTTTCGTAGGGATGTGTGCACAGCCGGCACTCTCAAGTATGTTGTGGTTGGATTCTGTTCAAGTGACTGTTAAGTTCTGTGTTGAGTGCGAAGGCCGAAAATGGTGCTTAGGTATCTCCTTTTCAGGAGGTTGATGTTGTCTTTGGAACTTGGGATGGCCATGTGTTTGTAGATTTTTCTCCCAGTATTTCCCATTGCCCATCTATTCAGCCAGGCCTCTTTATTCACAGTTTTCAGTAGTTGTTTGATTGTCTGTAGGGTTGTTGGTGTGTATTGTTGTTCTTGACGATCCTTTCTTCATAAAGCCGGTATACAAACTGTTTGATCATTTAGTTCTTGAATCAAAACATGTAATGTTATGTAAGTTGTGAAGTATAGATGCTGATAGTTTATGTAGCTGGCTGGTTGTACACACTAATAATCCATCCTCTAAGCTACCTCCTTCAATCAACGTTTGATTACAAACTCCTGCAATCTGTGGATCGCTAATTCATTGATATAGATATGAACATGACCTTTTATAATACAGGAGTCCACACTTTTTGTTTGATGTTCCGCTCTTTTGAATTTTTACAAATGTAAACAGAAGCCCATACATTGCCTCTGTTTTATCATGTCTCCAGTACCTACACCTTCTAAGCACTTCTGTGACCAATAGCTGCTTTTCACCCCAATCGACTTGCCAACATTCTTTTCAGACTGTGTACAGAAATCATTTGTAGTGCTTTCACAAGTATTCGCAAGTAATATATAGTGTTTGATTTATGTCTTTGCTGGCCAAAATGCATTTGCAAGCTAAAAAAGACAAGGTTCTGCATTTAAACTATTTCTCTTGTGTTCGACTGTGGTCTGGTCCATAACCTGTGAAATAAGCGGGGTAAGCCTATATAAGCATTTCACTGGACAATAGTATCATGTAGGTAAACAGATACATTTACCCCTCTTTCTTTATTAATTTTCTTAAGCTAGTCGTAAACTTGAGAACTGCCATGAATGGCAGTGATCCAAGATAAAAGCCAAACATTGTCATAATATGGCCAAAAATATGTTGGCTTTTGTAAAAATTAATTCCAAAATAAATATTTAGTTTAAATATAAAAGAAAATGAATGAGAATTATCCCAGTGCAGTAAAGTAATATGGCATTCAGGGAGTGAATAACAAACCCAGTCGCATTCAAGAAAGAGGTAAGACAGGGATGTCTATATTCTCCAAGTCTATTTAACTTGTATTTAGAGGTGATGATGGAAGAAGCCACCAGAAATTGCAACATAAGGATCAAGGTCAAGGGAGAAATAATATGTGCCATCAAATTTGTGAATGATCAAGTCATAGGAGGAACAGAGAAGTCACTACAAAAACTGCTCAACAAGATCAACGACACAGTCAAGACATTTTGAATGAGGATAAATGCTAGTAAAACAAAAGTGATGGTAACAGCTAAACAAACTCAAAGATTAAATATCAGCATTGAGGGGCAGATCATAGAACAAGTGCAGAGATTTTCATATTTAGGCCAAATATGATTTGGGTGTTGATTTGAAAACTCTGCACAGTCTGTATGCACCCAGTATCTTTTACATTCACTTGATATAAAAATAACCTTGCCTATCCAATCTATTCTAGAATGCATAAATTGACTCTGTCTCCACTATTTCCTGTGGCAATGCATTCCAAGCATTCATCACTCTTTGACTTAAAAAACATTTCCTGGTATCTAACCTGAGATCTATGCTACTCAAATGCATTCTGTAGTGGCGGCCAGGTGCTTCTAACGAGGTGATAACAAATATAAGCTAATGTAAATATGTCAGAGAAATGTGAGAACTTACCTTGACCTTGTCACTCTGAGTAATTTGACTGAAGACTGGATCCAGGCAGTGAAGGGCTGAAAGTCAATAAATGTGGCCAATAATAAATATTTATGCACGGTTTATAGTTTTATATCTACTATCAATACAGAATTTATTCCCATTGCTTGGGTCCACCAGAAGGATTTATATAGGGCTGAGGAATAAAAGCTGCTTGTTCTAGCAGTTGCTATAGAATGCAGAGGGCAAGTTTTTATTTGACCTCTGATAGAAAGAAAGCTATTCAGTACAGAGGCTTTATACCTTTGACCAGAAAACAGGATCAAGCCAATCCTTTCTCAACCTCATATCAAAGCTAACACTTGACATTAGTCAGTCAAACTGGAGCAAGTGGCCACCGCTATAATTGGCCTTCTTGCATGTGGAGGTTATTGAGCTCTTGTAGAGATGGTTTCTATGTTTTACATGATGAGATTGCCTACTCTATGAACAACCCTACACAATTCCATTTTACAACATGTATAGTCAGTTACAGTGGTGCTATTCTTCATTAACTTTACTCACCAGTAGGGGGCCTGAGATCCACAACCAGAAAGGTTTAATATAAGTTACATTTATACTGTGTGTAGATGGCATCAAGATACTAAGCAGTGCATGAGCTGCAGTAGTCAGCAACTCTTCTGCTTCTTCTTCTTCGTACGCAGTCAGACGTCAACCTGTATTTTTTCAAAAAAAGCAGCGGTCATCCTGAGGCTGTCGACACTGCCATAGAGCTTGTCTCGTGTTGCCACTGATGATGGCCACATGTGCTTTCTCTGGTCCTCGTATTTCGGGCAGTTTTGCAGCAGATGTTCAGCGGTCATTTTTCCGGTACCACAACTGCATTCGTCAGTGCCACCTATCTTCAGTTTATTGAATAGGTGGTACCTCAGTCTGTTGTGGCCTGTGTAGAGTCTGAAGACCACGACCTGCTCGCTTCTGTTCAACTGGTAATAGGTATCATTTTTTGTGTAGCCAGTATGTTCTGTTTCCCATTTGACCATGTATCTGGCTCTAATGAGCCTTTTTGAATCTTCGTATGTCACACTAGAATCTGGTTGTGGTAGTCTTGCACCTTCTTTTACCAGTCTGTCTGCCTCCACGTTGCCTTGGATGTTACAATGGGATGGAACCCACTGTACCACTACTCTTTTTGGTGCGGTCTGCTGGCATAGTTGACAGAGTACTGCTCTTAAATCATTAAGTTCAGTATTTTTATGGCTTTTAAGTACTGTGACTACGGCCAGGGCATCTGTGAAGAGGACTATCTGGCTTTCATTTCTTTTGCCTGTCAGCATTGCTTCTGCTGCAGCCCTCAGTGCCTCTGCCTCCGCTCTGAAATTGCTTGAGTATTTTCCAGTTGCCACTGACAGAGGGTCAGTGACTCAAAGATGATTGCTAGCGTCAGGGCCAGCGAACCAGAGCTGCCAAGACCCTTCTACACCTTCACGTGGTGATCCTGGATAACAGGCTGCAACACAGCACATTGACTAAGGAGAAGGGATTGAAGAGAGAAGGCTTACCCGGTACTCAAAAATACCTGCTGAAGTCAGATGTGTCCGACCAAAAGGTGCAAATATCGCAGTCAAGCTGTAAACTACGACACAACACATTCTGTTCTCCGGACTACATCCTGCTGCTTGCAAAGCCCTTTTTATGGCTTGGTAACGGGAATTTGAGAACGAACGAAGCAGAAGAATTACCATGTGTAGATAATAAAGCATCCGCGTTACCTATCAGCTGTCCCCACTGCTTAGACATGCAAGCATCAATTTAGCTAAAAACAAAAGTATATTTACAATGATTTTGTACTACCAGTGTCAAACTTGGTCCTTGTCCAAAGTGTATGAAATGAGAATTTTGATGTATGAAATGAAGTGTTTGAGAAGGGCCATAAGTGTCACCAGCAGAGACTGGTTACAAAATGAGGACGTTCTGAAAATCGCTGGCATTACACCTTGTGCTGAGTACATGGAAGACATTCTGAAAATGGTTGGCAATACACCTCGTGCTGAGTACATTCTGAAAATGGTTGGCAATACACCTCACGCTGAGTACGTGGAGGACATTCTGAAAATGGTTGGCAATACACCTCGTGCTGAGTACATGGAGGACATTCTGAAAATGGTTGGTAATACACCTCGTGCTGAGTACTTGGAGGACATTCTGAAAATGGTTGGCAATACACCTCGTGCTGAGTACATGGAGGACATTCTGAAAATGGTTGGCAATAAACCTCGTGCTGAGTACATGGAGGACATTCTGAAAATGGTTGGCAATACACCTCGTGCTGAGTACATGGAGGACATTCTGAAAATGGTTGGCCATACACCTCACGCTGAGTACGTGTAGGACATTCTGAAAATGGTTGGCAATACACCTCGTGCTGAGTATATGGAGGACATGCAGCAGGTTGATATATGACAGAGTGCAACATCACAGGCTCACAATGACCGACGGGACACTTGGTCTAGGACAGACAACGTAAGTTGCCCATGACACTCAATGACATAAGTGAACAGAAAACTAACAAATAAAGGAGGATTAGGTGGCAGGTTTGGATACTAGTCTTCTGACCAAGAGAAAATAAGTTCAAACCTCAGTAAAGCATTGGTTTTTTTTATGCAATCCTGATGTTCAAACGGGCATATCAAGTGTCTGATGCCAGGTAGCAAAATGTTGTTTAAATTAATTTTGGTCTTTTGCCTAGAAGTACTATGTTGGACCAAGGACTTTACTCGACTACCTCTCCATCTCATTGGGGTAGGACCGAGTGGGGTCTACAAATTGTAGGATCACTAGAACGCCACTTTTTGTGCCAATCTTTTGTCAGACATGCACACCACACGTCCGGCCCATCTTCATATTCTTAACAATGCAGAATCTATGACATCATTGAAAGTGGTTCACATTCTTATCTCTATGTTGTGAATTCAGTCCTGTAGAGAGACTGTCAATGATCTTCACTCTATTTTCTTTTGAGCAACTTGAAACTTCTCTGCAACTGCTTATTATAGGTTCCATTTCTTGCAGGGATATTCAATGGCTGGAATATCCTTGCTGTTGAAGAACTAAGCGTTTATCATCTGTTGAAGTATGAATTTGACATGATTGAAGCTAAACCATCTCGCTGCTATCATAAGTGAAATCTAATGATTTGTTATGTCTTAGTCTTAGTAGACCTGTACTTCTTTAGGGGAAGATGCCACAATGAGCTGGATGTAGTCGGAAAGAGGATTTCCTGCTTAGTGGGCTAGGCTCAAGCAGCTTATTGCTCTGCTGTGTTGGGACAAGCGCGGATGAGTGTGATTAACCAATGTGCGAGTCCATCTTAATAGACTCAAACACTAGAGCACAGTAGACACGCAGCCTGTTCGGCGCCATCTTTGCTGCTCTTAACAAACCATGGCCGGTATTATACCATGTCACACAGATAATCGCCTCTTACGACACGCTCTCTGTGGGGCAGTGGGCTAGGCTCAAGCAGCTTATTGCTCTGCTGTATTGGGACAAGCGCGGATGAGTGTGATTAACCAATGTGCGAGTCCATCTTAATAGACTCAAACACTAGAGCACAGTAGACACGCAGCCTGTTCGGCGCCATCTTTGCTGCTCTTAACAAACCATGGCCGGTGTTATACCATATCACACAGATAATCGCCTCTTACGACACGCTCTCTGTGGGGCAGTGGTGCTATTCTTGTCCTTGTCATACACAAAGACCCTTGTGAACCACTCGGGAGTTTTAATTATTTGACCCAAGCAAATGTATGAATTCATATTTTTGACAGGATAATTTCCTAGTCAAAGTTCCCATTGTTGGCACTTGATAGTTCAGTCTGTATTATATTTTCATTCTATTAATTCTAACGCTTATTGCCTCGCTTGCTTCGTTTAACTCATTTAGGCATTGCTCTGCCTCTCTGATGCTGTGAATCAGGATGACTATGTCATTAGCAAACCTAAGATGTGTGAGAATGTTTCATTCTATTAATTCTAACGCTTATTGCCTCGCTTGCTTCTATCCTATACGTTGATGTCCTCATCGTCCTAATTTTGTTTTTGAAACATTTTCTCGAGGGCTGAAAAGTTTTGGATCGATTGCATCATAAGTGCATGGTTGGAGTCAATGTGGCTGCATTCACATGACATAACCGAACTACCTCTATTTCTGCCTAGAAATGTCCTAATTTTTCATTTGATCTCTCCTGGTGACACCAAAAACCTTCAGTGGACATTTAATTTCACGCGTATAAATGTTCCACTCCTACGTCTTGGATAAAAACCAGGTCTGACCCTAGAGTTGATACAAATATACTGTTTATCAGTTGTTACTTTAGAACCAAGCTGATGTTTGAGTGTGGAAGCAGTGGCAACAGCCAAAAAGTTACAGCAGAAGTCTTCTGGCATCTAGCAATTTCTCTATCAATATTCTGTAACAACACATCTCAGGTATCTGAAAATATATGTGCCTAATTAATTTTGATGTTGCTGCCATTAATGCTTAGTGGACCGACGATGTACTTATCCACGTAATTTCAGTCTTTGATGTGATAATCTTCGTTTATAACTTAACTTAACTTAACGTCTTTATACTGGTTTAGAAGACCCTGCAGAGTCTGTATACAACCAGTTACATTTACATCACCTTGCTCTAAAATCTATGCGCATCCAGTTTATTCTTAAACGCATTAACTGTCCCTGCCTCCACCACCTCCCCTGGCAATGCATTCCAAGCAGACACCACTCTCTGACTAAAAAAATATTTCCTAATATCTAACCTGGACCTCTCTTTAATCAGCTTGTAGCTATGCCCTCGTGTTATTGTAGGTGGCTGTATTTTAAAAAACTTGTTATAGTCTAATTTATCGATTCCTCTGATCATCTTATAAACCTGTATTAAGTCACCACGAATTCTTCTCTCTTCGAGACACTGTAGGCCCGTTTTTCTGAGTCGTTCCTCATAACTGTAATTCTGGAATCCAACTATCATCTTTGTCGCTCTTTTTTGTATTCTTTCTAGCATGTTTATGTCCCCTCTATGATAAGGACTCCACACCTGTACACAGTATTCCAATCTAGGTCTAACTAAAGCTTTATACAGTTTGACGATCACTTCCTTGCTCCTATGTTTAATATTTCTTTTAATCATACCTAACATTGCATTTGCCTTTTTCACTGCTACCTTAACTTGCTCACTCACCTTTCCTGTATGATCTATTATAACCCCTAGGTCCCTTTCCTTATCTATCTTTCTAATATTGTTTTCTCCCATTCTGTATTTATGTTCCATATTGGATCTACCCATGTGGATGACTGTACATTTATCTACATTAAACTCCATTTGCCAGCTTACAGACCATTCTCGAATTTTATCTAAATCCGACATCAATATATCCACTTCCGCTTTAGATGAGACACTACTGCATAGTTTTGTGTCATCTCTACTTTCACAGAAGAGGACAAGCTTTGGTACAGTATAGATTTTTTCCCCTCATCTTATTTCGCTTTTATGAAGCATAGGTCCACAACTGTAGATGGTGTTAAAACACTTTGTATACTCTTGCAGTGGTGGTTTTGGTGTTGTATATGATGAGATTACTAGTCCCATACACAACTCTCTTAAGTTGTTTTTTAATGATGTGCATGAAGGTGCAGTGGGACAGTTTATTTCCTTCCCAATAAGGGGACCCGAGATCCACATGGGAGAATGTTTTGTTCTATCTGAAGTAAAATAAAAACCTACCCCACACCCTGCATGACAACTGCACGAGTTCTTCTTCTTCTTCTTCTTCGTTCATCCTCAGATCGAGGTTCCGGTTTCTCTTACAAAGGACACACGTTGTTTGTAAGACTTTCATCTCCATACAGCTTTTGTCTCATATCTGTCTGGTGAGTATTGTTCTCTCTTTTCCTGCGTGAGCGTGCAGCTTTGCAGGATGTGTTCCACGGTCATGATATGCTCTCCACATGGGCACCTATCATCTGTCCCAATCCTCATTTTGTTGTAAAGATGACCCTTGAGTCTGTTATGCCCAGTTCTCAGTCTGAAGATGATGACTTGCTCTTCTCTAGTTAAGTAGCTGTCTTCTTTTCGGATGTCAGAGTGTTGATCAGCCCATTTTACCCTGAAGTTGGCTTTTATTATGGTCTTGGCCTCATTATATGAGATGCTCAGGTCTGTTTGTGTGGATGCTCCTACACTCTTTGCTAGTTTGTCTGCAGCTTCATTACCTTCAATATTGCAGTGGGATGGGATCTACTGTATGACCAGCCTTAGGTGTTCTTCTGAGAGTTGTGTCAGGGAGAACATACATTGCTCGAGATCTTCATCTTTATGTTGTTTTAGCGCTGCTAATACTGATGCAGCATCAGTCAGGAATACTATGTTTTCTTGATGGATATCTTTATCTTACTGCAGGAATAAGAGGTCTTTATTTCACAAACTTATAACTCCTCCTGTTGGACATAAGCAATAGGAATAAATGACATATTTTTTGTACAAATTTTAATCGTGTGTGTGTTGAAAAGCAGAGATCATTTGTGAATTATCAATTGTCTTCTGGATCTGGAAAAAGTTGGAAATTACAGCAATACAGCATTTTTACTTATAGTTTAATTAAACATTTACGAACCATGGCCAATCTTGTTCACAGAAAGATGCTTGTCAACCAGCAGGTTACCTGGAATATAAAAAACATGGCAAAGAAATGAACCAAACAAAATTATAAAAATAGTAAGAGATATGAAAAGGTATGATGAACTGTGGTTAAATAATTTAATCGCATTGTGGTTTCATCCTAAAGTAATCTGGTCATATTGTGGCCTGGTCATCAAGTGATTTGATCCTACTGTGGTCTCATCCTAAAGTAATCTGGTCATATTGTGGCCTGGTCATCAAGTGATTTGATCCTACTGTGGTCTCATCCTAAAGTAATCTGGTCATACTGTGGTCCTGTCATCAAGTGATTTGATCCTATTGTGGTCACTTCATGAATGGAATTCATTGCATTGTGGTCCCATTGTAAAACAGGAAGGGTGGGTGGATGATTTTTGGCTTTATTAGTCCACTATATATTTAGATATGACAAACATGATGATTTTATTATTTTCACTATGGACGATATTCTACGCACTTTATTTTGTTCAGATGGACGGGAAAACACGTTATTTAATCTTTTATCCATGTATTATATATGGGGTAATGTTTCTTGAGCTTAGTTTCAAAACTAGAAGACTACTCCATACTTGACAGACATTTAGTCTTTATGAATGGTGTGCTGTGGAATACCATGAGTTGCACTGTCTTCTACCCAAGAGGAGTTTAAATTAAATAAAATGGTTACTTCACATTCAATAAGCTTTAAGTCGTTGTGGGTGGTGAAGTGTTCAATCCCATAGAGGTAGCGAGTCTTCTACCATAGAGGGCATTTACCAAAACCCAAATTGTTACTGCACAATGGTTATGGAATTTGAGGAAATGATATAGAATATGTTTAAGCTATTAGATTTGAGACATTCCATGAGGAAGTTTGATTTTGTTATTTAGCTTCGAAGCTACTCATATCAGATTTTCTCTGGTAGCGGGTTGCTAGTGGTTTTTCTCATATCCCAGGGTGTATCTAAGAAGGTGGATCTGTTTTTTTCCTTGCTGTAGTGCAATGCAAGGCTTCTCAACAGGTTAACCACTACCATATGCACATTGTAGGCATAAAGTGGGGTCTTTGTCAGTTCATTGCACCTCAGCCTGAGCAAGTCTTAGTTCTTATGAGGAAAGTAAAACAACTATTGAGTTTAAACCCACGTCTGGGGGGGAAAACTAACGTCTGGTCAGGCAAAACATACTGATCAGACATGTCAGGGTCAGGCAAAACATACTGATCAGACATGTCAGGGTCAGGCAAAACATACTGATCAGACATGTCAGGGTCAGGCAAAACATACTGATCAGACATGTCAGGGTCAGGCAAAACATACTGATCAGACATGTCAGGGTCAGGCAAAACATACTGATCAGACATGTCAGGGTCAGGCAAAACATACTGATCAGACATGTCAGGGTCAGGCAAAACATACTGATCAGACATGTCAGGGTCAGGCAAAACATACTGATCAGACATGTCAGGGTCAGGCAAAACATACTGATCAGACATGTCAGGGTCAGGCAAAACATACTGATCAGACATGTCAGGGTCAGGCAAAACATACTGATCAGACATGTCAGGGTCAGGCAAAACATACTGATCAGACATGTCAGGGTCAGGCAAAACATACTGATCAGACATGTCAGGGTCAGGCAAAACATACTGATCAGACATGTTAGAGTCAGGCAAAACATACTGAAATAAACCCTCAGCTCAATTTCCAAGTGGTACTCCCTGGAAACGAGCTGTTTTCATGGCAGGCTGGATAACGAGGTGAGGTATCCATGTGATCCCCGTAGTAGCGAGCTACACACAGATGAAGCCAAGCATAGCACAACCGCCTGGAGGACTCTAGTTCACCTTCATTAGCATGCTCGGGAAGTGAGGAGAGCTACAACAAACCGTCATTGTGGGCACTCAACAACAAACTCATGTCTACTATCCGTTGAGAAGCAGATAATACTGGCTTGTCCACTGTGTGTTGATTTTAGGACTGCTGAAATGATACGCTGCAGGAGTACAGCACTTCAGCTAATAACATACAGGTGTTAAAGAAAACGGTTACATAGTCAACAACCATTTCGCAAATGTAGGTCAATTTGTAGATGTCACAAATGATGCAATATATGAAGTTACAGGACTCAGAACAATTTTTTTCCTGGATCATACAAAACAATGGTGCTTCCAAAGGCTGTCATAGTTCAGTTCAGGTCACCCCCTGGCCTCTTGAAATCATTGGGGCACCCCTGCTGACACCTTCACAATCCTGCATCATCCCTCTCTGTCTGCGGTTGCTTTTTGTGCCTCCTCTGACAGTAAATTAATAAATTCATGGATTTTCTCTTCCCACCGTTGTCTCAGATGTCCTTGTCTTCACTTTCCCTGTACTTTACTGTGCCATGTAGTACTGTATTTACAAGGCTCTTAGACCTCGAGATGTGGCCATATCAAGTCAGCTTTCGCTTTTTGATCGCTGTGACGAGGTTGTACAGTACACTTGCATTCTTGATTCTTCGTTGTACTTCGTACTTCATCATTTGTGATACGGTCTTTACTTTGTCATAGCTAGAAATGAAATTGAAGATGACCTCTCAATTCTAACAAAATACTCCCACTGAATGTGCAACAAATAGCCTCTGGCAGTAGAAGTCTAGCTTCTTGTCTTGTCATGGTGGGACAGTCCCTACTAACAGGAAGGCTGAGGTGTGAATCACTGATGATGTAGAAACCAAAATGCTTTGAGTAGAAGAAGCCAGTCAACCAAAGGTGGGGATGATTATCTAGAAAAAGAGACAACTCTGACTTTGAACAACATGCAGATGTATTTTTTTCTTCTTCTCGCTCTCCTTGTTTTCTAAGGCAGAGTGCACTGTACTATGTTCTATAACTAACAAGTCAGTGCATCCAATTTCAGCACACATTTTTTTATGGATTTACTTCCCATATGGGTACAACCTTGTTATCTCATGAATTAGCAAATTTGAGTTGTGAGCCAAGCCATTAACCACATCGCCATGCTGCCATCTGGTTATTGTCAGACTTGGGAGATTAAACACAAAGAAAAACACTTGCTGTAGGTGGATGTTCCAGGTCATTGTAGTTCAATTGTTAAACATCTTACACTCAAAATAAGTGTTAAACATCTTACACTCAAAATAAGTGTTAAACATCTTACACTCAAAATAAGTGTTAAACATCTTACACTCAAAATAAGTGTTAAACATCTTACACTCAAAATCAGAAAAGAGCTAAAGAAAAACAATAAACGGCAACAGTAACTTCTTTGGTGTAAACATCTGCTCTTATAAATGAAGCAAACAGTGATTACCATCTTTGTCTAGAGCTTCTTCCTCAAAAAAGAATGCGATCTTGTCTCCACTGGTCATGAAGTAGTCATTGCGAGTCTGCAACATAAAGGAAAGATTCTACATGTGGTCAAACTGAAATTCCACAAACCCAATGTGGTCTGTGATCAAATGTTTTGTAGCTAGTGATCTTTCACAAAAATTTGTCTAAACCCTGATATGGTGAGGCTCTCTGAGTCCAAGGAACTATATCACGATATAAGTAGATATCTTCAGAACATTCTGGCCATTAATCTGCATTTAACTTATACCTGCTATCAATTTCACATGTCGGTTGTTTTTGGATGTAATAATGATTGCAGCACTATAGACTAACAATGTGTGAATCATATTTCCCAATGTATGAATCATGTTTATCAAAGTTTTATTGATGCACTATATTATAAAGTATTTAAGGTGTCAATAAATGTATTGTGAAGTGCTCATAAACACAATAACACAAGCATAAGCTTAGACCACACACAAAAACATACAGATGTAGACAATGCTGCTGATTGTGTTATCAGTTTCAGTGAGTGCACACACTATAAAGGGCAAGACAGAATAGCACCTTAGGATCACCTCTCCAACAATTTTGTCAGCAGACTGTCTGGTACCATGCACACCAAGGACAAAACTGTCTGCCATGACACGAGCACATGAGTTAAATAGTAAAATGAGAATAGAGTAAATAGAGTAAAACAAGAACGGGTATTGGGTATTTAAAATATGGGAAAATGTCAACACCTGTTTAGATAAAGTCAACATTTTTCCACATTCAACTTATAAAAATGAGGAGCTATGCTTGTATCATGTTATAAATGAATTTGCATTGTAATGGATCGTTCTATAACAGGGTTGAGCTCTGTTTTTAATGATGTGTATAATTAATATGTTTCTCCTATCTCTATGTTAATTCTAGGGGCCTTTACTGGAGATGAAAGAATAGGACCCACTACATCTCCATGCATGTTCTATAGAGTGACTAAAGATAGTCGTGTGTAGGGTTTGCAACCTCATTATGTAAAACAAATTGCTACAGAAAGAACAACTGCAAGAGCACACAAAGTGATATGTGCATGCTTCATGCAAGTTACCATCTGCAGTGCTGCCTGAGCAACTGAAAAAGAATATATTTTTTTTATTGTTGACTGATGACTGACGAAGCAGTCAAGGACAAATGATGTTTGAGTTTCACCAAAAATAAATGTTGTACTGTCATCCTACAAAACTGTTCTGTTCTGTTACTTACATCATTGATCTCTGGGGGCAGACTTACAGGTGCTTAGCCACTTTCATCACATAGTGAAGGGTGTGAATACTGATGGCTCATGTAGCTCTTTGGTTGTGCACTCCTGCTCCCTCTTCTCGGACACCACTCCATACTTGACCCACTTCTGATTTCAATACTCTGCAATATGTGTATGGCTGGTTCCCCATTTGTATTGTCAGCATCAAAGAGGCGGACATTGATGAACTTAAATATGTCACCCCTATTCATATCCAATCATATCAGAAGAAGACTAGCCATGGCAATGCAGAGACTGAACAGCCTGAAGAAATTATGGCAGAGCACCAATAAAATTATAAAAGTAAAAGTCTTGAGAGCCTGTGTTTTTCCTGTGGCAGCTTATGGCTGCGAATCATTGACGATTACCAAAACTTCCAGACCAAGAATCAAATCCTTCGAGTCAAAATGTTACAGAAAGATCTTCAGAATACCCTGGACAGGAAAAAGACAAACGTAGACATTCAGCAAGAGTTGAGCACAGAGGTGAACTGGTTTATCAATTCCATTTTGGTTAGAAAATGCAAATACTTTGGTCACATCAAGAGACACAACGGTCTTGAGAGAACAGTGATGGAAGGTATAGTGCCAGACAAAAGAGGCAGGGGTAGACCAAGAAGACAATGGCACCAAGATATCCAGGAATGCCTGAGTATGACTGTGGCGGAGGCTGGAGTTTTGGCAAGGGAACGAGTTTCTTTCAGACAGACTGTGATGGGAGCGACGTTCTATAAAGGACATACTACATAATGATGATGATGATCCATATCCAATGTCCATACTATGGGTGTCTTCGAGGTCAGAATGTCAACTCTTTCAATCCCCAAACCCCAGCATGACTATGACTAGATACACAATGCCCTGAAGGTTTGATACCTCTATGTCTCCTATCCACTGCCATATCCATTTCTTTTGCACCTTTTGATGCAGGAATGAGACAATCATGAGATGACTCTTTGAGGTCTTAGCTACAGTAAGCTGAAAATACTGCCTCAATCTCCATTCTCATACTTGAAGGTATTGTTATGTATGCTATATTGTGCTAACATCTTGCCTATAACTCTAAAAGACTAGCCTCATCCTGATTTCTCACTGCTAAGCAACTGTTATGTCTGAGGTAGCACCTTTAGGAAAGGACATGTCCTAGGAAATGAACATGATGATATCACCAGAACCACCATGCTCCAGAAGAAGGGCAAAAGAGAATCCAACCGACATACAAGCGACAGACTTGATTGATTGATTGTACTGCATACTGACATACAGTGCTGATCTGTCTCTGCCCACAACTGTAAGGTAAGTTTTGAAAAATATTACTTTTACTTTATTTTATTTAATCACAATCTCTTGCAGAGACCATTAATGTTATCCTAGGGTTCTGTGAAAGTTCAGTTGACAAACTTTGATCTAATGTTGTATACTACCATATTTTTTCTATTCTAAGATGCACATTTTCTTGTATGCAGGGTGAAAATTTAACATTAGTGAAGTAAATGTTTGTTTACAGAGAAATTACTGTAATTTCATATTTTTTACACAAGAAATTATGCTTATTACCAGTTGAACAGACGACAGCAGGTGGTGATCTTCAGACTTCACACAGGCTGGAGGCACCATCTCTTTGGTAAACTGAAGATAGGTGGCACTGACAAATATACCTGTGGTACTGGGAAAGTGACCCCTGAACATCTGTTGCAAAATGTCCGACATATGAGAACCCAAGAAAACACATGTGGCCATCACCGTTGCCAACACTAAACAAGCTTTATGGCAGTGTCAACAGCTTCAGGATGACCACCGCTTTCTTTGAACAAATTCATGTCGATGTCAAACAACATACAAAAAAGAAGAATTCTCTATTTTCGTGCAAAACCCTTCATGGCTCAGAGGACAATATATTACGGAATAATGCAGATATATAGGGCTCGACAAGTGATTCAGAAGAATCACTCTGAAGTTGACACTGATATTGATTCAGAAGGAAGTGATATACAACATACCATGTACTGTTTTGACCATACTTGGGGTTTGTGGGAATGGAGGAGCCAACATCCTGGCCTCTGAGGCACCCAAGGTAGGGATAATGAGAATTTATAGTAGTGAGATTTTGAAGTTCATCAACGGCTGCCTTTTGGATGATGAAACAGCAGTTGATGATCCAGCAATGCACAGATTGCAGGGTTTTGAAATCATAAGCGTATGTACAGCATTGAGGGGTGTTTGAGAGGGTGGAGCAGGGGTGTGTACAACCAGTGAACTACATGAACCATCAGTATCTACATTCTTCACTATTTGCTGAGAGGAACTGAGCACATATGGCTCTGCTGAGAGTGCAATGATGTTGATTCTTCTTAACAGAATAGATTAGATATAACATAGGCCTACTACCTAATAAATAATGTTTTTAGTAAATTGATTTATATTCCTTTTTTTTTTGGGTGGGAATCGCAGGTCTTAGAATAGCAGCTTTTAACTTTTTGTTGGTGCATCTTACAATTGATGATGCTGTAGAATCACAGCTCTTAATTTTGTGTTTTTGATGGTGAAATTAGAATTGAAAAAATGCTTAAAATGCCATGTGTTTTCAATATACTTTGATCCCCTGTGGTTGCCCTATGCTACATAGGGACCTCAATTGAGAAGAAGAACATAAGCAAATATCTCACCTGATCTGTTGTAGAAAACACAGTATGATGCTCTTTTGGATTCAAATTCTCAACAATCTCATGCATTCGTTTCTTCAGAGCCTCAATCTCACCTTCAGTTAGGAAGTTCTCAATGACTGCAAAGCCATCATTGTAAAGCTGAAAGCAGGAAGTTTTGTATTCTTTCTCTGATCCCATTGAAAACGAGTTATTCACAAAATTATTACTATCTGAGCGTCGTATGGGGTATTGATTCTAGATGTTTATTTAAAACAACAAAACTCCTCCATACTAAGCTAGCGTTTGGCTTGTGACAATCACTCAATGGCAAGGTGTGCAAAATCTGGACTTGAAAAAAAGCGTTCTTCCGAAAAGTTTCAAAAATTAAATTATAAATATATAAAAGGCAGTGTCCCTGTAATACTAACACAGAGCCCTCTCTGATACCACTTGGGACTACTCGTAGGATAGTCAGAAATAATAAACATAGGCTAATGATACTTGATAGGCTGACAAACCTATTTTAGTAAGTCTAAGAGTAAGAGTAAGTAGCTTAGTTAGTAAACACTAAAACTGAAAACAGACTTGAGACTGAGACTCAAAATCGCTGAAGACTTTCGACAGAATGGAGCATTTGAGAGTTTACTTGTGCGAACCTTTTTGTATATTAACATTAAAGTAAAAGTCCTAAATCTTAAGCAGAATTATTAACAAATGTAACAATACCTTTTCCGCAGCTTTTATGAAAGCCATTTTCTTGTGGGAACCGTCGCGTCTGCTGTTTTACTGTTTAGATGGCGTGATTGTCTTCGTGTTTACAATATAATCTGTACTTTGTACTGTAATTAATTTATGAGACCGTAACAAAATTATAAATTTATTCTGGTCCGGAACAAATGCAATTGTAACGCGCAGTATGTTTGTATATATATTATGTGTGTGTAAAATGTGTAATCAGACTAAAGAAAAAGACTAGAAATTTAACAATAATTCAAGTGTATGCACCAACATCAGCAGCAGACGATTGCGAAATGGATGATTTCTATAACACCTTGCAAGAAACGATGGACAAAGTTGAAAAAAAGAGATATCTTGATCATCATTATTGGCGATTTCAATGCGAAAGTCGGAGAGGAAAGAGCCGAAGAGGAGAGAAGTGTTCGAGGACCTTTCGGTTTGGGACACAGAAATGAGCGAGGAGAAAAACTAGTTGAATTCTGCACGGAAAACAACCTCTCCATTGCCAACACCTTCTTCAAACAACATCCACGTAGACTATACACGTGGACCTTCCCTGAAGGCAACAGCAGAAACCAAATAGATTACATCCTAGTGCAACAAAGATGGAGATCAAATGTGCTGGCAACAAAAACGCTGCCAGGAGCAGACTGCGGTACGGACCATGAATTAATGTTTGCAGTTTTCCAAACAAGACTACGTAGGATCAACAAAGGTTGCCAGCCAATACACTTCGATGTATCAGCAATACCTACTGAATACAACATCAAAGTAGAAAAGAAATTTGAGGCGTTGTTTGCGGTACAGGAAGAGATGACATCTGAGGAGTTGACATCGTACGCAAGGGATATTTTGATCTCGACAGCGAAAGAAATTATTCCCAAGATGCCGCACAAGACACAGAGCTATATAACAGAGAAAACACAGAAACTCATTGCAGAAAGGCAATAATTAAAGCAAATGGGAAGTAAGGGTACCAACACAGCATATAAAAACTGCGCAAGAAAAGTTAGAAGAGAAATAAGAAAATATAAAAGAAGATGCATAATGGAAACGTGTAAGGATATAGAAAACCTACAGCAACAAGGCAGAGAGAGAGAGAGAGAGAGAGAGAGAGAGAGACATTTCAAGCAATAAGAACACTGACAAGGGAGTTTCGTCTGGTTCCACATGTCATAAATGACAAAGAGGATAACACATTAACAGAAACCAAAGACATACTGAACAGATGGAGAGAGTACTGCAGAACCATGTATCATTGTAAATAGCACAAAGCGCTCAGCTACAATCCTACCAAAGGAAGAGAAAGAACCTGAACCAACATTGGAAGAATTACGCTCTGCAATTAAAAGTCTGAAAAAAAGGGAGAATCATGGGGGAAATGGGGTTTCCTTTGCACATAGTCCATCTCATTGAAACATTATACCAAGATCAACAAGCCGCTGTCCGAGTATCTTGGCAAACATCGGATTGGTTTGCAGTACAAAAGGGAGTCCGACAGGGATGTATACTCTCACCTTATCTGTACAACGTATATGCGGAATGTATAATGAGAAATGTTTGAGAAGACGAGAACATTGAAAGTTTCGATCCATTTACGATTGGCGGTAATGAGATTCCAGAGTTACGATACGCAGATGACACAGTGAAACTATCAAGAAGTGCAGAAGGGCTAGAGCAGCTACTTTCAACCGTTAATGGACATAGTAAAGATCAAAACCTGTTCATAAACATAAATAAAACAAAGATAATGACCACTGACAAAACACAATGTCAACATAAATTTACAGTGGGTGGTGAGGAAATAGATCAGGTCACACATTTTGAATATCTGGGCTCCAGAATTGATAAAAATGGCGACTGCTCGAAAGAAATCAGAAGAAGACTAGCCATCGCAATGCAGAGACTGAACAGCCAGAATAAATTATGGCAGAGCACCAACAAAATGATAAAAATAAAAGTCTTGAGAGCTTGTGTTTTTTCCTGTGGCAGCTTATGGCTGTGAATCATGGACGATTACCAAAACTTCTAGACAAAGAATCGAATCCTTCGAGTCAAAATGTTACAGAAAGATCCTCAGAATACCCTGGACAGAGAAAAAAACAAATGCAAACATTCGGCAAGAGTTGAGCAAAGAAGAGAACTGGTTTATCAATTCCATTTTGGTTAAAAATGCAAGTGCTTTAGTCACATCAAGAGATACAATGGTCTTGAGAAAACGGCGATGGAAGGTATGGTGCCAGGCAAAAGAGGAAGGGGTAGACCAAGAAGACGATGGCACCAAGATATCCAGGAATGCCTGAGTATGACTGTGGCGGAGACTGGTGTTTTGGCAAGGGAACGAGTTTCTTTCAGACAGACTGTGATGGAAGCGACGTTCTACAAAGGATATGCTACATGATGATGTATAATGTGTATATATAGCTGATGACCTGGCTAATAGAATAGCAAAGGCCAGCACACCTTTGGTCAAATCCGGTCAACAGTATGGGATCGTTGAGGAATCAGCATAATGACTAACTGAAGGTCTACCGTTCCGCCATTGACAATGACATTGTCCCCATCCTGCTCTATGCGCATGAGCTGGACTGGCTACGTTGGTGACGCCAGGAGGCTAAATCATTTTCACATAAACTGTCTGAGACGCATATTGCATATACGCTGGCAGGACCATATCACATATACTGAAGGGATGTTCAGAGACAGCAAAGTATGCATGCACTTTAGCAAAAATCCCAATTGAGAATGGTTGTCCACCTTGGCCGAACGTCAAACGAAAGTGTCGAAAGGCTTCCAAAGACATTCCCGCATAGCGAACTGATTGAAGGAGAACGATCACACGGACGTCAAAAAAAGCGTTTCAAGGACAGTCTGGAAGAGCCCCTTAAGTGTTGTCAAAAATACATTAGTGCCTGGAAGAATCTGGCTCACAATCGCTCAACATGGAAGCGCACGGTCACAGACGGCGTTGAACTCAGTGAGGGTCTCCGTATCCAGGCAACTCAGTATACAAGTACAATAAGAAATTTAAAAGCACAGAACATTTAAGAGACAACTGCGGATTACGTTTGCCAGTCGTGCCATAGACATTTCCAGGCTTGAATTGGCTTGAGCACACACATACCTAAGGTTGCATTATGACACGGAATGATGTTGGTGGTCCTCATTGACGACGATGAACGAATTATTATTATATGTGTGTACATGTATATGCTCGTGTGTGTGTGTGTTACGCATAAATATATATCGCTCAAGTGCTACCGGGGCGTAAAGAATAGACGTAAGAGGCGATTAAAGGAGGTTGATCGTGGAGGCCGGCTACGCCATCTTGTAGAAGCTTTAAGTTGCAAAAAACGACCATATAAAGTTTCAATACGGGCAGATCAACATCTGTTGAAGACCTTTGCGCTAAAGTCAACTGAAATATGTGTGAATGTATGTATGTATATATGTATGTATGTATGTATGTATGTATGTATGTATGTATGTACATTGAGTGTTCAAAGGAAACCAGGCCAAACTACAACAAGTGAACATACCTATGATGCACATAATGACGTCACTTCTGGTGTAAACGACACATACCAACTGCCAAAGTTGCAAAATTTCATTATCCTCGGCAGACCGTTGAAAATACGGAGGGTGTGATACGGAATCCGTCCGGAGTTGATCAGCGAGCGGTGATTCGGTTTCTAACAGCTGAAGGGTGTCGACCAGTTGACATTCATCGCAGAATGCAGGCAGTGTATGGTGAGAAAAGTGTGTCGAAGACAACAGTGAAGAACTGGACAACGATGTTTAAAGTTCGCTCTGTCCAGCCACTCTGGGTGGCTTTGGCGAATCGTATGCCATAGTCGTCACTTTAGTCGCCTTTTACTACATGCACTCAGTGTAGCAGTGGTCATATTCTTTAGACCTATTTGAGACAGTGTCCCCCCGTGTACCACTCGGGTCGATATATTATAGATTACCCTTTACGTGATAAAAGAACAGAATGCATATACGAATGAACATTCCCCATTAAATTCCTAACCTGGTTTTCTTAACCAGTCGCTCTTCATCATTTCCCCCTATTATATTTCTGTGCTGGGTAGTTTACAGCTCAGCGCATTTAATTTAATCACCCAGTATAGCCATCAAATACAACATAATACTATTATAGACATCTTGACACATTATATTTTACGTAATCTTAATACGTGTTTTAATCGTAAGACGTCCAACCCCTCACATTATGAAGGCACTTTTTAATCGATTTTGCTTGGTTGCTACAATCGGCAATCTCTGTTACCTGAGCAAATTAAGCTCACTTTTTCATAGGTATGTCTATTATGGCAAACATCTCTGCAATACTGATTTATACATAGGACACAAAATACGTGTTCACTCTCAAGTTTCGGTTTAGTCAAATCCCCAAGACATCTTCCTTGACTAGCTGCTGCACTTCACAACTTCCGTCAATTGAGCTAATAAGCTCACTTTTTATAAGTCTGTATAAACCATACTCTCATAAGGGCCAGCGAAGTCCTAAACCTTCGGTTAATCATCCAACATAACAATGTGTTAACGTATTGGTTACCCACAACATTCAAGAATTAAGCATTCAACAAAATAAGATTTGAAGTTACCAACAACAACAAAAAAGACAAAGATTTTGTACTAAGTTTTGTGCGTTTCACTATTATCTTATCATTATATATTCCATGCATATTTTTGTACATGTTAATAAACATGTCCTTACATTATCTTACATTATCTCTCTTCAACCACCGTTACTATCGCTACTTCATCATTCTCGCCATTTGCAAGCTGCACTACGGCTTGTACTTCGATCACTTTCGTTCTAGTCCTCGTCTTTTTGCTTTTTACTTCGTACTGAAGCCATCTCTTTTTGGCACTCACTACAGATTCGATAGTGCGTATTTTCCTTATCTCTTCGTATTTCTTCTGGGCATCTCTTAATCGGGTTCACTGTCTGAGAAATAAAACTCGATAATAGGCCAAGAGCTCGTCTTTGTATCAGACAAGAGCTCGTTTCCTTGTGCCTCTTGCCTCAGTCTGACTCTAAACATATTCTCCTTTCTCTAACTCTTCTTAAATGCTTTCAAACATCTTATTGTGCTGGTCTTCTCCGACTCCGTTACTATGCTGGTCTTCTCCGACTCCGTTACTATGCTGGTCTTCTCCGACTCCGTTACTATGCTCCTCTCGAAGTGAGTCAAAATGCCGTCACATAGCGTAGCTTCTATTTGCCTATTTCTTCTATTTGACTGACAATCTTGCTGACTATCTCATTCTCCACTGCGTCGGACAAATGATCCAACTCGCCTTTGTCTCCTACAGTCCCCACTGCCTTAATTGGCCATGTTTTACACATAAGAGATTTCCCTTGTTCGGCCTCCTTAGAGAGCCTATCAATGATATGCCTCAATTGGCCATGTTTTACACATAAGAGATTTCCCTTGTTCGGCCTCCTTAGAGAGCCTATCAATGATATGCCTCAATTGGCCATGTTTTACACATAAGAGATTTCCCTTGTTCGGCCTCCTTAGAGAGCCTACCAATGCTATGCCTTAATTTGGCCATGTTTTACACATAAGAGATTTCCCTTGTTCGGCCTCTTCAGAGAGCCTATCAATGCTATGCCTCAATTGGCCATGTTTTACACATAATAGATTTCCCTTGTTCGGCCTCTTCAGAGAGCCTATCAATGCTATGCCTCAATTGGCCATGTTTTACATATAAGAGATTTCCCTTGTTCGGCCTCCTTAGAGAGCCTACCAATGCTATGCCTTAATTGGCCATGTTTTACACATAAGAGATTTCCCTTGTTCGGCCTCCTTAGAGAGCTTATCAATGATATGCCTCAATTGGCCATGTTTTACATACATATAAGAGATTTCCCTTGTTCGGCCTCCATAGAGAGGATATCAATGATATGCCTCAATTGGCCATGTTTTACACATAATAGATTTCCCTTGTTCGGCCTCCTTAGAGAGCCTATCAATGATATCTGCCATATCTCTTTCTAGGGAGACGATTTTCTGTTTGTACCTAGCCTGGTATTTCCGTGATGCTCCTCCCGTTGTTCCTCGCTTTTGATGATCCTCGTTGTCCGCCGTAGGTATTTGTACAGATATGCACAATTGTTTTCCTGGGACCATTTTGGGAATGAGTATATTTATAGAGAATATAGGCTAAACTCAAACTATACATTTATATAATAGCTGTCCATCGTTGTCGATGAGGACCGCCGACATCATCCTTGTATACATTTATATTCATACAGCGAAACAAGAAACTAAAGGTATAAAAGACTAATTTAAACAACTACAAAAAAATGTATATGTAAGCAGCATATACAATTTCTAAATAGTTAGCAAAATGATTTTTCTTACTGTCTCGCTCTCCTCCTGTATTGGTTCTGAATACCTACGCTTCGTAATTACTCGAATGTTCTGATTCGATTAAACTATCGCAGGCCATCGTTAGTATTGGACATCGATTCTGTTCGTTTATGATCACAGCGATCCAGTTCTTTTACGATCACCTCAATACCGTTCTTCAGCGTTCTCATTGGGGCACCACCGACGAGGAGAACAGGACCACGGACAATCACCTCAGTTTAAGAATCAATATGAATCATCCATCTGTGGCAATCAACAAACGGTTAAGTTAATGAAGTTGTAGTTCGTTAATGAAGTTGCAATTAGTATTGCTCTAAGTAACCGAGCCAATGCAGATGTACTCAAATCCCGTCAAAGGTATGTCTGGTATACGTGGTGTCGTTTTCAAGGCTACACATGTGTTAACCTACGTGGCATTACGCGTTTTTACGTAACACCATAGAAGCCGATTACCGCGTGATCAGTAGTGAAGTTGAAACCGGGCATACCCTTAACAGGTTTTCCTTAAATATTGGGAAGAATAATCCGAAGAACGAGATCAGAATACCCGCGACGTTAGCGGACCAGGTGATATGGACAAGCCCCGAATGTAGGGACCAAGGAGATCCTGAAACGGTCAGTCTTGAGTTAGCAGTTGAGAGGAGAGGAGAGTTATAAGTGGGAAATCTCCAGGACGAAGGATGGATAGAAGAACCGATATAGACAGAAAGGCATGCGACTGGGGCTTCTCGGCTAGAGTGAGAGGACCTGTCGTTGCCGAATACAGTAGGACATACATCTCAACAACCTTCAGTTTGAAAATGGAGATGGAAGCAGTGACCTCAGCGCTGAGATGGGTATCTGATACTTTTTTAACATGGGCAGTCATCGTGACAGACGCACACGCCGTACTCCAGAAGGTACAAAAGGGATGGCTTAGTTACAAGTAGATAGCAGCTGTTTAGACCTCAAAGCTCAAGGGGTTGACATGCGTCTACTGTCCTGGTCATGCTGGGGTTCAGGACAACGAAAGAGCTGACATCTTGGCTTCACAGGCTACCATCATGGGCACGTAAGTGATAGATAGCAATGATATTTTGAAATAATTCAATGATCGCCTGTTAGATGGGGACACTGCAATAGACGAAGCAGCAATCCAGTCTGCAAAGTTTGACATTAAACGAGGTTCGAGCGGAGTAGGTTGTGTGAGAGGACGGAGCAAGACAATGTACAACAAGCGAGTTATATGGACCATTAGCATGATCCATAGACTACGCCATTTGCTGAGATAGACTGAGCACCTATGGGTATGCCCGGAGTGCAGTGACGTCGATTCTTAGAAACAGAAACAGAACAATAGTAACCTTGCATCAGAGATATTTGACATATCGGAAATAGCTGTATGGAAATAAAACAGCTTTACAAACAACGGTGTCCTTTATAAGAGAAACCAAGAACTTGAACTGAGGATGAAAGAAGAAGAAGAAGTTAGTTAGTCAACACTTACAACAAGCTTGGCAGGTTACAGTGTTACTATTCTTTACTCCTTTTTCAGGCCAAAGTAACACATGCAGTTTCTCTGCCACATTCCATTTCATTACACACACACACACACACCACACACACACACACGCACGCACGCACACACACATATATATATCTTCTTCTTCGTTCGCTCTCAATCTCCCGCTACCAAGCCACTAAAAAGGTTTTCCAAGTAGCACAATGTAGTCGTGAAAACGGAATGCGTTGTATCGTAGTTTACAGCTTGACTGCGATATTTGCCCCTTTCGGTCCAACACATCCAGCTTCAGTAGGAATTTTTGAGTATCGGATTGCTTTCCCTCTTCGATCCCTTCTATTTAACCAGTCTGCTGTTGCAGCCTGTTATCCAGGATCACCGCGTGGAGGTGTACAAGGGTCTTGACAGCTATGCTTCACAGGCCCTGACGCTAGCAGTCAGCTATGGGTCGCTGACCGCTGCAGCTCATAGGCTGCTCAGCATTTTGATCCCATATATATATATATATATATATAAATATATACAAACACACACGAGAGAGAGAGAGAGAGAGAGAGAGAGAGAGAGTGAACAGAGAGGTAGCTAATTCAGCAGATGTGGATACAAGACTCGGAAAGGGATAGGTTCGACTGCTAATATCCTAGCTCCAATTCATGGCTAGGTCTACCAGGACGTGACACGTATATGTGATTGAACGGGCTACTGGAAAACAGTTTTAATTTATTTGTGATTTTTTTTTTCTCTGAGCTTTGCTATTTTTTTTAAATGTCGGGTGGGTGAGAGGGAAGAGAACGTTCCTAGCCTACGTGCATGGCAGCAGTATTTCTATCACCAGTTGTGCTTCTCTTTGATGCTTTGCCTTCCTAGCTGATCATGTTTTAACACGCAACGCATCTGGTGTAAGGGGGACAGAGATAGCCCCCCCCCCCCCCCCCGCCTATGTAATTGACACATATGTCAGAAGCTTCACTTTGTATCAGATATACAAGACACAACCCTTTGACACATTTAATGTGAGTTGAGAGCTTTTCTTTATATCTGCTCCTGGCTTAAACATTTAGAACAAAAATAAGGTGACGATATCTTTATTGCAGACAGTGAACTCAGAGGTCGCGGTTCGAATCACGGTGGGGACCGGGATTTTTTTTCTGGTAAAAATTCCTCTGATATCTGGTTAGTGAGATCTGACTCCCGTAGTCAGTGTAGAGCACGTTAAAAATTCTTTGACAGTTGGAAATCGAAAAGAGTAGGCTTAACGGCCGCTGCTCGGAAACATTCAAGTTAAAAATCTACCCAAATAATTTGTACCTTTCCCAAGGTGGTTTGTTAAAAGTAGCTATAGATGGCGCCTAACTGATTGCGGGTCTACTTAGCTCTAGTGTTTGAATCTATTAAGATGGACTCGCATATTGGTTAAACCACCCTCCCAGAAACTGGTTGTATACAGACTCTGTATAGTCTTCAAAGACAGTACACAGACGTTAAGTTAAGTTTAAATTTAAGTTTAAGTTAAGTTAAGTTTAGTTGGGGACGGCGTGAGCTAGAGGTTAAGTGACACGGCTCACAACCCATAGGTGATGGGTTCGATCCCCATCACAGCACTGTCCGTTACCCCGGTGGAGCAAACCCTTAGAAAATGCAGGAGGAAGCAGACCCTTACATAAAATACATGCCGAAGTCAGATGAACTGGGCCAAAAGGCCTCAAAATAAAAACCGTAGTGCAACGCACACCATCTTGGAGAATAGAGAAATAAGGCGAACGCAAATAAAAAACGAACAAAAAAAAACCCCAAAAAGTTTTGTTAAGTTCTGTTAAGTTACGGTAAGTTAAGTTGGGTCTCCACTGAATCAGGTACCGTAACAATTGGGCACATTATTTTGTTGTTTGTCAACTCCACCAGAGGAACTGAGTGGCAGCATGGTCCATTCGAACTTAGATGATGAATAAACTGTATCGTTACGACATAAGCATGAGATGCATCTTAAAGCTTGAATAGGTTATTTGAGGTATAAACGGTATGGCAACAGGAGAAGATTGCGACGGAACGCCAAGTTTATTAGAGAAATAGAAATGGTAATTCTAAGATACACTGTAAGGTGACTAGCCACCTTTGACACGCCTCCATATTTATTAGAGGAATAGATACAGCGTGAAGAATTAAGAATGTCAGACTGATTAGTTTATTCTGAAAGCTGATATGGTTATTAGAGAGCAAATGACAGAGTAGATGAGGTCTTTTCAACAGCTATGCGTTTCAAAATTTAAGGCAGCCGCCATAGCCAAATTACTAAAACATGATTGTGTGTCTCCAACACAAGAGATCCACGCACGACTTTAAACGACAAACGTTGCCACGGTAACTGAGTAAACAACGTTGAGGTGACAACTGCTTACGTGTCAATGGCTTAATCTAGTACAGGTACCTTCACGTAACAGGGGTCTCAAATACTCTAGTCCAGGGCTTCACCCAAATCCGGCATGTCAACAACAGTCGTGGCATTAACAATGTGAAACAAAATAGGATAAACAAAACCACAAACAAGCACATATGACAAAAACAGAAAAAACACGGTTGTGTGTGGAGATTAGGCGGAAAGACAGAAATTTCAACAAATGAAACAATTCAAATTGTGAAAAATGAATGCATTATTCATCTTCGTTTTCGCTTCTGTTGTTTTCAGCGTGAGTTATCTTGACAGTTTTACTCAGTACTGTGACTAGGAACGTGTAGCCCATCTAAATGGGCGAGAGGACTGAAACATGAGTGCATAATACTAGCAAGCTGCATGGATTAACACTATCCACACACTTCGTCATTTGCTTAGAGAGTGAGCACCTATGTGTATTGCCGGAGTGTAGTGAGGTCGCCTTATTTTAATTTTATTTTTGTGGCCGATTATTAGAAACAAAACAGAAGAGAAGAAAATGAAGGTGAACGACGAACTAACGCAAGTGTCAGGAGAAACGTTCTGAACAATATTCTGCTCCACATCATGTAATGTTGAAACATGTTGACCAAGGATAAACGACTGATGTCAGGTCAGGTGAATCAGATTGACCAAGGGCATTCCCTCCCTTCCCCTTCCCACCCCGACTGATATCATATCAGGTAACTCATATTGACCAAGGAAAATAACTCTTGGTGCATTAACTTGACTCCATACAACACTTGGTCCATTTACTTGACGTCACAACCTTTGGTTTATTAAATTGACCTCATATAGCTCTTTATCCATTAACTTGACTTTATATAACCAATAAATTGATTTGTCAACTCTTGGTCCATTAAATTGACTTTATATAATTCTTGGTCCATTAACTTGAATTCATTCAACCCTTGATCCATTAACTTGACTTCACCCACGCAACTTTTGATCTATTAGCTTGACTTCAAAGAACCATCTATTTATTTACCAGATTATGTCATTTAAGCGACATGTTTGCGAACTGTTGGTCAATAAACTTGCTTTGATACGGTTCTATTATCCAATAACTTGGCCGTACGCGGCACTTTACATTATAATTCCCGTCATCAATTAACTTGACATCATGCTGCCTTTATTCCACCAAATTGATTTAATTAACTTGAATTCATGCTACTTTTAGTCCACTAAATTGATTTCATGCATTAGCTTGATCCATTAACTTGACTTCATGCTAACTTTAGTCCACCAAATTGATTTCATTAACTTGAATGCATGCTACCTTTAGTCCACTAAATTGATTTCATGCATTAGGTTGATCCATTAACTTGACTCCATGCTATCTTTAGTCCATCAAATTGATTTCATTAACTTGAATGCATGCTACCTTTAGTCCAATAAATTGATTTCTTGCATTAGCTTGATCCATTAACTTGACTTTATTTTAGATTTAGTCCATTAAATTGATTTCATGCCTTAACTTGATCCATTAACTTGACTTCATGCTGCCTTTAGTCCACCAAATTGATTTCATTAACTTGACTTAATGCTGCCTTTAGTCCACTAAATTTATTTCATGCATTAACTTGATTTTCAGTTGCTCTTGGTTTACTAACTTGACTTCATGCTGTCCTTGGCTTATTATCTTGACTTAGTGCTGTATTGGTTCATGAACTTGACATTATGCGGCCCTTTAGTATCAATTTATCTCATTCTACAATTAACCTATCAAGCTTATCTTATGGCATACAGCTCTTGAAACGTTAATTTGATTTCTTACAGCCCTTGAACCATCAACTTGACTTCACGTAGCCCTCTGGGTTGTCAACGTTTGAGACTCCTGTCTGAACTGGTCAAATATTGTTCTTGTATTTTCTTTTAACAAAATTATCCCACTCCCCCCCCCCCCCCCCCGACTCCCCACTCTCCACCTCATCTTACCTGGCTAAAACACATTCAGGAATGTCTCCACTTGTAGTGGATACATCTTTTTGTGGATTCAATGTCAAACAAGGTCATACACATCTAACCCCCTTTTCATTTTGCAAAAATCAAGTTTATACACGTTTTCCATTAGTTTCTTCTTTTTGTCAATTT
Source organism: Ariolimax columbianus (assembly GCA_036924085.1). Lineage (NCBI taxonomy): Eukaryota > Metazoa > Mollusca > Gastropoda > Stylommatophora > Arionidae > Ariolimax > Ariolimax columbianus. Next base: position 23,400,192 of record JAVGWX010000010.1, on the reverse strand, counting down.
TCAATTTTTTAAAATTTTTCTTCCTAATTTCTTGTGTTCTTTCTTTCTTTTGTTATATTCCTTTGCCACCTTTCTTACTTTTTCGTTCATCTCCATTTGTTTAAATTCCTTTATCACTTTTCTTCTTTTTTCATTAGTCTTCTTTCCTAAAATTGTTTCTTTCTTCTTTCTTTCTTTCTTTCTTTCTTTTTTCTTTCTTTCTTGCTTGCTTTCATTTATATATTGACGTCCGAGTCGTTCACTCAGTTCCTAATTCAGGAGATCTAAACGTGATGACTATGGAGTGAGTGGGTAGCAAATATAGAAGTTTCAAATCTTCAGAAGCTTACGTCCTGGTCATGCAAGGCTTCACAGCAATGACAAAGCGCAACGCAGACAAAGAGAACTTTAAACTTCAGGGATTTGTGTGTGTCTACCGTCTTCGTCATGCAGGGGTTCTTTTCTTCTTCTTTCTTCTTCTTCGTACGCTGTCAGACGTCAACCTGTATTTTTTTGAAAAAAAGCAGCGGTCATCATGAGGCTGTCAACACTGCCATAGAGCTTGTCTAGTGTTGCCACTGGTGATGGCCACATCTGTTTTCTCTGATCCTCGTATGTCGGGCAGTTTTGCAGGATATGTTCAGCGGTTATTTTCCCGGTACCACACGAGCATTCGTCAGTGCCACCTATCTTCAATTTATTGAATAGGTGGTACCTCAGGCTATTGTGGCCTGTGCGAAGTCTGAAGACCACGACCTGCTCGCTTCTGTTCAACTGGTAATAGGCATCGTTTTTTGTCTAGCCAGTATGTTCTGTTTCCCATTTGGCCATGTATCTAGCTGTAATTAGCCTTTTTGACTCTTTGTAGGTCACACTAGGATCTGGTTGTGGTAGTCTTGCACCTTCTTTTGCCAGTCTGTCTGCCTCCTCGTTGCCTTGGATGTTACAGTGGGATGGAACCCACTGTACCACTACTCTTTTTGGTGCGGACTGCTGGCACATTTGACAGAGTACTGCTCTTAAATTATTAAGTTCAGTATTTTTCTGGCTTTTTAGTGTTGTGACTACGGCCAGGGCATCTGTAAACATGACTATATGGCTTTCCTTTCTTTTGTCTGTCACCATTTCTTCTCCTGTAGCCCTCAGTGCCTCTGCCTCCGCTCTGAAATTGCTTGAGTATTTTCCAGTTGCCACTGACAGTGTTATTTTTCTACCATTTGGTAGGCTCAGGAATACCCCTGCCCCTCCGTTCTGTGTTGTGTTTGTTACAGAACCGTCAGTGTATGCATGGGTCCAGTCCATGCGTGGGTAGTTTTCCGTTACGTACCTCAGGATTATGTCTCTTCTTTCTTTTTCAGTCTGGCTGTTCTTGTTTCCAATACCTGGTATATTTTCCGCCACCTCTGGAAATATATGCTGCCTCCAGGTAGGTTTGCGTACAGTAGGAATGGGCTTTGGTGTTGTTATTGCGTTCATAGGGTCTTCGCTCATCTTTGCTCTGGATATTTCTGCAAAGTTTCTCCGCTTTAGTTTCCCATTTCCAAAATTATTTAGTCTCTCATGCATTGGATGGTCTGTCAGGGGTTCACGACTAGGCAAATGGATCGCAGACATAGAGGCCCCAATCCCTTAGAGACATGTCTTCCTCGTGTTATGTATCCTGTTATGCTTAACTCACACGTCAATCACTGACTCTAGAGTCACTTTCTGGGATTCTAAAAATAGCTTTAGATACATAGCTCCAATAATTCTTCTTTGATACTCTTAGTCATTGATGGACAAAGTGATTTATGAGATCACGTCTGCTCTTCATCCAGAACGCCACCATTTTCCACATTTTGTTTTGTACTTCAGATGTCCATTCCGAGTGAGAGTTAGTTTATCTCTGGGTTTTTCTGCGACAAAATAGTTTTTACATTGACAGCGATGATAAAACTCTCGAACCTGGAGGACCGTGATTTTAGCTGTTATTTTACCCTTACGGCTCAGACCAGTCCGGCGGGCTAGAACCTGACAGGAGTCTGAGACTTTCGAACCTGAAGGAACCGGTTTCTAGCTTTTGTATGACCCTACCTGCGCAGACCTGCCCGGCGGGCTAGAACCTGACAGGAGTCAGAGACTCCCGAACCTGAAGGAACCGGTTTCTAGCTTTTGTCTGACTCTACCTGCGCAGACCTGCCCGGCGGGCTAGAACCTGACAGGAGTCAGAGACTCCCGAACCTGAAGGAACCGGTTTCTAGCTTTTGTCTGACCCTACCTGCGCAGACCTGCCCGGTGGGCTAGAACCTGACAGGAGCCAGAGACTTCCGAGCCTGAAGGGACCGGTTTCTAGCTTTTGTCTGACCCTACCTGCGCAGACCTGCCGGCGGGCAAGAACCTGACAGGAGTCTGAAACTCTCGTTGGCATATTTCTAAGCCATAGACCCACACAAAGGTAAAAGAGTAAGTATCGCGTTCTTTTGGTTATATCAGGACATGAAGGTCACATAAAGTAATCGATCAACAGAATTATGTTTCTTGAAGTTGTTCTAAGCTACTGGTGCTGAATTGAGTTCACTCTTGAAGACGTTTCCATGACAACAAGTTACAGTGGCTCCTTACATTCCGGGATTAAACTGAACTTAACTTAACTTAACCTAACTTAACTTAACTTAACTTGACTTGACTTGACTTGACTTGACTTAACTTAACTTCATTACACTGATTTAGAAGGCTCTACAGAGTGTGTATGCTGTATACAATAAGTTTAATCCACTGCACTGATACTGAACATACTGTGAGTATCCAATCTATTTTTGAATGCATTAACTGTCTCCACTACATCCCTGCTGAAATGCATTCCACGAATTCGCCACTCTCTGGCTAAAAAAATATTTCATAATATGTAATCTGGATCTATCTCTAAACAATTGAAGCTGTGCCCTCATGTTCTTGTAGTCGGTCGTACTTTGAAAAACTTGGTTTAGTCTAATTTATCCTTTCCATTTATTAATTTATAAACTTGTTAAGTCACCTCGAATTCTTCTCTTTGAACTTTAGAAGGTGATTCAGGGTGAAGCTATGGTGCAATGCGATGCTCCTCAGTAAATCACCAGTATGAGGACTCCACTGCCGATCCCCACCGTTCGTTGACCAGATTGCAGTGACATATCCTGTTTCCAGGAGCACAAACGGTAATGTGAGGTGGGGATCATGAACAGTATGTTAAACCAAACTTCGATTACTCTTCGTTTCCAGGTATAAGTTTAAGAGCAATGATAAATACTACTCCCCTTTCAATGCAGCAAACGACAATTGTGTACGAGACTAGCAACTTGTTGTGTAAAACAAATTACTACAGAACTTTTTCAGCAAAAACACACCAAGTACTTTAACGCAGCTTTCCCGTAAGGAGTCATCTACAATTGTGACCCTACGCCTTGTAACGATGGAAATGGAAAGGAAAAAAACGAATTTACCAAACGTTCTTAGCTCTAATGAAGACTCAATGTGAAGCAATCGCTCTTAGCTTTAATGAAGACTGACTGTGGAGTAATCCCAAATATACTGTCAAGGATGATGACAATTTAAAAAAGAACGATTTGTTTTTAGTCAACCGGCTTGCAATCTTACACCTTCGTTATGCTATTTATACTGCGCTATTTATACGTTCCTATTTAAACTTCGCTATTTAAACAATGTTGACTACAATAGAGGTTTAAGGAGAGTTAAGATAAATATTCGATTTTTCTAGCAATGTCAGCAACTCTATGTGTGGCTAATATATCTTCAGTTCTTATTGACTTAGCCGTTCATCTTCTTCAATGGGTTGTCGATGTTGCTCACAGAAAATGTTATATCATTCCAGCTGTCTTCGAAACGGAGGAGGAAGGGGAGGGGGGGGGGGAGGCATTTATTGAATCGGAATGAATGGAATGCTATCCTATCAGCTGCCTTGTACTCTGAAGCGAAGATGTTGGCTGGAGAGAACACTTTGATATCCTATCATCTGTCTTGTACTCTGAAGTGTAGATGTTGGCTGAACATAACACATAGCTATCCTATCATCTGTCTTGTGTTTTAAAGCGTAGATGTTAGCTGGAGAGAACACTTTATCCTATTAGCTGTCTTACGCTCTGGGATGTATATATTAGCAGCAGAGTACGCTATTCTGTCAAATCAGCTGTCTGTTGTCCTGAATTCTAGAGGGGAAGCAATAGGAACAACTTTCCATAATTCCAGATGTTTTTCAGCTGTCCTGCAGCTGTTTTTCAGCTATATTTCAGCTGGCTACTATCCTGAGGTTATAAGATCCGTAAAAGGACACGCACTGATACCATAACAGCGTCTGCCTTACCATTTAGGCAGAGAGAATATCATGTTATCATAGCATCTGTCCTATTCTCCTGAAGTTCTATATTTGCCAGAAAAAAAGCGCCAGGGTTGTGTGGTTCTTCTGTTATGGACGTAGAGGTTGGTCAGAGAGAGCACGATTCTATATTATCTTCTGCAATTGATGTAGAAGTCGACCAGACAAAAACATCATTCGATCTTTCCAGATATGATATGTCTTGATTGTAGAAGTTAGTCATGCAGGACACCATTTCTTTCCCATCAGATATCTTCTGTCTTGTTTGTAGAAGTGTTAGCCAGAGAAAACCACATGCTAGCGTTTGAGTTGTCTTGACTCTCGAGTGTAATGTTGACGAACTTCCTAGAAGGGAGGTTGGAACACGCCACTGTGGCTTGACCTCCCACAACTAACGACTACTAGCACATCCAAAAACAAGCTGTATGTCCTATAATGATAGATAGATTACATGTCAGCAGGGAAAAGCCTGGTAGTTGGGTACCACAGATCAGCACCGTCCCCAGACTTAGTAAGTCACATAAAAGAAACCACCAACAAACTTACTAGTAATAATCATACGCGAGTCCGATAGGCAAATCAGGTGAAACAAATGACACCCAGTCTAAGGGTCGACATGAGTTAACTTAACGTCTTTATACTATGTGTTGCTTTCATTGATCAGGAAAGAGCGTTTGATAGGGTAGACAGGATTAAACTTTGGAAGATACTGGAAGATTATGGTGTACAAGACCAGCTTCTTGATAATGTCAGAGCACTGTATTGTTCGAGTACAAACGTCGTCAGAACGACTGATGGTGGCACAGATGCTTTGGAAATCACTACCATCGTGAGACAAGAGTGTGTACTTTCTCCAATGTTGTTTAGCATCTACATGGACAAAATCGCAACAGAGGCTGGTCAAATCTGAAGCAGAACATAAGTTAATACACGAATTACTCTTTGCAGATAGATGATCAGTGCTTGCTGTACGTTGATGAAAACAAACTGCAAAATGCGCTTGCAACTACCTGTGTTAAATACAATATGCAAATTAGCGAGAACAAAACAGAAACTTTGATGATCAGTAGAACTCCTGGGCCACTCAAGATACGTCTAGATGATATTGCTCTTCAACAGGTCCATGAGTTCAAGTATTTGGGAAGTAGTTTTTCACAGATGTTAGGATTATGACCTACTCTAAACTACAAATGGCCATGGTAGGATCGATAAGGAAATTAAGCCTAGGTGTCAGAAAGCATCTGCAGTGACTTATCAGCTGTCCCCACTGCTTAGACACCCGGGCATTAGTTTGGCAACAAAGCAACAGCTGATAAACAGTATATTTATGTCGACTCTGTGCTACCAGTGCCAAACATAGCCTCTATTCAGGTCGCGCGAGAGCAGAACTTCGATTTGTGAAATGAAGTGCTTGAGGAAGGTCATCGGTGTTACCCGAAGAGACAGAATGGGGTACGACGACATTCGAAGTATGGTCGGCACTACTTCTTGTGTCGAATACATTCCTAGGCAGAAAATAAGTTGGTTTGGTCCTCTCATGATAATTCACCCTCATCAACTTCTACTGATGGCTTACAACGCTGATAGATCTGGCTACAGGGCAAGGGGGCGGCCGCGAGGTAGGTGGATAGATGACATTAGAGTGATTGTGCAGCGACAAGAGCTCCTATTGACCGACGCAACGCACTTGGCGCACGATAGACGACTTAAGCTCCCAACGACGCTTAACGGCACAAGTGGAAAGAAAACTAACTAACAGAACAAATAGAAGAAAGGCCACGGACGCTGAACTAGTATGCCAGCTTATTGAATTACCTGTGCCTCATTATATACAAGACAGAGCAAGACAACTGGCCACCTACACTTCATTAAAACTAAAATCTAGGACAATGAAGTCTCTCTAACGCAGTCTTCACGACAGTATCAGTTATGTGACTATTTTTACAAGTACATTGTAATGTTGTCAATATATAGATCAGGAAGAGAGATCGAAACAAGAACTAATAAAGCAAATGCGATGACATGTCAGCTTTCACCATTTCTAAGACATTCATTCTATTTGAGAATAGAAGAGAAATTGTATATACTTGTTCTGCCTATGTGCACAGTTAATCGACATAGTTCCTGAAGTAGCTTTTCTGTGTTGAGTCGGTTGTTGTAAGCCCATGTTGTTGTAGAATGTATGTTCTGCCTTATATCCTTCCATCTGTTTCGTAGCTTTCTTCCTGTTTTTTAGCTAAATCTTCTTGTTTTACGTGCGTGTAGTGATAGTTGGTCAGGTTTTATTCTCATGGAAAGCCCGAAACATCGTATTTTCTGCAGAAGGAGTAGTTCTCATTATATTTATCTTGTTATCATGTCTCATTTTAACTCTTTTCAGACATTTTATTCCATAGGTTGTAAATTATTTATAATGCTTAACAGTCACTTGAACATAATCCACACATAACACACTCCAGAGTGTCGGGTGTGCACACATGTCTATGAAACTGTTGAGAACTATCTTTTTTAATGCTGGTGCTAGAATTGAGCTTTTTCCTCCGAGGCCAGACACATGGAACACTTTGTCCTACTTATACAGACCGAAGAGAGGCAGTCTGGCCTGAGGAAGCGACAGTGCTCGGAAAGATGTGAGGGACCGGCAATGACCTGAAGGAAAGTCTCCTTCGTGAACCCCGTCGGGATAGACGCACAACATCAGTTGGTTGGGAACCTTGCCGGAATAGAAGCACAGCATCAGTTGGTCGTGGGCCTTGCCTGGGTAAAGCACAGCATCAGTTGATCGAAGAAGAAGTAGAAAAATCAGAAGAAGAAAAAGAAAAATAAGAAGCAGATTCTTTATGGAACTAAACAACTGCTAATAAACACTTACATATATCACTATATGGCATTAGACCAAAGAACAGGAGCGCACAGGCCGCTGGATCAATAACCCACCAACCAATCAGCCTCTCCTGTCTCTTAGATGAGGACCAAAGTTGATATTGGAACATTGGTCGCACCGAGTTTGATATACATATACTGTTGACAGGTTTCTGTTGCTTGGACAGTTTGGTGAAATCTCAGTTTACTGATGATACATTCACTTCTAGTGTCAGATATTGTGTTAAAACTTCACAGCGACATAAATGGAATGTGTTCAAATAAGCTAAGCCCAACATGTTCCGTAATGAATGAGTTAATAATCATTTTGAAAAGGTTGCGAATGCTACCAATCTCATCAGGTGAAACCATTGACATTGAATAAGTCACTACAAGTGCCCGGGGGCAGAATGTATGGGAAAATGAATACATACACACACATACACACTTACACACATACTTACACACACACATACATACGTAGATACACACACACTTACACACACACACAGACAGACAGACAGACAGCCAGACACACACACACACACGCACGCACGCACTCACGCACGCATGCACGCACGCACACACACACATACACACATACACATACACACACACATACACACATACACACATACACACATACATCATACATACATACATACATACATAAATACATACATACATACATACATACATACATACATACATACATACATACATACATACATACATACATACATACATACATACATACATACATACATACATACAATTGAGTACCTACGTACTTACGCATGTATAACGCATTCAGTATTTTACGGACTTGCTCAGAACTTGTTGCGAAAGACAAGGGTTCCATCGACGCCAGCTTGAGGACCACTGGTGCAACATGTTTGATCAGCACAACGGACTATGTAAACTGAAGAGATTAACGTGAATGTTTCATTTCTGGTGTCCATGAATGTGTCCATATATGGAGTTAGTGGTGATTCGGCATTTATCGGTCTATTCAATGAAGATCTATTTTTAGAGAGTTTTATTGCTTTTTTCTTTTTTTTAATATTGCTTCTTCTTTTTCTATTTCATCCTTATCTTCTACTTCTTTCCATCTTCTTCTTCTTCTTCTTACCTTCACCTGGTTCTTCTTCCTCCTCTTTATCTTCTTCATCTTCTTCTCTCTACTCTTCTCCTTCTTTTTCTTCGTCTTCTTCTTCTTCTATTTGTTTTATTTTTCTCCTTTTTCTCTCCTTTTTTTTCTTCTTTCTTCTTCTTCTTCTTCTTCTTCTTCTTCTTCTTCTTCTTCTTCTTCTTCTTCTTCTTCTATTTCATGCTTATCTTCTTCTTACCTTCACCTGATTCTTCTTCCTCCTCTTTATCTTCTTCATCTTCTTCTCCCTACTCTTCTCCTTCTTTTTCTTCTTTTCCTTCTTTTTCTTCTATTTGTTTTCGTCTCCTCGTTTTCCTCTTTTTTTTCTTCGTTCTTCTTGTTCTTCCTTCTTTTTCTCTTTCGCTTTCCTCTCCTTGCAAATCTTTTTATTTTCTTTCTTACCTTTCCTCCTCTATATTTTATTTTTCTACTTCTTCTTCCTCTTCCTCTTAATCTTCCTCTTCTGCGTAGTAGGAAGAGAAAATGAAGCTGTAGTGACTGACACGCTTAGCTGAACTTAAAATGACTTCACCAGTACCCCACGTATGTCAATGGTTGCGGAGGCAGGTTTTTTTAATAAAGCACAATTCAGTCTTTTTCTTTCTTGCAGAACATGTTGACTGCAGAATGAAAAAAATAACGCACTACACATCATTTTTAAATTTTAGCGGAAGATTAATAAACAAGAATACTTATAAATAAACCAAAAATAAACCCCCAAAATAAAGAAAAATAAACATAAATAAACAAAAAGTATGCCTTTAAATATTTTAATTCTTGCAAAAGTGAAAAATGGATGTTAGTTTAGTTGTCTTTATTAATGTCGCCAGCCTTAAAATTGCAACCTCATCCTTAAAGATATGTTTTTTTTGGTAAATATTTTGTCCTTTGCAGAACGTCTTCTTCTTCTTCGTTCGTTCTCAATCTCCAGCTACCAAACCCTGAATAGGGCTTTGCAAGTAGCAGAATGTTGTCCGGAGAACGGAACGCGTTGTGCCGCCAGTTTACAGCCTGGCTGCGATATTTGCACCTTTCGGTCCGACACATCCGTCGTCGGCAGGCAGAGCGTCGTTTCTTGGCAAGTGCGGTAGGTTGCCATTACTTTCCGTACACGGAGGAGCAGAAAATAAACTATATCTGACAAACTGGACAGGAGCGTGATTCGAACCCGGTACGTCGTGATTGTGAAACGGACGCTTCACTAGTAGGTCACGCAACCTCCTCAAAGAATATTTAGTGAATGTCAATTATTTTATCTTTTTCAGAGAAAGTGAATTTAATGGTGATCTTACAGAGTGACGGATCTTGGTCTGAAAGGTTAGTAGTGTGTTGTGATGGATGTTGAGATCATGTCTGTAAAAGGAAATCAAATGTAGTTTACCGCATTGAGATCTAATGCCTCTCTTGAATCATTTCACTGTAACAGGCGTTTCGGGTTTTTAAACATGCTAAACTGACTTCTGCACTTCTTGCAAAATTTGGAAAACATGACGTGCAGTTTATTTTGAATCAGACAAACTGGTTGGTTTTTAAAAAAAAACATGCTCTGAAAAAGTTCCTAAAAGCGAACCCGTAAGGATAACAGTTATTATTATATTGAAAAAGTTCGTATGGCTGGTACATGCTGTTTGTCGAATACTCACAATGAGTAGGATGTGGCTGGTACATGCTGTTTGTCGAATACTCACAATGAGTAGGATGTGGCTGGTACATGCTGTTGTCGAATACCCACAATGAGTAGGATGTGGCTGGTACATGCTGTTGTCGAATACCCACAATGAGTAGGATGTGGCTGGTACATGCTGTTGTCGAATACCCACAATGAGTAGGATGTGGCTGGTACATGCTGTTTGTCGAATACCCACAATGAGTAGGATGTGGCTGGTACATGCTGTTGTCGAATACCCACAATGAGTAGGATGTGGCTGGTACATGCTGTTGTCGAATACCCACAATGAGTAGGATGTGGCTGGTACATGCTGTTGTCGAATACCCACAATGAGAAGGATGTAGCTGGTACATGCTGTTGTCGAATACCCACAATGAGTAGGATGTGGCTGGTACATGCTGTTGTCGAATACCCACAATGAGTAGGATGTGGCTGGTACTTGCTGTTGTCGAATACCCACAATGAGTAGGATGTGGCTGGTACATGCTGTTGTCGAATACCCACAATGAGTAGGATGTGGCTGGTACATGCTGTTGTCGAATACCCACAATGAGAAGGATGTGGCTGGTACATGCTGTTGTCGAATACCCACAATGAGTGGGATGTGGCTGGTACATGCTGTTGTCGAATACCCACAATGAGTAGGATGTGGCTGGTACATGCTGTTGTCGAATACCCACAATGAGTAGGATGTGGCTGGTACATGCTGTTGTCGAATACCCACAATGAGTGGGATGACTCTTTTGTGCGTTCTAAAAAGGACGTTAAGTGGTGGGTTTGTCGTAGCTTTCCTCACATCCCGAGCGTGCTGATGAAGGTGGGCCTGGATCCTCCGGGTGGTTGTGCTATGCTTGGCTTCGTCTGTAAGTTGCTCACTACTACGGGGATCACGTCGAACCTCACCTTGTTAACCAGACTATTGTCCTCGACAACAACCCGTTTCTAGAACGCCCAACGAGATCATGTGAGGGTCTTGACAAGAATATTTCTCCCGAACCTAGCTAACATTGTCTGATCAGTGCGTTTTGCCTGACCAGACGGTAGCCTCATCGACCCATGGCTGGTATACAAAATGGGAATTCGTAAAGCGGATGTTCGTAAAGCGGATGTTAGTTAAAGGTTAAAAGTAAAAGACGAGGGCTCGACTTCATCGCAGCGGGTCTCTTTCTGCAGCACTGTACATCGCCTGCCGAGAGCATCGCACAAGGCACGAACGCCGTAGCTCCAGTGATCACCAGAACGGTGAGCCCCTGCTGAGAGCATCGCACAACGGAATGTCGCCTATCGAGAGCATCGCACAACGCAGAAACTCCGTAGCTCCAGCAATGAACTCAGGTGTTACCGTAAAAAAGTGCCATCATGAACTTCAACCGTCTGAACACGAGACTATCGGCTTGTACAACAAGGAACTACTGTAATCAAAATTGTTTATTTCGCTTGTTGATCAGGGGTCGTTGTGAGTAGGACAAATGATAAACAATTTATTTATACCAACTAATGCAATAATTGGTCTCTTTTCTTATTCGTCTTCTTCTTCTTCTTCTTCTTCTTCTTCTTCTTCTTCTTCCTCGTCTTCTTCTTCTTCATCATCTTGTTCTTTTTCTTTATCGTGTTCTTCTTATTCTTTTTTTTTTGTCTTCTTCTTGTTTTTCTTGTTTTTCTTGTTCTTATTCTTCTTCTCCTTATTCAGCTTCTTCTTCTCCTTCTTCTTATTATTCTACTTCTTGTTTTTCTTCTTCTACTTCTTCTCCTATCTCTTCTTGTTCTTCTTCTTCATTTTCTTCTTCTTCTTCTTGTTCTTCTTATTCTTCTTTTTGTTCTTCTTGTTTACTTCTTTTTCTTTTTTCTTCTTCTTCACCTTCTCCTTCTTCTTCTTATTATTCTACTTCTTCTTCTCCTTCGTGTTCTTCTTTTTCTTCTTATCTTCTTTTTCTTCTTCTTCTTCTCCTTCTTCTCCTTCTTCTTCTTCTTCTTCTTCTCCTTCTTCTTCATCTTCTCCCTCCTCTTTTTCTTCTTCCCATTCTGGTTATTCTTTGACGTACAGCCTGAAATGGACATTGTGTCGCAGATAACAGACTGTGATAAGTGTGACAACTCGGAAGGAGCAGTTAGATAACAACGACAGCAGGAAAAGTCATGAGGAGTAAGTGTAAGTCATTGGCACCGTAAAACCATGAAGAGTAAGTGTAAGTCATTGGCACCGTAAAACCATGAAGAGTAAGTGTAAGTCATTGGCACCGTAAAACCATGAGGAGTAAGTGTAAGTCATTGGCACCGTAAAACCATGAAGAGTAAGTGTAAGTCATTGGCACCGTAAAACCATGAGGAGTAAGTGTAAGTCATTGGCACTGTAAAACCATGAAGAGTAAGTGTAAGTCATTGACACCGTAAAACCATGAAGAGTAAGTGTAAGTCATTGGCACAGTAAAACCATGAAGAGTAAGTGTAAGTCATTGGCACCGTAAAACCAGAATGCTCTTGTTATTTCTTTAGATTGTCACATTTTTGTGTGGGCAGTAAGAGTAATTATTGTCAGGTGAAACATAGTGAACTAGGTGGGAGAGAAGAGAAATTAGGGTCAGGTGAAACATACTAATCTAGGTGGGAGAGAAGAGTAATTAGGGTCAGGTGAAACATACTGAACTAGGTGGGAGAGAAGAGTAATTAGGGTCAGGTGAAACATACTGAACTAGGTGGGAGAGAAGAGTAATTAGGGTCAGGTGAAACATACTGATCAAGGTGGGAGAGAAGAGTAATTAGGGTCAGGTGAAACATACTGATCAAGGTGGGAGAGAAGAGAAATTAGGGTCAGGTGAAACATACTAATCTAGGTGGGAGAGAAGAGTAATTAGGGTCAGGTGAAACATACTGAACTAGGTGGGAGAGAAGAGTAATTAGGGTCAGGTGAAACATACTGATCAAGGTGGGAGAGAAGAGTAATTAGGGTCAGGTGAAACATACTGATCAAGGTGGGAGAGAAGAGAAATTAGGGTCAGGTGAAACATACTAATCTAGGTGGGAGAGAAGAGTAATTAGGGTCAGGTGAAACATACTGAACTAGGTGGGAGAGAAGAGTAATTAGGGTCAGGTGAAACATACTGATCAAGGTGGGAGAGAAGAGTAATTAGGGTCAGGTGAAACATACTGATCAAGGTGGGAGAGAAGAGTAATTAGGGTCAGGTGACACATACTAACCAAGACCCCCATCTCACACACTCATTAGTGCTCCCGGAAACATGCTCAGTGCAGCAGTTTGGACAACGAGGTGGGAATCGAGACAATAATCTCGATATCATTGAGTTTATTTTTATGAATCTTGGTATCGCACTTCACCCAGGAGAACTGTTGTGCGCCTCCTCGAGTATGCCTGTGGATATAAGAAGAGCCACCGTAACCTGTTACCAAAGAAATGTCGCCAAGAGCTAACTCATATCAGCTTGAATATCTTCGAACATCCTCCTTCTTGTGTTGTTGTTGTTGCTGTTGTTGTTGTTGCTGTTGATGTTGTTGCTGTTGCTGTTGATGTTGTTGCTGTTGTTGTTGTTGCTGTTGCTGTAGTTGCTGTTGTTGTTGTTGCTCTTGTTGTTTTTGCTGTTGTTGAATGACCACGATAAGTAAGTTTCCTCTTTTGTGCACCCTGAAAACAGCGTTAATTGGCGCGTTACAGTACCTTTCCTCACATCCTGAGCGTGCTGATGAAGGTGGAACGGGGTCTTCCAGACTGCTGTGCTATTCTTGGCTTCCTCTGCGTTTCGCTCACTACTACGAGGATCATGTCGAACGCCACCTCGTTAGACAGTCATGAAAAGAAAACCGTTTTCCACGACGAACCACATGGTAGTGAGCAGGAATCTTGATCAACATATTTCATCGGACCCTGACTAATATAGTCTGATCTATATGTTGTATATGACCAGCCGTTAGTCTCCGATCCCCGCGTTTTATTTGGTGGGAAAGTACTCTCTGCTTTTAACCACAAACAAATTCGTGTTAGGTAACTAAGAGTGTGTCATTAGTCAACAATTCCTTGGATTCCAGGCCAAAACTTTTCCAGCAGAATCCTCTTTGTAGATTAGGCTTGTAATCTTTAGATGATAATTCATTTTGGAGGAGGAAAACTCCGACTTCAAACTACCTGTTGCCTCGCAGGTATTCTGATGACAGTGAAATGCGTTGGAAAGATTACTGAACCAAGGACTTGTGCGGAAGCGGATGTGTCGAGCGGCCTAACTGTAAAACACAATACAAAGCATATTCGGTTTAGAAAACTGTAAAACACAATACAAAGTATATTCAGTTTATTTTTGTTTTTTTGTTTTTTTGCTTAGATGTTTGCCTCACTAGTTTCTACTGGCGGAGGCGCGCCATTTTCCACCCCAGACCGTAGTCAATTGGGCGATATCAGGACGCATAAACCAGTGCTTGGATGCATGTGTGCGTCTGTATGTACCTATGCTAGGTTTGTGCGCCCTCAGAAGCTAGCCCAACCAAAGTGCAATGGAAGGGCTTTACCATGAGGGCGCGTGTGAAAGTTTTGCAAGAGTGTGACTGTGGGACAGAATAAAATGAAACAGAGTGAGGGAAGAGGAGAGAAGGGGAAGAGTGGCCCCCAGAGTGAGTCCTGAGTGAGTATATTCAGTTTAGAAAACGGTAAAACACAATCATCATCATTATTAGTCACGTAACTTGAAAGGTCATTAGGGCACCAATACTGCAGATTGTTGGACTAGTTCCCGCCACTCCATTAGGGCACCAAAACTGCAGATTGTTGGACTAGTTCCGGCCACTCCATTCGGGCACCAATACTGCAGATTGTTGGACTAGTTCCCGCCACTCCATTAGGGCACCAATACTGCAGATTGTTGGATCAGTTCCAGCCACTCCATTAGGGCACCAATACTGCAGATTGTTGGACTAGTTCCCGCCACTCCATTAGGGCACCAATACTGCAGATTGTTGGATCAGTTCCAGCCACTCCATTAGGGCACCAATACTGCAGATTGTAGGACTAGTTCCAGCCACTCCATTAGGGCAAAAATACTGCAGATTGTTGGATCAGTTCCCGCCACTCCATTAGGGCATAAATACTGCAGATTGTTGGACTAGTTCCCGCCACTCCATTAGGGCAACAATACTGCAGATTGTTGGATCAGTTCCAGCCACTCCATTAGGGCACCAATACTGCAGATTGTTGGATCAGTTCCCGCCACTCCATTAGGGCACCAATACTGCAGATTGTTGGATCAGTTCCCGCCACTCCATTAGAGCACCAATACTTCAGATTGTTGGATCAGTTCCCGCCACTCCATTAGGGCACCAATACTGCAGATTGTTGGATCAGTTCCAGCCACTCTATTAGGGCACCAATACTGCAGATTGTTGGACTAGTTCCCGCCACTCCATTAGGGCACCAATACTGCAGATTGTTGGACTAGTTCCAGCCACTCCATTAGGGCACCAATACTGCAGATTGTTGGACTAGTTCCCACCACTCCATTAGGGAAAAAATACTGCCGATTGTTGGATCAGTTCCAGCCACTCCATTAGGGCACCAATACTGCAGATTGTTGGACTAGTTCCCGCCACTCCATTAGGGCAACAATACTGCAGATTGTTGGATCAGTTCCAGCCACTCCATTAGGGCATAAATACTGCAGATTGTTGGACTAGTTCCCGCCACTCCATTAGGGCAACAATACTGCAGATTGTTGGATCAGTTCCAGCCACTCCATTAGGGCACCAATACTGCAGATTGTTGGATCAGTTCCCGCCACTCCATTAGGGCACCAATACTGCAGATTGTTGGATCAGTTCCCGCCACTCCATTAGAGCACCAATACTTCAGATTGTTGGATCAGTTCCCGCCACTCCATTAGGGCACCAATACTGCAGATTGTTGGATCAGTTCCAGCCACTCTATTAGGGCACCAATACTGCAGATTGTTGGACTAGTTCCCGCCACTCCATTAGGGCACCAATACTGCAGATTGTTGGACTAGTTCCAGCCACTCCATTAGGGCACCAATACTGCAGATTGTTGGACTAGTTCCCACCACTCCATTAGGGAAAAAATACTGCCGATTGTTGGATCAGTTCCAGCCACTCCATTAGGGCACCAATACTGCAGATTGTTGGACTAGTTCCCGCCACTCCATTAGGGCAACAATACTGCAGATTGTTGGATCAGTTCCAGCCACTCCATTAGGGCACAAATACTGCAGATTGTTGGATCAGTTTCAGCCACTCCATTAGGGCAACAATACTGCAGATTGTTGGATCAGTTCCAGCCACTCCATTAGGGCACCAATACTTCAGATTGTTGGATCAGTTCCCGCCACTCCATTAGGGCACCAATACTGTAGATTGTTGGACTAGTTCCCGCCACTCCATTAGGGCATAAATACTGCAAATTGTTGGACTAGTTCCCGTCACTCCATTAGGGCATAAATACTGCAGATTGTTGGACTAGTTCCCGCCACTCCATTAGGGCATAAATACTGCAGATTGTTGGACTAGTTCCCGCCACTCCATTAGGGCATAAATACTGCAGATTGTTGGACTAGTTCCAGCCACTCCATTAGGGCATAAATACTGCAGATTGTTGGACTAGTTCCCGCCACTCCTTTGGGGCATAAATACTGCAGATTGTTGGACTAGTTCCCGCCACTCCATTAGGGCATAAATACTGCAGATTGTTGGACTAGTTCCCGCCACTCCATTAGGGCACCAATACTGCAGATTGTTGGATCAGTTCCAGCCACTCCATTACGGCATAAATACTGCAGATTGTTGGACTAGTTCCCGCCACTCCATTAGGGCAACAATACTGCAGATTGTTGGATCAGTTCCAGCCACTCCATTAGAGCACCAATACTGCAGATTGTTGGACTAGTTCCCGCCACTCCATTAGGGCAACAATACTGCAGATTGTTGGACTAGTTCCAGCCACTCCATTAGGGCACCAGTACTGCAGATTGTTGGATCAGTTCCAGCCACTCCATTACGGCATAAATACTGCAGATTGTTGGAATAGTTCCAGCCACTTCATTAGGGCATAAATACTGCAGATTGTTGGACTAGTTCCCGCCACTCCATTAGGGCAACAATACTGCAGATTGTTGGATCAATTCCAGCCACTCCATTAGGGCACCAATACTGCAGATTGTTGGATCAGTTTCAGCCACTCCATTAGGGCACCAATACTTCAGATTGTTGGATCAGTTCCCGCCACTCCATTAGGGCACCAATACTGCAGATTGTTGGATCAGTTCCCGCCACTCCATTAGGGCACCAATACTGCAGATTGTTGGATCAGTTCCAGCCACTCCATTAGGGCACCAATACTGCAGATTGTTGGACTAGTTCCCGCCACTCCATTAGGACACCAATACTGCAGATTGTTGGACTAGTTCCCGCCACTCCATTAGGGCACCAATACTGCAGATTGTTGGATCAGTTCCCGCCACTCCATTAGGGCACAAATACTGCAGATTGTTGGACTAGTTCCAGCACTCCATTAGGGCACCAATACTGCAGATTGTTGGACTAGTTCCCGCCACTCCATTAGGGCAACAATACTGCAGATTGTTGGATCAGTTCCATCCACTCCATTAGGGCACCAATACTTCAGATTGTTGGATCAGTTCCCGCCATTCCATTAGGGCACCAATACTGCAGATTGTTGGATCAGTTCCCGCCACTCAATTAGGGCACCAATACTGCAGATTGTTGGATCAGTTCCTGCCACTCCATTAGGGCACCAATACTGCAGATTGTTGGACTAGTTCCCACCACTTCATTAGGGCACCAATACTGCAGATTGTTGGATCAGTTCCCGCCACTCCATTAGGGCACAAATACTGCAGATTGTTGGACTAGTTCCAGCCACTCCATTAGGGCACCAATACTGCAGATTGTTGGACTAGTTCCCGCCACTCCATTAGGGCAAAAATACTGCAGATTGTTGGATCAGTTCCAGCCACTCCATTAGGGCACCAATACTGCAGATTGTTGGACTAGTTCCCGCCACTCCATTAGGGCACCAATACTGCAGATTGTTGGATCAGTTCCAGCCACTCCATTAGGGCATAAATACTGCAGATTGTTGGACTAGTTCCCGCCACTCCATTAGGGCACCAATACTGCAGATTGTTGGACTAGTTCCCGCCACTCCGTTAGGGCATAAATACTGCAGATTGTTGGACTAGTTCCCGCCACTCCATTAGGGCATAAATACTGCAGATTGTTGGACTAGTTCCCGCCACTCCATTAGGGCATAAATACTGCAGATTGTTGGACTAGTTCCCGCCACTCCATTAGGGCACCAATACTGCAGATTGTTGGATCAGTTCCCACCTCTCCATTAGGGCATAAATACTGCAGATTGTTGGACTAGTTCCAGCCACTCCATTAGGGCATAAATACTGCAGATTGTTGGACTAGTTCTCGCCACTCCTTTGGGGCATAAATACTGCAGATTGTTGGACTAGTTCCCGCCACTCCATTAGGGCATAAATACTGCAGATTGTTGGACTAGTTCCAGCCACTCCATTAGGGCATAAATACTGCAGATTGTTGGACTAGTTCCCGCCACTCCATTAGGGCACCAATACTGCAGATTGTTAGATCAGTTCCAGCCACTCCATTAGGGCACCAATACTGCAGATTGTTGGATCAGTTCCAGCCACTCCATTAGGGCAACAATACTGCAGATTGTTGGATCAGTTCCAGCCACTCCATTAGGGCACCAATACTTCAGATTGTTGGAATAGTTCCCGCCACTACATTAGGGCACCAATACTGCAGATTGTTAGATCAGTTCCCGCCACTCCATTAGGGCACCAATACTGCAGATTGTTGGATCAGTTCCCGCCACTCCATTAGGGCACCAATACTGCAGATTGTTGGATCAGTTCCCGCCACTCCATTAGGGCACCAATACTGCAGATTGTTGGATCAGTTCCCGCCACTCCATTAGGGCACCAATACTTCAGATTGTTGGACTAGTTCCCGCCACTCCATTGGGGCACCAATACTGCAGATTGTTGGACTAGTTCCCGCCACTCCATTAGGGCACCAATACTGCAGATTGTTGGATCAGTTCCCGCCACTCCATTAGGGCACTAATACTTCAGATTGTTGGATCAGTTCCAGCCACTCCATTAGGGCACCAATACTGCAGATTGTTGGATCAGTTCCCGCCACTCCATTAGGGCACCAATACTTCAGATTGTTGGATCAGTTCCCGCCACTCCATTCGGTTCTGTGCCAGGTTATCGAATCTTCTACCTGAATTGTGAACTGCAGAAAGCGGAGGATGAAGTCTCAAATACTAGGAACATGGCAGAGATAGAGCAATCTATGGAAGCCAATATCGCCCTCAAGGCCATCACTGCAAAATACAAAAGAACACTTTACCAAATAACAAGAGACAGCTGGAAAAACAAAACAGAAAGCCTCAATTTAGACAAAGAAGGGAACACACTATGGAATGACGAAACACCATCAAATAAACACATTACCATGAAGCAGGGCGACAACATGCTTATCGTAAAAAAGCAGCAAACGCCTTTATAGAACATTATGCCAAAGCAAAACCACATTGATGTCCCTACAAACAGGCATATATACATTAGTGAAGAACAAAAGAGCCACGACAACATCAAGATGGCACCAGAGGAGCACATGATGGCAAAACTAACAATGAATGAAATGGACGAGGTCATGAGAACTTTAAAGAAAAAGAAATCCCCCGGAAAAGATGGGGTAACAAACGAAATGCTGATGGGGTTGGGCCAAACAGCAAAGAAGAAGTTACTATCAGTCCTGAACCAAAGCTGGAAAAGGGGAATTGTACCGCAGGCATGGACAGATGCTGTACTTATACCAGTACCAAAGAAAGAAAAAGATAAAACAGATCCAAATGGATACAGGCCCATCAGTCTACTGAGCTGTGTAGGAAAACTGATGGAGCGTATGATAAACACCAGACTGATGTGGCACCTGGAAGAAAAACGCATATTAATTCCACAGCAAGCAGGATTTAGTCAGCACAGATCCACTGAGGACTAGATTGCTCTCATAGCCCAGGAAATAAAGGATGCTTGCCAAGAGAAAAAGCATACAGTGGCGGTTTCTAGAGAAAGCATTTGACAAGGTGTGGAAAGAGGCACTTAAAGTCAAGCTACGAAGAAGTGAAGTATCTGAAAAAATGTACAGATGGATCAGCCACTACCTCGAAAACAGAACAGCCAGAGTTCAAGTCCAACGGCAGATGAACAAAAAAGTGACACTTGAGCAAGGAGTACCCCAAGGGGGAGTACTGTCACCCACAATTTTCCTGGTGTATATAAACAACATCTCATAAAATATACCAAGAAGAAAGAGTCCACAGCTTCGTGTTTGCAGACGATCTGGCTATGTGGACCTCTGAAAAGAATCTCACCATAGCAAGCAATTGGCTGCAGCAGGCCCTAACATCGTTGGAGGAGTGGGCGAACTCGTGGCTGGTCAAAATAAATGAGGAAAAAACAACATGTACGCTATTCTCGCTTTCATATAAAACCCAGAACACCAAAATAAGTCTTAACGGCAAATATCTGCGGCCAAACGACAACCCAAACTACCTGAAAGTCACATTTGATCGGCGCATGACATGGAAAAGTCAGATCGAGAGAAACCGAATAAGAGCCAGGCAGCTAATGGCAATCATAAGGAAGCTTGCAGGTACAAGCTGGGGAGCAGACGAAAGTATACTAAAGAAACTGTACACTGGAAGAGTGAGACCAGTTCTAGAGTATGGCATGGACAACAGCAGTAAAGGCGAACTTTGATAAAATTAGCAAACTTCAAAACCAAGCCATGAGAGTTATAACAGGAGGCATGAAGTCAACGCCAATTGTAGAACTTGAAAAGATTACAAATCTGCAATCCATGACCGACAGAAGAGACTGCAGAACCCAGCAGCAAGCAGAAAAACTCAAAAGACTGACAGACCATCCAATGCACCAGTGACTAAATAGATTTGGAAATGGGAAACTAAAGCGGAGAAACTTTGCAGAAATAGCCAAAGCAAAGATGAGCGAAGACCCTATGAACACATTAACAACACCAAAGCCCATCCCTACTGTACGCAAACCTACCTGGAAGCAGCATATCATTCCGGAGGTGGTAGAAAATATACCAGGTATTGGAAACAAGAACAGCGAGAATGAAAAAGAAAGAAGAGACATAACCTTGAGGTACATAACGAAAAACTACCCAAGCATGGACTGGACCCATGCATACACCGACGGTTCTGCAACAAACACAACACAGAACGGAAAGGCAGTGGTATTCCTGAGCCTACCAAATGGTAGAAAAATAACACTGTCAGTGGCAACTGGAAAATACTCAAGCAATTTCAGAGCGGAGGCAGAGGCACTGAGGGCTGCAGTAGAAGCAATAGTGAATGGTAAAAGGAATGAAAGCCAGATAGTCCTGTTAGCAGATGCTCTGGACGTAGTCACAGCACTAAAAACCCAGAAAAATACTGAACTTAATGATTTAAGAGCAGTACTCTGTCAACTATGACAGCAGTCTGCACCAAAAAGAGTAGTGGTACAGTGGGTTCCATCCCACTGTAACATCCTTCTTCTTCCTCTTCTTCATCGTACGCAGTCAGAAAGTAACCATTATTTTTTCGAAAAAAAGCAGCCGTCATCCTGAGGCTGTCGACATTGCCATAGAGCTTGTCTAGTGTTGCCACTGGTGATGGCCACATCTGCTCTCTCTCATCCTCGTTTGTCGGGCAGTTTTGCAGCAAATGCTCAGCGGTCATTTTGCCGGTACCACACGGGCATTCGTCGGTGCCACCTATCTTCAATTTGTTGAATAGGTGGTACCTGAGTCTATTGTGGCTAGTGCTCTTTTCTGTTCAACTGGTAATAGGCATCATTTTTCGTGTAACCAGTATGTTCGGTTTCCCATTTGGTCATGTATCTAGCTCTAATAAGCCGTTTTGACTATTCGTTAAGTTCAGTATTTGTCTGGCTTTTCAGTGCTGTGACTACGGCCAGTGCACCTGTAAGCAGGACTATGTGGCTTTCATTCCTTTTACCTGTCACCATTTCTTCCACTGCCGCCCTCAGTGCCTCTGCCTCTGAAATAGCTTGTGTATTTTACTGTAGCGAATGACAGTGTTATTTTTCTACCATTTGGAATGCTCCTGCCCCTCCGTTCTGTGTTGTATTTGTTACGGAACCGTCGGTGTATGCATGGGTCCAGTCCATGCTTGGGTAGTTTTCCGTAATGAAACTCAGGGTAGTATCTCTTCTTTCTTTTTCAGACTGGCAGTTTTTGTTTCTAATACCTGGTATATTTTCTACCACCTCTGGAAATATATGCTGCCTCCAGGTAGGTTTTCGTACAGTAGGGATGGGCTTTTGGTGTGGTTAGTGCGTTCATAGGGTCTTCGTGCATTTTAGCTTTGGCTATTTTTGCAAAGTTTCTTCGCTTTAGTTTCCCATTTCCCAAATTGTTTAGTCTCTGGTGCATTGGGTGGTCAGTCAGACTTCTGAATTTCTCTGATTACAGCTGGGCTCTGCAGTCTCTTCTGTCGGCCATGGATTGCAGTTCTGTAATCTTTTCAAGTTCTACAATTGGCGTTGACTTCATGCCTCCTGTTTTAACTCTCATGGCTTGGTTTTGGAGTTTGCTAACTTTATAGAAGTTCGCCTTTGCTTCTGTTGTCCATGCCGCAATGCCATACTCGAGAACTGGTCTCACTCTTCCAGTGTACAGTTTCTTTAGTATGCTTACGTGTGCTCCCCCAGCTTGTGCCAGCAAGTTTCCTCATGATTGCCATTCTTTCTCTGGCTCTCATTCGGTTTCTCTCGATCTGACTTTTCCATGTCATGCGCCGATCAAATGTGACTCCCAGATAGTTTGGGTTGTCGTTTGGCTGAAGGTATTTGCCGTTTAGACTTAATTTGGTGTTTTGGGGTTTGATTGATAGCGAGAATATTGTACATGTGGTTTTGTCCTCGTTTATTTTTACCAGCCCTGAGTTCGCCCACTCTTTTAGCGATGTTAGGGCCTGTTGCATCCGATTTCTTGCTATGGGGAGATTCTTTTCAGAGGTCCACATAGCCAGATCGTCTGCAAACATTGAGCTATGAACTCTTCTTGGTATATTCTCTGTAATGTCATTTATATACACCAGGAAGAGTGTGGGTGACAGTACTCCCCCTTGGGGTACTCCCTGCTCAAGTGTCACTTTTTTAACTTAACGTCTTTATACTGGTTTAGAAGACCCTGCAGAGTCTGTATACAACCAGTTACATTTACATTTACATCACCTTGCTCTAAAATCTATGCGCATCCAGTTTATTCTTAAACGCATTAACTGTCCCTGCCTCCACCACCTCCCCTGGCAATGCATTCCAAGCAGACACCACTCTCTGACTAAAAAAATATTTCCTAATATCTAACCTGGACCTCTCTTTAATCAGCTTGTAGCTATGCCCTCGTGTTATTGTAGGTGGCTGTATTTTAAAAAACTTGTTATAGTCTAATTTATCGATTCCTCTGATCATCTTATAAACCTGTATTAAGTAACCACGAATTCTTCTCTCTTCGAGACACTGTAGGCCCGTTTTTCTGAGTCGTTCCTCAAAACTGTAATTCTGGAATCCAACTATCATCTTTGTCTTTTGTTCATCTGCCCTTGTACTTGGACTCTGGCCGTTCTGTTTTTGAGGTAGTGGTTGATCCACTTGTACATTTTTCCACAAACTTAAACTTCTTCTTAGCTTGACTCTAAGTCCATCTTTCCAGACTTTGTCAAATGCCTTTTCCAGATCCACCCAAACCGCTACTGTATGCTTTTGCTCCTGGTAGGCATCTTCTATTTCCTGGGCTATGAGGATGACCTGGTCCTCAGTGGATCTGTGCTGTCTAAAGCCTGCTTGCTGTGGAATTAGTATCCGTTTTTCTTTCAGATGCCACATCAATCTGGTGTTTATCATACGTTCCATCAGCTTGCCGACACAGCTCAGTAGGCTGATAGGCCTGTATCCATTTGGATCAGTTTTGTTTTTTCCTTTCTTTGGTACTGGTACAAGTACTGCGTCTTTCCATGCCTGGGGTACAATACCCCTTTTCCAGCTTTGGTTCAGGACTGATAGCAGTTTCCTCTTTGCTGTTTGGTCCAGCCCCATCAGCATTTCGTTTGTTATCCCGTCTTTTCCGGGAGATTTCCTTTTCTTTAATGTTCTCATAGCCTCTTCCATTTCGCTCATTGTTAGTTTTGCCATCTGGTGCCATATTGATGTTGTCGTGCCCCTTTTGCTCTTCATTAATGTCCGTATGCCTATCTGCAGGGACATCTATGTAGTTCGCTTTGGCATAGTGTTCGACAAAAGCGTTTGCGGCTTTTTTTCCAGTGAGCAAGTTTTCTTCCTGCTTAATGGTAATTTGTTTGTTTGACGGGGTTTCGTCATTCATGGCTCTGACTAACTTCCAGAGTTTGTTCCCTTCTTTGTCTAAGTTGAGACTTTCTGTTTTGTTTTTCCAGCTTTCTCTTGCTGTTTGGTTTAGAACTGTAACATCCAAGGCAACGAGGAGACAGAAAGACTGGCAAAAGAAGGTGCAAGACTACCACAACCAGACTCTAGTGTGACCTACAAAGAGTCCAAAAGGCTTATTAGAGCCAGATACATGGCCAAATGGGAAACAGAACATTCTGGCTACACAAAAAATGATGCCTATTACCAGTTGAACAGAAGAGAGCAGGTGGTGGTCTTCAAACTCCGCACAGGCCACAACAGACTGAGGTACCACCTATTCAATGAACTGAAGATAGGTGGTACTGACGAATGCACTTGTGGTACCGGGAAAATGACCGCTGAACATCTGCTGCAAAACTGCCCGACATACGAGGACCAGAGAAAGCACATGTGGCCATCACCAGTGGCAACACTAGACAAGCTCTATGGTAGTGTCGACAGCCTCAGGATGACCGCTGCTTTCTTCGAAAAAATAAAGGTTGACGTTTGACAGCGTACGAAAAAAGAAGAAGAAATGGAGAAAGGACTAATGCGATTCAATATAGCAATTGTAAATGAAGGTTGATAAATGTTACAAAATGTCTACATCATGAAGACACACCCAGTTCAGCTTTTGGAAGAAAACAACAAACTGCGATCTGAGAATCATTAGCTACAGATTATGTGTGCATGTGCAGAAAATGCACCAAAGCAAGAAGGTTTTCTTCGTGTGATCATAAATCAAATTATTCAATCGTCATTGATCTTAACACTTTCAACCATTGACTCCAATATATCGGGGTGTGTGTAAATAACACATTCCCAGAACCACAGTATTTAAGTTCAGAAAACTTACTAAACACAGCACAGCGCATATTAAGTTTAGAAAATTGTAAAACACAGTAAAACGTACACTAAGTTGAGAAGAAGAAAAAAACAAGAATAAAAAGTCTCTTACGTACATGATAAAGCAATTTTACAAAACCTTAAACTTATACTTCTGAAAATAAACGAAACAAACACGAAACGAAATTTTACAAAGGCGGTCAAGCCTGTTTGCCCAGAGTGAATCATTCAGAGTTTTTTAAGTCTGTAAAATATACATACGCCGTATGTAAATGAAGTAAGATGGCATTCACGACCTCAGTAGGAACCTAATGAACAATTTACGTGGGACTTCCTCTTCCTCTACTTCAAGTTGTGTGCCTGTTGAAGTGTACCAGTTTTTTTTATTCTTCTTCTTTCTGCAAACATAAAAATAAGTTTGTCCTTCTTCCATTCATGAATTATGTATGAGTTACTGTTTTTAGATCTCTCTTTCAATCCTAGAAGGCTTCTCCGAGAGAAGAATGGGCAAGACCTTGTTAGAGACACGTCTACCCTTGAGGGGATAGCCCGCACTATTAGTTGCCTCTTACGAAATGCTTCCAGTGTGTCAGTGGGCATATTTCCGTCTCTATCACACACAGAGCTCACAGGGAATCTATTGACCATCGCAACCGTCGATGGCGAAAGAGTTGGGATAGAAATATTTTCTGTCTGAAGTCTGGGAAACTTGCTCTTTAATTAGATTTCAGTGGGAAAGATTTTGCGCTACCACTAACCGCATTCTCTTTATCTGAGCTACCTTGATTACGTGAAAAAAACGTGCTGAACGAGACGACTTGTGGAAGCACAGGAGGTTGAATTATATTTCTCTCGGAATTACTAGGCCAGGGTAGAAATTTAAATTCGTTTCCGAATTTCGAATTAAACCCGGACAGCGGTTAACAGCTTGCTCTTTCCATTTTCAACTATCAAGAATTGTGTTACTTGCACAATGTGTACATGGTACCTAAAATTGTATCGTCCATCTCCGATATGACTAGGCGCTAAGTCTTAACTTCTTTTTGAGACTAGTGTACGCTTAAAACATCAGGGATTGGAAAACTCTATTGTTTCGTTCGTTTCTTGGTAGGCGAGCTTGTTATCTCTCAGGTACAGCCGCATCCTCACAGGAACAATTTGATTATGATATAAACTTGCATAGACACTACGTGAGCAGACTTGAACTAAGATTACTATTATTATTTATTTGAATTATTAAAATTGTCATTATTTTATAAAGTACAGTTCTGTGCTTTGCAAATACAACATTTGATATTACAATATTGGTTATTCCACGGTGTAACCCGCTATGGTATTGAGTCTGGCACAATGTGCGGTATGGTCTGATACAAGTAGGTTACAACTCGTGCAGCATTCTGCTAATGATTCACCTGTGTAAGATGGGAATGTGTGGCCAGACACACACACACACACACACACATACATACACACATACACACGCACACACATACATACATACATACATACATACATACATACATACATACACACACACATACATACATATATACATACATACATACATACATACATACATACATACATACATACATACATCCAGACGCACACACACATACATTCACACATCTAGACACACCCATCCACATATACGAAAGGACAAGTCGGTTAATATGTAGGTCACACAAATGGTTTTTTTTTTTTTATAATGAGATACGGAAAAAACACATTTATTATTGCGCTTACATTGTCTTTTATTTCCCAACATACTTGTTATCAGCATTGGTACATTTATCCCGTCGCTTTGTTAGCGCACCAAAACCTGCAGCATGGAATATTGTATTCGGATGTCTAAGTCACATTTGCATTTCACGTTTGACCTCTTTGGTGGGTTTTCAGTGCACCAAACAGGTAGAACTCGTTCGAGGCTGCACGGTTAGGAGGATGGTCAAGAAATTGCAATTCTAGGTGGTTAACTTTCTCTTGCGTTCATCGAACCATATATGGTCTGACATTGTCACGATGGGGCAGTACTCCTCCAGTCTACATGCATGGAAGTTATCTTCCAACTGCATCCAGAAGATTCAACATAATATTCACAGTACCATACGGCGTCCATTTGTCCCCATTTTACACAAACGAATGATTCTTTTTACCAGTTGAACAGAAGGGAGCAGGCCGTGGTCTTCAGACTCCACACAGGCCACAACAGACTGAAGTAACATCTATTCAATAAACTGAAAATAGGTGCTACTGACAAATGCACCTGTGGTACAGGGAAAATGACACATGAACATCTGCTGCAAAATTTCCCGACATACGAAGACCATCAGCAGTGGCAACACTAGAAAAGCTCAATGGCAGTGTCGACAGCCTCAAGATGACCGCTGCTTTCTTCGAACAAATTCAAATTGATGTCTGTCAGCGTACGAAGAAGATATGGTTCCATTTCTTCTGGAAATTTATGAACAGCATTCCGCGAGAATACCAAATCACTGTAAGCAAAACCTTCCCAGCTGATGGTGTCCTTCTGTTGAAGCAAGCTTTCATTCGTGTTAGTTGTGATGCATCCATGATTTGTCCACAGTAAGAAGTCAGTTAAGCCTGTCTTCTCCTTCATCTGCAAACCGTCAGAGATGTTTGCAAGAACAGGCCCATTTGGTTCTTCTTCTTCTGCGTTCGTTCTCAATCTCCAGCTGCCAACCCCTGAACAGGGCTTTGCAAGGAGTAGGATGAGAACGGAATGCGTTGTGTCGCTAGTTAACAGCTTGACTGCGATATTTACACCTTTTGGTCCGACACATCTGCCTTTGGCAGTGCCATTTGGTTCATTTTGAATTCGCCAGTCAGTTGTCCGCGTGGCATACTTCCGGAAATGTAATCGATCATACATTATGTTGTAAAATAAGACCAGTCAAAGACCCGCTTTCAGTTGCAACACTGTCCATCGTTACTCGCCTGTCAGCTCAAGTCATCTCCCCGCCCACCGCACAGATGCTTCCGTTACAATTTGAACAGGCCAGGCTTCATCAATAAAATCTCAGCGTCCTTGAGGCAATTTATCGACCCAGTTAAGCACCACTTTACGCGACAAACAGTTTTCACCGTTTCCTTATGAATATCCACATACACACACATATATACACACATACACACACCAATCTACACCCACCCACACCCACTGACACATACACACACACAGAGAAGGTGATTCACGTGAAACTCATGTTCCAACAATCTCCATTCCGTCCTAAAAGTCCATCAGCCCGTACATATTGAATGGGCTCTTTTAGAAAAACGAAATGTCATTTGGTCAGGTGAGAAGACGCTCATTTACTACGTCATTTTTTCAAGTTGGAAGTCTGCTGCTGAGGCAGACACCTTGCAGACACGATTGAGCTGCCGCTGAACCTTGGCTGATGTTCTGAGGTCATTCATAGTTACTCTGAGAATTGTTCGTCTCGGGGCGCTCAGCGGCTGCAATCGACTCTGAAATCAATATGGGTACTCTGATATCAATTTGGGTACTCTGATATCAATATGGGTACTCTGATATCAATATGGGTACTATGATATCAAAATTGGTACTCTGATATAAATATGGGTACTTTGATATCAATATGGGTACTCTGATATCAATATGGGAACTCTGATATCAATATGGGTGTTGATGCCTTCGTCCGAGAATAGTGTGTCACATAATTCACGCCGTTTAGGAACTTCCCATTCCACTTTAACACTTGCTGAAGTGACAGGCATGCATCATGTTACTGAACTTTTATTCGCCAATGAACTGGGATTGGTTTCACCAATGGGCTGCTAAAATAATACGGATAACATAACGCTAATCCTGATGGGTGCATGTCACTAATGGGGGCTGCCATTTATAAACGGCTACCATGATGTCATGTTGCTCCTGCACAGTGCAATACCACCAGCAGGACACTTTTGAAGCCCTTAGTAACAATACTGCCAAGTGACATGACAGCGTGAAATCACATACAAGACATTCTTGAAACGCTTACAGGCAGTAATGCAAAGGGACATAACAGTGTCGTAGTAGCTGCAGGACATTCTTGAAACGCTTAGCACCAATACTGCCAAGTGACATGACAGCGTGAAATCACATACAAGATATTCTTGAAACGCTTAGCACCAATACTGCCAAGTGACATGACAGCGTGAAATCACATACAAGACATTCTAGAAACACTTAGCACCAATACTGCCAAGTGACATGACAGCGTGAAATCACATACAAGACATTCTTGAAACGCTTAGCACCAATACTGCCAAGTGACATGATAGTACTTCTCTTTCGCGTTCTATCACCCAGATGGGTATAGGCAATCAACCAACCCTCGGCTCCAGATCTCGTCTCTATGTATTCCTTGGTCTGCCTGTGCCTCTCCTTCCCTAGGGGTTTGATGACAGGGATTGCCTGGTGATACTGGCCTGGGACTTTCTTAATGTATGGCTCATCCATCTCCACTTTCTTCCTAAGATTTCCTGTTCCAATTTACCTTTTCCCACTCTCTCCCACAATATGTCGCTAGTGACTTTGTCAAACCATTTTATACCAAGAATCTTTCTCAGGCATCTGTTGACAAAACCCTGAAGTCTCCTATCATTGCCTTCGGTCATCCTCCAGGTTTACGCTCCATACAGCAGGACTGGCTTCACATTTGGTCACCCTCCATGTTTCGCCTCCATACAGCAGGACTGGCTTCACATTTGGTCACCCTCCATGTTTCTCCTCCATACAGCAGGACTGGCTTCAAATTTGAATTGAAAATCCTTATGTCTATCTTCCTTCTTATTTATTTGGAGTTCCATGTGGGTTTCAACATTCCGAATACTTCTTCTTCTTCTTCTTCTTCTTCTTCATCGTACGCAGTCAGACATCAACCTTAATTTTTTCGAAAAAAGCAGCCGTCATCCTGAGGCTGTCGACACTGCCATAGAGCTTCTCTAGTGTTGCCACTGGTGATGGCCACATCTGCTCTCTCTGATTCTCGTATGTCGGGCAGTTTTGCAGCAGATGTTCAGCGGTCATTTTCCCGGTACCACACGGCCATTCGTCAGTGCCACCTATCTTCAATTTGTTGAATAGGTGGTACCTAAGTCTATTGTGGCCAGTGCGAAGTCTGAAGACCACGACCTGCTCTCTTCTGTTCAACTGGTAATAGGCATCGTTTTTGGTGTAGCCAGTATGTTCGGTTTCCCATTTGGTCATGTATCTAGCTCTAATAAGCCGTTTTGACTCTTCGTATGTCATACTAGTATCTGGTTGTGGTAGTCTTGCACCTTCTTTTGCCAGTCTGTCTGCCTCATCGTTGCCTTGGACAACATTCCGAATACAACTCTTGCTTTTTGTATCCTTGTTGTTTTATCCTCATCTGTCCCTCATTCCTTGTTGATGATACTTCCTAGGCATGTAAATACCTCTACCTCTTCCAGTAGCGTTCCTCTCAGCCTGACTGGTTCTGTGTTTGCTGCATTAACCCCAACTATTTTTGTCTTTTCCTCATGGATCTTCAAGCCGCTTTCTTTAGAGGTCTAATTCAGTCTATCCAGTTTTCTTTGCATTTGGCTTTGGCTGTGGGACAGAAGAGCTATATAATTCGCAAAATCCAGGTCCTCCAGCCGTTTATTTAAGGTTCACTAGATTCCATTTCTCTCATTTGTTGTTACTTTTATAATCCAGACCACTGCCAGGATGAATAGGAAAGGCGACAGTAGACAACCCTGTCGTAACCCTGATTTAATTTTGAATGGCTCTGTGAGTTGTCCTTCCCTCTCTTTTGCAATTTCCTCCCATATGGTTCTAACATTGCAGGTCCGAGTCTGGAAGGCTTCCTTGTCGAAAGAAAGTTAGTCGGCAGTCCAGCTTCCTATCAGGTTTGTCTGAGCCGCTTCATAGGCCCTGCTGAGGGGACCTTTCCCTTCAAGGGCGGCTTTTAGTTTGTTTTGGTTGTTGTTTTTGTAGCAATTGATTTTTGACGAGGTGGGGTAGCTAGCCCCACACTCAACATTCCTCCTTTCTCACTCGGGTTTAGGACCGGCCATGGCGGAAATGTGATAGTACACGCAGGACACTCTTGAAACCCTTAGCAACATTACTACCAACTGACATGACAGCGTGATAGTATCTACAGGACACTCTTGAAACCCTTAGCAACAATACTACCATCTGACAAGACAGCGTGATAGTATCTACAGGACACTCTTGAAACCCTTAGCAACAATACTACTAACTGACATGGCAGCGTGATAGTATCTACAGGACACCCTTGAAACCCTTAGCAACAAAACTACCAACTGACATGACAACCACAAAGTGTTTCGAATGTCTATTGCAATTTGTATTGTTCTTTGTGAAGTTTCCTCGTGTCTGTGCTCGTTCGGGTGTGTGTATGTGTGTGTGTGTGTGTGTGTATTTGAATTGAATTATGGGATTCCTTGCTGAGAAGAAAACAAGCTCACCCCATATACGATAGAGAGTTGAACATGGGGATTTCGACCACATCTTGTAAAACCACCACTGCAAAAGCAGTCAAAGTGCTTTGGCACAAGCTTCCAATATGAGACTTTTTGTAGTGGTGATTCTATACTCAGCTGGTGAGAACAAGGGACAACGTAGAAGTTAACAAGGAAAGAGAAATTAATGCGTAGATTGAACGACGGAGAAGATGGTTATACCGGAATTCTTTGACCCATAATAAAGTTCCACTACACTCCACACCCCACCCCACCCTCCATCCCTTCAACATGACACGCCTCCACACATTCTACTGGTCATTAAAAGACGGTAATTGTTTGTTCTCACTCCCACATATGAAACGTGCTAGACAAGCAGGACCTCATACACCTTAGTTTATGTCAGTTCTGCACCGATCTATTCTTCAGCTGATAATCAATATTGGTGGGAAGACTCAGATTACACCATCACGAAGTAAAGGACACTTCTAAGGTAGACATGAACAAAATACCGTTCTAATGTAGGCATGAACAAAATACCGTTCTAAGGTAGACATGAACAAAATACCATTCTAAGGTAGACATGAACAAAATACCCTTCTAAGGTAGACATGAACAAGATACCGTTCTAAGGTAGACATGAACAAAATACTGGTCTAAGGTAGACATGAACAAAACACCATTCTAAGGTAGACAGAAACAAAATACCGTTCTAAGGTAGACAGGATCAAAATACCGTTCTAAGGTAGACATGGACAAAATACCCTTCCAAGGTAGACATGAACAAGATACCCTTCTAAGGTAGACATGAACAAAATACCCTTCTAAGGTAGACATGAACAAAATACCCTTCTAAGGTAGACATGAACAACATACCCTTCTAAGGTAGACATGAACAAAATACCCTTCTAAGGTAGACATGAACAAAACACCGTTCTAAGGTAGACATGAACAAAATACCGTTCCAAGGTAGACAGGAACAAAATACCGTTCTGAGGTAGACATGAACAAAATACCGTTCTAAAGTAGACATTAACAAAATATCGTTTTAAAGTAGACATGAACAAAATACCGTTCTAAGGTAGACATGAACAAAATACCGTTCTAAGGTAGACATAAACAAAACACCATTCTAAGGTAGACATGAACAAAATACTGGTCTAAGGTAGACATGAACAAAATACCCTTCCAAGGTAGGAATAGTCAAAACACCGTTCTTAGGTAGACATTAACAAAATAATGTTCTAAGGTAGACAGGAACAAAATACCGTTCTAAGGTAGACAGGAACAAAATAGCGTTCTAAGGTAGACAGGCACAAAATACCGTTCTAAGGTAGACATGAACAAAATACCGTTCTAAGGTAGACATGAACAAAATACCGTTCTAAGATAGACAGGAACAAAATACCGTTCTAAGGTAGACAGGAACAAAATACCGTTCTAAGGTAGACATGAACAAAATACCCTTCTAAGGTAGACATGAACTAAATACCCTTCTAAGGTAGACATGAACAAAATACTGTTCTAAGGTAAACATGAACAAGATACCGTTCTAAAATAGACGTGAACAAAATACCGTTCTAAGATAGACGTGAACAAAATACCGTTCTAAGGTAGCCAGGAACAAAATACCGTTCTAAGGTAGACATGAACAAATACCGACAGCAATAGTGAAGACCAGTATTTCTTAAGCACCCAAAAACAGACACGCACAAGACAACAAGAATAAGGCGCTCCGGATTCGAACCAGCGACCTCGAGTTACTGATCAAGTTTCTTAATTTGAAACTGCCTCTGTTCGTTGTTACTTGTTTATTGTCGATACAAATATAACAGGTTTTTGCGTGTGTATGTGTGTGTGTGTGAGTGTGTGTGTGTATGTGAGTGTGTGTGTGCATGTGTGCGCGTGCGTTCGTGCGTGCGTGCGTGCGTGTGTGTGTGTGTGTGTGTGTGCGTGTGTGTGTGTGTGTGTGTGTGTGTGTGTGTGTGTGGTACGTAAATGTTGGA
Source organism: Ariolimax columbianus (assembly GCA_036924085.1). Lineage (NCBI taxonomy): Eukaryota > Metazoa > Mollusca > Gastropoda > Stylommatophora > Arionidae > Ariolimax > Ariolimax columbianus. The sequence goes on along the minus strand of JAVGWX010000010.1, from coordinate 23,366,327 downwards.
AAAGTTTTGCCCCTGGTGCATCTGGACCAGGAAGCACCTTTCCAGTTCAGTTATCATGTCCTGAACGTCAGAGAAACGAGGTCCAAAGAAGCGAATTCTTCATGTTTGGAAATTAAAAGAAGTCACTAGGTTCCAAGTCCGGTGGATAACGCATGATTTCATACCAGCACGTTTTTTTAAACCTTTTCTTTATCTTTTTACAGCTGTTCAGTTTCTTCCATCGCTGCGTTTCTGTTTCAGATACGATGTGGCTAAGGAAAGAGTTGTGGTCCAATTAGAACACTCAGCTTCACACCTGGATTGCACATTTTCCTGAGTGACGGCCAAGAGTCGAAGTCTTGGCAGTGATCCAAATAAGGCGGGAATCACTGTCAACGGTAGTTACGTCAATCCCACAGAAGGTTTCGTTTAATTAGGTAGAAGATTGATTTCAGATTCATGAAGTAACTCTGAGGATCGGCCTCGCAGCGTCATCCGCATCTCTGTACAGAGCCTGGTCCCAGCAGAGGCTTTCCCTGGAAACCAAACTGCGACTCTATAGGTCCTGTGTCATTCCAATCCTGGTGTACGGCTCCGTAACTTGGACAGTCTTGATGGGAAGAGGCACGAGGCTTTACACATGCACGACTAGCGATGTATCTTGGAATCCGCTGGCAAGACCTAATCACCAGATTCGAGATCTTCCAACTGATACAACTGGATCGACACCGCCTTTTCTCTTTGGTCATGTGATCCTCCTCTCTTAAGACGTTCCTTCTCAACAGCTTCTATATCTGTCCCTGGTCATAAGGTCGAGAAAAGACCGCACGCCACACGCAGTCGTCCCTGTGGGCGCTTGAGCAACACCTGGTTGAGACATTGCTTCCACTTATTATGCCTTGTATGTTACCTGGGAATCTGCCATCAACCATGTTCATGGAAAGTCAGAGCAACGTACCATGGTTGCCTAGAGAGATTTCTCGACTTGGATAAAAGGTCACTTGTCTAAGCTGTCGTCCAAGTTACAGACTATGTTTTATTTTAAATATTACACCTCAATAGAAAATATCTTGATTTTTATCTTGATCTTGAAAAATACAGAACTTAATAAATTAAGAGCAGTACTCTGTCAACTATGCCAGCAGTCCGCACCAAAAAGAGTAGTGGTACAGTGGTTCCATCCCACTGTAGTATTCAAGGCAACGAGGAGGCAGACAGACTGGCAAAAGAAGTTGCAAGATTACCACAACCAGATACTAGTGTGACCTACAAAGAGTCCAAAAGGTTTATTATGGCCAGATACATGGCCAAATGGGAAACAGAACATACTGGCTACACACAAAAATGATGCCTATTGCCAGTTGAACAGAAGAGAGCAGGTCGTGGTCTTCAGACTCCGCACAAGCCACAACAGACTGAGGTACTATCTATTCAATAAACTGAAGATAGGTGGTACTGACGAATGCACCTGTGGTACAGGGAAAATGACCGCTGAACATCTGCTGCAAAATTGCCCGACATACGAGGACCAGAGAAAGCAAATGTGGGCATCACCAGTGGCAACACTAGATAAGCTCTATGGCAGTGTCGACAGCCTCATGGTGACAGCTGCTTTCTTCGAACATATTCAAGTTGACGTCTGACAGCGTACGAAGAAGAAAAAGAAGAAGAAGAAGAAGAAGAAGAAGAAGAAGAAGAAGATCTTGATCTTGATGACCCGTTCCTCATCACTGTTGTGGGTCCCAGCAGGCCCTGTCTTGAGCTACGGAAGTCCAGTGCATGGTAAGCCCTCCTTCAGAGGCGTCTCGGTTATTGTTGTGTGCAGCAAGGGAGTCTGACCATCCATTTAGGGTCTTCCCAGCCGTATATTAGTCCATCTATGGTTTGTCTTCTCTGCATAGATTACCGCATAATTCACCAAGGACAATAGCCGCATGTCAGAATTGTGTAGCTTTTGTAGACGTTGGTTCAAAGGAGTGATTTCTACTCAGCGTCTCTCAAGAGAGGCTTGGGTCACTCTCATTTTGACGTCTAGTAATTGTGTCAGTGTCCATGTCTCAGCACAGCAGGGAGCTTAGTTGAATAAAACTCGTAGGTTCTGGTCTTGGCAAATATCATACTAGAAAATATCATAACAGACATTACTGAAGCTTTGAACCCGTGTTCTCTAGGTCAAACAACCGGTTAACTAACCGCTCGACCACCAACTCTTAACTTGAATTCTACGCAACTCTAAATCGATAGCTAACTGATTTATGAATGCTGCGTCAGCGAGGAAGGGATCTACCCACCCCAGTTTACACAAACTGAAACCTCCTACAACAAAGTCTTCTTAATGTCTTTTTAAATTGGTAATAAATATATGGTCTTAGTGCTCTGTTCTGTTCCTAAGAATCGACTCTATTGCACGTTCACTGCGTTTTTCCGTGTATCCTGGTCTCAAAAGTACCCATAGTATCAATATTGGATTGGTATATGAGTAACGGTGTCCAGCCAATCAATGACCGGCTTCTAGATGATCCCACTGCAATCGATAAACCAGCAATTTAGAAATTAAGTTTTTAATTAGACGGGCCAAACAAGGCAGAGTGTCTGAGAAGATGTAACAGCAGGGGATACATTGGGTATGGATAATGATGATGCTGATTAGTGACTACCTGTGGATCACAGGTCTACAACAAAAGCACACCAAGTCTTCCTGTCCTGACTCATCCACTCGAGCAATCTCTCCATCACTCTTATAACCACTATGTATGTCTCGCTCTCTCGTCTGTTCAGCTGTACATTACTTAACTGCCCTGTCCACACGTGTTGGGCCTAACTCTCTCCCTGCGACTTCAGCAATTATTTAGGACTGCACCTTACCTTTGTTTGTTCAGTGACTCCGCATCTTCTATTTGCCATAACCTCACAAAGTTACCTGTTCCCAAAAAAGTTTCAGTTTTCGCATGTTTGTAAAGGCTTGTATCTTTGTACACACATAAGTTTCACTTTCTTGCAATCTATCTATCTATCTATCTATCTATCTATCTATCTATCTATCTATCTATCTATCTATCTATCTATCTATCTATCTATCTATCTATCTATCTATCTATCTATCTATCTGTCTATCTATCTATCTATCTATCTATCTTATCTATATATCTATCTATCTATCTATCTATCTATCTATCTATCTATCTGTATGTCTGTCTGTATATATATATTGATCCAAACTCCTCCCTCTATGTCTTTTGTCAGATCAGCCATTGTTATGAACTCTAGGACAGTAAATCCAAACTCTTTTGTCGGATCATTCATTGCCATAAGCCTTAGAACAGTAGATCCATACACGTACAATAAATTCTAAGTTCTCTTTGCATATTCAAATACATTGATACAGTGATCCTGATAAGGACCTGATGAGATGTTCAAATTTGTTATCGTTTGCGCGAAAAGATGACGACAAGATAAAGTCTTCATGTAGGAGATAATATAAGGAATGATGAGAATGGAGTGAGTGGCGGGGAATGTAAGGATAAAAAATGTACATATCTGAAATGTTGACTGAGTAAATTAGCTATTCCAACCGTATTGATATGTGTAGCCCTCTGCAAAAAATAAGCATTACACAAGAGACAAGGGCGTAAAGCTAGCAATGCGAAATCCGGATTTGACCACGGACCTCCGGGTAGCAGATACGCCTTGATGCAAAGAGAGACATGAGTTACTGGAATAAAGTAAATTTGACACTATCCCGAGAAATGAGTCATCATTTACAGAACCTTTCTCAAGCCAATCTAATGCAACTATGTAATATAGATACACTGCGATAAATATCTCAATGTAATATATATACAATGAGATAAATATCTCAATGTAATATAGATACACTGAGATAAATATCTCAGCAGATACAGACACATTCACACGATTCTTCTTCTTCGTCGTTCGTTCTCAAACTCCCGCTACCAAGCCCTGAAAAGGAGAAGGGCTTAACTGTGATAGTTGCACCTTTCGGTCCGACACATCCGACTTCAGTATGTCATTTTTTTGTGCCGGTTTAGACTTTCCTCTTTGGTCCCTTCTCTTTAGCTAGTCTGTCCTGTTAGATCATGTTATCCAGAATCACCGCGTAGAGGCGGAGCAGTGTCTTGGCAGCTCTATTACTTCCTAACTTCCCTATCATCACTCAAAGACCCCTTACATGTAGGATGCCATGCTTGCTGTAAGCAAATAACAGCAGAAAGTTGTCATTTCAAATTATGAAACTTGGTAAGTAACAAAACAAATAAAGTAAACAAAACAACGGCAACAATCACAAAGGCACGATTATTTTAAACACTCCGAAAACACGTACACCGATAAAACAAAAGAATACGAAGTGATAAGCAATTCGAATTCGAAATGGCACATAAATTATTACAGGACGAAAATTGTATCACCTTTATCATGTTTGCCTGGGCAGCGGCTAATATCCTATTCTTACATATTTTCAGCCGCAAAGGATTCTTTGACATGCATAGAGTCTACGTGGGATCTGCTAGTGTATCGTCCATACTTAATAAGACTAGGCGCTGGTCCCACCTTCCTTGAGACTATGGACCTTTCCAAACTTGCAGGATTCCAAACTCCACCATTTCGCTCATTCGTTCGTTTGTTACTTTAGAGACAAGTGTTTTTATCTCTCAGCAGTAGTGATCCGACCCGACGTTCCCTGTGGATGTGTGAACTGAACGTCTACTTGCAACATAAATACACTTCCCCTCCCCCAATATCCGCAGCTGCCGACTACCTACATACGCCTCCCTCATCTGTCTCATTTCGACATCATTTATGAATAGCGCCTAAAATTATAATCCATGGGGGTTGTAACTGCCATTAATAGTACTAAGGAATATGCATAGGTGGTTTTCCATTGGCTTCCGACGAGTTTTTGTTCGGGTTTTTTTTTTTACTGCAATTTAAATCAATATCTCATCTGTAAGACAAACGATTGTACGAACTCAGTTTTACTTCTTCTGAATAGGTTGCCTTCCAAGCTGATGAGACCCCACTGCCCGATACATCGGTTTGCTTCTATTGCAGGAGAGACTCTGCAATCTCCTTTGCACCTGATAACTTAGACAGTTTCTCAGTGTACAGACTAGGAGAGGCGATAAACGTTGCTGGCTGATTTTATATGGGACACACCAATATGAGTGTTTGACTGTAGATGAGAGCATCTCCGCTTTAGGTTAAGACACCATTTGCAACCTCAAAAGACATGATTGTGAACGGAATTGATCGTTAACGCCACTAGGCATAACACTTGATGATGTGGAACCATATATGGTAATAGTTTCAAATTGGAGCAAAAGAATGGTTATTCATTTTATTTGTCTAGGTCTAGGAGTGTTGTGGGATTGGTCTTGACGTCAGAGAGACCACCCGTTGAAGAAAGAGTGTCAGAGATCTTTCTAGAACTTTACAGAAGATAATTTATTTGCTTACGGCTTCCCAAGAGTGGGCTGACATTTTTAGCTTAGATTGCAGTTTTCGCGGAGATACCATCGAGTTTGTGCGACTTTGTCCAACGTGGTGTTCTGAAATCTAGAAATTTCTGCGTCGAACATCTTCTTACAAGGAAGAGGGAAAGGAGGACAGATACTTGCATGTTCACAGTTTGCTCTTTACTTTCTAAATTTAGAAAACTTAAATTGTTGAGCTGGCCAGGTTAGTTTGTTTTTCACCGGCCGGGAATTTACTTATCTGTCTTCGGACAAACACTGCTGAGCTTCGCCATTGGTTGAACATCACAGCAGAAACTAGTGACGTCTACGCGTTTTGGAGTCTTTTCGTGTCTTCTAAACGCAGAAGAGCTACCAATTAACCAGGTTGTAGTTCATTCTTTTTGTCCACCGGATCATTTCATCGGTGCAGACTTCGAGGAGGCAGGTGGTCATTTCTTGTGGGGGGATCTCTTCAGTCTTACCGTCTCGTCGCCGAGCCAAAGGATCGACAGAAGTTTCATCGACAAAATCAATCATCTGCGAGGATTTATCAATATCCTGATAAATAGTCTTCATCGGTCACTTTATCAGGTATTTCATTAGTAGTATCTGTCTTTTTTAGTTCTTCTCTATTTGTTCTTCTAGTGTTTAATTCTTTATCTTTGTTCTTCTTTCCGTGTCTACTTTATCTATTTCAGCGTTGTCTTGTATTCGTTTTTATTCCCATGTCTACTTCTGTCTTAGATATTCTTCTCTTCCTCGTTCATTTCTTTTTTCTGCTGTGTCTTTCTTCTTCCTACTATATTTGTGTTTCTTTTGTTTAATTTACCATCAATCTTTTCTTCTTTCTTCACTTTGTGCGTCTCTGTCCTCTTATTTCTTGTTCTTCTTATTCTTCCTCATCTATAATATATATTTTTCTACATATTTATCTCTTTACTCATATCTCTGTTTTGTATCAAATATCTGTTTCTATCTCAATTGCGTTCTTTTTTCCTATTTTAAACATGTGGCCTATCGGTTAGAGCGCTTACTTGTCACGATAAAAGGACCAGGGTCAAACACCTTTCAGTCTAAAAGTAAAAAGTATCCCATAGCATTACTGCCGTAGGGGTGTGAGGTGTTAGCGATCTCACATTTCAAAGGCTCGGCTATATGAGGGCGGTAGCCATCTCCTCTCCCTTGCCGCTTTTACTTCCCGGACTGAACCGGTACCCATTTAAGGCTGGGTCGACCCGGGAGCCATTGCGATCTGAAAAAAAAATTACCGCCTCAACTGGGGAATCAACCCAGGACCACTCAGATTCGCGCTAACCACTGCGCTACGCACTTCCCTTTCAGTCTACCAGCTGTAAATTGGTATCTTACTTCCAGACAACGACGGTAGTTAATTAGACCCACCTCAATAAAGCTCAGACGTAGTACGACAGCATCTAACTCTTCCTCACCGATGGCAGTGTCTGATAAGGGACTACTTTTTCCCCACCCTCTAAATGAGAATGAGGGAGGAAGGCTGATCACCGTACTACAGGGACAAATTTGACTGAACTAGTACAATAAACGCTCCTGAATTTCATCCATGACTGACTGCAGTGTGTGCACCATGGGACTGTCTTCCACTTCTATTGTTAACACCCTCGCCGTTTAAGGTCAACACTGTGTTCTTTGTTCCATTCCTCGTTTTCTCAGCTAAATGTCATGTTTATTATTATTATTGTCAAATAAACCAGAATCGTTTGCTCTGCTGGTTTCAAAAACGTATCCACGACACCGCAATCCAGGCAGACTCTTAGGTGTAGTTTCCTTCGAGACGTATGTATGTATGTATGTATATATGTATGTATGTTTGTATGTATGTATGTATTTATGTATGTAGGTACGTATGTATGTATGTATGTAGGTATGTATGCATGCGTGCGTTCGTGTGTGCGTGCCTTCGTATATGTATGAATGTATGTTTTTATGTATCATTGTGCCCTAAGCTTAGAGTGTCCACCACGACATGGCACAGCGCTGAGAATGCCCCATGTCCTATTACACAACTGAAACATTGTTGAGCTAACGGTAAGAGGGACACCCTCGAGGCTCGTGTGCTGGCGAAGAGGTAGGCCGTCAAGGCGTGTTATTGCCAGCTCGGCATTGCACTACGCCTGGTGAAATCAACTTTGCACTGAGCTAATTTTGCCGAACCCGGCATTTGGCTGCGAGAAACATGTCACATGCCCTAGTGCTGAACTGAAACAAACTGAGACTGACAGAGACGGGACTCCTCTCAAAGCTTCGTATGTTGGTGGAGATGGTTAGATCGGCACTCGACGCTGCACACCATGGAATGAGATTTGTTATCTCGGCACTCGACCCTGCACACCATGGAATGAGATTTGTTAGCTCGGCACTCGACCCTGCACACCATGGAATGAGATGGTTAGCCCGGCACTCGACGCTGCACACCATGGAATGACTTGGTTAGCCCGGCACTCGACGCTGCACACCATGGAATGACTTGGTTTGCCCGGCACTCGACCCTGTACACCATGGAATGAGATGGTTAGCCCGACACTCGACGCTGCACACCATGGAATGAGATTTGTTAGCTCGGCACTCGACCCTGCACACCATGGAATGCATCACTCAGCTCTGTGGGCGGGAAGTAGCGAGACACGTCTCTGGTTTCTGCCCCGGATAGGGAATGGAAGCCATGAAAACACAGCACTATAAACTAGAATCCCAAATAGTTAATCGCTCAAGGAAGCTGATTAATAATAATAATAATAATACTAATAATAATAATACTAATAATAATAAATGTATGTAAGTATGATTGTAGAGTGACTGATTAGCGCAGTGGTAGACCACTCACTTTTCCTTGCAAAGGTACGGGATTGAACTCCCACTACGGCAGCTCTAGTCAACCCAGCTGTAAGTGGGTACCTGACTTACGGTTAGGGAATAAAATGGTAGCGAGGTAAGGAACTTGACAACCCACATCACAAGCTGAGGCTTAGTATACTGAAGTCTCAAACACTTCATTTCTGACCAGCGGTTAAGTCTGCGGAAGGACTTCCTTCACATTTAGAAAAAACGTGTGATTGCATGCGTCAGTGCCTATATGTGTATATGCGGGAATGGTTGGACAATTATATTTATAAGTGTGTGTGTGCGAGCGCGTGTGCATGTAAAAGTAGATGAAAGTTATGTTTTATTAAGAATAGATATGTCTGCACTCTTGGCAGACTCATGTGCTCAGTCTCTCTCAGCAATTTGGCTAAGATAAAATGTACTAATAGTTCCCGTAGCTCGCTAGTTGTACACACTTCTGTTGCATCCTCTTTTGCCTCTTTCTTTGCTTGACCTAAGATTGATTCCATAACTCCACAGTATGTATGTTGCGGCTTCATAATAGTAAATGGGGACGGCGTGGCCTAGTGGTTAAGTGACACGGCTCACAACCAGGAGGTGCTGGGCTCGATCCCCATCACAGCACAGTCCGTTACCCCGGGAAAGCAAACCCTTAGAAAATCCAGGAGGAAGCAGATCCTTACATAAAATGCATGCTGAAGTCGGATGCACTGGGCCGACAGGCGCAAAATAAAAACCACAGTGCAATGCATACCGCCTTGTGCATTATAGAAATAAGGCGAACGCAAGAAGAAAATAATTGTACATGAGACCACCTGTACACCACTCCAGTCTATGATACCTCCTGAACACCACTCCAGTCTATGAGACCTCATGTACACTACTCCAGTCTATGAGACCTCCTGTACACTACTCCAGCCTATGAGACCTCCTATACACCACTCCAGTCTATGAGACCTCCTGTACACTACTTCAGTCTATGAGACCTCCTGTACACCACTCCAGCCTATGAGACCTCCTGTACACCACTCCAGCCTATGAGACCTCCTGTACACCACTCCAGCCTATGAGAACTCCTGTACACCACTCCAGTCTATGAGACCTCCTGTACACTACTCCAGCCTATGAGACCTCCTGTACACTACTCCAGCCTATGAGACCTCCTGTACACCACTCCAGCCTATGAGACCTCTTGTACACCACTCCAGCCTATGAGACCTCCTGTACACTACTCCATCCTATGAAACCTCCTGTACACCACTCCAGTCTATGAGACCCCCTGTACACCACTCCAGTCTATGCGACCTCCTGTACACCACTCCAGTCTATGAGACCTCATGTACACCACTCCAGCCTATGAGACCTCCTGTACACTACTCCAGCCTATGAGACCTCCTGTACACCACTCCAGCCTATGAGACCTCATGTACACCACTCCAGCCTATGAGACCTCCTGTACACTACTCCATCCTATGAGACCTCCTGTACACCACTCCAGTCTATGAGACCCCCTGTACACCACTCCAGTCTATGCGACCTCCTGTACACCACTCCAGTCTATGAGACCTCCTGTACACCAGTCCAGTCTATGAGACCTCATGTACACCACTCCAGTCTATGAGACCTCCTGTACACCACTCCAGTCTATGAGACCTCCTGTACACCACTCCAGTCTATGAGACCTCCTGTACACTACTCCAGCCTATGAGACCTCCTGTACACCACTCCAGCCTATGAGACCTCCTGTACACCACTCCAGTCTATGATACCTCCTGTACACCACTCCAGCCTATAAGACCTCCTGTACACTACTCCAGCCTATGAGACCTCCTGTACACCACTCCAGTCTATGAGACCTCCTGTACACCACTCCAGTCTATGAGACCTCCTGTACACTACTCCAGTCTCATCGTGAGCTTGAAAATGTTGTTCTCGTCAAATGCACAGATTCACTGATCTTCACGAAAGCAGATCATTGCCTGATCCAAGACAGGCAAGGGCTATCCTTTTGTTCTGCAGTCAGTCTGCTCAGTCCTTATAAGGTGATGCCCCGTGTTTTCTATGGCTTGCCTTTCCGACTCACATTTTTCTTCTTCTTCTTTGTTTGCTCTCAATCTCCCGCTACCATGCCCCGAAAAAAGCTTTGAAAGTAGCGGAATGTAGTCCAGATGACGGAATGCGTTGTGTTGTGGTTTACAGCTTGACTGCGATATTTGCACCTTTCGGTCAAACACATCTGATTTCATCAACCATTTTTTAGTACCGGGTTGCCCTCCCTCTTCAATCCCTACTACTTAGCCAGCCTGGCCTGTTGCAGCTTGTTATCCAGGATCACCGCATGGAGGTGTAGAATGGTCTTAGCAGCTCTGGTTCGCTGACCCTGACGCTTCAGTCAGCTATGGGTCGCTGACCGCTGCAGTTTATGTGCTGCTCAGCGTTTTGATCCCGGACTCACATTTGACTATTAGTAGTAAGTTTTTGTGTGGTTTCCTTCATGCACCTTACTTAATCCTGGGGCATGTGCAGCTCCTACTAGGCTTTCCCCTGTCAACATTTATCTTACCTGCACTCTGTCTTCGACGGTGCGGGTAACTGTCTTGCTGCCATTTTAGAATATTATAAAAAAATCTGTGTGCTAATACTTTATCCCCCTACGGCAGTATGCTTTGAGTACAACTTTACCGTATTTTATAATATTAAAGGTTTCAAACCAACCTAAGGGCCACACGAGAAAAAGTTCGAAGTTCGAAGAGCTTGCCCTCATTAACTTGTTTTCCGTCTATTTATAAGTCCAATCCAGAAGGAAAAACGAAAACGGTAAACAAACAAACAAATGGAAATAGCAATTGAAATAAGAAAAACAAAGTTATAGAAACAGAAAACAATTGCTGTAGAAGAAGAAGAAAAAGAATATAGCAACAAGGAAGTACACGAAACACAAATGTACAAATAATAATGATGAAGAAGACAAAGTAAGAAAAACAAAAAAACTTACACGGAAAAAGTAAAGAAAGAAGGACCGGTAGAAAAAGAATAATAAAGTAAAGTGAACAATAGAATCAAGAAGATAATGTACTAAAGGAAGTCGAAAGTAAATAAGTGACAGTTTGGCAGAAAGAATTAAGAAGACGATAATCTCTTATAAATAATTGGACTGAATAACGTGAATATTCATAGAATGTAGCAGAATAATTGTCAAGGTTTAAACCATAACCCTCCAAGTCTTTGTCCGCCGCTCTAATCATATTTGATTAGCTTTTCAGAAGACTCTTTTCCATTTTCAATTCCCAACCTCAAAAAGGCACTCCTTAATGTCTACGTTTGGTGTCAAGTTCCTCACAGTTCAAACTCTATCTTCCTTTTTCTCTTGTGTTCATTTCTAGTCTTCTCAATACGCTGATTGTCGCGTCAATGTGTGGACATAGTGGCGCAGAAGGCAAACAGAACGTTGCAGTTAGAAGGGAGGCCAGGGTTTGGGACAAAATCCCTTAGTGTTTTACGTGAATAATTTAAATGCAGAATGTTTAGCTGGCGGTCCTTGCATTAGGCTTACACATTTCGGTTTGCGGATTGTTATTGGTTTTGAAATTTTTTTTCAAATGGAGACTCCGAGGCTTGTAAAAAAAGAAACTAACGACAAAAACACCAGACAATAACAAGAACAGTTAATTAAGTAATACAATATAAAACAACAGAATGCTTAGGTAACTGGGGTTCGTCGTGTTGAATGACCATGTTCATGACCACGTCTTATGGCCGCGTCCCAGGCGGCTTGCAGTTATTTTAGGTAGGTCGCGATCAGCTTTAGCCTAAGTGTTGCGAGAGCGGCCCCGAAGACGTCTTCAGGATCATCACGAATTTTTCCCGTCCCTCGCCCCCACAGCCTGCCCGAGCATCTATGGGGCTGGGACTTCCCGTGTGAGGTGGACAATGTGACCGAAGAGGGAGAGGAGACGGCGATCAATCGTTAATGCAATGCCTGCAAGTTGAGTACGTGGAACTACCTGACTGTTGGAAATCAGGTCGTGCCAGTGGATCCCGAGGATGCGCCAGTGGATCCCGAGGATGCGCCTCTGGTTGCGCAGGTGAATGGCCTTAATTAAGAAATATCCAGTCCCATAACGCGTGCCTTGTTTTTGGAACAATGCCAATCCGTCACCTGGAGGTATATGGTTTGAATCATGATTGCATATTACTTAATTTTATTGTTCATGTATGTTCATGTATGTCAAAGATGGCGCCGTAACTGGCTGCGAGTCTACATTTCTCTACTGTTTTGGATCATTATGGATGCCGCCAGACCACGAATTTGCCTGGAATTCACACTAGTCAACGACTTACACTTGTGTTCACTGATACGTGGAGTTGTTTTCCGTCTGGACTTGTTATTTCGTTCTTTTTTGTGATTTCTTCCATCCGTTTATCCTGGTCTGGACTCCGGCTGAATGGCGCTACGCTTAAACTAGTTATACCTGTGTCGTATCTCACGGGTTAGTTCTGCCGGTTCACCTTCACGAATTTGGCGTGTGGGAATTTTAGATGCTACTATGATGAACTGAATACAGCTGGGGAGAGATGCCAGACTCACTCACACGCTGAGTGTTGTCCATACGACCTCTTGTGGTTATCGAAAAGGCACGACAAACTGCGTTAGATGCCTTCCCACCTTTCTACCCTGCGGGTTACATGTTTACGGAAAGGCTTCGGTGGTAACCCTGAGGCAAAATCTGCATCCTATGCTATCTCCAGTCGTCTCGATGCATGTCTTGCCACTGGCAAAAGGTAGCTTAGGCTCTGTGAATGAGGTTGACAAAAGGCGCAGTTTCTTCATCACTTTAATCCAAATCTCCGCGCAAGTCACCCATTTCAGCGGACACAGCAAGAGATACGACTGTCCACACGGCTGAACAAAGAGAGTGGTCTTCATCACTTGTGAGGGACAAACTATGTGTGTGTGTTTGCTGAGTGCTTAGCATATACTTGTCTTTGCGCTTGTTCTGTCACTACTTTGTTTCAAAATAAGTCTTGCTGATATTGTAGAGACAAAAGTGAAATTACTTTCTGAAGTGAATTGAAATAGTCGAAAGGGAAGAATACCATTGGGTGTACCTGGCAGCAATGTCCTTAACCGTTATCTAGATGGACATAGTAGGGTTTAACTGTCTATAAAACTACTCCTTACACTGCGGAAATTTGATTTAATAATGATAATAGTAATAATAATCAGAGAAGCGGTACCCGGGGGTAGGTCTAGGGTCACTGTAACCTCCCAAGCATGTTGTTAAAGACGACTAAAGAAGGTTGTGTATGTGACCAGCAGCGTCATCATGTAAACACATTGCCATTGAAACAACGATAGCAAATGCTCAGAGGCAGACATTCTGTAAGAGGGCATCCTGAAGTGGTCGCCCTTTGCTTCATTTGAAGCGAACAAAAGAAAAGTAATAGTCACCCATCGCAAGGGAAGATGTGGACAGCATGAGACTTGTCTTTGTGATATATCATCGCATATGTCTGCAAAGTCCTGTCCTGGCACGATATGTCTACAAAGTCCTGTCCTGGCACGATATGTCTGCAAAGTCCTGTCCTGGCACGATATGTCTGCAAAGTCCTGTCCTTGCACGATATGTTGGCAAAGTCCTGTCCTTGCACGATATGTCTGCAAAGTCCTGGCCTGGCACGATATGTCTGCAAAGTCCTGTCCTGGTATGACAGATCCTACAACACAAGGAACACACATAGTGGATTTGACTGTTGCATTGTTACATGTATCTCTGTGATTATATTAATCTCAGCTAAGTGAGTACTTTATAGGATTGAAGAGCGCTAGACGGAGTCGGTCTGTGCAGGTGTCTCCTATGAGATAGATATTTGCTTACATAAATATCGAGATGCACTAGACAATGACTATGAGAGTCTTCTACCCTACCAATAAGGTGAACTTACAGTAAATACTACTGTCGTGGATGACATTGGAGTTAACTGTACTTGGCCATAGTCTATTTATGAGGTGAGGTAACCAGTTTTTTTGCAGTAAGCAAACTTTGACCTTTGTAACTAAGGAACAGTCAGCTCCAGGCTCCGGAAATCTCCATACGGTTTCTTGTGGAAATGAGGCAAGACACTGCCAATTGCCACTCACGTCATAGAACATGCTTGTCAAGTCTGTAAGAAGTGTTCAGCTGTCATAGGCCAAGGGCCATGTGTATACAGATCTGAAGTACAAAGGTTACTAGGTAGTCTGCTTAGGCGACAAGGGCAAGTAGCGTGAATCGTCCATGAGCACGGTCAGAGGATGTGACCAAGCTGCCTGCAATGAAGATGATGTCTTTTCGATTTGACCTAACCAGGTAGTGTGTGGACGGTCATATCATAGACGTCCATAGCCTCCTCTAAGATCTGATGTGCGGGAGACACACTCTGCAAGGTGGGTCACATGTCAAAATATGGCCAAACGGCGACAGTGTAGCATGCTAAGTGTGCTCTTGAGGACTGTCCGTCTTCAGACTTTGTCGTTTAAGACCCTGTCATACCAATGTATCTTAAGAAAGCGCATATGGCAGCGTATGTGAAGACTGAAATGCGTTTCTGTTCTGCGGGCAAAATAATAGTCCAGGTTTCGGAACCGTGAAGCAGGACGGAGAGGACACAAGTTATGGAAGTTACGAGTTTTCAGTGAGGCGGAAGCTTTTGGAATGATATTCTGATGGCTTCGTGGGTAGGAGTTTTGTTTACCATCAAGGCAAATGAAATCCTTTCTGGAGTTGATATTTTTTTTTATTTTTTTTTTTTTTTTTGGGCGTTCGCCTTATTTCTCTAATCCCCAGGGCGGTGTGCGTTGCACTGTGGTTTTTATTTTGCGCCTGTCGGCCCAGTGCATCCGACTTCAGCATGCATTTTATGTAAGGGTCTGCTTCCTCCTGTATTTTCTAAGGGTTGCTTCCCCGGGGTAACGGACGGTGCTGTGATGGGGATCGAACCCAGCACCTTTGTGTTGTGAGCCGTGCCCCTTAACCACTAGGCCACGCCGTCCCCTTGGAGTTGATATGATTGTTATCGACAATTATTCCTCTCGTGGGATTGTAAACCAAGATTTGGTATCTTGGTTTTTGCCTTTGAGAATATAGAGGCCCAATCTAGATACAAAGGTCTTCTAGGTACTCTAGTGGTTTTATCAGTGAGTGAGGGGAGGGGGGGGGGGGCTGGTATGACTACGTCATCTATGTGGTCGAGGTCGATCACAGATGTCCAATGGCGACTTGAGATGCACATCTCCAGCTGACCGAGGATCAAGGTCACGTCGTTACAGAAGAAAGTCCGGACGAGGACACATCCCTGCCGCACACCGGCTGATGTAGAGAGCTTGTCCGAGATGACGACTACTGAGATGCACATCTCCAGCTGACCGAAGATCTAGTCCATGTTGTGGCAGAACAATGCCTGGATAAGAACACATCCCTGCCGCACACAGGCTGATGTAGAGAACCTGTCCGAGATGGTGACTCGTGCGCCCTTTTAACCAATGTTGCAGTGCAGCCTTTTGATTAGCCGATGCATTGGCTGAAATCTCCCCTGTGTTTTAAGTTACTCCACAAGGCAGAGCTGTCCATTGAGCCCCGATGAAACCTTGAAGTCTAAGTAAGTGTCGTGGAAGGGGTGGTTGAATCCCAGTGTATTTTCATGAGTAGGCGTAGAGCAAGGACGACAATAGTGAACCTATGATAGGGATGCCGCCTCAATCTGTTGTGCAATGTACGCATTCTGAAGATGACCATTTCTCTGAGTTTCACATTAAGAGGTGTTGGCACAAGTGTCATTTAGTTAATAATCCCAGGTTGCTCTCTTTCTCCATTTTAATCGAAGGATGGCTTTTATCAAATGTTTTGATTTTTTCATACGTTACTAATGTACATATCCACTGTCCGTCATGTATGGCAAACGTGTCTGCCTCTTCGTTGGTCTAAGTGTTGTATAGCACCCTGCTATCCACTGAATTGTACTCATGTTGAAGCCCTAGGCCAAGTTTTAAAGTGAGTATATCAAGCCCACATATGGGTTGACTGGAGCGTATCGTTACAGAGATCAAAGGCAGTACTTCTGCTGTAAGAAGCGAGCACTCAAACGTTGCTAAACATTTTAGTTTATGTGAAGCTCGGGCTGTACATACTCATGAGGTGTATAGTCTTCAACCCTAGATAGACGTAGCTAGGTTTAAATAACTGCTGCACACTGGTAGGCTGTGGGAACGGCAAGATACACTGATGAGCTCCATAGTCTTCTACTCTCGACGAGTTGTAACTTAACTCTGCTGACTACTCAAAATTATTAGACATTTATCCTTTGTGAACAACAAGATACACGGTTACAAAATGTTGAAGAGTCTTCTGCAGTAGAGAAATTGTACAAAACCTAAGATGACCACTCCACACACTGCATCCTTCTGTCTTTAAGGAATGAGTAAATGTCTAAAGCTATGAGTTGGAGACTATTTCACACCATATATGGATTGAACTGATCCGGATGACTATTCCTAACTCGACAAACGTTTCGTCTGCGCAAAGGAGAGGGAAACATAAAAAAAACAAAATGTCGAAATTGTTGTGTTGCCGAGCAGTCTGTCTCAAATTTATTAATCACATTGTCTGGATGTATGTCATCACGAGCCAAAAAGGCACACACATCATTCCAACTTGGCGACATTAGACATACGTTGAAAAGGAAGGAGCCACTTTACCCTTCAAAGCATGTCATGAAAGAGGGTGCTGCGTGGAGCTAGCATCGTCATCGCGTATAACAATTGCAACATAATTGGGCACTGCAGACGCTTGCATACAAGCGTCATGTGAAAGGACCAGCTTTTGCGGTTGTAATCTGGGAAAAGGAAAAGCGGATAACGAATAAGTCGTCGATGGAATTGGATATATTTAGACCTACGATGAAAAAAACTCCTAACTTTATGATTAGAACCGCCATGTCATGGATCCCGGAGTAAAGGTGAAAGAGAAGTCGACATTAGACAGCTAACTTGATCAAGAACGACAAAAGTCGACATTAGACAGCTAGCTTGATCAAGAACCACAAAAGTCGACCTAAGACAGCTAACTTGATCAAGATCCACATAAATCGACATAAGACAGCAAACTTGATCAAGAACCACAGAAGTAGAAATGAATTTCACGACCAAGAGATGAGAAAAGTACAAAGGTAGGGCATGGACCATATGAAGTGAACTGAGTCTGTTTGATACCCCTAAAGAAGTCATCAGACGTCGTACTGGTTTGTTCTGATTAGGTCTGATCTTTCCTGTAATCTATCGCCATCTGATTTTTGTGCTTTCCGAGAACTTTTAACATACTTGTCTTAGAGGTTGTGTTGGCTTCTTTGTGTTTTGTTTATTAACTAGTTACGTCGCTTCTCCTTGTTTCCAAATGCTTTAGTTTGGGGGTTTTCATAGACAAATGTACATCTCAGAATCTTTGTAGTTAAGGATTACCAAGGCATCACTATTCTGTAAAGTCAAGATTGTTGATATATCACACATCGTCATATTGCCAGTCCACTTTTATCATTATCTGTTGGGAGATTTAAAGTTGTTTTGTGTTTCATCTCTGCGGCCATTGTTAACGTCTATTATTTCTTCTGAAGAGTTTCCATCTCATCTGTCCGCATCTGTCTATAGACGACGTAAAATAAGTCATGGTTTGTCCCATAACAGTTAGACTACTGTTGGGGAATGAAGTTGTTAGAGACTTAAGTATACTAAGTCATGGCTTGTCCCATAGTAGTTAGACTACTGTCGGGGAATGGAGTTGTTAGATCCTTCAGTATACCAAGTCAAGTTTTGTCCCATAGTTAAACTACTGTCAGGGAATGAAGTTGTTAGAGACTTCAGTATACTAAGTGAAGGTGTGTCTCATAGTAGTTAGACTACTGTCGGGGAATGAAGTTGCTAAAGATTTCGGTATACTAAGTCAAGGTTTGTCCCATAGTTAAACTACTGTCAGGGAATGAAGTTGTTAGAGACTTCAGTATACTAAGTCAAGGTGTGTCTCATAGTAGTTAGACTACTGTCGGGGAATGAAGTTGCTAAAGATTTCGGTATACTAAGTCAAGGTTTGTCCCATAGTAGTTAGACTACTGTCGGGGAATGGAGTTGCTAGAGACTTCAGTATACTAAGTCACACGTGTATGAGATAGAGTGGCCAGTTACTGTCCTCGCTGCCTTTTACTTTCCTAGTCGTTTGCAATTTACACATTCACAACTGGGTCAGCTGGAGGATACCGATAGTGGGATTCGGACCCCGTACCTTTGTCATGAAAAGCAAGTGCTCTACTACTGAGCTAATCGTACACTCTCGACGACGAAGGGAGTTGCAATCTTCTTTTGTATATCTTTAACGCCAGTTCTTATTTTCAATCTATGTCTCTGTATTGTTTCTTTCGATTTTCTTGTAAGTGACTATTTTGTCAGATTTTTAAAAAATACGTAGACTATGTTATCAGTATAACTTTGACATCGGTGGTTTAATCATGAAATATATATTTTTTTTTTTAGAACTCCCAAAGAGGTAATCCACAAGCATGTCTCAGTCAACCCTTGAGAAACGTACAGTCATCACATCCTCGTCGTCATCATCCAGCATAGGTGGAGGAGGAAGTGTGGCACAAATCGACGATGGTGATGACTTCCACTACAAGTCCAGCATCCATCCAAGGAATGCGTCAGTTGGTCACGGTAGCAGTTTGTCTGGACTTGTTGGAAGTGGTGGTGGAGGAGGAAGCTACAAGAGGACAGTGGAGATTACCTCAGGTTGGTGGAGTTTCCTTTATTTAAGAGAGCAGACAGTTTTCATTCATTTAGCTCTCATTCCTGCTCAGTTTGAAGAAAATGGTCACCACTACAACTGGCCCCCTTACAGGAAGTCGGTATCCTACAAACAACGTGTTTGCTGTTCGAATATATTCGTGGGGAGTTCAGTTAACACTTGATCATATTTCTTTGCTAGCGGGTCACAGTGGCTCTTCTTTAATATTGCGTAATACTTGAAATAGTGGACCAGGAGGCCATCCTGTCTGTAGTGCAATACGATATAGGAATTACAGTGTAGCTCCCAACTTCGTTGGTCAGACAATTGTGACACAGCACGAATGGGGACTTGAGGTGGTGTCAGCATGTTTCACCTGACCCGCATTGTCCTTTACTCACGACCACCTGTATGGGCTGGCTCAAGCAAATGCCTTCTATTCACGGCAACCTGTATTGGCGGATTGAAACCTGTTTCACCTGACCCAGATTGCCTCTTGTTTATGACAAATTGTGTATTCATTGGTTCAAGCATCTTTCACCTGAACCTAATTGCCTCTTGCTTAAGACAAATTGTGTATTCATTGGTTCAAGCGTCTTTCACCTGAACCTAATTGCCTCTTGCTTAAGACAAATTGTGTATTCATTGGTTCAAGCATCTTTCAACTGACCCTGATTGCCTCTTGTTTACGACAAATTGTGTATTCACTGGTTCATGCATCTTTGACCTGACCCTGATTGCCTCTTGCTTAAGACAAATTGTGTATTCACTGGTTCAGGCATCTTTGACCTGACCCCGATTGCCTCTTGCTTAAGACAAATTGTGTATTCACTGGTTCAGGCATCTTTGACCTGACCCTGATTGCCTCTTGCTTAATTAAGACAAATTGTGTATTCACTGGTTCAGGCATCTTTGACCTGACCCTGATTGCCTCTTGCTTAAGACAAATTGTGTATTGACTGGTTCAGGCATCTTTGACCTGACCCCGATTGCCTCTTGCTTAAGACAAATTGTGTATTCACTGGTTCAGGCATCTTTGACCTGACCCCGCTTGCCTCTTGCTTAAGACAAATTGTGTATTCACTGGTTCAGGCATCTTTGACCTGACCCCGATTGCCTCTTGCTTAAGACAAATTGTGTATTCACTGGTTCAGGCATCTTTGACCTGACCCCGATTGCCTCTTGCTTAAGACAAATTGTGTATTCACTGGTTCAGGCATCTTTGACCTGACTCCGATTACCTCTTGCTTAAGACAAATTGTGTATTCACTGGTTCAGACATCTTTCACATGACCCTGCTTGCCCTTTGTTCACAACAACCTGTTTTGGCCGATTCAATAAGAAAAATGGTATTTAGATTACGAAGTTGCTAGCCTCATACACAACTTTCCTTTAGTCGTCTTCTACGACATGCAGGGAAGATGCTGGTTGTGATATTCTGAATTTCACTGGAATCTTCTGTGTGTCTATAGTATATTATGATGATATTTTGTTCAAATAGCACATTTTTTCAATGAGTGCTAAATTAAACACCTATGCTGCACACTGATGGCGATTGCAAGAGCAAGCGGCCTTTTCCCTTAACCATATGCATATCCCCTTTGGGGACCCCAGCAACCTAAAGTGAACGCCACGTTTGTACATATTTTCATCCCGTTGTTAATTGGTAACTAACTCTCAGAAAAATCAAGAGAATGATTGAGCTAGTCACTGTGTATACCAGAAGCTGGGACCTCGTACAATACAGCCCACACTTCATCTCTGACAGAAGTACTTGCTACGATACCAACATTATTTGACACTAATACCAGACAGTGAGATCCGGAACTGGTCACTCCACCTCACAAAAACTGAGGCCTTGTTAAATAAAATCGCTAACACTTCATCCCAGACAGCACCTATAAGATCACATTTGCTTTGACATTTTCTGTCCCTCATAAAAACCTTATGGTTGTAACGTAAATATTTTTCAACACGTTTTTAATGCTCTTGCCAGATTGACTCACAATTGCTATTACCACGATGTAACAGAAAAATAACTCTCCCCAGGAATGCTACCATCTGGGTACGGGACGGTCTCTCACACTGGGGTGACCAACGTGAAGAGCACCAGGGAGAGAGAGAAGAAGGACATGCAACAGTTGAATGAACGATTCGCAAACTACATCGAGAAGGTTCGATTTCTGGAGGCACAAAACCGCAAGTTGATTTCAGAGTTGGAACAGCTCAAGGTGAGTTTCACAAATAAACAGACATACATATATAATAATAGGTGAGGATGTCTGTCTGTGTCTGCAAAGTAAGATGTATGTTTCTCTTGCACGCCCACATCTCGAGTCACAGCTTCACCAAATTTGGTATATGGATCTGTTTTGATTCCTGTGTGGTTGTAGTCCACGTTAGGACCAACAATCTACATATCCAAAAGAGTTCACGGCTTTTTAAAAACGTTTACAAAGGCAGTATAACGAAATATTAATTGTAGCGCCATTGCACATATGGCTTTCAACCATCCCAATGGGACATAGCACTAGGTAGTAATGGCGTCACAAGGCAGTGATTCGTCTTACATACCGTGGCATACTTTAGAAGATGGACGACACGGTCCTCCTGACTGCAGTACAATTCGAGACACCTCCGTAAGTTCACCACTATTGGGATTACAATGTCGACCCCCACCTCGTTGGCTAGGCTGCCGTGACACAACTTGTTTCCAGGAGCCCCGAACGAGATTTGGGGGTTTTCATCACACTGCTCTCCTGACTCAAATCACATTTCTCTTTCAAGAAAAATGTGAAACAAAAGGAAAAAAGAGAAGAAATGAATACGAAAAGGAGAAGGACGAAGTAGAACTTTCACGTAAAACAACCTCATATTCCACGGATTGATCTCTCTATTTTCTTGACTTTTCCTTCACTCTGTAATATATTTCACCTGCTCTCTACAGAGCAACTGGGGAAAAGAGACAACTGCTATCAAGAAGATGTTTGAGACAGAACTAGAGGAAGCCAGACGAATCATTGAGGAAACTAACAAGGAAAAGAACAAGCTGGAAGTCAGGATCCAAACAATGCAAGACCAGCTCAACAGCGCAATGAAACAGTGAGTTACATTTTTACATTCACTGTAAACTTATCAAACCTATCATTAATAACCTATCATCAATATTATTTTATCAATAACTCATCATAAATAATATTTTATTTTATCAATAGTTCATCAATGTCATATCATCAATAAAAATAAAAGAATTATCAATAACTTGACATAAATTATATTTTATACTACTTTATCATTTCATATAATCAACAATACATAATTAAAAATGTATCTTCAATAACATTTCATCAATAACATTAATAACATATCATTAAAAAAGGTGTATATCAAAAACCTATCATGAATAACATGTCAAGAGCCTACTACAATATAATTTCTCGTCAATTTCTTATCATCAAATTCCATTTTCCTCGCTTTGTATATAGTCCAGGTACGAATATTTCAACCAGCAGTTCTGTTGTTTTTCCTACCTTTGAATGTCAATGTACGAATATTCCAACTGACAATTATGATTTTTACGTCCATATATATGTAGGCATGATGAATTTTTCAGCCAGAAATTCAGGATTTTACCTTCCTTTGTATGCCGCCGTGAAGAATATTTAAGCCAGCAATTCTAGTTTTTACCTCCCCTTTGCGTGTATTTATGGAAAATATTTAAGCCAGCAAATTCTAGTTTTTACCTCCCTTTGTATGTTGTATGCCGTCATGAAGAATATTTCATGCCAGCAATTCTGGTTTTTACCTCCCTTTGTATGCCGTCATAAAGAATATTTCATGCCAGCAATTCTGGTTTTTACCTCCCTTTGTATGCCGTCATAAAGAATATTTCATGCCAGCAATTCTGGTTTTTACCTCCCTTTGTATGCCGTCAGCCACCAATCTCTATGTTGTCATGCACAAATACGCTGGTTATTTTTTCAGTAGTTACTGTTTGTTATGTTTCCAATCTGATCGCGCTGAGTTCTTCAGGCTTGGCGATGTTTTCTTTTTATTTTGTAGCGGCGGTTACATTGGCTCTTCTTTAGGCCCGAGGCGTACTGTAGGAAGTGTGAGCCTGGGTCTTCCTGGCTGAAATCTAAACAGCAAGGCTTCTCCGCAGCCTCGCTCCTATCAGGATCACAGCATAGATCTCCACACGTGTTCCTGTGTGCTGGAGACAAACAAACAGAAGAACGTATTCTTCAAGTCTGGCAGCTCCACAAGAGATGTAGAGTGACACCAAATCAATCTCCAAAAAAATTAAATGATCAACCGAGTGGTTCACCGGGGTCTTTGTGTATGACAAAGACAGGAATAGCACCACTGCCGCACAGAGAACATGTCGTAAGAGGCCATTAACTGTGTGACATGGCATAACACCGGCCATGTTTAGGTGGTCAAAGAGCAGCATAGATGACGCTTAACAGGCTGCGGGTCTACTTTGCTCTAGTGTTTGAGTCTATTAAGATGGACTCGTATATCGGTTAACCACCGTCCACGACACTTGTCCCAACATAGTAGAGTAATAAGCTTCTCGAACCTAGCCCACTAAGAAGATTATCCTGACTACATCCAGCTCTTGCCAGAGCTGAGACCTGTATAATGTCGTAAACTTATATAGAAGACCAAGACTGTAGGGCGAAGAGTTACGCCTGGGACAATACAATTCATGAGGGAAGTGGGTGGGTGTGGCTATTTGAGAGAAAACTACGAAGAAGTCGAAAACGTATGGAGAACATTTCATCAAGAATATATTGAATTGATGTGTACTTATTTGCTCTAGAGTCCTTGTTAAAAGGTCACGGACAGCTGATCTTTGCCATTCTTGAATCAAGTGTGTCGCCTCAGTGTTTATAAGCCCGTGTTCTTATAGTATTTCTGTTATATAATTTATCCATCTTCTACGTGGTCATCATCGTGTGTTGTAAACAGAACTTCCTGTGTTATATGCGCGCAGTGATGGTTGATATGGTTACATTCTTTTGATATAATCTAACCATCATATTTTTGGTTTTCCAGTGTAGGGGTAATTCTCGTGACATCCCTTCTCATTCTTGTCCTTCGTACGTTCTGAAACACGTTTGTGGCGTAGAGTCGTAGTTTACAGCGTGGCTGAGATATATGCGTCTTTCGGCCGACACATCCGATTTGAGCACGGTATTGTTGGGACCGGCTTACCTTCATTCTTCGATCCCTAATCTATTGGCAAGGCTGCATATTTTCCTCACTATCGAGTTTCTTGAAAGGGGACTGAGTTATCTCGAGGTAAGGCGTCGGCCTCAGGAGCTGTAGATCGAGGGTTCAAATCACGGCGGAGACAAGGATTACTCACTTGGATTTTCCGGTATTTCCCCGGATCTATGGGTAGTACAGATCGGACGCCTGTGTTCAGTGTCGCGTATGTTAAAAATCCGTTGGCTGTTGGAAAATGAAAAGGGTAGACTTTACGGACGCTGCTTGTGCAAAATTCTAAATTATGTTTAAAATATATCCAATCTATAACGGGATCCTCACCGGTGCTACGGAGGGCGTGCGTTGTACTGGGATTCTAAAAAACAAATATGGAGAAGAACAGAGCACTTATGGGTTAAACCGTGTGCAATGACGTTGAGCAGAGCACTTATGGGTTAAACCGTGTGCAATGATGTTGAGCAGAGCACTTATGGGTTAAACCGTGTGCAATGACGTTGATTCTCCGACTAAACTAGACTAAACTAAACTATCTTGAAACCAACTATAACTCTGGGTTTGGAGATCGATATGATCCCCGTAGCAGTGAGCGTCACGGAGATGAAGCCAAGCCTAGCACAACCACCTGGAGTATCACGATCCACATTTATCAGCTAGGTCGAGATATGAGGGCAGCTGCTGCAACTCGTAAGCTAACGCCTTTTTGAGGATGCACAAAAGGGTAAAGTTACTCGTGGTTGACATTCAACAATAACAACCTCCATCCAAGCATATAAGTCATGTATATCTCCTATACTTAATGATAACAACTTAATAAGTAATATAGTCTATTCAATTTATATCGATCCAACTAGCTCCGTTTTCCAAAGCTACCCAAGTTGAACGCAAGACTGCTGATGTTGTTCGAGACTATTCGTGTTGAGTTGGATTAACACTTGACATTGCTTCTTTGGTAGCGTGTTACATGGGCTCTTTTTATATCCCGAGATGTACTTGAGAAGGTGCATCGGGGTTCTTGGGTATGTAGTGCAAGTCAAAGCTCCCCAGATAACTCACGGCTATGGGGATTACAGTGTCGATCACACCTCGTTGGCCAGACTGCTGTGACACAGTCTGTTTTCAGGAGCGCAAACGAAGGCGTGAGTTAGGAGCTTGGTCAATGTGTTCTATCTGACCCTGACATGAGGTGGGGGCTTGGTCAGTATGTTTTACCTGACGCTGACGTAATGTATGGGCCTAATCAGTGTCTTTCATCTGATTTTGATTACTACTTTTCGCTCACCGGACATAAGAAAGACTAGACCAATAACAATACATTTCTTAACATGTCTAATTGAAAGAATCTCCTGGCGATAGGGGACTAAGGTCTGATCAGGCATAACATACCAATCGGTCAATATTAGGGCCAGGTGAAACATGCCTATCGGAATATGTTAGTCATTGCTATGTGAAACATACCGATCGGACAATGTTAGGGCCAGGTGAAACATTCCGATCGGTCAATATTAGGACGAGGTGAAACATGCCGATCGGACAATGTTAGTCAGGGCCAGGTGAAACATTCCGATCGGTCAATATTAGGACCAGGCGAAACATACCAATCAGACAATGTTAGTCAGGGACAGGTGAAATATACCGATCGGACAATGTTAGTCAGGGCTTTGTGAAATATACCGATCGGACAATGTTAGTCAGGGCCAGGTGAAACATTCCGATCGGTCAATATTAGGACAGGGCGAAACATACCGATCAGACAATGTTAGTCAGGGTCAGGTGAAACATACCGATCAGACAATGTAAGTCAAGACCAGGTGAAACATACCACTCGGACAATGTTAGTCAGGGCCAGATGAAATATTCCGATCAGACAATGTTAGGGCCAGGTGAAACATACCGATCAGACAATGTTAGTCAGGGCCAGGTGAAACATACCGATCAGACAATGTTAGGGCCAGATGAAACATACCGATCAGACAATGTTACTCAGGGCCAGGTGAAACATACCGATCAGACAATGTTAGGGCCAGGTGAAACATACCGATCAGACAATGTTAGGGCCATGTGAAACATACCGATCAGACAATATTAGGGCCAGGTGAAACATACCGATCAGACAATGTTAGTCAGGGCCAGGTGAAACATGTCGATCGGACAATGTTAGTCATGGTCAGGTGAAACATCATCACTAAGACCCACACCTCACTTCCACATAGTTCTCGCAGCAAACATGCTGTTTTTTGACAGTCTTGCTAGCAGTGAGCGCACAACAGCCTGTAGGACTCCGGTCTATCTTCATCAGCGTGTTCTGGGTGTGAGGAAAGCTGCTGTAATCCGCAACTCAACGTCCTTGGCAGGGCTCACACAAGAGTAAAGGTTTTCATCGTGGGCATTCAACAACAACAAGGAATCCCCTAACTCTAGCCTTTCTTGCAGCATACCCTTAGGCGTAGCTCAACTGCCAATGAGCCTCATATATTGTTTTTTTTTTCGAATCCTCTCGTTCTGTGTTCTTCATTCTTTGCGGATTATCTATAGCAGCAGGTTTGTTGTGGCTCTTCTCCCTGAAGAAGGTGGATTTGGGTCCTCCTCACTATAGTGTAATGTAAATCTTCTCAGCAGGTTCACAACTTCTGGATTGAAATGTCAATCCCCACATCGTTGACCAGGTTACTGTAATCCTGATTGTTTCCAGGAACAAAACGTGAACATAAAAGATGAACTGGGTCATTATGTTTCTCCTGACCTTCACGTTATCCTTAGCGCCCCCTGGTCACATGCCCCCAACCAGGTTGTCACAGAAACCCGACAACATAGAATAGAGGGCATTAGAAACCTTAAATGTTCATATTCCCAAACGCTCCAGACCGCACCTGTCATACCTTTGTCGGTAAACCGGTTCGGAGTACATACATGGCTTTTTGCATCAGGGATTCTCACCTTGTAGACTCATGCTGTTGGAATCTACAGGTGATGAGTTTAAAATTTTAACTTCCTTTCTTTGGCAGCGTGTTCTTCGTATGTCCCGAGGTGTTCTGAAGCACGTGAACTTAGATTTATCCTGGCTGTATCGTATTTCGAGTCTTCTCAGTATGATCAACACGATGGTCTAGGCACGTCGTGGCATCAGCATCTAGACCAAACTCAAAGTCTACCGTGCAACCATCATTCCAACCCTACTATACGCTTGCGAAAGCTGGACTGTATACTCTGGACATGCAAGGAGGTTAAACCACTTTCACACAGGTTGCCTGAGGCGAATATTCCTCATCCGATGGCAAGATCGTGTAACTGACATCGAGGTTCTCTCGAGGGCTGACATGCCCAGCATCCATGCACTGCTAGAAAAAGCACAACTAGGATGGGCCGGACACCTCGTCCGTATGTCAGACGAAGCCAAAGAAGCTTCTCTACGGCGAGCTGAGAGAGGGATGGCGCGGGAGAGGGCGCCCAAAGAAACGTTTTAAAGACGGTCTGAGGGACTCACTAAAAGGTTGCCAGATTGACATCGACACCTGGGAATGTCTTTGCGCAAAACAGATCTGACTGGAGAAGCGCAGTCAAATCGGGTGTAGCTACCGGCGAAGACGACCGTGTTGTAAAAGCCTAGAGCAGACGCGAGACCCAGAAATCCCGAACAGCGGGAACACCATCAGCTTCTACAAACCTCGTGTGCCCGAGATGTTTTCGTGCCCGCATTGGCCTGTTCATCCACATGCGCACCCACACCCAACAGGGAAATCTGTGACAAGGATGATGTCGGTGGTCCTCATCGACAACGACGGACAGCTATTATTATTATAATGGAATGACAATGTCGATCCCCACCTCTTTGGCTTGACATCCAAGAGCCCGACGACAGAGCGAGAGAGAGAGAGAGTGAGATAGAGGTGGGGGCTTGGTCAGGATGTATCACCTGGCCCAGACGTAGGTCTTGCTTTCCTTTTGTAGATTTACACCTCCACTAAAAGTGATCACACTATTTGCATCTCACATTCTCATGTTAATTAGCACACTCATTACCGAATGATAAACTGATTGAATGAATAGAGGTTCGTCTATTTTCCTTCAAGTCAAGCATTGAAGCACAGCTACAGCTGGCTCCTTTACACGAAACTTGCATCTGTGCATTTGTAGGGGGGCTTTCGATAACGGTGGTTTTACATAATGTGGTTCCTAACCACATACACGGTCCTACTTAGCCACTTTTTTCGACATGTTTAGTAGTTTGTGGTGACCTAATTCTTGTCAACCCGGATTAGTAACTACTAAATAAAAACAAACACATACTGGGCCTTAACACATGTTTTTCACAATGACGTCAGTGTGCAAATACAGATTTTGCTTTCTTAATTCTAAACGTATTATATAACTCTTCTTGGTTGTTCGTTCTCAAGCCATGAAAAGAACTTTGCAGATAACAGGATGTAGTACGGAGAATGGCGGTCCAGTACGGTGATGTATGCCTTTCACTAACAGTCAATCAATGATCATCCTTCACGAGGCGGTCAATTGATGAAATCGAATCTTAGGTCACTACTCAGTGTGCCTGGTCCGGTCGTGAACAGTCTGTCACAACATTCCGGCCGTTTTGAAACTTCTTTCTCCACTCATACACTTACTGGAGCGAAAGCCAAGCATAATCGTACTGGACCTTCATTCACTGATAAGGTTCTGTAGGTTACACTCCAACGCTGCTAAAATAAAAACGGATAACAGAACGCTGCTTCTCTTTGGTGCATGTCAATAGTGGGGCGGCCATCTTTTAACTGCAATTATGACGTCATGCTGTTCGTTTGCACCGTTATAGCACGTGCAGGACATTCTTGACATTCTTAGCAACCATATTAACAAGTTACAACACAAAGGCTTGGTTTTTCTCATTTCTAACCCACTGTTACGGTTTTCATTTGAAGCTCCCTCGTATATCAATGATATGTCATGTTGGTGATACATGAACGTACTGTTATATCAAGTGAATGGACTTGTCTCTTGAAATGTCATTATAGATATTATAATTAATAGACAGGGATTTACACAAAAGAGTGAACTAGTACAACAAAAATTAATTACAAATGAAGTCACTGCCATTACTTTAGAACTCATACTTTTGTTACCAACATGTTACCAGGAGGGGGGGGGGGGGGGGGGATGAGGTATCGCGGTCGCTTCCATTACTTTCGAGACTTGTTGTGAAGCTCGATTTTTTAGAGTAGGCTGACTCTCGAGTTCTTTGCCACTGAAAAAAAATCTCGCGCCAGTTAGGGATTGAACCTAGATGGCTCGCTTGGGAAGCCAGTTCATTAACCACATGGTTGCCGCAGTTACTAGCAATCAACAGAAATAAGGCGAAGCTGCTGTGATAGTGGAAGTCAAAGAATGAGCGCATGTGCTGCAGTGGTCAGCTACCCATAGCTGACTGCTATGGTCAGGGCCAGCAGACTGGCTAAGGAGAAGGGATCGAAGAGGGAATGCTAACCCGGTACTAAAAAAATGGTTGCTGAAGTCGGATGTGTTGGACCGAAAGGTGCAAATATCGCAGTCAAGCTGTAAACGATGACACAACACATTCCGTTCTCTGGACTACATTCTGCTACTTAAGCCCCTTCATGGTTTGGTAGCGGGAGATTAAGAACGAACGAAGCCAAGCTATGCCAAGCCAAGGCAAGCTAAAATAAAGATTCATGTGAGTTTTACAAGTAGGACTCAGATACCTCGTCTGATCAAGAACTTGAGAGAAACCCCCATTTCGACAAAAGTCTTAATCGGGAACAAAGAAGAACACAAACCAAAATAAGTAAAATATTATACGGTAAGAGAAATAATAAAAACACTTTGATACTCGAGTGATCTGCCGAGGTCTTTGTGTATGACACGGACAAGAATAGCACCACTGCTTCATAGTGAGTATGACGTAAGAGGCGACTAACTGTGTCACATAACACAACACCGGCCATGGTTAGGTGGTTTGTTTAGAGCAGCATAGATGGCGACTAACAGACTGCGGGTCTACTTTGTTCTAGTGTTTGAGTCCATTAAGATGTACTCGCACATCCGTTAACCACCCTCCACAGCGCTTGTCAAAACGCAGCAGAGTATAAAGCTGCACGAGCCTAGCCCGCTAAGCATGAAACTTCTTCCGGCTACATCCAGCTCATACTATAGCTGAGACCTGCACATGGGCATCTGCCCCTGTAGAAATACAGGTCGACTAAGAACTAAGATGTTGATCGGCTCGATATGTTAGTTGGAAGCCATACGTTCTGAGTTAACCCTTGATGGTCTGCTCGATATGTTAGTTGGAAGCTACACGTCCTGAGTTAACCCTTGATGGTCTGCTCGATATGTTAGTTGGAAGCTACACGTCCTGGGTTAACCCTTCATGGTCTGCTCGATATGTTAGTTGGAAGCTACACGTCCTGGGTTAACCCTTCATGGTCTGCTCGATATGTTAGTTGGAAGCTACACGTCCTGAGTTAACCCTTGATGGTCTGCTCGATATGTTAGTTGGAAGCTACACGTCCTGAGTTAACCCTTGATGGTCGGCTTAATATATTAGTTGGAAGCTACACGTCCTGAGTTAACCCTTGATGGTCTGCTCGATATGTTAGTTGGAAGCCATACGTCCTGAGTTAATCCTTGATGGTCTGCTCGATATGTTAGCTGGAAGCTACACGTCCTGAGTTAACCCTTGATGGTCTGCTCGATATGTTAGTTGGAAGCTACAGATCCTGAGTTAACCCTTGGTCTGATTTGTTGTTTTCGAACCTACTCGTGTTGAACTAACACTTGACAATCGGCTGGACAATGAGGCGTCTGGCGAAAGGGGAAATAACTAAGTTGGTCAGTAATATTTGAGACATAAATTTGTATTAATCAACCACTGTAATCTGCTCAGGGTAGTAAATGTGCTATTATGTCCACAAATGATAGCTGCAAATCGCATAAATGAGGTGCTTAAAGTTGTCCAAGTACCAAAAAAGACAGTCTGCAATCAGACAATATGTCATGATCTAGAAATCCATCCTGTTCAACTATGATAGATCAATAGGGAGACAGCGAATTGAACAGCCTGGCAATCTCTCTGGAAAATGTCAGCACACCAGGGTAGGAAAGGAAAAATTTAGCTGCCTACCCTTTTCTGTAGAAACTATAAACCAGAGGGGATGTCGCTGTAGTTGAGAGCTAAGACATTCGCCTCTCAAAGTGATGAAAGGAAACGGTGGGCGATCGAATCCTGCAAGTTTCAAACTACACCTCGTCTCAAGGGAGGTAAGAGCAGAGTGTCTGCATCATGAGTTAAATCTAGTCGTCTAGGCTGTTGTCTTGCCACTGGCCTAAGGTAGCTCCTGACAAGTGAGTGAGGTTGATGATGAGCGCAGTTACCTTCTCATTATAATCGAAATATAGCGCAAGTACACCATTAAGATCACCAAAGAAAAACCCCAAAAACATTTGATTATGATGTCGCCTTCCTTGCTTAGTTTAGTTTAAGTTTAGTTTAGTTTAGTTTTAGTTTTAGTTAAGTCGAAGAATCAACGTGATTGTCCACGTTTTAATCCATAAGAACTCTTTCTTCTCCTTACTTTTTGGAGAATCTCAGCACAATACACAAACTCCGTAGCAGCGGCGAGATCCTGAAATAGATTGGGTCGATTTATAACATAATCTAGAATGTTGCTTGCGATGTGCAACTACCTTTTTAAAAAAAAACTCCTGAAGTAAAAATAAGGGAACATCTCTACACCCCATTGTAGAATGGGATCGACCAGGATATCAAGCAGCCCCTACATTTAGAGAGGCTCTACGTCTCCCCATGTTGAGACGCGTCTGTTGACAGGTTGATGTGCAGTAGAGCTATCCGTCACGTGTGTGCCCCAGGCTGACAGGAAACATGCCCCGACGAATCGATACAGCTGGTTTGTCGTGTCGGCACGTTTGTAAAAATTGGCTCTAGCCCCAGTGGCGTGACAACGAAAGGTCGGGGGTAGGCTTAGTGTAATTTAAGAGGGGCACTCCATTTACGGATCAGCTGGTGGCTAGCAGTCTGGATGTCTATTACTTGATCAACTGGACACGGGTTCCCAACCCGGTGAGATCTAATGGTTTTTCAGTCGGAGAAGAATTACAAGAAAAAAAAAGAGAATAAAGAAAAGAAGAAAGAGAAGTACAAGTTTAACCTGTAAACAATGGCGAGTGTAGAGATCTTTATTCAAGGATGTACAATGGCGAGTGTAGTGTCAAGTGGACGTTATACCGTAGTCCCATAACGCCTCATTGTGGATATCATCAAAGGGAGCAAACACTACATTGACCACATTTTTTAAACAACATGCTGTATTGTGCAATATGTTTTTCCCTTAAACATCATTCTCAAAGCTGTAATTGTATTATAAGCGCAGTCTAACATAATTCAACTGAAAAAAAACTATGATATATTGTTGTAAAGATCTGCTTTGACATTCCAATCAATAAAAACATGCTCTACTCCTTGTGGAACATATGTATCAAACAAAGACTCTGCATAGGTACACACAGACGCATACATGCATCCAAGCACTGGTTTATGCGTCCTGATATCGCCCAATGGACTACGGTCTGGGGTGGAAAATGGCGCGCCTCCGCCAGTAGAAACTAGTGAGGCAAACTTCTAAGCAAAAAAAAAAAAAACAGTGTAAAGACGTTAAGTTAAGTTAATTCATACACGTAATCCCCATATTTTTCGCCGACCGTCCCAGTTCTGTCCATGTCTTCCGTGTTTCCTTTATGTTTGTCATAAGCTCTCTTCTCTATGTGCGCTCTGGATCGTCGATTGGCTTGGCTTGGCTTGGCTTTGTTCCTTCTCAATCTCCCATTACCAAACCATGAAAGGGCTTAAGTAGCAGAATGTAGTCCAGAGAACGGAATGCATCGTGTCGTAGTTTACAGCTTGACTGCGATATTTGCACCTTTCGGTGCAACACATCCGACTTCAGCAAGCGTTTTTTTAGTAAAGGGTTAGCATTCCCTCTTCTATCCCTTCTCCTTAGCCAATCTCCTCTGTTGCAGCCTGTTATCCAGGATCACCGCGTGGAGGTGTAGAAGGGTCGTGGCAGCTCTGGTTCGCTGGCCCTGACGCTAGCAGTCAGCCATGGGCTGCTGACCACTGCAGCTTATGCGCTGCTCAGCATTTTGATCCCACCGGATCGTCGCTACTTCTGCTGTTCTGAGGATTCCAGATCAGAGACTTCCTTGTAATACTTTCAGCTGGTTTGCTTAATGTCTGATTCTTTTCAGCATTAGTGTACTCATCAGTTATTCTATTCTGTGCAAGCATACAATTATGAAAGTCTGTGTCTTTTTTATTGTTGTTTTTTATTGGTCTCCGAGTTTCAGAGCCATACAGTAAGACGAACTTTACATTGGAGTTGAAGATTCTTTCTTTTGTGTTGGACAATATCTTTTCTTTTCCATAAGTTTACTAATTCAATGAAAACTCGTCTCCTTTTGTTTTCTGATTTTTTAAAATCCTTAACAGTTTCTCCTTCTTTAGCCTGTTGGAAGTATACCCGCAGGTACAAACAGGGATGACCTCGTTACATTGAAAGATAACACCACAGTGAGATTTCTAACTGAACTAACGTTATAAAGTTGGGCCCTATTCGTCTTCAATTTATTTTGTTAAATGGAACCCATTTAAAGCTAGGGAGTTGGTGGTTAGGTTCTACAAGCGTTCATTTGTTACCGTAAACAGAAGAGGTGGTTAGATTTTACACGTTCTCGTTTGTTACTGTAAACAGAAGCGAAGTAGCTTTAACCTATCAAGGACGTTGTAAAAAAATTAAAAAGGTTGGGCATGAGGCCGACTACATCAACAGCCACACCATAAATAAAAGGGGACCTCTACACGCCATGTTAGAAGATGAGCGTCTAAGTGAAGTCTAACTCAGAGCATGTTGTAAGAGGTGACTAAGTCAAGTTTGACTAGGATCATGTTGTAAGAGGTGACTAAGTCAGGTCACACTGAGAGCATGTTGTAAGAGGGGGCTGTCAAGACAAACAATTCAAGAATACACAACACAATATACAGACCCGTATGGTGCTATAGACTGTCCAACCTTTCAACTACCCGTGTGATACTATAGACTGTCCAACTTTTCAACTACCCGTATGATACTATAGACTGCCCAACCATTCAACTACCCGTATGATACTATAGACTGTCCAACCTTTCAACTACCCGTATGATACTATAGACTGTCCCACCTTTCAACTACCCGTGTGATACCATAGACTATTCAACTATTGAACCTCTCAATTACCCGTATAGTACTACAGACTGTTCAACAATTCAATTACCAATATGATACTACAGACTGTTCAACAATTCAATTACCAATATGATACTATAGACTATTCAACAATTCAATTACCAATATGATACTATAGACTGTTCAACAATTCAATTACCAATATGATACTATAGACTGTTCAGCCATTCAATTACCAATATGATACTATAGACTGTTCAATCATTCAATTACCAATATGATACTATGGACTGTTCAACTATTCAATTGCCCATATCATACTTTAGACTTCAACCATTCAACATTTCAACTAGTCGTGGTGTGTTGACTGTTTGGTAAGGTTGAACAGTAGTCATATAGCCGAATCTGCTGTCAAGGATGAAGTTTTGCAGATTTCATCGTACGATCCTACAGTTTGTTCATGAGGTGAAGTGAGCAGTCCTAGTTATCTATTCTTCGCTAATAGTAAGCCAGTACCCATTTATATTTGCCAACTTTAAATGCAGATAAAACAAAGCTCATGACTAATAACACAGAGGAGTTTAAATCTGTAATAGAGGCAAATGGACAGGAACTTGAGGTGGTAAAACGTTTCAAATATCTGGGATCATTGATCAGTAAAGAGGGATCGCAGCCAAAGGTAATTGCAAGAATAGCACAAACAACAGCGGCGCTTACTCGACTGAAACCTATATGGCAAGACAAGCGGCTCGACCTCGGCATAAAAGTTAGACTAATGCGCTCTTTGGTGCTATCAATATTTCTGTATGCCTGCGAGACCTGGACCATTGCAGCAGATATCCAAGGCAGAATACATGCAATGGAAATGTGGTGCTATAGAAAACTCCTAAATGTTACATATAAAGATCGTGTCACGAACGTAGAAATGCGACAGAGAGTTGAAAACGCTATTGGCCCTTTTGAAGAGCTGCTCCCAACAATCAAAGGACGAAAGATGGCCTGGTGCGGGCACGTCGCGAGGTCCAACAGAATTTTTGGTTCCGCACCGGGACAGAGAGGGCAAGGGCACCCAAGGAAGGGATGGGTGGACAACACCACTGAGTGGTCAAGCCTCCGTCCCGGTGAATTTACGACAGACCGCGGCAGACAGAGAAATTGCGTGGAATTTTGGGAGCGTCTTCAAGTGTGCCCCAACGACCTGACGAGTTACGGGATAAACTGAACTGAACTGAACTGAACTGGACTGAACTGGACTGGACTGAACTAGACTGAACTGGACTGAACTGGAACTTGCCGGCAGTGGGACTTGAAAACACCCCTTGGGGACGGCGTGGCCTAGTAGTTAAGTGACACGGCTCTCACACCGAAGGTGCTGGGTTCGATCCTTATCACAGCACTGGCCGTTACCTCGGGAAAGCAAACCCTTAGAAAATACCGGATGAAGCAGACCCTTACATAAAATGAATGCCGAAGTCGGATGCACTGGGCCGACAGGCGCAAAAATAAAAACAGTAGTGCAACCCACACCGCCTTGGGGAACAGATAAATAAAGCGAAGGTAAAAAAAAAAAACCTTAGTCAGGGAGCGGCTCCTCTGAGGATAAAGTACTTTTTCTAGCTATTGAAAGAGCTTAACCCTTTTGAGGAATGTTTTTGTCATGGCTCATACGCCATGCTGTAACCGAAAAGACTGTATGTAGTTCACAGAGACGTAAAGGTACAAATAAAGTTTGCCTATATCAGACACTGCCGTCAGGGATCAAGTGATTGAGACTTCATTTTTACGAGGTCTCGGTTTCTTCAGCAGACGATTAGGTACATCAGCTCTATCCTCCGTCGCTTTGAGTTGTTATCAAGCACTGGGTACCCGTTTACGGACGGGTTCGATCGTATTATTGGTCGCCTCTTTCGATAAGCTCTCAATATGATAGGGGCCACAACCGCGTCCGTGTGGGTAACTGAAATGTTAGACCAGTCAGGCCCAAAATACTGACCAAGATGTCGCGTCATGGTTTATATACTGACCAAGACCATAATCTCTCTTACATGTAGCGTTTCCTGGAATCAGGCTGTTTTCAAGGCAGTCTGGCAGACGATGGGGATCGATGTAATCCCGGTAGTAGTGAGCGCCACTCAGATGAAACCAAGCATAGCACAATCGCCTGGAGGACCGCGGTCCACCTTCATCAGCATGAAGAAAGCTACTACAACCTGGCACTTATCGTCATTGTCAGGGCGGACAACTGTGGGCATTAAACAACAACAACAACAACACGTCCGTGTCACGTGTAGTCTTTTATTATACTGAGGATGGACAGCACATGAGCTCCAGCGGTCAGCGACCCATTGCTGACTGCTAGCGTCTGGGCCGGCGAACCAGAGCTGCCAAGACCCTTCTACACCTCCACGCGGTGATCCTGGATAACAGGCTGCAACAGAGCAGACTGGATTATGGAGAAGGGATCAAAGAGGGAAGGCTAATCTGGTACTAAAAAAAATGCCTGCTGGAGTCGCATGTGTTGGACCGAAAGGTGTAAAGATCGCAGTCAAGCTGTAAACAACAACACAACGTATTCCGTTCTCTGGGCTACAATATGTTACTTGTCCTTTTCATGGCTTGGTAGCGGGAGATTGAGAACAAACGAAACCAAGGCATACTGATGATGAACCAGACTGTTTGTTACATGTTGCTACGCCCTCCAAGTGTGGTAGAGGCCATATATCGACTGTGTGTAGTCGTCTATTCTATTGAGGTAGACACCACACGGTTATTCAAAGTAGCATAAGTTAGAGTCAGCTGAGACATACTGTCCACGACACCATCTGACGTCAGGGTCTGGTGAAACATACTGACCAAGACCTTACCTCACGTCAGGTCAGGTAAAACATACTGACCAAGACCTTACCTCACGCCAGGTCAGGTAAAACATACTGACCAAGACCTTATCTCACGTCAGGTCAGGTAAAGCATACTGACCAAGACCTTACCTCACGTCATGTCAGGTAAAACATACTGACCAAGACCTTACCTCACGTCAGGTCAGGTAAAACATACTGACCAAGACCTTACCTCACGTCAGGTCAGGTAAAACATACTGACCAAGACCTCACCTCACGTCAGGTTAGGTAAAACATACTGACCAAGACCTTACCTCACGTCAGGTCAGGTAAAACATACTGACCAAGACCTTACCTCACGCCAGGTCAGGTACAACATACTGATCAAGACCTTACCTCACGTCATGTCAGGTAAAACATTCTGACCAAGACCTTACCTCACGTCAGGTCAGGTAAAACATACTGACCAAGACCTTACCTCACGTCAGGTCAGGTAAAACATACTGATCAAGAAACACTCCACAACTGTAGGGTACCGGCAGCACAATCCTCCTGCCTAGCGCAAACCAAAGTATAGCTCCTCTCTGCACGTCGTCAGTCAAAGAACAGTAGGACACAGGAAAGAACAATTATAAGCCACCATACGACATGCACCCAGTGTTGGCAGCCTCAACGTTATAAGCCACCATACGACATGCACCCAGTGTTGGCAGCCTCAACGTTATAAGCCACCATACGACATGCACCCAGTGTTGGTAGCCTCAACGTTATAAGCCACCATACGACATGCACCCAGTGTTGGCAGCCTCAACGTTATAAGCCACCATACGACATGCACCCAGTGTTGGCAGTCTCAATGTTATAAGCCACCATACGACATGCACCCAGTGTTGGCAGCCTCAACGTTATAAGCCACCATACGACATGCACCCAGTGTTGGCAGCCTCAACGTTATAAGCCACCATACGACATGCACCCAGTGTTGGCAGCCTCAACGTTATAAGCCACCATACGACATGCACCCAGTGTTGGCAGCCTCAACGTTATAAGCCACCATACGACATGCACCCAGTGTTGGCAGCCTCAACGTTATAAGCCACCATACGACATGCACCCAGTGTTGGCAGCCTCAACGTTATAAGCCACCATACGACATGCACCCAGTGTTGGCAGCCTCAACGTTATAAGCCACCATATGACATGCTCACAGTGTGGACGGCCCCAACGTTATAAGCCACCATACGGCATGCACCCAGTGTGGGCAGCCTCAACGTTATAAGCCACCATATGACATGCACCCAGTGTGGACGGCCCCAACGTTATAAGCCACCATACAACATGCACCCAGTGTGGGCAGCCTCAACGTTATAAGCCACCATATGACATGCTCATAGTTTAGACGGCCCCAACGTTATAAGCGACCATATGACATGCTCACAGTGTGGACGGCCCCAACCGTGTAAGCCACCATACGACATGCACCCAGCGTGGACGACCCCAACGTTATAAGCCACCATACGTCATGCACCCAGCGTGGACGTGTTACTCTAGCCTCATTCACACCTGAAACCCACCTGTAAACCCCCCACAATGCATTGAAAACCCCACACTAAAAACATAGACACAGCCACGCCTTCACAATCTGAAAACCCTTTTCTCCAACCTGCGTTCATCGATTTCCACAAGCAGTCAAGCGTTAGGCCTGGGACAGATCCGTATCGTGCTCACTTAAGGCTTGACAACTGCCTAGTTTGGATGTATGTACCTTCCGTAAAGTGTGTTGTAGTTGTGTCATTCCACGCCGTGTTGCGTGTATTATGTTATACGCCTACTCTGCAAGATTGGCTATGCAGTGTCTGGGATCTTTCTGTGTTGGGGAACCATAGGCAATGAATAATTCATGATTATTGTCAGTATAAATAACCTATCTAGCCCATGTGGATGGTCATAATTATAGTTAGCATTGAAGAGCTTACGTGAGCCAGTGGTTGAACTAAGTATGGTATGCCGATACTCTCATCTATTATTTTGGTGGTGTAGTTTATGTTTTCAAAATGCCGGATAAACTTTGTACTTTTCACTGTGTCGATTTCGGTTTTCCTTTTCTTCGTCGTCATGCTTGTGAAAATGATGTTTTGTTACGTTGCGTCGTTGATTACAGCGATATTGTCTGTCGCTGCGCCTTTCGGCCCTGCGACACTTTTGGGTTTCAGCACGTGAAAATACTGGAAACTGGTTTGCCTTCCCTTCTCGATCCCTTTTCTATTAGCCAGTCTGCACGGGTATAGCCTGTTTCCAGAACCGCCACTTGCAATGGAATATTGTCTTAGACAGTTCTGTTTCGCTGACCCTAAAGCAAGCTGTTAGCTATGATTCACTGACTGCTGTTAATTGGTTCACGGTGGCTTCGGTACTGTTCCCAGTTTGAAAAGGATAAGACCACTGTAACCTTCTACGTGTGTCGTAAAAGTCGACTAAAGAG
The DNA here is from genome assembly GCA_036924085.1 of Ariolimax columbianus. Taxonomy (NCBI): domain Eukaryota; kingdom Metazoa; phylum Mollusca; class Gastropoda; order Stylommatophora; family Arionidae; genus Ariolimax; species Ariolimax columbianus. The sequence goes on along the minus strand of JAVGWX010000010.1, from coordinate 23,326,412 downwards.
TGTTGTGCATGGAACTGGGCAATCTCGTGGTGTAAAACTGTTGTTATTTAAACCTGTTCTGCAAATACTCGGATAAAGACATTTTGTAGTAGTGGTCCTGTGCTTCACCTGGAGCGAATGGTGAATCATATCACCTTAATAGGGTTTTTCAATCACACAGACGAGTTATTTAGGTTATAAAAGGTCTTATGAACCGTTAACAACAAAATTCAAATGAAGCTTTATTGCAGAAGTATCTAACACATCATCTACGACCGCGAATACGTTATGGAATATCTTTTAGCTTTTATTAAACTATATATGGGGTATTGTGTCTAGAGCTTTCTTTGACCTCAAGCACGATTTTGGTATGTGTCAATATCGAAAAGTGCAAACCCATGAGTTTGAAAGTCTTCTACATTAAAGGAGTGTTATCCGTATCTTACTACATTCTATCGGTGTGGCAGTGGGTCTCTCACAAAGTATTCTACCCTTGAAGGGTTATACCACAGCGTTAGCAGTCTCTTTTGGGCCTGTTCGCAGTGCTGCAGACATCCGAATCTCGTCTCTATTGCTTACAGTCTGCTATCCTAGATGGCGTAGACTGGCCTATTAGTCGTCTCCTATAACCAGCTCTCAGTGTGGCAGTGGACCTATTCTCGACTATGTCGAACACACAGTGTTATACCCATTAAACCTGGGAGATGAGACTAATATTTGGTCAGGTGAACCATACTGATCAGACTATGTTAGTCAGGGTCAGGTAAACCATACTGATCAGACTATGTTAGACAGGTTCAGACAAAACATACTGATCAGACATGTTAGACAGGGTCAGACAAAACATACTGATCAGACATGTTAGACAGGGTCAGGTAAACCATACTGATCAGACTATGTTAGTCAGAGTCAGGTAAACCATACTGATCAGACTATGTTAGTCAGGGTCAGGTAAACCATACTGATCAGACTATGTTAGTCAGGGTCAGGTAAACCATACTGATCAGACTATGTTAGTCAGGGTCAGACAAAACATACAGATCAGACTATGTTAGTTAGGTTCAGACAAAACATACTGATCAGACTATGTTAGTCAGGGTCAGACAAAACATACTGATCAGACTATGTTAGTCAGGGTCAGACAAAACATACTGATCAAGACCCCTTCTCACTGTCAAGCATGTTCCTGGAAACAGGCTGTATCATGCTATTCTGACTAACGAGGTGGTAACGGCACGCAGATCCCTATAGTAGTGAGCTAACTGAGAAGCCTTGCATTGCACAACAACCAGGACGACCTCAATCCAACTTCTAAAGCAATCATCGGGAATGTGAGGAGAGCAACTGTAACCCACCACCAGATAAAATAGTCAACTGTATCTAACCCAAGTACGAATGGCATTAGCAACAACCCCTTGTTGTTGTTGTTGAATGAATGTCCATGGTAAGAAACTCTACTCTTTTGGGAGCAGAATGAAAAACGACGACATTCACAATATGAACGGCACTTCGGGATCAAGACGCTGAGCAGGGCATGAGCTGCAGTGGTCAGCGACCCATAGCTGACTGCTAGCGTCTGGGCCAGCGAACCAGAGCTGCAAGACCCTTCTACACCTCCACGCGGTGATCCTGGATAACAGGCTGCAGCAAGGCAGACTGGCTAAGGAGAAGGGATCGGAGAGGGAATGCTAGCCCGGTATTAAAAAAATGATTGCTGAAGTCGGATGTGTTGAACCGAAAGGTGCAAATATCGCAGCCAAGCTGTAAACTACGACACAACGCATTCCGTTCTCTGGACTACATGTTGCTACTTACCCTTCCAGGGTTTGGTAGTGGGAGATTGAGAACGAACGAAGAAGAAGAAGAACGGCACATCGTCTTGCGCAGAGTACGTTTCCAGGCACCCAATAAAGTGCTTTGGTCATTTCAAAAGAATGCTCCCTTATCAATTGCACTGATGGCTTACAACCCTGGTAGACCTGATTACAGGCAAGGGTGCGGCCGACGTAACGCACATGCAGCAGGACTTAAGCTCCTTGCGCCGCACAACGGTATAAGTGGACAGAAAACTAACTAACATGAAACATGTCTGTTTCCAGGGAGAACTATATGGAAATGAAATTGGATCTTGGTCAGTATATTGTCTCATCAGTATGTTAGACCTGACTAGACGTTAGTCTCCTCTCCCTACATCAACCCGTTAAACCCCACTAGTAATCGCCTAATATTGCATTTTCTCAGTGTGGCAGTGACCCGATTCTCATCTCTGTTCCACACAAAGCCTTCCGGCCTGGAAAGGTTTCACCACATTTTCAATCTCTTTTTACGACTTGTTCTCAGCGGGACCATGCTCCTATATATACTCTCACACATCATACACGGAAGCCCTAACACACGCACTCGTGCAGTACATGTTTCTAAAACTGGTCTAGCGTGTTCCTCTACACAAAAGTCGTGTTTTCAAATCATATTAATCTCTTTCAAAACTTTAGCAGTGGTTTTAAGCCTGTTTAAGTCTCTGACCCTCTAAAGTCAATTAACATTACCACTACCACCCTCTTTAGCATGCCACTTACCTACGGATCCGCTCCTCTCCTACCTTGGGGTGCAGAGGTTCACCAGAAAGAGCGCAGTTCTATTCTTTCCGCTGTCTTTTTCCTGCCCTTTTGCCAGTTTAATCCTCATTGTAGAGGAGTCGTTTGGACCCCTGGACGAGTTGGCCTCTCATGTTTGTTGTGGTAGCTGGTCATCTCGTTTTGCAGACACGACCTAAACCATTGTAGTTGAGGTTGCTGTACTAGAACGGGATGAGTTCCAAGATCGCGATGTACTGTCTGATAGCAGACCTTGTCTCTTCTTGTTACCTGGACCACCTTTCTTATTACCTGGACCACCTTTCTTGTTACCTGGACCACTGTTCTTGTTACCTGAACAACCTTGCTTGTTACTTGGACCACCTTTCTTGTTACCTGGACCACCTTTCTTGTTACCTGGACCACCTTTCTTGTTACCTGAACAACCTTGCTTGTTACTTGGACCACCTTTCTTGTTACCTGGACCACCTTTCTTGTTACCTGAACCACCTTCCTTGTTACCTGAACCACCTTGCTTGTTACCTGAACCACCTTGCTTGTTACCTAAACCACCTTTTTTGTTACCTAGACCACCTTTCTTGTTACCTAAACCACCTTTTTTGTTACCTAGACCACCTTTCTTGTTACCTGGACCACCTTCCTTGTTACCTGGACCACCTTTCTTGTTACCTGAACCACCTTCCTTGTTACCTGAACCACCTTGCTTGTTACCTGAACCACCTTGCTTGTTACCTAAACCACCTTTTTTGTTACCTAGACCACCTTTCTTGTTACCTGGACCACCTTCCTTGTTACCTGGACCACCTTTCTTGTTACCTGGACCACCTTTCTTGTTACCTGGACCACCTTTCTTGTTACCTGGACCACCTTTCTTGTTACCTGGACCCCCTTTCTTGTTACCTGGACCACCTTTCTTGTTGCTTTGGCCCCTTTCGTAAGTACATCAATTCTGAAGTTTGCAGCAGGCTCCGTGGGCTGTTGTCATTGCCCACAGTTTACATATGTAAGCCAAGACAGCTAGATACGTGTTCTTTTAATGCATTATCTCAGCGTGGCGTCGCCCTATTCTCACGTCGTGAGACACATGAGTCTTCTACCATCTAACCTCACCATTATTTACCTCAGCGTGCAGCGGCTCAATCCTAGTTGTTGCATCACATATATTTAACATAAAAGGCACTGATACGCGCTTTAATAACTTGTCTAGCCTGCTCTATACGGTTCTGAATTTGAGATACGTGTTTTCAAAGTGCTGTGACACTTTGTTCAACTGCCGTAACTAATTCGTTCTTTCTGGTTTCACCACTCCCTGGTACACCACTTAATGACCCTTTTTGCTAGCAGCCTACGCCAAAGTATTTAAATATGCTTCAGTGGTTGTTTCTGCTCGGGTTATTAAATAACGCTAAAGACAAATTAGACATAATCTTCTAGCAATTGTAAACGCTAAGGCCGCCGTCCATCGCAGACGATGATGACAATTTATTTTGCTTTCGCTATTTTTAGTAAGGATTAACTGCGCTATTTTTTATCCTCACTCTCTCGTCTCGAGCCGCCCGACCCCAGTGGCAAGTCAAGGACAAGACGACTAGGGGGCGACTACGAGATGCAGGGGACTCCGCATCAAGCACCCGTGAAAAAAGAGGGTGGAGTCCGGAGTCGAACCCACACCACCTGATCACGAGGCCGACGGAATAACCACTTCGCCACGGAATCCTCCTAGCAATTAGGTATAAAGATACATGCAGAGGGTACACAACTTATTTAATTAAATACAGCCATCAAGCTGAGAAGAATACCATTTGATGAGCTAGAGAGTTTTGCAGATCTAGCAATTATCACAAACAAGACCAGTCGTGCATAAGAGGATGTAAAAACAACAGGACACAAGGGGCAAGAGCGACCTTTGCCATGTTGAGCAATAAAATATGGAACTCTGAAACGATGAAACCGCACGCCAAGCTAAGAATCTTCAACTAAAATCTGCAGTTGGGTCTTTTATATGGAGCGAAATCATGGCGGCTGACCCATTTAATTTGAATAGATCACAGTGCTTTTTCCACACATCCCTGAGAAAGATGCTGGACCTGCAGTGGTTTGACATGGTCCTGGGCCTGCGGTGGTTTGACAGGGTTCTGGACCTGCAGTGGTTTGACAGGGTTCTTGACCTGCAGTGGTTGGAGATGATTCTGGACCTGCAGTGGTTTGAGATGGTTCTGGGCCTGCAGTGGTTTGACATGGTTCTGGACCTGCGTTGGTTTGAGATGGTTCTGGACCTGCAGTGGTTTGACATGGTTCTGGGCCTGCAGTGGTTTGAGATGGTTCTGGACCTGCAGTGGTTTGAGATGGTTCTGGGCCTGCAGTGGTTTGACAGGGTTCTGGACCTGCGGTGGTTTGAAATGGTTCTGGACCTGCAGTGGTTTGACAGGGTTCTGGGCCTGCAGTGGTTTGACATGGTTCTGAGCCTGCAGTGGTTTGACAGGGTTCTGGACCTACGGTGGTTTGAGATGGTTCTGGACCTGCAGTGGTTTGACAGGGTTCTGGACCTGCCGTGGTTTGACAGGGTTCTGGAACTGCGGTGGTTTGAGATGGTTCTGGACCTGCAGTGGTTTGACAGGGTTCTGGACCTGCCGTGGTTTGACAGGGTTCTGGACCTGCGGTAGTTGACAGGGTTCTGGACCTGCGGTGGTTGACAGGGTCACAAACGAAAGCTTATGGGAGAGAACAGGACAAAGAAATGTGGGACAGGACATCTTGTGAAGAAGATTACGCTAGATATGACACGCATTGCGAAAGCCTCAAACAAGTATCACCAGGCAATATCTGTCATGAAATTTCAATGAAAAGATAGACAAAGGAAGAATAATAACATGTAGAGAAGAGACTCTACCGATGAAGAACAACGATGAGAAGCTGGAAATAACTGGAGAAAATAGCACAGGGTAAGTCTGCTTGGAGAGGGTTGGTTGAAGGCCTCACAGGACAGGTCTACTTGGAGATGGTTGGTTAACGGTTTCACAAGACAGGTCTACTTGGAGAGGGTTGGTTGATGGTCTCACAGGACAGGTCTACGTGGAGAGGGTTGGTTGATGGTCTCACAGGACAGGTCTACGTGGAGAGGTTTGGTTGATGGTCTCACGGGACAGGTCTACTTGGAGAGGGTTGGTTGAAGGCCTCACAGGACAGGTCTACGTGGAGAGGTTTGGTTGATGGTCTCACAGGACAGGTCTACTTGGAGAGGGTTGGTTGAAGGCCTCACAGGACAGGTCTGCTTGGAGAGGGTTGGTTGAAGGCCTCACAGGACAGATCTACTTGGAGAGGGTTGGTTGACGGTTTCACAAGACAGGTCTACTTTGAGTGGATTGGTTGATGGTCTCACAGGACAGGTCTACTTGGAGATGATTGGTTGATGGTCTCACAGGACAGGTCTACTTGGAGAGGATTGTTTGATGGTCTCACAGGACAGGTCTACTTGGAGATGGTTGGTTGACGGTTTCACAAGACAGGTCTACTTGGAGAGGATTGGTTGATGGTCTCACAAGACAGGTCTACTTGGAGAGGATTGGTTGATGGTCTCACAGGACAGGTCTACTTGGAGATGGTTGGTTGATGGTCTCACAGGACAGGTATACTTGGAGATGATTGGTTCATGGTCTCACAGGACAGGTATGCTTGGAGAGGATTGGTTGATGGTCTCACAGGACAGGTCTACTTGGAGATGGTTGGTTGATGGTCTCACAGGACAGGTATACTTGGAGATGATTGGTTGATGGTCTCACAGGACAGGTCTACTTGGAAAGGATTGGTTGATGGTCTCACAGGACAGGTATGCTTGGAGAGGATTGGTTGATGGTCTCACAGGACAGGTCTACTTGGAAATGGTTGGTTAACGGTTTCACAGGACAAGCCTGCTTACAGAAGGTTGGTTGTTGATCTCACTCGACAGATCTGCTTAGAGAGGGTTGATTGTTGGTCTATGGACGTAAGCTACGTCAAACTGAATTTTAAATCCGCTGCTATTATTCGTCTTAAAATCCATTGTAGGTGCGGGAGACCACATTGTTTGTATGCTCGTCTTCTCACTTTGGAGCGCATGGATTCAAACCCCTTATAAGCCATAAGAATTTTTTACATATGGTGAAATAAAAACCTAGCGGAACAAGCTGTTGCGAATGCAAGGGATCGGATTAGGGATTAATTTTTTTCTTGATTTACATAAACGATTTGAACAATGATATGGATCCATGATTGACAAATTAGCTGATAACATAAAACTATGCAGAAGTGTCTCATCTAAAGCAGAAGTGGATATATTGAAGTCAAATTTAAATAAAATTTGGTAATGGTCTGAGAGCTGGCAGATGAAGTTTAATGCAGATAAATGTAGTCATCCACATGGGTAGATCCAAAATGGAACATAATTACAGAATGGGAGAGAATAATATTAGAAAGATAGAAAAGAAAAGGGACCTAGGAGTTATAATAGATCATATAGGTAAGGTGAGGGAGCAAGTCCAGGTAGCAGTGAAAAAGGTAAATGCAATGTTAGGTATGATAAAAAGAAATATTAAACATAGAAGTACAGAAGTGATAGTCAAACTGTAAAAAGCATTAGTTGACGTAGATGGGAGTGTTGTACCCGAGAAGATTTCGTACAGGTTTATGTGATAATTTAAAGGTAAGGATAAATTAGATTATAACAAGTTTTTCAAAATACATACATCCGCGTACAAGAACAAGAGGGCACATTACAAATTAATTAAAGACAGGTCTAGATTAGGTAACAGGGAATAGTTTTTTAGTCAGATAGGGATGAATGCTTGAAATGCATTTCCACAGGAAATAGTGGAGGATGGGTCAATGAATGCATTCAAGAATAGATTAAATACGCATAGTTATTTTTATAGCAAGTGAATGTAAAAGAAATTGGTTGTATACAGACTCTGCAGTGTCTTCTAAACCAGTATAAAGATGTTAAGTTAAGGACCAGTACTATGTCTTTGGGAGTGCTGATAACCATTACGCAGTCATTGTTATGGGGGTCTCTCTAATAGGCGCTTCCTTTCATCACTATACGAAGTATCTCAAAAATCCATCCTGTGTCAACTAACACCGCAATTATAATGTTTTGGTAGCTCTAATGTAGTCCATAATATACTGTATTAATATACTGTATTAATATACTGTATTAATATACTGTATTAATATACTGTATTAATATACTGTATTTTTGTCAAAGGCATATTTCTTGGATACGTGACTCTTTCCCGCTCCACGTCAGACGCTGAGCATCACCTGGTTATAAAAGAACTATACTTTTATATTTCGTTTCAAAATAATCGGAAGATTTCTTAACCATGTCTCAATCGTACATTCGCTCAAGTACCACCTCTCCAGGAGGAGTTTCATCCGTCACCGAGAAGCGGACGTATTTAACATCGTCCAGTGATAACTATGGCGGCGGTGGATTGGCAGATGACGACTCCACCGTGTACTACAAGTCGAGTATCGGCCCGCGTCAAACTAATATCACCAGAACGACTCTACCCACGTCACCCCTACACACGTCTCGGAGTGTAGAGTTTTCGTCGTCTGTATACAACTCCAGCCGTATTAATTTAAGCAATGTTGGAGTGCCTGGGGTGTCGTCCTTTAAGACAAACAGGGAGAAAGAGAAGAAGGATCTACGAGACCTCAACGAGAGGTTTGCTAACTATATCGAGAAAGTCCGCTTCTTGGAGGCTCAGAACAAGAAGTTGGTGTCTGAACTCGATCAACTCAAGTCCCACTGGGGCAAGGAGACGAGTGCCGTCAAGCTGATGTATGAGACAGAGCTTGGCGAAGCTCGCAAGCTGATTGATGACACCAACAAGGAGAAATCTCGTCTCCAGCTTCGAGTCGGGCAGGTGGAAGAGCAACTAGATGATGCTATGAGGCAGTAAGTTTTAAGACGTGCAACTTCTATTTTATCTTCTTTTTCTTCATCCTCTTCTTCCCTTTCGTCTAATTCTTAATCTTCCTCTTTCTTCTCTTTATCTTCATTTTCTTCTACTATACCGCTACTACTTCTGCATCTTCTTCTTCTGCAACTACTACTTCTTCTTCTTTCTGTTATTTGAGATCTTCCTCTTCCTTATGTTCCTGTTCTTCATCCTCCCGTCTTCCTATTCCTCTTCCTTATCTTCCTGGTCTTCATCCTCCCATCTTCCTATTCCTCTTCCTTATGTATCTGTTCTTCATCCTCCCGTCTTCCTATTCCTCTTCCTTATGTATCTGTTCTTCATCCTCCCGTCTTCCTATTCCTCTTCCTTATGTTCCTGTTCTTCATCCTCCCATTTTCCTATTCCTCTTCCTTATGGTCCTGTTCTTCATCCTCCCGTCTTCCTATTCCTCTTTCTTGTGTTCCTGTTCTTCATCCTCCCGTCTTCCTATTCCTCTTCCTTATGTTCCTGTTCTTCATCCTCCCGTCTTCCTATTCCTCTTCCTTATCTTCCTGGTCTTCATCCTCCCATCTTCCTATTCCTCTTCCTTATGTTCCTGTTCTTCATCCTCCCATCTTCCTATTCCTCTTCCTTATGTTCCTGTTCTTCATCCTCCCATCTTCCTATTCCTCTTCCTTATGTTCCTGTACTTTTTGCTCTTCTATTAATTCCAACTATTCCTCCACCTCTTCATCTTCCTCCTTTTCGTCTCATCTTCTTCTTATTCTACTTCCTCCTTCTCACTCTCTTCTTCTTATTTCCCCAGACTCTTCTTTTCTTCTTCTTCTTTTTTGTGTGATTTTCTTCATTTTCTTCTTCATCTACCTCTCCATTTTTTCACCTTCATTATCATCTTCTACATCTTCATCTTCCCAAATCAAATATTGTACCGCATTGAACACATATACATGCTCCGTGCACGAGAGTGGTACCCGGAGAGTAAATAATAAGACCACTGTCATATTCTAAGTAGTGGATGTGTCTGTAGCCTTTCGTTTTACATTATGAGTCTGCTTATCCCAATCACAACCCTCTTTATTCTATTTACAGTATGCTTGGAAGGTTACAGCAATCCTACTTGTTCACTCCCTTGTACAACTCAGCTTATGTTACACACACACACACGCACACACCACACACATGTACATATTAGTCATCGACTAATAGATATGGCACAAACCACCCGGGACATAAACCTGGTCCGGAACATTGTGATGGAGGGAGCAAGGGTCGTCCCTTTCTCTTCACACCCCCGTGTTAGACTTGGCAGTTGGAATGTGTGTACCACGTACGAACATGGTAAGGCGATTCAAGTGGCATACGAAATCAGATACTGCGGGATTTTAATTTTGGGACTGTCCTAAACACGAAGGACGACTGTTATATCGGTATTTCTGAGCTCAGCGAAGATGTTGGTGTCCTCGGGAGACACAGCAGCAAACGCGCATCAAACCGAGGGTAGGGCTTTAACGTTATCGGCTCGGATACAGAAGGCACTCGTGGAATGGGAGACCATTTGGCCTAGTATACTGTGAGCCACTTTCAAGACTGCTAGGAGGGACGCGGATGAATATCATCCAGTAGTAAGCACCCACATATACAAAGACACGCGAGTAAAAGATATCGCTTACGATATACATCATGATGGGATGGACAACCGCAGAAAGCATATCACAAAGCTAATTGGTGACCTAAATGCTAGGGCTTGCGAAAGATAAAGGTTCTGGGGAGATCATAGGTAAACATGGTAACGGGGAGAGATTTGTTGCCTTTTGTGCTTCAAATCAGTTGATCGGTGGCACCATCTTTCCCCACAAGAGAATATATGTTTTTTTACAGTGCTGCCCATAAGGAAGATAAAGTGAGTATCAGACATGACAAAAGTAAGTAACCGCTCAATTGGCACGGACCACGGAGGACGCTGCTGAAAAGGGAGATATGACGCAAACACTAGAAAATTAGAAAATTTACAGAGCAAATCAGGCAAATCAATGGTTCCATTAGAAACTCACAGGGCAAATCAGGCAAATCAATGGTTCCATTAAAACTCACAGGGCAAATCAGGCAAATCAATGGTTCCATTAGAAACTCACAGGGCAAATCAGGCAAATCAATGGTTCCATTAAAACTCACAGGGCAAATCAGGCAAATCAATGGTTCCATTAGAAACTTAGAGGGAAAATCAGTCAAGTCAATGGTTCCATTAGAAAAAGACAGGGCAAATCAGTCAAGTCAATGGTTTCATTAGAAACTCACAGGGCAAATCAGTCAAGTCAATGGTTCCATTAGAAACTGACAGAACAAATCAGGCAAGTCAATGGTTCCATTAGAAACAGACAGAGCAAATCAGTCAAGTCAATGGTTCCATTAGAAACTCACAGGGCAAATCGGTCAAGTCAATGGTTCCATTAGAAACTGACAGGACAAATCAGGCAAATCATTGGTTCCATTAGAAACTCATAGGGCAAATCAGTCAAGTCAATGGTTCCATTAGAAACTCATAGGGCAAATCAGTCAAGTCAATGGTTCCATTAGAAACAGACAGGGCATGACACTTACCAATGATTTGGAGCAGATGCAAAGAACAGCAGAATATTTTAAGGAGTTTCTAAATAGACAACTTCCGTCACAGCACCGAAGCATTGGATCAGCGGAAATAGATCTACCTGTCAACTGGAATAGACTTGATGCCAACAAGATCCAGAAAACCATACTCCGACTAAAAGATGGACAGGTCACCGGCCATGGTGGTATTTCAGCGGAGGCCATTAAGGCAGACGTAGATACATCTGCGGAGGTACCTAGATTGGAGTACTGTGTACAGGTGTGGAGTCCTTATCATAAAGGGGATATAAACATGCTGGAAAGAATACAAGAAAAGAGCGACAAAGCTGATAGTGGGATTCCAGAATTACAGTTATGTGGAAAGACTAAAATAACCGGCCTGCAGTGTCTAGAAGAGAGAAGAATTCGTGGCGACTTAATACAGGTTTATAAGATGATCAGATGAATGGAAAAATTAGACTATAACAAGTTTTTTTTAAAATACAGCCACCCACAAGAACAAGAGGGCATAGCTACAAGTTGACTAAGGAGAGGTCCAGATTAGATATTAGGAATTATTTTTTTTTAGTCAGAGAGTGGTGAATGCTTGGAATGCATTGCCACGGGAAGGGGTAGAGGCAGGGACAGTTAATGCATTTAAGAATACATTGGATACGTATAGCTTTTAGAGCAAGATGATGTAAATGAAACTGGTTGTATACAGACTGTGCAGTCTTCTAAACCAGTACAAAGACGTTAAGTTAAGTATGCTGGGTAACATCTTGGAAACAGAAGAAATACCCGCGAAGTGAAGAGACGGTTATGTGATACAACTGCCAAAGAAAGGCGATCTACAAAAGTGTACCAACTACATGGGAATACTAATGGTGTCAGCACCAGGGACTAACTTGACAAGAATTACACTGGACAGGTTAAAGAACGCAATTGACAGCCGTCTTAAGGAAGAGCAAGCATGTTTCTGAAGGAATAGATTCTGTACTGACCAGATGGTTACACTGCGAACAATAGTGGATCAGATTAGGGAGTGGAATTCGTTCTTCGCTATTGACTTTCTGTACTATGAAAAGGCGTTCGGCAGTTTAAGTCAGAAGTCAATGTGGAAACTGATAGCCACCCTAGGGTGCCTTAAAAATTGTCTACAATGATTCAGAAGACTTCCGACAACATGCAATATAGAATGGTGCACGAAAGTTTAGCTTTCCTTACCGTTCGAGATAGCAACGGTAGTGCAGAAGGAATGTCTCTTGTCACTTTCTTCTTCCCACTGGCTATCGACATGATCCCAACAACAATGATCAACACAAATTATTGGGATATAAATTGGCGAATGTTGATTTAGCTGGAGGACTTGGACTTTGTCGGCGGCTTGATCTTTCTGTCACGAACAACTATAGGAAAAGATAAATAGGCTCAGTATATGATCCCTGGGGTTAGGGCTACGAGTCCACAAAATTATGAAGATACGTACAGGTGAGACTTTCCCACGTACAGGTGAGATTTTTCCCACGTGCAGGTGAGACTTTCCCACGTACAGGTGAGACTTTCCAAATTGTACTGGACACAGCGATTATTCAAGATCTGAATTCCTTTCTGTACATGAGCATCAACGTAGACAAAAACAATCCAGAAGGCACGGGGAGTCTTCATTTTGTTGGATATACTTTGAAGATCCGTGAAATAAGGTCCACGACGAAGAATATGATTGTTCACTCATATTTCAAAGTAGTTTTGTTCTATGGTTTGGAGGCTTGGTGGACAACACTGGAATTAACAAGAAGGGTGAAAGCGTTCGTGCTCGGTTGGAAGTGATACAACATAAGAGTTGACAAGAAGGGTAGAGCCGTTCGTGCTAGGTTAGAAGTGATACAACATAAGAGTTAACAAGAAGGGTAGAGCCGTTCGTGCTAGGTTGGAAGTGATACAACATAAGAGTTAACAAGAAAGTTAGAGCCGTTCGTGCTAGGTTGGAAGTGATACAACATAAGAGTTAACAAGAAGGGTAGAGCCGTTCGTGCTAGGTTGGAAGTGATACAACATAAGAGTTGACAAGAAGGGTAGAACCGTTCGTGCTAGGTTGGAAGTGATACAACATAAGAGTTAACAAGAAGGGTAGAGCCGTTCGTGCTAGGTTGGAAGTGATACAACATAAGAGTTAACAAAAAGGGTAGAGCCGTTCGTGCTAGGTTGGAAGTGATACAACATAAGAGTTAACAAGAAGGGTAGAGCCGTTCGTGCTAGGTTAGAAGTGATACAATATAAGAGTTAACAAGAAGAATAGAGCCGTACGTGCTAGGTTGGAAGTGATATGGTATGATAGATTCACAAATGTCAACCTGTGGCGTAGCAAACCAACTGTTAGTGACGCAGGAGGAGAAGAAAGGATGATGGGGATGAATAGTTCACACCTTGAGGACGGATACTAGTAGCAGTACTCGACAGTGTCTACATTGGAACTCGGTGGGAAAGAGAAAGAGAGGCTGACCTTAACACACCTGGAAACCGAAACTACTCACAAATAACATTGGCACTAGCCGGTAGTAGATATAGTTGGAGCAGCTGTCACCTGATAGTAGTAAATGGCGATTATTTGTTGAGGACCTACGCTCCGCGCGTAATTGAAGAATTTGATTGGTTTATGTGTGTGTGTATTTATATATATATATATATATATATATATATATATATATATATATATATATATATATATATTTATGTATATTTACATATATATATATATATGAGAAATATATATATATATATATATGAGAAATATATATATATATATATATATATATATATATATATATATATATATATACATTGAGAGAGAGAGAGAGAGAGAGTGAGAGCGAGAGAAAGAGCGACTAAAACGGAAGACAGGACAGCAACCAAAGGAATAATCTCGATCTGGAACCGCATTGAATCCTGGAATTAAGTCGGGCAGATCAATGTTTGGTGCCAGGTCGCCAAAAACTATCCTTTTATTCTGCAAATCCATCTCGTTTGCCTGTAAAAACCGTTGCTTCGTACCTTCCCATGGCTACCTGTGGGAGGTCTCATACCTTCCCTTGTCCACCTGTGGGAAGTCCCGAACCTTCCCGTTTCTACCTATAAGAGGTCTCGTAACTTCCCTTGTCTACCTGTGAGAGGTACGGTACATTCCCTTGTCTACCCGCGGGAGGTCCCATACCTTCCCTTGTCTACTTGTGAGAGATTTCGTTCCTTCCCTTGTCTACCTGGGGTAGGTCCCGTTCCTGCCCTTGTCTACATGTGGGAGGTCCCGTACCTTCCCTCGTCTACCGGTGGGGTTCACATTTATCTTGTTTTGTCTTATCCACTTGTGCCGTGAGGTGGCGTGGGGAGTCGTAGTTATCTGTCCAGGGCCAGACGTGTCGCTGAAGTGGACGTCATTTCATGACGATTTAGAATATCCACAACATTTGCTATCCATCTAGTTCTTGGTCTGCTACGGTTGCGAAAACACAAACATCGTGCGGTATAGGCGCATAGAGGTAGTTGATCAGGATGTACAATTGGCTTTTAGTAGTAAATTTGTTGTGGTGGTTTCTTTCATGTGGCTCATTATACCTGGGGAAGGTGCAGCTCGGTGGTGTCCATCCTCCAGGCTTTCCTCTGCTGCCATTCTATTTGGACTTCACTCTGTCTTTGGCATTACTGGTAACTATTATGTTGTCATTGTGGGAGTTCCTGCCCCTTGTCGCGTGCCCCCATCACCTCTACGAGGCATGTCAACATTGACGACAAAGATATTATAACATGGACAATAAGTAATAACATGTTTATAACAGAAAATTTAGCGAACACACGTAGTCTGAAATGGGGAGATGTTGTTGTTTATTAGGATTCCTATCTTATTTTAGAGAAGACAGTGAACGTTCAACAACAGACATAGACCTTTTGGTTGCATTAGAGCGTGCGAGACATACAAAAATAGTGGACATTTAAGTCTAAACTCTTCAGCATCGCTAAAAAGCACTTAGCCTTGCTAAGGAATTCAGCCTAAGCAAGATTATTATACTGTGACGCGCCGATGGTTGAAGAAGCATACGCTGGCGACTACAGTATCACTTAAGGGCCGTTTCTAGGTTTTTTGCCGCCCTAGGTGAGAATTGAAAAAATGCCTCTCCTTCCTTTTTACTTTCATCACTCACTCCTCCTGTCCTCCAGGCTAGAAGAATTAATGCATTCGAAGTTTTTTTTAAAACCTCCCTATGCAACATTAAACAATAAAACATATAAAACCTAAAAAAAACTAAATAAGCACTATTCATGATATTTTGTTTCGTTTTTAAATTTCTCTTTTCTAACTTCAATGGTGTTTTTGGTTCTTTCTCTTAATCCAATTGTACCTTCCTTGCTTTTATTTCAGTAAATACTTTAATAAGATCTCTCATGTCAAACTGGTAAGCCATGTATTTTTCTACTGAAATTGAGGCTAGTCCCCCTAGTCTCTCTTGGCTCATGGAACCGCGCAGATAGGTTTTTATTAATTTGAGTTTTTAAAAACTCCTATCCGTACTTGTCACTGATATCGGTCAAGTCAAAAGGATACGAAGAGCTACGAACAAATTAGTAAAAACCATTTTCTAACGTTTTGGCACAGATAGTTCAGCACATGTTCGAGTTTCGCATTTGTTTGTATTCGATGACTTATTCCTGGAAGTTCAGAGCAGAGAGCTGCGGCGTCAATGCCCTTTAGAAAAGATGAAGTTTCACCAGGGCTATGCCGGGTTAGAGCTGTTTCCAATTTGAAACACAAATCCATGTTCTTAGAAAGTTTTTATCTTGAGGTCACTTATATTGTATAGAAAACCAAATAGTCTTGCAATTTTATTCAACTGCGTGAATCGTTCTTTGACAGAACTAATTACCGTGTCCAATATTGTAAAATAATTGACTCTGAACTTCTCTTTGGGGTCAGCGATGGGTTCATCTTCTGATTCGTAAGCGAACAATTTCCTTTTCCTCCATCTTATTTCTGACTGAAATATTGGCTCAAAATTGATTTCTTCAGCTATCTCTCGAGCATCAACCAAAACTCTCTCAAATTCCATGCCACTCCTAGTGTTTTTTTAAATACTATGTTTTCTCAAGAGAAAAGTCCTTCGTCTGCAGCAGTTTACTGGTCAAATTGATTTGAAATAATATACTGTTCCTTGTTACAACTAACACAACAAACAATTGACAATTAATTTAACAAAAATAACCTAATTTTTTTCCCTGTTTGATTTCAAATTAAAATTTGTTCCGCACTTTTGCCGCCACTAAAATTTTGCCGCCTTAGGTGTTCACCTAGTCTTGTCTAATGGTAGAAACGGCCCTGCCTACATGCAAGAAGTCTGGGAATCCCTGTAATCAATCTCTGCCTACGTAAAGATCCCCAACTGAATACAAGCCTGAAGTAAATACATGAACCGTAAAGTAAATAACGGAACAAACGTAAGTCGCAGATGTTTGATACTTAAGTGTAATAAAAACATATCAAATGTGGGGGCTAGCCTTATAGAAATGTTCGCTTAAGATATCAAACCTTGGTCTGATACGGGCATTAGTAAATAGAGATTTATTTCTTATCTTATCTGATAATCAAAAGCTGTTAGGAAAATTGGACAGTTCATTATCATATTTTTTATTTGCTTAGTTATTTATGTATGTGTTTGTTCCTCTGTTGATGGGACATGTTTGGGGAGCGCTCCTATTCATTCTTGAGAAGTGTGTGTTGTTTTGGCTGCTGCAGTTTCCTTTCTTGGGTCAAGTGGTGGTGGTTGTTGTAAGTCTGTGGGGAGCTGAAGTTTCCTTTCTTGTGTCAAGTGGTGGTGGTTGTTGTAAGTCTGTGGGGAGCTGGTTTCCTCTCTTGTATCAAGTGGTGGTGGTTGTTGTAAGTCTGTGGGGAGCTGAAGTTTCCTCTCTTGTGTCAAGTGTGTTGGTTGTTGTAAGTCTGTGGGGAGCTAAAGTTTCCTCTCTTGTGTCAAGTGGTGGTGGTTGTTGTAAGTCTGTGGGGAGCTGAAGTTTCCTTTCTTTGGGTCAAGTATGTTGGTTGTTGTATGGCAGAGTCCAGGTTTCGCTGGGAATTTACCTATCTGAAGTATTACAACATTTATCCATACAACGACACGGCTACACGCAGTAAATAACACAGTAAACACTGTCTACCAAAATGTAACATATTTAATAACACTCTCCACCAAAAACTTTATTAGTAAAAAGAACAAAAAGGCATCTGAACTAAATAATCAGAATATATATTTATTGAAACTACTTCGAAGGTTTTAAGCACTAGCCTTTGAATATTTCCTCCAAACTAACTAAACCAAGCTCTCGCCGCTACACTCCCCTTATCTGCCATCACACTATACACATTCATAAATTCGTCCAAACGATCGTACTACGTACGCTGTCGTTCTGGGAATTCACATACAGTCAGAACACAGTCAGTCAAGTGATCTGTACATCTACATACAGTCAGTTGACGAATGCTCAGGCGACGTGTGCATTCATATGCAATTAGATCACGTCACTTATAGTTGGAATCACATACTCACTTGTGGTCACACACTCAGTCGATCTGTGCATCCATATACCTCAGAACACAAATCATTTCCAAAGTGTCCTGCCCAATACCACAGCCATTCAGATCTCTTACTTATGCAATCTGTACACGCATATATCTGAAATCTCTTCACGCATTCTTACATTCATATGCAACTAGATCACGCATCGTTCACTAGGTGTCCTGCACGTACGACCCACATTCAGATCTCTTACTGTTCACAGGGTGTCCAACACACACACTTATAGAGCGACTAGCCAAAACTCGAAGGTATATACTGGTTCAGTCACCCTGCAAACTCACTCTATCTCTAAGCCTGCTAGACTACTAACAGCCTATCAATCTCTCTCCTAACCAGTCTCTTAGCCACTCTCTCCTAGACAGTCTCTCATCCACCCTCTCCTAGCCAGTCTCTCAGCCACTCTCTACTAGCCAGTCTCCTGAGTTCGTCTTTGCCGAGTATTTTATAGTCTCAGGCAACTTCATGACTGTCCAATGGCTTCTGTTGGTTGTCTGACTTGGCCATCACTCTACTTTGGAACTACCTCCAACTAGTTGTTATTGCACGATTATCCCCGAATTCCTGTCACCCGAATTCTTGTCGTAGCCGGTCGTGGCGGCATTTGACTGTCACCAACCCCCACTACGCTAAATCGGAACGCCAGAGTATTCAGCTCCGAACCCCCACCTCAGCTCCGAACATCCCCCACCTGTATCAGACACATTCTTCCACCTAACTCTTCGTTTCTTAAGTCGACCTAGTATCGAGAGGGTGAGTGATCTTGGCACACATTGAGGCAACCTTTGTCTCCAGAGTCGCCGGCCCAATCGCCCCTGCCCTTAACGCCCCATGCTCCAGCTGGAATTGTTACAGTTGTAAGTCTGTGGGGAGCTGAAGTTTCCTGTCTTGGATCAAGTGTTGTGTTGGTTGTTGTATGTCTGTGCTGAAGATGTTCTCTCGTGGGTCAAGTGTGTTGGTTGTTGTAAGTCTGTGCTGAAGTTTGCTATCTTGGGTCAAGTGTGTTGGTTGTTGTAAGTCTGTGGGGAGTTGATGGTTCCTGTCTTGGATCAAGTGTTGTGTTGGTTGTTGTATGTTTGTGCTGAAGATGTTCTCTTGTGGGTCAAGTGTGTTGGTTGTTGTAAGTCTGTGCTGAAGTTTGCTATCTTGGGTCAAGTGTGTTGGTTGTTGTAAGTCTGTGCTGAAGTTTGCTATCTTGGGTCAAGTGTGTTGGTTGTTGTAAGTCTGTGCTGAAGTTTGCTATCTTTGGTCAAGTGTGTTGGTTGTTGTAAGTCTGTGCTGAAGTTTGCTATCTTGGGTCAAGTGTGTTGGTTGTTGTAAATACTGCAAATCTGTTCTTCCCATTGCAATAACCATAATTGAAATTAAATGCATATGGTATGAGACTGCAGATTTTTCTTCTTTTTCGCGTTCGTTCTGGAAAGGCTGTTGGGATGTTATGTTTTCGTTTATAACGAAGCTGCGATAACTGCGCCTTTCGGCCTAACACATCCGGCTTTACCACGGCATTTTGGGGACCGGGTTTGCTTCTGTCTGCGATCCCTATTCTGTTAGCCAGACCATACTAGAACAACCTGTTTTATAAGTAGTCAGGCAGAATAGGGCCTTGGTCAGCTATGGTTCTTGACCCTAATGCAAGCAGCGAGATATGTTGCTAGACGCTGTCAACTCATTCACTGTACGGCATCTTCACCCCCACCCACCCCCCTTTCGGGCTGGTGTTGAACATGTTCTCACTTAAAGACTATCCCCCCCCCCCCCCCCCCCACCTTCCGTCTAGCAACACAAGTGAATAGATAAGACGCGAAACACTATTTAAGAATAGGTTTGAAAACAACCACAACACAGATGACAAATGGAAGACAATTGCACCTCCCCACGCTGTCTAACGAGATAAGTAGACTAAAATGTTAATAATACTAGAATGTACCCGCTATTTATAGTTGATCCTTAACGTAAGTGAAGTATTCATATGCTTTTCCACACCAATTGAGCGGACCTGTTATGAGAAACGCCAGAGGGGCGTGTCTGGTATTGAAAGACGAACTCTAAGGGTCACTGCTTATTAAATGGGAAGCCTGTAGCTATCAGGTGACTCGTGCTTGTTAAAAGGTATATAACCGGTTTACAGTGGCTTCACGTGGAGCGGCTCTGCCTGGGGAACGAGAAGGTGTGGTAGATGTTTCTAATTGGTTGAGAGATTTTGAGGGGATCGGTTCACCTGAATGGCGTTCGGTGATATGAATATCACCACTGTAACATACCAAGATGCGGTAGCTTATCGTTGGGTTGTTTGTTCCATTTTGCTAGGGTCGATCTGGAGGATTTACACTGCCGAGGGAAAAAAGTAGCTTGTCCCAACAGTCGTCTTGCACTGTTGTTGTAGTTTACTGCTCACAATGAGTTTGTTTACTCTGTTGTACCATGGGTCCTCCAAGTTGTTGTGCTAAGAATGACATCTGTGCGACACTCACTACCACTGATCAACACCTCACCGACCTAACTTATATGCAGTTGTTCATGTCCTGTAAAAGGTTGGCCATGTCCTCTAAAAGGTTGGCCATGTCCTGTAAAAGGTTGGCCATGTCCTGTAAAAGATTGGCCATGTCCTGTAAAAGGTTGGCCATGTCCTGTAAAAGGTTGGGCATGTCCTCTAAATGGTTGGACATGTCCTGTAAAAGGTTGGGCATGTCCTCTAAATGGTTGGCCATGTCCTATAAAAGGTTGGGCATGTCCTCTAAATGGTTGGACATGTCCTCTAAATGGTTGGACATGTCCTCTAAATGGTTGGCCATGTCCTGTAAATGGTTGGCCATGTCCTCTAAATGGTTGGCCATGTCCTGTAAAAGGTTGGTCATGTCCTCTAAAAGGTTGGTCATGTCCTCTAAATGGTTGGCCATGTCCTCTAAAAGGTTGGCCATGTCTTCTAAAAAGTTGGCCATGTCCTCTATAAGGTTGGCCATGTCCTTTAAAAGGTTGGCCATGTCCTCTAAATGGTTGGCTATGTCCTCTAAAAGGTTGGCCATGTCCTCTAAAAGGTTGGCCATGTCCTCTAAAAGGTTTATCATGTCCTGTAAAAGGTTGGTTATGTCCTCTAAATCGTTGGCCATGTCCTCTAAATGGTTGCACATGTCCTCTAAAAGGTTGGCCATGTCCTCTAAAAGGTTGGCCATGTCCTCTAAAAGGTTGGACATGTCCTCTAAATGGTTGGTCATGTCCTGTAAAAGGTTGGACATGTCCTCTAAATGGTTGGACATGTTCTGTAAAAGGTTGAACACGTCCTCTAAAAGGTTGGACATGTCCTCTAAATGGTTGGCATGTCCTCTAAAAGGTTGGCCATGTCCTCTAAATGGTTGGCCATGTCCTGTAAAAGGTTGGCCATGTCCTGTAAAAGGTTGGCCATGTCCTCTAAATGGTTGGCCATGTCCTGTAAAAGGTTGGCCATGTCCTCTAAATGGTTGGCCATGTCCTCTAAATGGTTGGACATGTCCTCTAAAAGGTTGGCAATGTCCTCTAAATGGTTGGCCATGTCTTGTAAAAGGTTGGCCATGTCCTCTAAAAGGTTGGCATGTCCTCTAAATGGTTGGCAATGTCCTTTAAATGGTTGGCCATGTCCTGTAAAAGGTTGGCCATGTCCTCTAAAAGGTTGGCCATGTCCTGTAAAAGATTGGCCATGTAAAAGGTTGGCCGTGTCCTCTAAAAGGTTGGCTTTTTAATGTTATCTTCACTCTAAAACAAATACATATGCATTAACAAAGTTTTGAACGCATGTCATCTTGATCAGTTTGCAGATATCTTAACCAATCGTCCAGCCGCTCCTTGTATGTCGTAGAAGGCGATTGAAGGAAGGTTGTTCGTGGGGCTAGCAACTTCATCCTGTAAAACCACTGTTATTGAAAATGTTAATACAAGTTATCAGATACAGGCTTCCCGTTTCAGCGTAGTCAAGATTCCGTTAGCACGCCAGTCTGGTATATATCTGGGGGAGTCAATGGTCTGTAGGTAATCTGTCGTAGGAGATCACTGTTTCGAATAAGAGTGGAAACCGGGATTGTGTTAATGTGGATCTTCTGGTAAAAATTTACATGCACATCGGTTAACCACTTTCCAAGAAACTGGTTGAATACAGACTCTGCAGAGTCTTCTAAACCAGTATAAAAAACGTTAAGTTAAGTTATATTGGGAATATGATGTATATTATACTTTTCTTGGGATGTGGTCAACATCACGCCGGACGCATTTACTTTCTTCATGTTATTATGGTGCCCAATTTTTTAGACTGGTCAACCCTAAACCCGTTGTGCGATCGAAAAAATCCCACACAAAACCCACACCAACTGGGGACCGAACCCCAATCGCTAGGTTGGGAGGTCAGTACATTAACCACTGCGCCACCTCGGCCAGCCATATTGGGAGTTCTAAGCTCCACGTGGATAACAAATAAGATCTGAACAGAAGAGATGGTAAAATAACCAGAAGTATCACTACAAATGTGTCTCCAGTGTGAAGGTCTATTGATGGCTAGGATTTTTAGGGTTGAGAAATAAAGGTCAATTTTCCGAGCAGTCTTCGTGACGGGCACAGGCTAAAATATTATCTTTTACCACCGAACACATTTTTTTTAGGGAAGGGGAAATTCATATCGATTTGCTTCTACTGTTTTGCGCGTAATGGCACATTACATCCAAATTCAGCATCCATTTATGATGTGCTTACCTATTTGTTTTTAAAAATCCGACCCGGACCAGTGTGAGTTATGTCACTAATCGCTTCGTCATGCCACCCGACCTAACCAGCCCTCACTTCCCCCCATGACAAATTACAGTAGGTAAGTCAGGGGGTAACAAATTTGTTTAGGATCTAGGTGTCAAGTTTAAGATGTAAGATGTTGGTTGAAACGATCCTCGTAAGGTTGTAGAATCGTTATTATACAAACTCTAAATGTGCAAATTTAAGATTATTTTCAAAGAAATACTCAACTATTTTTGCTATTCCTTATTCTTGTTGTATATCTTAGCTACTGTGTAACATTACGCCGGCAGTCTGGCCTTGAATATCAGAGGAAGAAGAGGAAATTTCGCGGGAAATAATATTTCTCTGTTAAACAGACGGGTGATATAGGCGATGAGGCAAATTGTACGAGTAAATACGATACTGGTCCTGAAATGTTTGATGCATAGCAACATTTCTAGGCGCCCGGGATTTTCCTTACCCTGACATAAGTAATAAAGATCTTTAACCGGTGTGCCCTTAGTTAAGATACCGGCGCCCTAATCGTTTGGCCACTCGCGCCTCAAGGGATGGATAAAACAATGTAAGGCAACTTAAAAATCTTTGTGGTACATCACATTCTCCAACATAACAATATTCAAGAATTACGTTATTATTGTGGTCTTGTGTGGCGGGGAGCGTTGTAGATTAACAGAAAAAAGGAATGGAAAATATATCTTTTCACACAACCTGTCTAAATCATAGAATGTTCTGAACGAACACTATTATCAACCAAGAAATTTGCTCGGAACAACCAAGAAATTATGCATACATAACAGGTCGACATGGGAATAGGCCAGCCATGTCATAAGATCTGACACTTTCATCTGAACCGCCATGATATAGACACTAAACAGATGGTACAATAACGGTCGAATTAAGACAACTTGGCAAAGACTTGTAGAGGCTCAAATTGTAATTATGTACCAGAGTTGGGATACTGTATGAAGGATGGTAACAGATCGGGTGAAGTGGAGGGAGTTTATTGCTACACTTAGAGACACCATCGGGCGTAATGGTCGCTGATCGTTTTGTCAATCATTGGCCAACGATCTTCGAAACAGAGGGATCAAACGTTGCAATTTCCGATCGGTTTGCCAATCATTGTCCAATGATATACGAAGCGGAGAGATCAAATGTTGCAGTTACTGATCGGTTTGCCAATCATTGGCTAGGAAAATACGAAACGGAGGCTCAAACGTTGCGGTTTTTCATCGTTTTGTCAATCACTGGCCAAAGATCTAAGAAATGGCGGTATCAAACGTTACAGTTACTAATCGTTTTGTCAACCATTGGCCCAGGATATAAGAAGGAAATGGAGGGGGGGGGGGGGGGGGGTTGCTGCTGCACTTACAGACACTATCATGCGTGATGGTCGCTGTTCATTTTATCAATCATTGTCAAAGGATCTAAGAAGATTAGGGATCCAACCCGTACATTTACTAATTTAATCGTTTTGCCAGTCATAGAGCTGCCAAGGATTTAAGAAAAGGGCGGGGGGTATAGGGATTTGTTGCCACCATTAACCATTAACCAAGGATCTACGACGTGGAGGAAGTTTGTTTATTCCCTTACAGACACCATCAAGCAGTTTAGTCATTGATCGTTTTGTCGGTCATTAAGCAATGATCAAAAAGAGGTGAAGATGAAGTCACGTCTATTCAACTGAATCTTTTCTTTATGACGTTCATTCTGCTAAGGGCTGTTTAAAAGTGTTAAATATGAATTCAATTCCAATATAATGTGCGGCATTCATTACGAACATAGAAGCAAATATGACACACCCGAAAATTCTTTCCTAGCACACAACTAAAACTTGAATTGGCTTAGTCACCTCCATTTTGGGGTGTACAATCTTCTAACATGGGATGTACAATCTTCTGCCGTGGGGGTGTAGAGTCTTCAACCACGTGATCTAGGCGTGTTCATTTCTTTTTCTTGCGGCATAGTTTCTACAGGATAGCATCGTCGGCCCAATACCCAACCACACCCCCCCCCCTTCTTCTTAGTCGCCTGGTAGGGTACAGTGTTGCTATGTTCGGTTCCCATTTCAGACCCCGGTAGTTGTTGTGGAAGTCACTCGTACGGGGTTCATTTATCTCTTGATGGCCTTGTTGTGATGTCGGGTTACGTTGGCTGTTCTTACAACCTGGGACGGTACTTGACAAGGTGGTTCGGATGTCCTCTGGCTGCAGTGCAATGCTAGGCTCCTCGGTAAGCGCATTCCTATGGGGATTACAGTGTCGACCATCACCTTGATGGCCAGACTGATGTGGTACGGCTTATTTTCAGAGCACGAACGAAGACATGAGGTGGGGTCATGTTCAGTATGTTTCACCTGGCTCAGGTGGGAGGTGGGGTCATGTTCAATATGTTTCACCTGGCTCAGGTGGGAGGTGGGGTCATGTTCAGTATGTTTCACCTGGCTCAGGTGGGAGGTGGGGTCATGTTCAGTATGTGTCACCTGGCTCAGGTGAGAGGTTCGGTCTTGACCAGAATGTTTCACCTGGCTCTGGAGAGAGGTGAGGTCTTTGTCGGTATGTTTCACCTGACCCAGATAGAGGTCAAGTTTTGTAGGTAGGCTTCACCTGACCAGGTGGGAGGTGAGGTCTTGTCAATATGTTTACCCTGACCCAGGAGAGATATGGGTTCTTGTCCGTAAGCTTTACCTGACCCAGGAGAGATATGGGTTCTTGTCCGTAAGCTTGACCTGACCCAGGAGAGATATGGGTTCTTGTCCGTAAGCTTGACCTGACCCAGGAGAGATATGGGTTCTTGTCCGTAAGCTTGACCTGACCAAGGAGAGATATGAGTTCTTGTCCGTAAGCTTGACCTGACCCAGGAGTGATGTGAGGTCTTGACCAGTATGCTTCACCTGATCCAGATGAGAGGTTGGATCGTGTCAGAATGCTTTTCCTGATATTAACGAAATGTATGGTCTTGACTAGTATGCTTCACCTGGCCCTGCTGTGTCTTGAACAATATGTTTCACTTGACCCTAACATCATGTTGGGGTCTTGAACAATATGTTTCTCTTGGCTCTGATGTTTCTTTTAGCTCCCTTCAGTCCGCAGTAACACATGGGAGACACAGACAAAAAAACTGCAAAAAATATTGCGATAACAATCGCAAAGACTAATATATATTAAGCACTCTGAAATAATAAACACCTGACCGCAGAAAAGAAAGTAAATTAATAGATCATCCGGATTCGAACCACAGACGGGGATCAAGACGCTGAGCAGCGCATGAGCTGCAGTGGTCAGCTACCCATAGCTGACTGCTAGCGTCAGGGCCAGCGAACCATAGCTGCCAAGACCCTTCTACACCTCCACGCGTTGATCCTGGATAACAGGCTGCAGCAGGTCAGACTGGATAAGGAGAAGGGATCGGAGAGGGAATGCTAACCCGGTACACAAAAAATGCTTGCTGAAGTCGGATGTGTTGGACCGATAGGTGCAAATATCGCAGCCGGGCTGTAAACTACGACACAATGCATTCCGTTCTCTGGACTACATTCTGCTACTTACCCTTCCAGGGTTTGGTAGTGGGAGATTGAGAACGAACGAAGAAGAAGAAGAAGAAGAACCACAGACCCCCGTGTGGCGGATGCCATTTGCTGCAAGAAACACACGAGTTAGAGAATTCGGTAAACGAAACACTCCCAATAAATGTGTCGTCTAGCTTATCTTTTAGTTCTTAGTTCGACCCGTTCTTCACCAAGGGGTGGTCACCCTTGAGCGGGTCCCAACTCAGGATCCAGTCGTTTCTGTCGCCGGCGCGTGTCGTCCAGTGGGATAGTAGTCTGTCTGTTGTGGGGTCGTGAGTGTTGTTCTTTTCTAATGAATTTCACCAGCATGTTGGGGGCCGTCCCCAAGGTCTCTTTCTGTTTGTCGCGCGGGTACCACATAGGTTATCTCACATCAATTAATGACATCTATGGGACATAGATATAGGTAGATAAATGCATGTTTTATAGACACCATTGCTTCCTAACTTTCCTAATAATAATAGTTGTACCTCGCAAGGGAAGATGGCGACAGCATCAGATTTGAGTTGTGATCAGAAATGGCTGTAACGACTCATCCTGACGCGACATGCCCTGCCACAAGTGAAGCAGTCATGGGTGGATTCAGTATTTGGACTGTTGCACATTCTATGATTTAGTGCACTGCGCTTTCTCTGGACCTTCGTAATTATGTTCCTCTCGGTGATATGAGCACCTTGTGCAATGGTAATGCGCCAGATGGACCGACTACCAGGAGGTGACATCAAGGATGGTATTGCCCACACACACTGTCAATGACTCTTTGTAGAGTTTCTTATGTCCTCAAGATGGCCTCTTTCATGGGGGCATTTCTCTACAAACCCCTGCAGTGGAGCCGCCAAAGACCCCGAAAATATGTGTAACTGTCCAAGAATACAAGAACCGTGTACTTTGGCGGATCTCATGACAGCAAATGAAAGTTGATTCGGCCCAAAATGCTTCGGCGGATTTCTGGTCCAATACTTTGCGAGGTTGCCGGACACGGATAGTAAGTAAGTAAATAACCATTAATACAGCTGGTCCTTTTACATGAAGCATGTATCCGAGAATTGGCAGTTGTTTTACATTATGAGGATGCAAGCCACATCTACAACATTCTCTCGTCGCCTTTTATGGCATGCTTGGGAGGCTATAATGATGCTACTCTTTTTCGACCGGTACCACTCAGGCGCAACCTCTACACCTCACGGTAGAAGAGGAGCGACTAAGTAAGTAAGTACCACTCAGGCGCAGTACAAATGTAATTAGACAAAACTGTCGTAAAGGAATCAACAACTCCAGTGCTGGGCCCCTTTCAAGCCTGCCATCCGAAAACATGCGACTTCTGTTTTGTTTAGGCGAACACACAAGTGCTCGGTGTCTTTCAGCAAAAAACGTGGATACAAGTGATTCCTGTAGCTCGATGGTTGTATACACTCCTGTTCCGTTCTTACTGAACTCAACTCTTACTTCAATATTTTACAATCTATGGATTGACAGTTGTCCGATTGCAGTATCACCATCAAAGATACCGGGGTTGTTCTCTTGCATTTTGTTTGAGAACCTCATTTGATCTCGACACGTAACCGTACACTTTATGTTTGTCTTGCTTGACTACATCAGTTGTTCTTTAAATTGTTCGATTTGTTCTCAGATCGTATTTCTTCTGTTTACCTGTTGAACACTATCCTCGTTAGATGTGTCTCAAGTATGTCCTCTCACTTACCATAAATAACTCACCTCGACGAGCCGTTACAACGGCCCAATCTAAAGTGGTGAAAGGTTAATAGTCTGGTTTTGGCACATATACCATTCGAATACATTAGTCGAAGATGTTGAGCAGCGCAAGAGCTGCAGTGGTCAGCGATTCATAGCTGACTGCTAGCGTCAGGGCCAGCGAACCATAGCTGCCAAGACCCTTCTACACCTCCACGCGGTGATCCTGGATAACAGGCTGCATCAGGGCAGACTGGCTAAGGAGAAGGGATCGAAGAGGGAATGCTAACCCGGTACTCAAAAAATGATTGCTGAAGTCGGATGTGTTGGACCGAAAGGTGCAAATATCGCAGCAAATATCGCAGCATTCCGTTCTCTGGACTACAATCCGGCTACTAAAGCCCTTTCAGTGTTTGGTAGTGGGAGATTGAGAACGAACGACGAAGAAGAAGAAGAAGAAAAAGAAGAAGAAGAAGAATACATTAATCTATATCTTATAAACTACAGATGCTCCAGCGTTCACTCCTGTAGTTACGTGTCTTCATTATTTAAAATCTGCTTTCAGTTCCCAACAATATCGCATATTTTATATTCGATTTTTGCAACAAGTCTACTGACGATAAAATGGTATATGGTACGTGATATTGTAAAAGATTTTTATATTGTCAAAATATATGGCATTGTATTCATGACTGAGTCATTATCCATGTTTTGCATGCAGACAAAGCTTAGCAGAGAGTGTAACTTAAAAACAAATTAGAATTGTTGTTTGTTATTTCTGTCCTACTTTATCTTTGTTTCATATCACCACTTGCTTCTCATTTCCTGAATATTACGAGTATTTTATTGTTAACATATGTCATATCTGTATAACACCTTTCATGCGAATTGATTGCATTTTTTTTTTTTAGTTTCTTCTGTATTGTACTCTGTCGTTATCAAAGACCATTCGATCGTAATGAAAGTTCTCATTTTGTATTTGTACCCACATACAATTGTCCCATATGTGTTTATCCAGTATTTACATATATCTTCTCCGCCATTTCCAAACAGACTTGACGAAGCAAAGAAATGGAGATCTCAAGACCGAGAGACCATCAACAAGCTGAACCAACAAGTGTCCGAGCTGGAGGGCGAGATCCGAATGTTGAGGCGTACCAACGACTCTCTGGACACCGAGAGGCAGAGAGACAAGGCCACTATCAACAGACTGCAGGATGAGTTGGAGAAGCTAAGGATTGTAAGAGCATATTTGATATTTCCTTGTTCTTTGTCTGGCCGTTCAATTCCTGTCGTTTATATTTATTTGTAATAATCTCGCAACTACTAGCCGCTGGATTGAAGTATTATTCTATCTTTAAGTTAAATGGAGATTGAGACAGTCAATTTAGACCGAAGGTTGTTTAATAGGACCAACTGAATATTATTATATCTTTAAGATAAACAAAGATTGAGGCATTCACGTTAGACCAGAGGTTGCTTGGTAGGAAAGACTCAATATCATTCTATCTTAAAGATAAACAAAGATTGAGACAGTTACTTTAGACTTGTGGTTGGGTAGGAAAGACTCGATAGGAGAGTAAGGTACTTTCCTAGAACATGTACTCAAACATCAATCATCTGCTATTTGTGGATGAGCTAGTGAGAACCAAAGTTAAATAAGAAGTTCCCCAAATAAATATATTTCTGAAAACAGGTAACAAGGGGCGACCAAATGCAGAACAGTGCATCAGAACCTTCCTTAGAAAGACAATTAGAGAGATGACTTTGTTGTAACCCTTGATATGGATGTCTTGGGCAAGTATAAATTTCTGAGGTGAATATCTGAACCTATTCACCAGAGTAATCATTGTGTTGGACTCCAAAACTTTTCGTCAGAATGAGTAAAGGAGATAAATACTGCGTTAGGGAGTAGGGGACATAGACACCTGAAATATTCAAGGGCTGGCGTGGATTTATTGCGTAGGTCATGATGTGGTTAACTACACTGAAACAGCTGATAGTTGCCAAATAGGCTTCAAACCTTCAGAGACGTGTGTGGACTTACAGTGCCAGCCTGCTGGGGTTAGCGGTAGTGGCAATAGCTGATGGCAGACACAGAGAACTCTCACCTTTAGGGTCTAATGTGGATATACAGTCTCGGTCTTGCTGAGATTCACAGCAATGAAAGAGTTGTTAACAAATATCAAGGCCTCACATCTTTAGGGGCATGTGTGGATCCTACTGCTCTGGCCACGCTGCTTACTTTAAGACCCAAAAGTTTCTCATGGTCGCTTCGGAACATTGAACGCAACATATTGCTGGATGTTTTTTAAGTAAAAACTAACTCAATACATGAATTACTTTTTGCAGATCACTAAATCTAATGTATGAAGATAAAGAAAGAGTGAAACATCACATGAATATGCAAGGAATGGTAAATAAAAGATAATAACATGTAGATTAGAATGTAGTAGGCAGATACTATGAGGATTAGCAGAACACCTGGTTCACTTAATATAAATGTAAACAAAATCAAACTTCAGCAGACACAAAAGATCAAACATCTGTGAAGTATTTTTACACACGATGGAAAGCTTGATAAATTGATTGAAACTAGACGTCAGAAAGTCTCTGCTGTGACAACTGTCACCACTGATTAAACACCCAAACATCAGCTTGACAACAAAGCAGCTACTGATAAACAGTTTATTTATACAAGGTTTATGCTACCATTGTCAAAATATGTCCTTATCCAAAGTCACAGAAGAGGAAAATTACAACATATGAAATGGAATGTCTAAGAAAAGTCATTGATGTTCCCAGGAAAAATAGATGAAAAATGAGGTCACTAGAAATATTATGAAATCCAGAGCTCACACTGATTACAACAAGACAGAAAATACAATGTCTCATGGAGACCCAACAAAATCAACTAACACTGCATGTTTACAACACAAGATCTGGCTACAGGACATGAGGAAGCCTGCTTGGTAGAGGGATAGATGACGTAAGAGAAATCCTACAACACAGGCTTACTTCTTCTTCTTCTTCTTCTTCTTCGTACGCAGTCAGACAGTAACCATTATTTTTTCGAAAAAGCAGCGGTCCTCCTGAGGCTGTCGACATTGCCATATAGCTTGTCTAGTGTTGCTACTGGTGATGGCCACATCTACTCTCTCTGATCCTCGTATGTCGGGCAGTTTTGCAGCAAATGCTCAGCGGTCATTTTCCCGGTACCACACGGGCATTCGTCGGTGCCATCTATCTTCAATTCAACACAGGCTTACAACAACCAGCACATACATTTGGCCTAAGAAAGGCGAATTAAGCTTGCCATGACACTTGATGGTACAAATAAAGTAAGAGAGTTATGTTTGATGCCCTGAGCTATATAAAACTGGGAGGCCATGTGTTAAACAAATTTCACTAGAAAGTCTAACAAAGCTTGAAAACACATAGGCCTATGACCTGTAATTTTTAAATAGCCAGACATTTGAAGTTAATACCAATTATTTTCAAGTGGATGCCTTTACAGATAACATATTGATCATTTTGTTGCCTTGATCTCTATATCATATTATAATATAGAATGCCAGTTGGAAATAGTACTTAAATGTAATTTATAAAAGTTTTAATATAAATACAAAACGCTGACAGAAAAAGTAATCAGGGTTGCTTTTATTAATAAAAGTAATAGTGAACTTGTTTGCAAAATCAGAAAAATAATATCAGATAAATTCTGGATGAGTTTGAGATTGCTGTAGATTATATGGCCCAAAGCTGATGCTTGCTTAACATATGCCTGAGGGAACACAGTAGTCTCGACGTGAGATGCCGGAACTCACATGTTCAAATCATGCTGGGGACCAGGATTTTTTTTACGTGGAACTTCTAATAAAAATTCCTCTGATCTCTGGGTAGTGAAACCAAGACCACCATCACCACCACCAACAACAACGTCATTAACTCAAGATCCCCTCAAGATCGAGGCTGGCGGGAGTGAGATTGGGCTCCCGTGTTCAATGTCAAGCACATTAAAAATTCCTTGGCAGTTGGAAATAGAAAAGAAAAGGCTTAATTCAAATTCAAATTAAAGCTAAAATTCAAGTTAAAAATCTACCCAAGTTATTTGTACCTTTCCCTAGGTGGTTTATTAAGGGCAGCTATAGATGGTGCCTAACTGACCGTGAGTCTCCTGGTCATAAAGTGAGGTAAGGGTGGGGAGGGAGATCTTGGTCAGTATGTTTCATCTGGCCCTAAGATGAGGTAGGAATCTTGGTCAGTATGTTTCATCTGGCCCTAAGATGAGGTAGGGATCTTGGTCAGTATATTTTATCTGGCCCTAAGATGAGGTAGGGATCTTGGTCAGTATGTTTCATCTGGCCCTAAGATGAGGTAGGGATCTTGGTCAGAATGTTTCATCTGGCCCTAAGATGAGGTAGGGATCTTGGTCAGTATGTTTCAACTGACCATGACTTAGCCTACGCCCCTTCATCTCTTGGTGTATGTTCTCACATAGTGATTCCATATCGTCTTCAGGACCTCAGCACCGAGACTATTGCCCGACTGGATGCCGAGAACAAATACCAGACGCTTTTGGAAGAAATCGAGTTCTTGAAGAGTGTTCACGAGCAGGTTAGTGGTCCTATCAATCATCTTCTTGCTTGTTTGCTATCACTTCTGCTTTTCTCTTGAAACTCGCATGTTCGTCTTAGACTTCTTCTTTCAATTTATAAGTTTATGCTCTCAAATAACCACGCCCATTTCTTTCACAAAACTAGAAGTCTTGTCTCAAACTTCTCATCTTCATCATACATTCTATCATTCAAATGTTCACATCTATTTCTTTCATAAACTGCACGTCTTCTAATGCACCACCCAAGAACATATAGTTTATGCTCCTAAATACCACATCTAATTCTTTTAAAAGCGTGGATGTCTATCTAAGATTTCTCTTGTCATCATACAGCTTATTCCTCAAATAACATCTGTATCTCACGTAAAAGTAATGGTCTGTCTAAGATTTCTCTTGTCACCATACAATTTATCCTTCAAATAACCACATCTATTTCTCAAAAAAACTTGGTGGTCTCTCTAAGACTTCTCTTATCACTAGCCAACATCCCTCAACTAGGCTGAATATGACCATGACCTTAATATGCTCTAATTGTAGAACCACATACCTGAAACCACGTTCTCCGATCTGTTCTCTCCAAATGGACACATGAATAGACGTTGTCTGAGTATGCAGTGACCAGTTCACAATCTGAATATAAAAACTAGAATTTTTCTTGGTAAACAGAAACATGTTTCTCTGATATAAGAACTTGAATTTTTCTTGGTAAGCAGAAACATGTTTCTCTGATATAAAAACTGTAATTTTATTTGGTAAACAGAAACATGTTTCTCTGATATAAAAACTGGAATTTTTGTTGGTAAGCAGAAACATGTTTCTCTGATATAAAAACTTGAATTTTTCTTGGTAAGCAGAGAAATGTTTCTCTATCAAACTCTGGATGTTCTTTGTGCCATTTGTATATGAAGTTGTTTATTTTTTTATGTTTTTACTTCTCTTCTAAATGATGATTGGACTGAATGATTGATCGATTCATCTTTTCACTCCGTGGGAGACATTTGACCACCAGTTCATCTGGCTCCATTATAGGAGGCCTGTATCCAAAAATGTGCAGTGGCATTGTCAGCAGCAATAGTTTTATATGGTGAGGTTGCTAGTTGTGATCTAGTGTAGGTCACTGGTTGTTCCCTTCTTTACTTTGTAACTCCCTGTAGCGCATAAGCCTTCACCTACATCTTTCCAGTCACTATAGCATTACTATTTTTGTTTATCTCCCCCAGTCTTCTATTTTTCTTCCTTTTACCTGCAGTTCTTTTATCTGTATACCTTTTTATTCATCTTCTTTCCATTCACAAATATTTCTTTATATCCTTTTTTTCCATTGACTAGACTTGACTTTACTTAACCGCATCTCCCCTACATTGGGGTCTAGAATCTTCTACCATGTAGTGAAGAGTCTTCTACCATGGAATGCAGGTGTCCTTTTGTATTTTTTCTTGTGACTTATAGCTTTTACAGGATGAGTTATTTAGCCCCATGTCTAACCCTAGTTAGTTGCCTTTTACATCATCCTCTCAATGGGACTTGACATAGTCACGCCTCTTTGACCATGGTGTTTAGAGTCTTCTACCATGTAGTGAAGAGTCTTCATCCTCTTACATCACAATCTCAATGTGACTTGACATAACCACTACTTTTTGACCATGGTGTTTAGAGTCTTCTACCATGGAATACAGGTGTCTTTTTTCATTTTTCCTTTTGCTCAGTTTCTTCAGGATGGAGTATCCGGACCAATATCCACCCCTTGTAAGTCACCTTTTACGATATGCCTGACAGGCAGATCTGCTGCTTCTAATTATGTTGTAAAAGATGGCTATGAAGGACAGGTCTTCCTGCAAGGAGCTAAATGCAGTGATGGATACATGCTTTATAAAAAACTAAATAAGAGTAAAGAAATAGGAACAGCAAAAACAACAAGCCAGTAATTATTTGTAATTTTTTGTGTGTAAAGTTTGCTAATGTGCATCCATTTTGTTGTTCGCTGCTTCTAGGAACTGAAAGAGTTGTCAGCCCTGGCATACAAGGACACAACTGCCGAAAACCGAGAGTTCTGGAAGACTGAGTTATCCGGCGCAATCAGGGACATTCAGCAAGAGTATGATTCAAAGTCGGATCAGATCCGTGGTGAGATGGAGACCTTTTACAACTTGAAGGTAGGTGTAATACAGAGACGTATCCAGTTTTCGTGGGCCTATGATGGCAGTATTTAAGAAGGGATATTTGACTACGTTTTTTGAAAATACTCTGACCTCTTTACTCGTGATGAGTTATCTTTGGTAGCGGGAGCTCCTTATTCATCCTGAGGTGTGCTGAAGAAGGTGGACATGGGCACTTCTTGCTGCAGTGTACTGTAAAGCTTCTTAGCAGGCTCAACACTATGGGATCACAGTATCGATCCCCACAAAGTTAGCCATGCAGCCTGTATCCAGGTGCATGGCGAGGATATGAGGGTGGGGGTCTTGATCACTATGTATCACCTGACCTGATGATATGAGGTTGGGTCTTGGCCAATATGTTTCACCTAATTCTGGTGTGAAGTGGTTGTCAGTATGTTTCACCTGACCCTAACATGAAGTCGGGATATTTGTCAGTATGTTTCACCTGACCCTAACATGAAGTCGGGATATTTGTCAGTATGTTTCACCTGACTCTGACAGCAGTCTTGGCTTCTGTGTCTTAAAGTAAAATGGTAAACATGATGATGACATGTTAGTGTGTCATCCTACAAGATCCCAGTAAAGGTAGAAGTAAAGCTTATACTGTCATTGGTGATGTGGTTTGTGTATGTCATACCAGGTGTCATCTTTTGTGAGGGTTAATGACTATTGCTCTTCCTTGTTGGCTTATACTAGTATAATGTAAAGGTAGTCCCATAGCTGATGTTGTCATTGGTGATGAAGTGTTAGTGACTTCGTTGTATGATGTCTCATTAAACATTAAGGTAGACTCATACTTCAGTTTAGTAAGCCATAGTGAGGAAACTTCATTACATGATATCCATGCATCATTTGCAAAGTGACCAATCTGTGTCTTAAATTAACAACGTTTTTATACTGGTTTAGAAGACACATCAGAGTCTGTATACAACCAGTTACATTTGCATTACCCTGCTCTAAAAGCTATGCGCATCCAATCTATTCTTAAATGTATTAACTGTCCCTGCCTCCACTACCTCCTGGGGCAATGCATTCCAAGCATTCACCACTCTCTGACTACAAAAATGGGGGGGGGGGGGGGGGGAGGAGTACATTTCTTCAGCTATGGTGACTCTAACAGAGTCAAATAATGATTTACTTTTGGGTAGACTGGAGCAGATAATGCCATTAAACATAAAATGTAAGGTGGGGGTGACCAGTTCACATCTTTGACTAAGTGATCCAGCAGAGTCAAGTAACAGTTTACTGTTGGGTAGACTGGAGCAGTTACTGCCATTATACATGAAATGTGAGGTGGGGGTGACCAGTTTACATCTTTGACTAAGTGATCCAGCAGAATCAAGTAACAGTTTACTGTTGGGTAGACTGGAACATCATGGATATTGGTTGAGGTTGGGTAACCCGTCTTCTTCAACTACAGTGACTCCAACAGAGTTAAGTAGAGATTTACTGCTAGGTATACAAGAGCAGATAGTGCCATATGAGGAATACATGTATGATGCCTGTTTGGTTTGGAATGTGCATATTGACCTAATCTGTGATTGTAGTTCTGAAGATGGTTCTGATGTAAACATTGTTGTACGTGTGTCTTAAAATCCTTCTGTCACTCTCTAAGGTCCAGGAGTTCCGTACAGGCGCCACAAAACAAAATATGGAGGTGACCCATGCCCGTGAGGAGACCAAGAAGTTGCACAAACAACTCAGTGACAGCCGAACACGTATGTCTGATCTGGAGGCTAGAGTAAGTACCCTTTAAAGCAGCTTTGCCACTTCTTGGCTTTTCTTCACAATATTTTGACCTTTTTGTTCAAATTTTTGCTTTCTTTTGTTTAAAATCTTTGGGTTCTTGACATTTTTTATTACATCTTTTTAATCTGGACTTTTTAAAATTGAATTTTAATTGAGTTTTTGATCTTAACTGACAATTTAATTACTATGTGTTTGAAAGCTAACTATTTGTGACTGTATCTAAGCATTCTATATAAGAATTCAATTTGAACGATTGCTCCGACTTCCAAACTCTTTAAAATATTTAATTTGTATTTATCATCATCGTACTAACCGTTTACTTTTTAATCTCAGCTGTGCTCAATCTCACATTGCAGTTTACTATTTGTATCTGCTAAAAGTTATAACCTATCAATGGAACACAGTATAAGTGATTCTGGTTTGGTAGTGAATAATAGCATTCGCATGTAGGCCTTGTAAGAAACATTAGAGAAATACTTGACATAATCAACAATTCAGTAATAATTGGCCTCAAGAAGCACATGTAAAGGACAGGGCAGAACCAGATCATAAGATATACAAAGAACACCAGGAAATGGGTGGTATCACTTTTGTAAATGGAAACAAATCTACATTGATGTCGTGCAAGGAAAGGTGCAATCTTCTTTCATGTGCCATTTGTGGGGTCGTTGTTATTTTCCATCCATGTTTCTTTAGTGTTTCTCATCCCATCTGTCCACTTAGTCTTTAGATGGTCGTGGGAGGTGGAATCTTCTTTATGTGCCATCTGAATGCCTGTTGTTATTTCTAATCCCTGTCCAAGAAGTGTTCCTTTATCACTATGAATTCATCTTTTACTTGGTCTTCCTCCTTTCTGGTGATATATTTACCCCCTGTATTGTATCTTCTCCTTAGAATGCCCTTCTGGAGAAGCAGCACCAGGACCTCCTCAGAGAGCTGGAACAGAAGGAGCATGAGCATGACATTGAAATCAACTCTCTGAAGGAGGAGATGAACAAGCTCAGAATCGAGATGGAAGGCATGCTGGTGGAGCTGCAGACACTGATGGATGCAAAACTCTCCTTGGAGCTAGAGATCTCTGCATACAGGAAGCTTCTGGAAGGAGAAGAGACCAGGTACGGGAAACCATTTGACTAACTTCTATTAAATCTTAACCCAATATATTAAAGATGTTTACCTCTGTTCTATGAGGCATTTATTGCTCAAGGGTTTCTTGGAAGACTCTGTGTGGGACAGAGATGACAACAGGGCATCTGTCGTGCTGAGAGCACCTACCAGATTGACTAATATTGTGGTTTAACACATATAAGGTAGAACTCTCTATATGTGACAGACAGAGAAGACTCACTGCTGCTGCACTAAAAACATGTCATAAGAGGTGGTGGTTTAACCCATATACGGCAGAAGATTCTCTAACACATGATTCTGGCAGGATGCATCAGGAATTTGTACAAGCTATCTACAAGAACTAGCAGTATACATATCTTCATCCATTTGTTTAAAAAAGATTGGCTACCTATGGGCTGCCAAAAACAAATGTGTCAGACTGAAAGGTGGAAATATCTCAGTCAAGCTGTAAACTAGCGACACAACACATTTCCTTCTTCTGACTACATCCTGCTACTTGCAAAGCCCTGTTCAGGACTTGATAGCGGGAGATTGAGAACAAACGCAGAAGAAGAAGACTGTTTGTAATCTCCAGCTATCTCTATCTCGTGCCAGGTCAGTATGTTCAATCAGAGAGTGCCCTGACCACATCTCTAATACTGACGAGTATATTAGTGGCAGAAAAAGCAACATTTTGACGGAGGAGCTGAAGGCAACATTGGAAAAAAATTAGGATTTGCAAAGTATATATCCGGCAAGAGGCGCAGAAGAGGCCGTCCCCAAACAACTTGGCTCCAGCAAGTAGCAACCTCCTCTTCC
Source organism: Ariolimax columbianus (assembly GCA_036924085.1). Classification (NCBI taxonomy): domain Eukaryota; kingdom Metazoa; phylum Mollusca; class Gastropoda; order Stylommatophora; family Arionidae; genus Ariolimax; species Ariolimax columbianus. The sequence goes on along the minus strand of JAVGWX010000010.1, from coordinate 23,288,242 downwards.
ACTTTGAACGAGTTCTGGAACCACACCACAGCTGTAGGTTATGGGTGTGGCCGACCGACACAACAGGCCTTAAATGCCTAAGCGAACATTATTATTATTAAAGTATATAACACCTGAAATGGTCAAGTACATGGAATACTGCCAGTGAATTTTTATTCTTAAAGCTTCTTCAGGCAGCCTGGCATCACAAAACTATACCAAAGGACTGAGAGATAGCCATCATTATACCAATATTCAAAAATGGAGACAGCAAACAAGGTGCAAAAATCAAAGAGACAAATCCCTAATTAGTGTCCTCTGCACGGTCTACACTAGGATACTGGAGCAGAGACTGGGACATCTGACTGAACCACAGATGAGCCGGCAATGGAGTGAAAAAGATTATGATAATATAATGCACCTCTGTTTCTTGGACCTGGAAAAGACATTCAATGAAATTTCTTGGAGCATGTTCTGAGGATGCTTTGAATGGAAGAGCATCCTTGATCCGCACCATGGAAAGTTTCCAAAATATTTGCAGAAACTACATTAGGGCAGGAAACTTAAAGTCAGAAGAGTCCAAGACTACTAATAACCTAAGACAGGATGACATTATATTACCGTACCTCTTCATAGTAGTCATGGATGATCTCATCATAGCCTGTAAGGAAAGGACTAAAAAGTGCTCAGTTGGGTACTGGAAGATGAGATCGGAGCTGCAAGTTTAGAGATGATGTGGCCTTGATTACCCAGCCAGAGGCACATCTCCAGACCAACTTTCAAATCTTTAAATGTAGCTAAAGAAGAGAGGGTTGACCATTAGCAGTTCAAAAATTAAAATTATGAAGAGAAGAGACATCACATTATGCTGGGTGAACAGTCTCTGGAACAGATCAAGCAGTCCAAATACCTTTAAGCTGCAATATACCAAAAGGAAGGTATCAAAGAAGAGTTGGTTACTTGAAGAACAGCAACTGGCTAACTTTTTCATGCCATAAATAGATGACTCCTCTGTAAAATAAAAATTAGTAAAATACTAAGATGGATGTATACCATTCCACCTATGTGCCAGTTTTGACTTAACGAATGTGAATCGTGAACAAAGACTGCAACCCGGAAAAGGCCAGCCCTAAGCTTCTAAAAAAGATATCTAAGGAAGGTGATCTAATTAATGAGCGGAGACAAGTTTGCAATCAGAGATTAGGGTATGATCTTGGAACTGAACTTTTGCAGATTCATGTGAAATAATCTCAGCTTCAGTGATTTGGCAATGTCGACAGAATAAAAGATAGGCTACCATGGCAGTTATGGGAAGAAAAGAGCAAAGGAATCAAACCCAAGAATGTCCCATTCTGCTGGAATTACAATATAAAATAGTCTTTAAGACACCCAAGGTTAGAATGGCACCATGCCAAGAGAAAGACATCAAATACAATGGGCTGGCATTCTTTCTGGCAAAATCTGCACACCTGGGTAGAAGAGAAGTGACTAAGTAAGTAAATCAAGGTTGATGTCAGAAAGCAAGCAAAGAAAAAAAGGTAGATAGAACAACAAATGAGAGCAGGTGGAGTAGAAGAGGATCAAGAAAACAAATGATAAACTCTGTTGTGAAATCAATAACTTTCCGGCTGGCCACTGCTTTATTTAGATATATTTTAAGTTGGTGCCTGAAAGTGAACAAAAAAAGATGATGATGAAGATGAAGAAAAAAGAATAAAAAAGAAGAAGAACAACAATAAGAACATTACAACAAAGAAGTACTAACTCTGCTTAGATACTAACAACCTTCCTTTTAATAAAGAATTTAAAATTTATAACACAAGTAATATCTGATGTATAAATAACTTTGAAGATATTCTTTATCAACATGAAACAACTACATTCTAGATCAAGGAATAGTTTGAGGAAAACCTCTCGTGACTCGTCAGTCTTTGACGTGCCTGCCAAGCTAGAAGAAGACGAAAATTTAGTCTACAGCGAGACAATTCTCGAGGATGATCCACAACTTTAAAATTGGCATGGAGACTATTTCTGTGTTCAGCGGGGCTAAACAAGACTTTATCAATCTTGTTGAAGGGCAACACTACTAAAAGAATGTAAAATTTATGTAGTAGTTGTAAGTTGCAGCATAAAATAAATGATACAATTGTACGAATTGTATGTGGTAATAGAATGAATAAACAAAATATTTAGCAATGTTAAAGGCATCATCTGAGAAGCAGAGTGGTAGAACACTCACTTGTCATAGCAAACATACTGGGTTCACTTCTTATTACTTATATACTCCAGTTGACCCAGATGTCATTGGGAACCTGGCTAACTGCTAGTGAAGGAAAGGTAGAGAAACAAAGTGTTGGCCGGCCACCACACATCTTGAAAAGCAGAAACCTTATACAATGAACTTGATGCATTTATGCGGACTATTTTGTATGGCTCAAGCTTATAGCCAAAAGTCTTCTTGTTTATGGCAGAAAGAGGTGTCACTTTGTCAAAAAAAAGAAAAAGAAATGAAGTCTAACACTTCATCCTCAACTACAGGGCCTGCTATGAGGCTACCTTAACCATTTGACAATGATACTGATATATCTATCACAGAAGTTGACAGTGATGATTCACTTTCTTGCTCAAAATGGAGCTCAGAGTCACTACTACAGCTGACCTATTACAGGAAGCCTGTATGCAAACATTTGCAGTGATGACTTCAGTAGCAATGATTTTGCCTGATAAGATTGCTATCTCCATTCACAACCCTCTTCAGTAGTATACTACAACATGATTGGAAGGCTATAGTGGGCATATATTTATCCCCCCCCCCCTCCCCCCAGGTACCACTTGGATGGAAATTAACAGCAGCTTAAATAAGCTGCTCACATTCCCTGCAGGGCCATAATAAAGGCTGTGGCATGCCACGTCTGGCCTGCAGGCAAACCGATTAATTGCCCACATTAAAAAATATTTTGTTTATTGAATAACCTTTTACATGGGGTACATTTCTTGTGTTATTGATGTGGTTCATTCACCTGTGCTTATTATATGGGAACATTATTTAGCTGTTCTTTTTTTTTCGAGAGAAAATCTCAAGACTGAGGCAGAGAAATAATTTTTACTTGCTTATTTCAACTTTTGCGCTGATGTTCTGTTGCCTTATTTTGTTGGTATTCACCCAATTCCCTTTTTTGTTGTAGCTTCAATGCTGATATATCTATATATATATTAAACACATACACACACACACACACAAGGGTAAGTCAGTAAGTAGATCTAAAACTGATGTAGGATAGCTGAAAAATCTAGTTAGCAGTTTATAAACATATCATTAGGTGGCAGCAATAACAATCTATGTGATTACTTTAAGATGCTAAGTGTCACATGTACATGCACAGCTCAGATACAAAATGGCGTCCATGCTTATAAAGTGCACAATCAAAGAATAGTGGAATAGTGTTCTGCAACATGTTTTTCAAAAGGAAAAAGTTTGTTGATGAAGCGCGACCTGATCGTCCTGTTGAGACTGCAAAAGCAGCATCTGTGCGCCAGGTAAGGGAGATGATTCAAGATGACAGACGAGTAATGTTGGACAATGTAACAACTGCAATAGGGTGTTCGCGTGGTTTAGCATAGCTTAATGCAAGATTGATTTAATTTTTGTAATCCGTACTCATGGCAGACACCCAGATAACTGACAGATGAACACAAAATGAACTAAATAAGCATGTGCTTGCACTGATAAAGCGATGGGAAAAGTTGGTGGAAATTATGTTGAAAGATAAGGAGCAATGTAATAGCAATAATAAATGGTTTTCAATTTTGTATCTAATTTAGTTTTATTAGTAGTCATTTGTGACTTATTTACTGACTTACACTCATATGTAAATATCATTACAGCGTTGCTTTTGCCGTTCCTAGAGTCCACCATGAGGATTTTTAGAGCTGTGTTAAGAATAGGTTTCCATTTTACCTCCGATCACAAAAAAACAAATGCTGTACCAAAATTTTGAGCATGTTTTTTTCTCGGTTAGGAGACAGACAGGGTCACACATGCTCCTCAGATGAGCGACTGATAAGCACAGGGGTAGAACACTTGCTTTTCATTGCAAAAGTATGGGGTTCAACTCCCATTACCAGCAGCTCAAGTAAACACAGCTGTAAATGGGTACTTGACTTATGATTAAGGAAGAAAAAAGGCAGCAAGGAAAGGAACTACCTACCCTACCTCATAAGTTGAGGCTTAGTATACTGAAGTCTCTAACACTTCATTCCTGACCAGCAGTTAAGTCTGCTGAAGGGAACTGACTACCCTACCTCACAAGCTTGGTATACCGGTTTTCTAACCCTAACCTATATATATATATATATATATATACAAGTATATAACAAAAATCATTGCGGGAGATACAGAGATTGTGCTCTGTCATCGATGCCTTCAATGAAGATCAATATTTTATGCTGTCATATATACCAATGGATTTTTGCTACGTGTTAAGAAAGCTGGTTGGGGCTTCTCTACTATAGTGAGAGCCAGAGTTGTTGCTGAGAGAAATGGTGCATACTTGGCAACAACGCCTAGCATCAGAATGAGAATCGAGGCAGTGATGTCGGCTCTGAGGTGGTTATATTGGACTTCTTTAATGAGGGCCATAATCTTCACTGGCTTTTAATCCTTGCTTTGGAAGGTGCAGAAGGGCTGGCTGTGGCATAAGTGGATAGTGGACAGAGGCAACAAACCCTAGGGAACATGTGGATCTACTGACCTGACCATACTGGGGTTTGTAGGAATGAAAGAGCTGACATCCTAGCCTCAGATGCACCCGCAGTGGGAACATTGGCAATGGAAAGAGGTTACATTTTGAAGCTAATCAACAACCGCCTGTCGTGTGAAGACACTGCAGTCGATGAAGATGCAATGCACAGATTTCAGGGTTTTTTAATAAAACATGAGCCCAGCAGAGAGAGATGTGTCAGAGGACAGGACAGGAGTGTGTACAACCAGCAAGCTCCAAGAACCATCAGTATCTACAGATTTGGGCAATTGCTGAAATGGACCTGAACAACTATGGGTCTGACTGGTGTGCAATAACGAAGACTTTTCACAGAAAAAAATATAGATGTGCGTGTACGTTCGAACATGCGTGCATGCACATGCGTGTGTGTGTGTGTGTACATATACACATATCATGTAAATCAAGTAGTACTTAGTTAGTGAGGACAGAATAGGACTATCAATATTCCAATACATACCATAGAGGTGAATAAAAAGGGTGGAACACATTGCTAGCAACCTCATCATGCAAAAAAAGTGCAGCAGAAATGTCTAATGATGAAAGAACAAAAAGTGCATTGTGGCAGGATTAATGTAAGGAGACATGGACTGTTGTGGCCATATACTTCACATGAAGTAAAATTAAGGCCATATATATATTAAGCCAAGGCTATGGCTTACAATGCATATGTCGTCAGCACGCTCCTAGATGGTAATAATACGTGGTCAGCATGTGCCAAACAAGAGCAAAGAGTTATCACTTTCCATCTGCCACACTTGTGATCCATCTTTGGAATTACATTGAGGAACAGAGTGACATCACTCTTATGTCCTAATTGCATACTTTCCTTAGACAGTGAAGATTACGATAACTTGGTCATGTTTGTCACATGGAAAATGGTCATTTCCCCAAATATATTCTCAATCGACTGTTGACAGTTGGCAAAGACCACATCTGAGGTTTAAAGATGTGTGTAAGCGGGACATCAAGGCATTTGGCATGGGTCTGACATCCTGGGACGATCAATCTGCAGACAAATCCATGTGAAGAAGTATCATGACGAGCCACCTTAGACCGAAAGGAAAGAAGCTTTTGCAACACGGAGAAATGAAACGACAGCAGCGTAAAGAAAAATAAAACCAAAAACACAGTAGAGAGTTACCACTCCGGGGTCACATAATCCTATAGTCAATCATGGCTAATAGAGATTATTGTATATATATATATATCCTTGATTCACCATTTTGTTCCATGTGAGCAACGAACCACCAAAACAGCTGATCCATTTACATGAATCCTGCATTTATGACATGCTTTGAAAGTTACGTCCATACTATTCTTTTCAACCCGATTTAAACTCTGACGATAAATATTCTTGCTGCGGGTGCTAAGGCTCCCACCAGGGTCAGGTGCAATATTTTTACCAAGACACCACCTCACTTCTGCGCCATGCACCTAGAACTGACCAATGAGATCATCACTATGATCACCATCGTTGCTTTCCGTTTCCTGGGCACCATGTCAGAGATCATGTTTCTAATGTTTGGCCACGTGGATCGCTTTGTCGTTACCACTCAACATGTCGTCCATATTTCATTTTTCCAGAAGGTTTGGACAGATCATCAGGTGGTCTGAACTTTCTGTTAAAAGTCCTTCAATATTGGTTTAAATCAACAGAAGGGCTGTTTTATGATCAATGATGCTTCAGTAATGAAAGAATTAGCCAACTGAAAAGTTGTTGCTGTGTTAATTATAATCTACTTGGAAACTCCTTTCCATTCTCCATGATGAAGAGCCTAATGGAAAGCCTTGCATTATATTACAGCGAGTAGGACCTATGTCCACCTTCTTTATTATGCCCCAGAATGTAAGAAAAGTCACTGTCAATATGCTGCCATAGAAAAGTCATATACAGGGAACTCAGATATTAGTAACTTCCAAACATCAACATGCCACTAGAGAAAATTTGTAAACAGAGATGAACACAGGGACGAGTAGCTTCCAAACATCAACATGCCACCGAATAAAAGTTGTAACCCAAGGAGAACAGGTATGAGTAACTTCCAAACATCAACATGCTTTCATATATATTTGACATTTTTTTTGTTGCTGCTTGGTTTTACCTTTATATTTTGCCCCCTCAACCTTTTATTTTGAACCTTATCCTTTTATTTTGCGTTATGACCTTTTCCCCCCTGCAGGGTCGGCCTGAGACAAGTCATGGAGCAGACACTAGGTGTCAGACAGAGCGGAACTGCTCGTTTGGCTGACATTATCAATGTCGCAGAAGGACACTCATATGAATCATCTGGTTCGTATCACTCTGAAACCATTACAACTAAAAAATAATGATCTCATGAAAATAGTTTCTGCATTTCTTTGACATGCTGTCAGTTCTAAGCATATTTAATTTGAATAGTTATCCCTTAGGGAAGTGTCTCTCATATTTTGTTTACATGCTTCATTGGATATCCCCGGCACGTATTTGACCCATGCCCAAACAAACAGGGTTTCTCAACCGGTGTTACTCAAAAGTTCTTTAGTGGTAAAGTGAAAGATCGTGAATGAATAGAATACAAGTTTAGATTTATTTCTTCAAACTTAACTCGCAACTATAGGCAGAGACCATCAGTCGTGTGTCAATGGTGGGCAATTGATAATATAAGACTAGTACATTATCTATTTGTACTCAAACTGTTTTGTCCTATGATGTTTAGTGACTTCTTATCTATTCGAAGTCACCAACAAAGTTGTATGTTGTATATAGAATTAAAGAAAATCAATCACACAAGATTATAGATAATTATTATTATATTGACAACTATCTGATTACAAACACACTTTGATCTGTAATTATAATCGTTTGTATATGAGGGGGATTGCCTGCAGCCTTAAAATTATTTGAAGCATTCAGCCATGATACAAAAGTTAAGAAATGGCAAATATATATATATATATATGTATATATATATATATATATATATATATATATATATATATATATATATATATATATATATATATATATATATATATATATATTTATTTCCTCATACAGTTTTAAATATACATTAAATATACTAATTTATGGTTATTTTGAACAAATTGTTGAAAGTAAATTATAGTCAGGTGATTGGAAGATTACAAGATGTAATATAGAAAGTTTGCGAAGAGTGGTCAAGGTCAATAGAAGAGATAGAATGAGAAAGGGGTAATTTTGACAGAAAGTGGAAACCAGTCTTTGCATATATAAACAGACATAAATAAATAGTTTGAGAATTTGACAAGAATGTCTCCAAAACTACATGCTGAATGAACCTTTAGCGCCAGACAGTCGGGCTTCATACATGAGGAGGACCAACAAAATGATGGATTAACTGTGTTTAAGGAACATTATTGAAGTGTGGATTTAAAATAATGGACATGCTGATTGAATTCAAAAGAAGATTGCACTTCCCCCATGATGTCTTGGGACGTAAGTGCACAGATGAGATGAGAATAAAACACTGAGACATAGATCTAACAAAATAACATCCGTAAAGATACCATATGACACAAGATTGAATCCTTCTGTGACATCTAGTGACATATGGACAAGTGTGATAAGATGATGGCTGTAAGATCACTTTTGTTTCCCTTGATCATGAAAATAAATATACTTTATATAGAAAGTTGACTAAAATATCACAGAACACTTTAATGGTCTTAGCTGAACAGTACTGTACCACAGCAAATTATTTGAGAAGCACTGCCCTAGGTGTTTAGGAAGTATACTTGTATGCAGAATCATTTTGATTACAATTAGCACAACACATTAAATGTACATTTCTGTGACAATCTAAATCGAGATGCGGTTAGTGTTTGCTGTGTAGTCTGAGGCTACTCGTGCAGATTTTGTTACTCCAGACAAAATATCTCTGGTACGAGTTGTAGGTTGTAGTGGTGGCTCTTCTTTTATCCTGGGGTGTACTGAAGAAATTAGGTCTCCTAGCTGTAGTGCTATCCTCGGCTTCTCAGCAGACCCACCACTATGGGGATCACAGTGTGTATCCCCACCCAAGTTAGTAAAAAAAATACTTTATTTATTTTGTCATACATTTTCTAAGCTAATATTCAGGTATTATAGTGACAGTTGTTAAGAATATACATTTACCAGTTGTCGATTCAATTCATTCCTAAGCTAATGTTTGAGTGTAAGTTATGGTGGCAGCTGTTAAGAGTATACTGTTCATTCCTTGTTGATTTGACTCATAAGCTGACGTTCGAGTGTTTAAGTATGGGGACAGTTGTGAAGAAAATACAGTTCATTGTTAAATTTCAAATTTGGTGTCATTGCCCTCCCCCTCCCCATTTCCAATTTATCTAAGTTTATCTAACAAAGTCTTAACCTTTTCATGAACCATTAAAAAAAAACAACTCATTTCTGATTTAGAATGAGAACAAGATTTTATTCTTAAATAACTTTTCAATGGCATACCATTTTCTTCCCCCTTAATTTGGAAGTTTAATTTTGTATGTATACATATAAAAATATATTTATGTCTTTATTTTGCCATTTATAATTTCAACTTTACAACATCCATTTTTCCTGCTTTGCTTAATTTTATTTGGCTTAATCCATCGTTTGAAATTGCTTTCTGTTCTTTTAGCTTTATAATATATATATATATAAATATAATTCAATCTTTGAATACAATATGTCCTTGATTTGTGTGGTTATACTGTTACAAGAGTTTAATGCAAGTTGACAAAAAGTGCAAATTGAATGTTGCTTTACATAAGACTTATTTTGACATATTTAAAGATGGTTTTAGAAGAAGATGATTCAACCTAAACAGGCTCTGTTCATCTTCTACATCTTTCGCCTTTTCCTCCCCTTCTTCTCAGCATATTACATGTGTGCTACGATGCACCATATGCCCAGAACCTTTGCTATAAAAAAGACTTCTTATTCAGATAAAGTTCTTTGCTTCTATCAGAAGTAAATAAAAAACCTGGCCCATACTTTCCACGAGGATTGACACAGCTCATCCTCAGTTTCACCCCAAACTAAAACTACACTTACTAAAAAGGTTGATATTATTGCAGCATTTATTTCCATTGCATTGCTTTTAATGTTGACTTCTCTTGTGACGAAAGTAATCTACTTTCAACCACAAAGCCATTCTTGTCATATTGAGAGGAATTCTAGGAATGAGGAATAAAGGCTGCTTACCACTGCAGTCAGTTGTTAAGTATGTGATCAGCAGGCTAGGTTTTTATTTCATCACCACCCACCACCCCTGTAACCAATAAATCCTATGCCCTACATGGGTTTTGAGCCTGTGTTTCCTTGATAGAAAGGTGGATATGCAAACCACTTAGCCACCTGCTCTTGAAAGAAAAAGACAAATACCTGTTAGAAAACCAATACATTGTTGTTTTTATTTTGATCCACACGAAGCATAGGGCCTCAACAACAGCTGACCTCTATCAGAAGCCTGTGTCAAAGCACTTTGTGTTCTTACAGTGGAGGTTTCTGGTATAATTGGTTTACATGATGAGGTTGCTGGTCCCATTCACAACCCTTTCTGGTTCCCTCTATTATATCCTAGGAAGGCTATGGTGGTTTTATTTTTTGCTCTATGGGACCCACAGAAGTTAAAGTTGATCTATATCTACTACATATGGAATGTGAACACTATGGTGCCCAATGTACAAGAGCCCAATGTTGATGAATACACATAAATTGATTCCATGTAAATCAAGGGTTTACTGTATTCAACAACTGTTTTATTAATGGCTAATTTATTATGAAATGTGATTACCAGGTTTGTTTTCATTCTTTTAATTTTGCTTCTAACTTTTTCAGTTAATATTATAACATATGTTAACAAATTTGTGTACACATTTGTCAAGCATGCCAGCTTCTCACTGAGGAACCCTGTACATAAGACTAATTGGACCTGTCTGTACAAGGAAAAAGCATATTGTACATGAAAAACTGCATTGTCGTAAATTGTACATTTTGTGGGGATGAAGCTATAGGCAGAAAGTATAGGTCTTTTGAAGTAATTATAGTTTTATATATACAAAATACTCTTTTTTATTATATCTCATATTAAGTGTGAACTTTTAAAAATGTTCAATCCAGCAATTAAGACAAGTTTAAGCTGCCTATTTTTGTTAAGCAAACAAATATAGGAATTATATTCAATCACCATAAGGGGCAAGGGGTTAAGTGACATGACTCACAACCCCAAGGTATTGGGATCACTCCTCAATAACAGCACTGACCGTTACCTCTGGAAGCAAATCACTAGAAAATGCAGAAGGAAGCAAACTCATACATAAAATGCATTATGAAGTCGGTTGCACTGGGCCGACAGGTGCAAAATAAAAACATAGTGCAAAGCACACCGCCTTTGGAAATAGAGAAATAAGGCGAACACAAAAAAAACCACACAAAAATCTCCATAAGACCTACAATATAAAAAAGTGCATTTTGGATTGCTTGATTGATTGATTGATGATTGCTAGCTATAGAACTGAGTTGCGTAATCTTTCACTAAAGTAATATCTTACTTAGAAGACCCCATGGCCCTGCTTGGTGCTAGCAACCTGATCATGTAAAACATTATGCTACATAAACCTCCACTGCATGAGCATGCTAAATGCTTTGGCAATGGTTGCTTGTAAGAGACCAGCTACAATTGTGAGTCTGTGCTTTGTGTGGAGTAAAGAGGAGGCAAGAAGAAGAACAATGGGTTAACTTTAGATTAGTTTAAGTGACTCTCAGACACAGCATTATAATTTTAAAATATATTGCCAAAATTGGTAAAATAAACATTTTAAAAACAAGAGTGTACGGTCTTCCATAGGTGGAGATATAGGGGAAAAAGCCCATACGGTTGTTAAAAACCTGTATAAGCTGGCATGTATGGCGTCTAATCATTGGGATTGTTTTTGAAAATGTTGTACATTTCTCATCAAGATTTCAGGCTGTTATTTTATGGACATACTAATATGAAGTTTAACAGTAATTGTGATTAACATTTTCAGTTTGGTGTGATTAGTTGTTTGTCAAATATTTGTAACACTATACTGTAGTGCCTTCAAAACTATGCTACGCTGATCCCAGTGTGCTCACAAATTTGACCATAAGAGTTGATATTATAGTGGGTTTGAAAGAAAGATTTAGAAATCCTAATTATTATGTTAGAGTAAAAGCACATTATAAGACCGCAACTCAAACCAAAAGCACCAATACTTAATAGCAATTTTATTTTTGCAAATACATGTAAAGAAATATTGTTATCCATGAACATTCCATTATTTTATATATTTATGGATTCATAACACTATTTAGAATATATTTTTATTTAAAGTATAGGAAATCGTTAACTTCTTATTTGTTTTGTCAAAGAACCAAATGCAATAACCGATAGGTGAAGTTTAAGAAGGCATTGTTGATTTGTTTTTGTTTTTTAAACATTTTCACACTAAATTTTTAATTGTTCAAAATATTTACTTAATAGTCATAAACACCAAAATACACCCTGTTTGTAGAATGCTAAAAGGTTATACTCATTTGGTTCCATTTGCTGCTTTTTTAACATTTTGCATACTAAAGCTTTCTAAATAAATATTTACTTCATATATATAAACAACATAATTTATTCCATTTGTAAAATACTAAAAGGTTATGTTGATTTTATTCCAGGGCTGCTTTTTAGCATTTTAAAACTAAGACTGTTCATACAAATATTTATTTAATTACCGTTTTCAGAGAACAAAATTTGTAGTGATGTGGATGGCGGAGGATAAAGAAATGATATACTTATCTTTATTTAGGCACAGTTAGGGTCTTAAAACAGCAGAGTGGACAAAGGCATAGAAAGTCACACAGTTTGAATAGACCAACTTCAAAATACCGTAGGTCACACAGTATGAATAGAACAACTACCAAATACCATATGTCACACAGAATGAATAGAACAACTACCAAATACCATATGTCACACAGTATGAATAGAACAACTACCAAATACCATATGTCACACAGAATGAATAGAACAACTACCAAATACCATATGTCACACAGAATGAATAGAACAACTACCAAATACCATATGTCACACAGTATGAATAGAACAACTACCAAATACCATATGTCACACAGTATGAATAGAACAACTACAAAATACCATATGTCACACAGTATGAATAGAACAACTACAAACCACAATAGGTCACACATTATGAATAGTAAGTAATAAACACCATAGGTCACATAGTATGAATAGAAGAACTACAAAACACCATGGGTCACACAGTATGAATAGAAAATATGTGCTCTTGATTGCGCACTGATATATAAAGCTGCTCAATCTCTGCCCATTACAGCGAGCTAAGTTTAAGAGAAAAATAACACATCACGACTTCTCAGGAACCCTTAGCGATTATACACAAAAGCCTATAGTTTCACACAACAGAAGTTATGAAACCCTGGCTGAATCAACCCAATCAATCGTAACGGTTAGTCATAATTTGCTTATTAGGACACTACCACTATCATATGTGAGCGAAATAAATCATGATTTCAGAGAAACTTAATCAACATTTTTGCCATACAACCTTCAAATTAAATATATATTTTTACAGTCTAATATACGCTTTGTGATAGCACACGTTTAGAAGGCACTGCTAGTTTGATTTCATTGCTGCTTTTTTTTACATTTTCCACTAAAGCTTTATATGTACTCACTTGAGAATAAATATCAGTATCATATTATCATATCGCTAGTGTAGTTACTTTTGTTTCTTCTTTGATACTAAATCGTCTTTGTGAGTGTTGTTTTGTGTGTTCTGAAATTCTTAACCACTTGTGATTTGGTAAGGTTTACTAAAAGCTATTGTGGGACTATAAAGGTTTACTAAAAGATATTGTGGTACTGGAAGGTTTACTAAAAGTTATTTAGGCACTAGAAGGTTTACTAAAAGTTAAGATGTTCAAGAAATATTACTAGTGGAAACAATTTTCAATGCACAGCATCAAAACCCACTAGGGAAGAGAAGAGTAATGAAGCCAAAAGAGCACAGCACAAAATATATAAAGTGAAAACAGCGACCTTTGTCATGCCCCAAGGCTAACTAGTTATGATCCAACATAAATATGGAGATCCAGGGGAAATAATCTTGTCATAATGTGGGGGGAGATAATCTTATCACTAGGACACATCCATCTTCCCTTCCCCACCCCAACTTTAATCTCTTCCCCATAAACCCTTTAATCTCTTCCCTTTTCCATCAACCCACAATTCACCCCATCCATCTCTTCTCAACCCACCCATTTAACCCCCCCCCCCCCACAACTTCAATCTCTTCCCCATAAACACTTTCATCTCTCTCCTCTTCCATCAACCTACAACTCACCCAATCCATCTCTTCTCAACCCACCCATGCCCCCCCCCCACCCACAACTCTTCAATCTCTTCCCCTCTGCATTGCCCAGGATAATTGTGAAAGTTGTACATTTTCAAAACCTTCTTCCCAAACCCCTTTCCTCCCTCACATTCCCATTGTTTGCACTCTCATCCCTCCAGCACGTCCTTCTCATCTCTCTTCAACCAGCCCATTTCTTCCCTCCTCAACCTGCCGATACTCTTCCATATCAATCCGCCCATCTCAACCCTCGCTAACAACCCATCACCCCACCATCTTCACACCTTATCAATCCGTCTATCTCCTTGGTCCATCTCTCCTTCACCTTCAATCTGTCCATTTCTATAGTCCTCCTTCAAACGTCTACCCGCCCATAACCCAGCCCATCACTACCCCAATCTGTTCCACCGTCAACCTGCCCGCTCTCATCGTCGGACAGACGCGCTCAACACTTCCAATTGGGTCATGGGATCAGTTTATATTTTCCTGTGCTGTCTTTATATCTCAGGGGATGACATCCAGGGATATAGATACAGTCTAATGAAATACAGGGATACAATCCAATGAAATGTAGCCAGTAATGTCTCAAGGGCCTTAAATTACAGATGGTCCATATTTGGTTCAGATCGATAAAACAGTTTGGAATTGCATAAGGAATAAGCAAACAAACAAACTTTCATATACCTATGGAGGGTTAATAAACTTACTGGTTTGTTTTTTGTTTGTTTAAGGGGGAGGAGGCTAATTCCCTGCATCTGATTAACAGAGTGGTTAGAGCACCATGCAAAGGTTCTGGGCTTAATCCCTGGTCTGGACACATTTCAGTCTGATTGGTAGATTGATTGATCGATATTTTGTTGTTGTTGCAAGTAAAGCACAGCATCGACACACCACTGCAGCTGTTCCATTTTCAGGAAACATCCGAGCATCTGCAGTGGTTATTTTAGCATCAAGGTTTTACATGATGAGGTTGCTAGCCCCATACACAAACCTGTTTAATGGCCTTTTACAAAACATTTGGTAGTTTACTGCGAGCGTATTCTTTTCAAAATGGGTATAGTACACAAGTATAGTTTAGTTTAGTTTAGACGATTGCACACGGTTAAACTCATAATTGCTCTGTTCTTCTCCAAATTTTTTATGAGAATCTCAACATAATGTACGCACTTCGTAGCACCGGCGAGGATCCCGTAAAAGATTGAGTAGATTTTTAACATCATTTTGAATTTTTCTAATTTAAACAAAAATGTTTAAATCACACTAGGTCCCAACTGTAAATAGTGACCTGATTTGCTATTATGAAAGGCAAAACACAGAGGACCTTGTAACACCACTCTAAAATTGAACTCAGATCTAGCAAGATGGAGTCTCTAACATGTCATCCCCGATGGCAATGCCTGCTATGGAGCCACATCTACCATTGTTAATTAGATCAGTGCTTCTCAAACAGTTTGGTGTGATGGACCGGCAGGGTGTTGTCCATTACATCAGGGGCCGCTGCCAAATGTATTCGGTCATCTGATTTTTTTGCATTAAAATTTGTTGAAATGCAGGTCAATGACTCTATTACCATTTAACCATAACTGTTATAAGTGCAAGCAAAATACAACCAGGAATTAAAATCTTGTGAAATACGTGATTAAAATGTTAATTAATTAATTATATATATATATATATATATATATATATATATATATATATATATATATATATATATATATATATATATATATATATATCGACTGAGTTAATGTGTTTTAAATGAGGAATCGATCAGCAATTCTGTTTTTTGAAGCCGAGACTCAACCGAGTAAACGGTGACATTTGTTGTCTAGTTGTGTGATGCCTTTTACTGTGACCTGGAGTTCGCGGACCAGAATCAGACCGCTGACCACCATTTTGGGAAGCATTGATTTAGATGATCGCTACTTGAGTCAATTTAGAACGCTATCTGAAGGAAGTGAGATCTGCACGACATCCATAGAAGGTCAGCGGTGTCACAGCAATGGCTGCCTTCCCAGCGTGAAATCACAGGGAATGAGAAAGCTAATGACTTGTAGAAAGATGGATGGAAAATAGAACTAAGCTAAACAGAACCATACAGAGTAGCTAATACCATTGTCCACCAACAGTAAAAGTCAAAGAGGAGGAGAACTAATGAGAATAACATGTATGACTCTACGGTCTGCATAGATCAAAGCACATCACCCTCTTGTGCCTCGATTTCCAAGCCATCGTTAATGCCAGCAGATATCTGACACAAAGTAATGTTCATGCTCAACTAGCAAACATATCCCTAAACACATTCTCCAAAACTGTCCGGCCCATGATGAGCTGCGATGCCAGACCTGGGGGGGGGGGGGGGGGGGTGAAGCGCTGAAGCCGAAGCTGGCCTAGCCCAGTGAAGAAACCGGGCTTCATCCCAACCGCAGGTTGCAGATTATGAATTTGAACAGTCAAATATGTTTAACTTAATAATACTAACGATAATAAGTATTCTCGTAATTATCTACGTACGACAATTGAAGAGAAGCTTCGAGAGCTACCGACAAGGCAGAGAATGGAGCAAAGCAAGTTGAAAATGTGTAAGGGATTAACACCAACATCATTTAGGGATGTCACATATACTGTGCTATTAAGAACGAACAGACATGATGACCTGAAGATAGAAAGACACACAAATATACTATCTGGTGGAGCATGCTCAAGCCTGCTGGCTTACTAGACTGGGATTACAGCGTGACAGAGTTCGAGTTCACGGACGGCCAGAAAAACGTCCGGACCGCGGTTTCGTGCCTGGTACGACCGCTCCACCAGTCGACCCATCTGTAAATGGGTACCTAACGTATGAGTTGGGGAAGGTAAAAACAACATGGAAGGGAACTGGGCATCCCCACCTCACACAGGCTGCGGATTAGAAGATGCAGAGTTATCTTCATCCCCGTCAGCAAGTATCGCTATAGAACTGACCTTCACCTTTACCTTCAATCTATCTGGTGGTCCTGCATCTATTAGCATCCACAAGGTTGCCAGTTAAGCAGATGAAGAGATGCACTCGGTAAAGCCGTTGGCCTCCCAAAACAAAAACCGAAACATGTGAAAACATGTAACTACCTGGCATCAGGCACAGAATCTGCCAGGATAACAGTAAAGGACCTTCAACTAAAATGTTAAGACTAGTCCCGGAAACTAACATTATGATTGTACCACTAATTAACACTACACAGCAAATTTTTTTACCCGCAAAATAAATATCTGGAAGTGCATATATGTTCTTTTTTTTTTTTTTTTTTTGCTCAGATGTTTGCCTCACTAGTTTCTACTGGCGGAGGCGCGCCATTTTCCACCCCAGACCGTAGTCAATTGGGCGATATCAGGACGCATAAACCAGTGCTTGGGTGCATGTGTGCATCTGTATGTACCTATGCTAGGTTTGTGCGCCCTCAGAAGTGCAATGGAAGGGCTTTACCACGAGGGTGCGTGTGAAAGTTGTGCAAGGGTGTGACTGTAGGACAGTCAAATGAAACAGAGTGAGGTGAGAAGAGAGAGAAGGGGAAGAGTGGCCCCCAGGGTACATATATGTTCTTAAACACGCAATGACTTTTACATTATTAGCATGGGGTAACTTTTGACGGTACATTAGAATATCGTTTGCAGTTATCCCCCCTCACAAACTTGGTGGTCTGTCTCAGGCTTCTCTTGTCGCCATACAGTTTATCCTTTAATAAAAACACATCTATTTCTCTCAAAACTTGGTGGTCTGTCCAAGACTTCTCTCATCCCCATCAGTAGCGAAGCGTAATGATAATTTCAGGGTAAGTTGAGTCATGAACATAAATATGCACACTTAACGATGCTTGAAAAATGTTGAAAAGTACTTCGTATGTGTGCTCAATGAGGTAGTTAAAACCCATGTTGTCGACGTACTTCTGCACAGTTGTCTACGTTTTCTTGTAAATCAGTTCTAAACTTCTGTTTCATTTCTGAGAAAAAAAAATATATCAACCTCTCCTTTAACACGTCTTCATTATGCCAGTTCTCAACATTTTCTGAGATTATATTTCTTGCCTACTTGCCTTCACTAAAAAAGCCAGGCACGCGATTATTTCTATACGTACAAGATCTTTTTGAGACCAGAGGACGAACGCTTTGTCTCTCTGTCATGAGACACAACTGGCCTAACCGCGCCACCACTCGCACGTCTGACTTAGGTATACAAGTTAATATTAATTGTAGAGCGAAAGAAATAAAAACCTACCGTTGCATAAGCTAAAGGGAAACAACAATTAATAAATTCAAAGGGGAATAATCGCTCGTGCCATTACAGGGGAGTCGCCCTTATCTGTGAGAATGATGAGAGGGGAGGTGTCAGCAAAGACAACCTACCAGAGAACGGCAAATGGACCTGTCAACATTTCTGAGGCAAATCCAGAGGGCAAGTTCATTTTGCTGGAAAACAACTCCTCTGGGGGTATCAGGAAGGTCAGTAAAATAAATAATGTGATATTTAGATGTTGTGTTCTGTTAGATTAAATTACATCAATTCATCCACTCCGGAATATTTCTGACTGGATATTTTCATTGATCCAATGTTGTTCGGAGCTATTCGTATTGCGTTCTTTACCGATGACGATGTTTCTATAGTAACAACATCAGAAACCCCAGAAAAAACAGGATACGGTGCACATACTTGTATACTGACAAAGGTGGACTTTAATAATCTTTCTGGCTGTATTTGCGATGTAAGGTTTCTAAGTAGGCTCACCCCTACATAGACCAAAATGTCAATACCCACCTCATTGACCAGTTTTCTGTAACTTTGCCAGTTTCCATGAGTACGGCGAGAAGGCGAGATGAGAGGGATTGGTCAATACATATACCTGATCCAAACATTAGTCATTGTGTTCCTTCCTTCCTTCCTTCCTTCCTTCCTTCTTGATGTTTGACGGGGTGGGGAGGTGGGGGGGGGGGGGGTAGAATTCCTCTGACATCACAAAACAACTGACAGACAGTTTTTCCTTTTACCCACTGTATGCTACCTCATGTATCTTGTCCACATGCGTAGGAGAAGAAAATTATAACTTGTGAAATTAAATGTTCACGAAAAGCCATTACTTCTTCTCCTTCTTCAGCATTCATCATGAAAAGGAATTTGTGACGCTGTGTCGTAGTTTACAGCGAGGCT
This sequence comes from Ariolimax columbianus, assembly GCA_036924085.1. Classification (NCBI taxonomy): domain Eukaryota; kingdom Metazoa; phylum Mollusca; class Gastropoda; order Stylommatophora; family Arionidae; genus Ariolimax; species Ariolimax columbianus. The sequence goes on along the minus strand of JAVGWX010000010.1, from coordinate 23,268,895 downwards.
GCGGTATCTGCACATTTCGGCCTGTAAAACTTACAGTTTTAGAACAGCCTTTTTGGGACCGGGTTTGTCTTTTTTTCTTCGATCCCTTTTCTCTTGGTCAGACTACATGGATGCAGTCTGTTTGCAGAGTCGTCACTTGAAGACAGAATTCGGTCTTGGTTAGATATGATTCACTGACCCTGATGCAAGAAGCTAGCCGTTGTTAAATCATTCACTTCTGTATCTTTGTTTCCAAAATGCCATAACTGCTACAAAAAGAGATTACGTTAGAAATGAGGACATTAATAATGTTGTGAAAAGCATCAACTTTGGCAAAGAACCAAAGATTGCGCCTAACACACCGCTGATATAACTTTGCAGTGGAGTTTTAGTTAATTATTGATGCTGCCAGATCACGGATTTTACAGGGATTCATAACAGTTGACTTACACTTGTGTCCACGGAAATGTCTTGCGGTTTGTTTGTTTTTTTAATTAATTAGTTCGTTCATTTTGTGGTGTTTCTACCCTCCGGTTATCCTGACAAAGTCATCGGCTATTTTAAATATTATTTCGGTTACCCTGTGGCATGTTTCCATGGTTCAATGCACACGGCTGAACTTCACGAGATTGGCTCTCTTCGCCCCGTTTACTGGCTCTCTTCGCCCCGTTTACTGATGACACATGGGCCAATGATGGATTAACACATCGCCCGGGAGACATTGGGCTCTGTCCGGTTAGCAACATGCCCAAGACACATCGCCCGGGAGACATTGGACCATGTCCGGTTAGCAACATGCCCAAGACACATCACCCGGGAGACATTGGGCCCTGTCCGGTTAGCAACATGCCCAAGACACATCACCCGGGAGACATTTTACCTCTGATTGAAAATAAAAACCTATGCTGTGCCGAGGATTTTAACGGACGTCAAGATGGTCAGAAAACCGACATTCAAACCTCTCGGCCAGTCAATTAAAAAAAAAGAAAAGTTTTTACTATAAATATCTTATCTATTATAAACTGATCGTCTGAGTAGCAGAGTGGTAAAGCTCTCATTTCGCATAGCAAAAAGGCACCACGGTCGATTCCTGCTATATCGCTTGGCTTGGCTTCGTTCGTTCTCAATCTCCCGCTACAAAACCCTTAAAGGGCTTAAGTAGCAGAACGTAGTCCAGAGCACGGAATGCGTTGTGTCATAGCTTACAGCTTGACTGCTATATTTTCACCTTTCGGTCCAACACATCGGACTTCAGCAAGCATTTTTTTTAGTAAAGGGTTAGCATTCCCTCTTCTCTTCGATCCCTTCTCCTTAGCCAGTCTGCCCTGCTGCAGCCTGTTATCCAGGATCACCGCGTGGAGGTACAGAAGGGTCTTGGCAGCTGTTTCGCTGGCCCTGACGCTAGCAGTCAGCTATGGGTTGCTGACCGCTGCAGCTCGTGCGCTGCTCAGCATCTTGATCCCGATTCCTGCTATTTGTTATTTATCCCATCTTCTTATATACAACGGTGGATACCGCAGTCCCGTGGACATCTTCCATGAGTTTGTTAATCAATATGAACGCCGAGGAACTCCGTACTGGCTTTTTTCAGCAGGTTAGAACCACATGCCACGCCTCAAATGCTAGCATAGCTGAAATTGCTTCCTTCAGTGAAGATCGTCTACCTTCTAATGGACCACCAAGGTCGCCTGACCCTACCCCACCAGATTGTTTCCTATGGTGAATGCTGAAAGGGAAATTGTCGCAACAAGCCAAGAAATCTCATGGAGCTGGGGAAAAACACACATTCGGCGGGAAATTGAATTTGTGACTTCTAATGTGTTGGTGAATATCTTCCCCGACACGGAAAAGCGCGTGCAGGAATGGCTTGATGCTAATGGTGGCCACCTTCAACAGGTCCTATGGGCTCACCGTGCTTCTTACACACCGAGGTGTGTCCCTCTCTAATTGTATTGAATTACGTTCAATGGTTTAAAAGTTGTAAAGGAAAACTAGTGGCCGGCAGTGAGTGGGACACCCTGTATAATAGCAGAAACATGGTACTTTTTGCCAAGAAGAGAAGTAAACTAAGATAGTTGTATACCACTCTACATATGCATCCGTTTTGGCTTATGGATGTGAATCACGGACAATGACCACATCCCAGAAAGACCAACTCCAAGCATTTGAAATGGGATATCTATGAAAGGAAGTACAAGTAACAAGAAGAGATAATGTCAGAAAAACTTACAATGCGGCACGATCTCGAAACCAAGCCCTTGTACATTCGAGTAGTACAATCTCAACTTCAGTGGTCTGGTCATGCCTACAGAATGGAAGATCTTCGTGTGAAATAAAGAGTCAATGATCTAAACCCAAAGGTCAACTAGAACTAGACATGCTAGAAAGAATACAAAGAAAAGCTACAAAAGTGATAGCAGGATTCCAAAATTATAGTTTTGAGGAAAGACTCAGAAAAGCTGGTCTACAGTGTCTAGAACAGAGAAGAATTCGAGGTGACTTTATACTCGAAGAGAGAAGTATTCGTGATGACTTAATACAGGTTTAATAAGATGATCAGAGGAATGGATAAATTAGACTATAACAAGTTTTTTAAAAATACAGCCACCCACAATAACACGAGGGCATAGCTACAAGCTGACTAAAGAGAGGTCCAGGTTAGATATTAGAAATATTTTTTTAGTCAGAGAGTGGTGTCTGCTTGGAATGCATTGCCAGGGGAGGTAGGGGAGGCGGGGACAGTTAATGCATTTAAGAATAAACTGGATGCGCATAGCTTTTAGAGCAAGGTGACGTAAATGTAACTGGTTGTATACAGACTCTGCAGGGTCTTCTAAACCAGTATAAAGACGTTAAGTTAAGTTAAGTTACAAGTTTATAAATTATTCAATGGAAGGGATAAATTAGAATATACTGTGTTTTTCAAAGTACAACCGGCTACAATAACAAGAAGACACAGCTTCAAATTGTTTAAAGATAAGTCCAGATTATATATTAGGAAACATTTTTGTAGTCAGAGACTGGCGAATGCTTGGAATGCATTGCCACAGGAAGTAGTTTCAGGCAGGGACAATTAATGCATTTAAGAATATTTTGGATGCGCATAGCTTTTAGAGCAAGGCAATGTAAATTAAACTGGTTGTATACAGACTCTGCTGAGTCTTCTAAATCAGTATAAAGACGTTAAGTTAAGTTACGAGACTGTGGTGACTCATAGCAAGAGGACGACCAACCAAATAGTTGATCGCGCTATAGAAACACTACAGAGGCATGGATTGCAAATAACAATGGTCACAGAGGGTAACCGAAAGAAGGTTGCACCTCCTCATGCCATCTAACGACATAAATGAACAGATAAGATAATATCATGTCCTTATTTTCCAGGACATTGATCTGGATGGCTGGAAGCTGAGAAGAGTGGTAGACGGTAACACCAACAGACCATATGAGTACACCTTTAGAAACTACATCCTAAAGCCAAGCAAGAATGTCAAGGTCAGATCATTTTCTCACTGTCTGTCTTTCCATGGCATGTCTGGTGGATTGTTGTTCTGTATTTATAGTCTGTGTCTGACTTTGTCGTTCTGTATTTATAGTTTTTGTCTGACTTTGTCCTGCTGAATTTATATTCAGATATAATTACAACAGCAATAGGGCCTTTGAAGACCTCTTGGCAACTGTCAAAAGAAGGAAACTCGTTTGGTATGGTCACATACCGAGATCAAACGGTCTTGCAAATACGATCCTGTACGGAAAGGTACAAGGCAGACACCGAAGAGGCCGAACCAAAAAGAGGTGGGAAGATAACATAAAAGAATGGCCCGATCTCCGACCAGAAGAGGCACATGCAGCGGCCGCTGACAGATAAGGGTTGCCTGGGATTGTGAGGATGTCTTCATGTGTGCCCCAACGACATTACTGGTTACGGGATGACCTGACCTGACCTGACCTGATTTATAGATTGTGTTCCTAGCGGATTGTCGTTCTGTATGTATAGATTGTGTTCCTGTCGGATTGTCGTTCTGTATTTATAAATTATGTGCCTGGCGGATTGTCATTTTGTAATTATAGTCTGTGTGTCTGCTGGATTGTCATTCTGTATTTATATCCCACAGTTTGCCTCTCTGGCTGTATTTATCTCTGGTTGTCTGTCTGTATCTGTGTCTCACTGTTTGTTTGTCTATATATGTGTCAGATTGTTGTTCTGTATATATGTCTCTATGCCTGTCTAGTGGACTGTCTCTGTCTTTCTTTCCGGCTGTCTGTCTTTTTATACGTGAGTCGAATTGTATGTCTGTCTTTCTGGTAAATGCATCCCTGGCTGTATTTCTCTGTGTGTCCAATGTCTTCTAATTGAAAGCCATCTGTCTTACAAGAATGTGCAATCTGATACTATTTGTTACATGATCTTTCAAAGCCATACAGTAAAACACATTCTCCATTCATGTTGCGGAAACAAGATAAGACAACTAATAACACATTTTGAATTACTGTTCTTGATAGATCTTTGCAAGGTCATTGGCCTCCCAGGCAGGACCTAATGATCTAGTTTATCGGGACTCTGAAACCTGGGGCGCAGGAGCCGAGGTCGTCACCACCCTCATCAACGAAAAAGGAGAGGTAGGCCTTTTTTATATCCTCTACTGTGACATCAACAAAATCCTACATGCACTATTGGACTTGAGCTAATCATATATTGTTTGGTTGCAGAAGTCTTTTGTCATTAATGTCATCTACTTCTTCTTTCATCTTCGCACTCCATGTGAAGCATAGAGACACCCACCACACATGAGCCCCTTGCAGGAAGCATGTATCTTCTTCTTCTTCTTCTTCGTACGCTGTCAGACGTCAACCTGTATTTTTTTCGAAAAAAGCAGCAGTCATCCTGAGGCTGTTGACACTGCCATAGAGCTTGTCTAGTGTTGCCACTGGTGATGGTCACATGTGCTTTCTCTGATCCTCGTATTTCGGGCAGTTTTGCAGCAGATGTACAGCGGTCATTTTTCCGGTACCACAACTTCATTCGTCAGTGCCACGTATCTTCAGTTTGTTGAATAAGGTGGTGCCTCAGTCTGTTGTGACCTGTGCGGAGTCTGAAGACCACGACCTGCTCTCTTTTGTTCAATTGGTAATAGGCATCATTTTTAGTGTAGCCAGTATGTTCTGTTTCCCATTTGGTCATGTATCTGGCTCTAATGAGCCTTTTTGACTCTTCGTAGGTCACACTAGAATCTGGTTGTGGTAGTCTTGCACCTTCTTTTGCCAGTCTGTCTGCCGCCTCGTTGCCTTGGATGTTACAATGGGATGAAACCCACTGTACCACTACTCTTTTTGGTGTGGTCTGCTGTCATAGTTGACAGAGTACTGCTCCTAAATCATTAAGTTCAGTATTTTTCTGGCTTTTTAGTGCTAGCATGTATCTGAAGTCACGCAGTGGTGTATTAAATGACATTAGTGGTACATGAAGAGATTGCTAGCTCCACACATATCCTTCTTAAGTCACCTTTTGTTACATGTTGGAAAGGTAACATTAGTCCTGGGAGCAGAGAGTAACATCAAAGTCATGTGAAACATGCTGGCTAAAACTCCACTTTGCGTCAGGGTCAGGTCAAACATATTGACCAAGAGCCCATCTCACATCAGCATCAGGGTAAACATGTAGACAACAATTTCATCTCATGTCATAGGTGTTAAGTCTCCCTCGACAACTGACAAAGGGTGCAAATACGGATGATTCCAATACTCCACTGATAGTACATACTCTTTGAGTGGATAACAGGCTGCAGCAGGCAGAGTGGCTAAGGAGAAGGGATTGAAGAGGAAATGCTAACCCGGTACTCACAAAATGCTTGCTGAAGTCGGATGTGTTGGACCGAAAGGTGCAAATATCGCAGCCAAGCTGTAAACTACGACACAACACATTTCGTTCTCAGGACTACATTCTGCTACTTAAGCCCTTTCAGGGTTTGGTGGTGGGAGATTGAGAACGAACGAAGAAGAAGAAAAGTGCATACTCTTACCACGACTTCTCAGACAGCTCTTGCTGTTTGACCCGCAATTTTTTTTAAAATTTTACTGTCTGTGTATTGCGAGCATCTGAGCATCATAATATTAAAACCCTTGCTCTCATGGTTGTCATGTATATGTTCCAGTAAACCCAAGTGTAAATGGGTGTCAGATTTACTGTTAGTGAAATTAAGCAAAATCTTTAACATTTCATCTCTGACAGGCGTGTCTAATAAGGGATTACCTTGACCTTTTTGTTGTCCTTTGAAGACAGTCGAGCATACTGTTATGAACAGGTCTGGACACTGTGAGCCTTGTAGTGATTCACCTTCTAAGAATCTCCACATTGCATTATAGCTAGAAAGACCTATGTCCACCTTTTTGAGTAAACTTTGGGATATTTTGTTTTTTTGTGCGTTCGCCTTATTTTCTAATCCCCAAGGCAGTGTGCGTTGCACTGTATTTTTATTTTGCGCCTGTCGGCCCAGTGCATCCGACTTCAGCATGCATTTTATGTAAGGGTCTGCTTCCTCCTGTATTTTCTAAGGGTTTGCTTCCCCGGGGTAACGGCCGGTGCTGTGATGGGGATCGAACCCAGCACCTTTAGATTGGGAGCCGTGCCACTTAACCACTAGGCCACGCAGTCCCCACTTTGGGATATAAGAATAACCATTGCAAACTTGTAATCAGAGGGCATGACTTTGATTGAAGATATGTGTACAAGCAGTCCATGGGTTGTTGTAACAACATAACAGAACTGTGTACAAGCAGTCCATGGGTTGTTGTAACAACATAACAGAACTGTGTACAAGCAGTCCATGGGTTGTTGTAACAACATAACAGAACTGTGTACAAGCAGTCCATGGGTTGTTGTAACAACATAACAGAACTGTGTACAAGCAGTCCATGGGTTGTTGTAACAACATAACAGAACTGTGTACAAGCAGTCCATGGGTTGTTGTAACAACATAACAGAACTGTGTACAAGCAGTCCATGGGTTGTTGTAACAACATAACAGAACTGTGTACAAGCAGTCCATGGGTTGTTGTAACAACATAACAGAACTGTGTACAAGCAGTCCATGGGTTGTTGTAACAACATAACAGAACTGTGTACAAGCAGTCCATGGGTTGTTGTAACAACATAACAGAACTGTGTACAAGCAGTCCATGGGTTGTTGTAACAACATAACAGAATTGTGTACAAGCAGTCCATGGGTTGTTGTAACAACATAACAGAACTGTGTACAAGAAGTCCATGGGTTGTTGTAACAACATCCTAGAACAGAATTATGTACAAGAAGTCCATGGGTTGTTGTAACAACATAACAGAATTATGTACAAGAAGTCCATGGGTTGTTGTAACAACATCCCAGAACAGAATTATGTACAAGAAGTCCATGGGTTGTTGTAACAACATCCTAGAACAGAATTATGTACAAGAAGTCCATGGGTTGTTGTAACAACATAACAGAACTGTGTACAAGAAGTCCATGGGTTGTTGTAACAACATCCTAGAACAGAATTATGTACAAGAAGTCCATGGGTTGTTGTAACAACATAACAGAATTATGTACAAGAAGTCCATGGGTTGTTGTAACAACAGAACAGAACAGAACTATGGCTTCATTATTTTGTGTGTATAATTTAATTTAATTTGTTTATTTTCCAGGAGAAAGCCAGCCATATTCAAAAGACGAACTACACTCAATAGAAAGGAAAAACCATCTCACAGTTGCCAGGATTCAAGTCTGTCCAATACACTTCTCATTAAACCATTTTTCTATGTATTTTTAGGCTACACCATAAATAAACCATCTCATAATTTAAAAATAATTTTCAAAACATTTAAGCTCCCAGTAGAGCAAAAGTCTTCAACGAATACATGCCAAGTTCTTTCTGCCCTGTGCCATCCACTTTACCTTCACTTCCTTATTTGTTATGTATGTCTGTCTCGATAGCTCACTTAATTATGTGGAATGGTGCCTACCTGCACTTCTCATATTCTGGTATGTCAGAACAGAGACACTCTTGTAATGCTATCAGTTGGTTTCCTTAATGTATGTCCTACCCACCAGTCTCTTCCATTCTCAATCCTCCCTGGGCATTTGCGATCTGCTAGGTTCTTTCCAACAATTTCACATCAGTGATCATATGTATGTGATGTAGAATCCTAGATTTGCCAAAACCAGAGTCTATGAAGTCTGTTGTCTAAAGACAACATTCTAAAGGACACTGTCTCAAGACCACTCTCTGAACACCACTGCACTGTCTCAAGACCACTCTCTGAACACCACTGCACTGTCTTAAGGCCATTGTCTGAAGGATACTGTCAGATCTCGTAGAAAAATCGCTACATTGTCAACAATGCATCTAGCAAGAATCTTCCAGACCACAAAGGGAATCTTGTGCAACAAAACCTTGCGAAAGACGGTCCTTGGATGCTACATAGAACCAGTCCTAGCATATTGCAGTGAATCATGGACAATCAGCAAGCAAGCCCATAGATCATTGAAAGCAATAGAAGTGTGGTTTTACATAAAAAATTGCAGCCCCATGGACTGCAAGGAAGACTAAAGATACAGTACTCAAAGAGGCACAAACACAAAGACTAAAGATACAGTACTCAAAGAGGCACAAACACAAAGACTAAAGATACAGTACTCAAAGAGGCACAAACACAAAGACTAAAGATACAGTACTCAAAGAGGCACAAACACAAAGACTAAAGATACAGTACTCAAAGAGGCACAAACACAAAGACTAAAGATACAGTACTCAAAGAGGCACAAACACAAAGACTAAAGATACAGTACTCAAAGAGGCACAAACACAAAGACTAAAGATACAGTACTCAAAGAGGCACAAACACAAAGACTAAAGATACAGTACTCAAAGAGGCACAAACACAAAGACTAAAGATACAGTACTCAAAGAGGCACAAACACAAAGACTAAAGATACAGTACTCAAAGAGGCACAAACACAAAGACTAAAGATACAGTACTCAAAGAGGCACAAACACAAAGACTAAAGATACAGTACTCAAAGAGGCACAAACACAAAGACTAAAGATACAGTACTCAAAGAGGCACAAACACAAAGACTAAAGATACAGTACTCAAAGAGGCACAAACACAAAGACTAAAGATACAGTACTCAAAGAGGCACAAACACAAAGACTAAAGATACAGTACTCAAAGAGGCACAAACACAAAGACTAAAGATACAGTACTCAAAGAGGCACAAACACAAAGACAACTCATTGCAAAGATCAGAGCAAGGCAATCATCCTTTTTCGGGCATGTTATGAGAAAAGTACTGTTCACCTCCCTTTACAAAGCCTGAGACCTTATACAAGTCTCTAACACTTCATCCCAGACTGCAGTTTCTGCTGAGACTTTTTCTCTACGCAAAAGCAACTTAATATTACCCATGTTGCCTTGTCTCATTTCAACTGGCTTAGTCCAACGTAGTTACATTAAAATTTATACTACAATATAGTTTTCGTCAAATTGTAGCATATTATTTTAATGTTATTCATTCCTGGGTTCATTCCAATTTCTCATTGGCTCGTTACAATTTCTTTTCGCTTTGTATATTTCGTTTCGGAAAAGAATTTATAGTTCGTACTTTGTTAGATTAGCGAGCTAGTGAGTTCAATATAATTATTTTTGTAAACATTAACAATGATACACAAAATTTCCTAAGATAGGTCGTTTCACTTTCTTTCTCTGTGTGTCTGTTCTCCAAATATATATTAACAAATTAATATTAACCAGAACAACACATGTTGTTATTTTATGTTACATTTCTTCACCCATGCTTCTTCAGTAGCGAGTCACATATACTTATTTTATATACCAAGCCATAATGAAGAAAGGTGGACCTGGGTCCACCAGGCTATAGTGCAATTCAAGTCTTTTTAGAAGGCTCACAGGATCACAGTTACAATCTCCACCTTGTTGGCCAGATTGCTGTCACATCGTGTTTCCATGAGTCTATTCAGGACGAGACTTTGGTCTCGGTCATAATGGTTTCACCAGAACCTGGCGCTAGACTTGGCAACCACAATGATTACATTAAAACTAGAGGACACTGGTCAATAACAAACTCCAGGTCGATGCATTCTAAAATTTAAAAAAAAACCAAAATATTGACTAATTAAAGTTATGTTAACGGAAAAGTCAGAATTAGAGCGGCACAGAAAACAAGCTAATTGCAACAGATATTAGATATGATTGGGGCAAACATTGGGAATTCAATAAATGGGCACCTGTTAGGTAATGCCACAGAAATTGTTGGATTGTTGATCAATAGGTCAAATGATGCAGAATAACCAAACATAAAACTATCACTACACACTTTATTTTACGGAAAGCAATGACAACCTACCATACTTCACACTTTCCAAGATACTTATAACAGTCAAATAGGTGGCGGTTCAAAGAAGCTACATTCTGTAAAGGACAGGGTACTCGCACATTTTATTTTCCCTCTTGCTTGTGTCCACGGGGAGATTTATAAGGCTGGGGTCCACAGTAGGATTTAGAGGGCTGAGGTTTAAGAGGAGGATTTAGAGGGTTGAGGCTCTGAGGAGGATTTATAAGGTTGAGGCTCAGAGAAGGATTTATAGGGTTGAGGTTTAAGAGGAGGATTTAGAGGGTTGAGGCTCTGAGGAGGATTTATAGAGTTGAGGCTCTGAGGAGGATTTAGAGGGTTGAGGCTCAGAGGAGGATTTAGAGGGTTGAGGCTCAGAGGAGGATTTAGAGGATTGAGACTCACAGGTAAATTTAGAGGGTTGAGGCTCTGAGGAGGATTTATAGGGTTGAGGCTCAGAGGTGGATTTAGAGGGTTGAGGCTCAGAGGAGGATTTACAGGGTTGAGGTTTAAGAGGAGGATTTAGAGGGCTGAGGTCTAGAGGAGGATTTAGAGGGCTGAGGCTCAGAGGGCTGATGCTCAGGGGAGGATTTATAGGGTTGAGGCTCAGAGGAGGATTTATAGGGCTGTCTACATGGGAATTTATAGAGCTGAGACCCACGGGAGGATTAAAAGGGTGTGGTCAATGTGAAGATTTATAGGGCTTTCCATGGGTTGATTTTATAAGGCTGATGTCCGCAGTGGAATTTATGGGGCTGAGGTCCTTTGAAAAATTTATAAGGATAATGTCTGCCGTGGAATTTATAGGGCTGAGGAATAAAGGCTACTTGTTCCTGCAGTCACCATGCACTGTGCATGCTAAGTTTTTATTTTACCTCTGATAGAAAAAAATATATGTTTGTACCTAGGTTTTGAATGTCTGTCCTCTTGGTCAGAAAACCAACAATCAAACCACTCGACCAGCCTTTCTCCCACTGTCTAAAGATAACAAGTGTTAGATGCTTTATGTAATTTGCAAACTTGAAAACATCCGACATTGATAATGACTTGCGATTATTTGGTTGTAAAACTGCATTTCAACACTTTGAGTTTTTTTAATTATCGCAGAGATGTGTTGGTTTACTAAAGATAAAGGGAATACATGGAGATTTAGTGAAAGCCAAGACCGTACAGGGAGGTTTAGTGAAAGCCAAGAGAGAACAGGAAAGTTTAGTGAAAGCCAAGAGGGTTACGTGTAGGTTTAGTGAAAGCCAAGGGGGTACATGGAGATTTAGTGAAAGCCAAGACCGTACAGGGAGGTTTAGTGAAAGCCAAGAGAGAACAGGAAAGTTTAGTGAAAGCCAAGAGGATTACGTGTAGGTTTAGTGAAAGCCAAGAGGGTACGTGTAGGTTTAGTGAAAGCCAAGAGGGTACGTGTAGGTTTAGTGAAAGCCAAGAGGGTACGTGTAGGTTTAGTGAAAGCCAAGAGGGTACGTGTAGGTTTAGTGAAAGCCAAGAGGGTACGTGGAGGTTTAGTGAAAGCCAAGAGGGTACATGGAGGTTTAGTGAAAGCCAAGAGGGTACATGGAGGTTTAGTGAAAGCCAAGAGGGTACAAGGAGGTTTAGTGAAAGCCAAGAGGGTACATGGAGGTTTAGTGAAAGTCAAGACCATACAGGGAGGTTTAGTGAAAGCCAAGAGGGTATGTGTAGGTTTACTAGCAGCTAAGGAGGCATGGGAAGGTTCATTAAAAGTCAAGTGGATACAGGAAGGTAAATAGAAGTACAGGAATGATTACATTATTTAAGTGTTTATTTATATATCAAAACATTATTGATTATCTCCTGTTGGTCTATATTTATCGTGTATTGACCTTTTTTATCTCCTTTTCGACTACGTTGTTCACGTATTAAATCTATGATATTTGCTACTCGTATATAATCACAAAGGGATAATTAAATATATATATATCTCTCTCTCTTTCTCTCTCTCTCTCTCATATCTCTAGTTTTCATTTATAATGAATAATTATCTCCCTATTGTCTGTTCTGTTCTTATATTTAACATGGCTTAATTTCTTCTTTTCGTCTGCCCTTTTTATATATTAAAACAATGAAAAGTACTTTCTTGTTGTATTTCTTGTGTTTTTTTATAATGCATTGCTCTTTTGCATGTATTTTTACAAATTTATAGAGGGATACCTGTCAAGTTATTTGGAATCAACGTAAATGTATTTCTAGCCGACCTAAGGGTGTTCAGTAACTGTCATCACATGTCAGAATGTATGGATAGTGATAAATGATAATTCCCCATAGGCCCTGGTTGAACAAACTTCTGATTTTTTCCCGTAGATGCTTATTGTTGCTTAACCAACTGCTGATGTTTAACTCACCCAATCTGTGGATGGCTAATCCAACGCCTTGCTGCAATGTCATTGTTCCATATTTAATTGAATTAAACATGTCGCTCCATCCATTTTTACATCCACTAACTGGGGCTTTCTAAACCAAAATCTTTGCTCTTTCATACATGTATACCCAAGCATAATCACAATAGTAAATCCAAAGGCCCATTAAAGGTGTGGGGAATCTATGTCTGCTGTCAGCACTTCCATAGATGTGAACCCCAGCATGATCAGATAGTAGATCCAGAGACCCATCAAAGGTGTGGAGGATCTATGTCTGCTGTCAGCACTTCCATAGATGTAAACCCCAGCATGATCAGATAGTAGATCCAGAGACCCATCAAAGGTGTGAGGGACCTATGTCTGCTGTCAGCACTTTCATAGATGGGGCGGCCAAAAAAATGGTTGAAAAGCTTACTCAGTTGTTTTGAGAAATGTGGACAAACAGAGTATCACACAAGCATTCAAGGACGCTTCCATTGTTCATTTAGATAAGCGTAAAGGGAGTAAACAAATATGTGAAAACCACATAGGGATATCTCTGCTGTGTGTAGGAGGAAAAGTGCTTGCAAACATTCTTCACCTGGAGCGGGGGTTACTACGAGAGACTCAATGTGGATTTAGGAGGAACTGTGGGACTGTCGATATGATCTTTGAAGAGAAGTGTCAAGAACAGAATGTTTCTCTATATATGACGTTAATGGACCTCGCTAATGCATTTGATATTGTAAATCGTAATGGTCTGTGGGAAGTTATGGCCAAGTTTGGGTGGCCGGCAACATTTGCCGTCCGGGCATACCCATAGGTGCTCAGTCTATCTCATCAAATGGCTTAATGTATGGATGTTGATGGTCCCTGTAGTTCACTGGTTGTACACTCTCTTGCGCTGTCCTCTCATGCGCCCCACTCCGCTCGAACCTCATTTAAGGTCGAAACTTTGCAGTCTGTGGATTCCTGCTTCATTTATTGCGGTGTCCTCATCCAGCAGGCGGTCATTGATTGATTTCAAAATGTCACTTCTATCCATCACTAATGTGCCCATGGTAAAAGCTTGTGAAGTCAAGATGGCAGTCCTTTCATTTCTCTGAACCCCAGCATGAGCAAGACAGTAGATCCAGCTCAATGTAAGCCCAAGTATAATCAGATAGTAGATTTAGAGGTCCGTCAAGGTTTGAGGCCTCTATGTCTGCTGTCAGCCCTTCCATTGCTGGAAACCCTAGCATTATTAGGATAGATCCACAGCCACTCCAAGTATGAGGCCTTTATATGTCTGTTACCAATTTTTTCTCATTACGGGACCATTTTGAGAGGGTTTTCTCATTACGGGACCAGATTGAGAGCGGGTTTCTCATTACGGGACCAGATTGAGAGTGGGTTTCTCATTACGGGACCAGAATGAGAGCGGGTTTCTCATTACTAGACCAGATTGAGAGCGGGTTTCCCATCCTTGATGTCCAAGGCCTGCTTTAAGAGCTGATGGACGAGAACGTGCCTGGCCCGCTGGGACACGTGTCCAAATAGGGACAAACAGCAATGGTTTATCATAGTGAATGTGCTTTCGAGGTCTTTCCATTGGGTGACTTCGTCGTTTCAGACCCGGTTATGCCAGTGGAACGCAAGAATGCGTCTCTGGCAGCACACGTGGAGGGCTTCAATGGGCTTTCGAGGTCTTTCCATTGGGTGACTTCGTCGTTTGAGACCCGGTTATGCCAGTGGAACGCAAGAATGCGTCTCTGGCAGCACATGTGGAAGGCTTCAATGTGCTTTCGACGTCTTTCCATTGGGTGACTTCGTCGTTTGAGACACGGTTATGCCAGTGGAACGCAAGAATGCGTCTCTGGCAGCGCATGTGGAGGGCTTCAATGGGCTTCTAATCATCAGCAGATAAGTCCAGGTGTCTGAATTGTACAGACGGATAGGTACCACACGGGTTATGTGAAAACGTAGCTTGGTTTCAGTGAAAGTGTTTGCTGGTTCCAGGCGGGTCCACATCTGTTTATTGGATTGATTTTTTTTTTGACGTTCGCCTTATTTCTATAATCGCCAAGGCGGTGTACGTTGCACTGTGGTTTTTATTTTGCGCCTGTCGGCCCAGTGCATCCGATTTCAGCATGCATTTTATATAAGGACCTGCTTCTTCTTGCATTTTCTAAGGGTTTGCTTCCCCGGGGTAACGGCCGGTGCTGTGTTGGAGATCGAACCCAGCACCTTCTGGTTGTGAGCAGTGTTACTTAACCACTAGCCCACGCCGTCCCCTCTTATTGGATATTAACAGCTGACCAGAATATAGAGACGATTCAACTACCCACCACCTAGGGAACACCCAATATAGGAGGTCCAGCTTCTCTCAGAAACAATAAGGTAGATAATGCTATGAAGACTTACAGCAAGGTTGTAAAATGATCAGATGTCTCGATATCCATTGGAGATATGGATGCAAAAGTAGGAAGTTGGAAATAGAAGGAGAGTCTCGAACAACGTGGATTAGGAATTTGGAATGTCAGAGGTGATAGGCTAATTCTGTTCTGTGAAGAAAACAGTCTCGTAATCTGCAACACCATTTTTCTGCTGACAGCTAGAACATTAAATACGTGGATGAGCCCTGGAGATAGTAGACGAAACCAAATTGACTAAGTTGTGGTCAGGGATAGATTCGTGGAAGAGCTTTTGAGATAGAAGCCGAAAATTGACTAAGTTTTGATCCGGGATAGATTCGTGGAAGAGCTCTTGAGGTAGAAGCCGGAAATTGACTACGTTTTGATCAGGGATAGATTCGCGGAAGAGCTCTTGAGGTAGAAGCCGGAAATTGACTTAGTTTTGATCAGGGAAAGATTCGTGGAAGAGCTCTTGAGGTAGAAGCCGGAAATTGACTAAGTTTTGGTCAAGGATAGATGCAAAAATAAAGTAACGAATGCCAAAACATACTAAGGAGCGGATGTCAAATTTGATCACAATGCGGTAGTAATAAAAAAAAAACAACTCAAAAGTACAGTGCTAAAAAAACCAGTCTTTTTCAAAACACATCAGCCCTGCAACAATCATTTATGATTAAGTTTAAAAATAAATAAGTCCTGAGACTGGTATAAGGTTGTCTGATCAAGTATCTCCATTTGACCCTAACTTCTTGTTGGTCAGTCCTAACACTGGTTGTCTGAGCAGGTCTTTCCATTCTTGACCCTATCTTCTGGTTGGTCAGCCTCAAGACTAGTTGTAAGGTTGTCCGTGCATGTCTTTCTATTTGACCTTATCCTCTGCAGCTCTCTTCATTTCAGCATAGGTTCGTATTTTAATGTCTCTGTATCCCTTAGCCATAATGGTGAGTCTTGCTCGTCCCTTCCCTATTCCTCTGGATCTTGTCCTCTTCAGCTGACTATCCATCAGACCATATCGCTTTTCGATTCTTCAGAAGGCTAATTGCTTCCTTGATCTCTTCCTTGCTTGGCTTACTACACTAATTATGAGGTCTTCTGTAGTAGGCGCAACGTGAGACGCGCTGTTGGTTGTGGTCTGTTTAATAGTTCTTGAAAGTATTCGGCCATCTTTTATTTTTCTCTTCAAGATTTGGTATTCTTTTTCCATCTTTGTCCTTTATTTGTCTGCTCTGTTGGCGGTATTTTCCGGACAGTTTTCTGGCAATGTCGAACAGCAGTCCACACTCAAAAGAGTAGTGGTACAGGGGATTCCATCCCACTGTAACATCCAAGGCAACGAGGAGGCAGACAGACTGGCAAAAGAAGGTGCAAGACTACCACAACCAGATTCTAGTGTGACCTACGAAGAGTTCAAAAAGTTTATTAAGGCCAGATACATGGCCAAATGGGAAGTAGAGCATACTGGCTACACAAAAAGTGATGCTTATTACCAGTTGAACAGAAGAGAGCAGGTCGTGGTCTTCGGACTCCGCACAGGCCACAACAGGCTGAGGTACCATCTATTCAATAAACTGAAGATAGGTGCTACTGACGAATGCACCTAAGGTACAGGGAAAATGACCGCTGAACATCTGCTGTAAAGTTGCCCGACATACGAGGACCAGAGAAAGCACATGTGGCCATCACCAGTGCCAACACTAGACAAGCTCTATGGCAGTGTCGACAGCCTCAGGATGACTGCTGCTATCTTCGAACAAATTCAAGTCGACGTCTGACAGCGTACGAAGAAGAAGAAGAAGAAGAAGAAGAAGAAGAAGAAGAAGAAGAAGAAGAAGAAGAAGAAGAAGAAGAAGAAGAAGAAGAAGAAGAAGAAGAAGAAGAAGAAGAAGAACGTCTTACAGACCTTACGAGATTCCTCTAGCTACAGCATCTTCGGCTTCTGTGGTCTAACTATCCATGTAGCTTCTCTTGTCTACCTTAATGCTCTTCCTGGCCTCTTTGTTTGCCTGTGTGCAGTTGTACTTACTTACTTAGTCGCTCCTCTTCTACCGTGAGGTGTAGAGGTTTGCCAAAGAGAACGCCACACTGCTCTATCCGCCGTCTTTTTCCTGGCCTTTTTCCAATCCAGCCCTCTATCACTTAGGGACTGTCGTATGTTGTCTTCCCAACGTACTTTGGGGCGTCCTGGGGGTCTGCGTCCTTGACTTTTTATCTCCCATGACCGCTTTGGTATTCGATCTTCTTCCATTCTACAGACATGGCCAAACCACTGTAGTTGGGACTGCTCCACTCGTGTCTGCAGGGGTTGAACTTCAAGATTTCTACGTATTGTCTGGTTACGGATCTTGTCCCTATTCGTCATCTGAACCGCCTTTCTTAGATACCTCATTTCTGAAGCTTGTAATTGCCTTTCTTGGGCTGTAGTCATTGCCCATGACTCACATCCATATGTCAGGACAGGCACATAGGTTGAGCGGTATACATCCATCTTTGTTTTCCTGCTTATTTCTCGTTTGCTGAGGAAACCTCTGTTTATTGCATGGAACAGTCTACCTGCTGCTGCCCTTCGTGCAGTTAACTCCTCTTTGATTCCTTCCCTGCTGTCTATTTACCACTCCGAGATATTTAAAGTTGCTGACCTGCTCCATTGCTCGTGTTCCCAGGGTTATCCTATGTCTCTTTTCATATCTGGCGATCACCATGGTTTTTGTTTTGGAGTTGCTGATGTGCATTCCTCTCTTCTTCAACTCTTCTTCCCAGACCTGCAAGTTGATCTGGAGATGTGCTTCGGATTTCGTGATCAGGGCCACATCATCTGCAAATGCTAGTTCCGATATGTAAGTTGGTCTCATCTTCCAGTACCCTACTTCATACTTTTTTGTCCGTTCCTTGCAGGCTTTGATGACTTCATCCATGAGGAGTATGAAAAGGTACGGTGATAGAATGTCCCCCTGTCTTACTCCGCTAGTGGTCTTGAACTCTCCTGACTTTTGATTTGATGTCCGCACATAATTTCTGCATGTTTTATAGAAACTCTGTATGGCAGAGATCAGGGGTCCTGGGATGTCCTTCCTTGTCAGGCACTCCCAGAGTTTGTCCCAAGGAACTTTATCAAATGCTTTCTCCAAATCCAAAAAGCAGAGATGCATCTCTTTATCATATTCAAGAGCCTTTTCACTTAGCTGTCTGAGTGTAAAGATAAGGTCTTGAGTACTTCTGTTTGCCCTAAAACCACATTGAGTTTCATCCATATTTGGCTCTGCTAGACTTCTTAATCGCCGTTCTAGAATCCTAGAGTAGACTTTCCCTGGGACAATGAGAAAGGAAATACATCTGTGATTTTCACATTGTCGATTGTCATCCTTTCTGGTATTATACCATCATGTCCTGCTGCTTTATCATTCTTAATTTTTTCCAATGCTGCCTTTAGTTCTTCCATTGTGATATTATCGTTTCCCTCCATGGCTTCCTCTTCTTGAATTGGGACTGTTACTTCCAGAGCTTGATTTTCCTCCACTCTAAGGAGATCTGAGAAATATTCTTTCCATCTGTTCATTACCTCTTCTGGGGCGGTCAACAGCGCACCTTGTTTATCTTTAACAGATTTCAGGGGGCATTCCTTTTCCTTCCTCATGTTTTTTAAGGTCTTTTAGAACAGTTTCTGGTTTTCTCCAGCATTATTTTCCAGTTTCTGTTTGGCATTGATCCCACTTCTTTGCTTCTGTTCTAAAATTTACATATTCTTTATATTTCTTTGTTTGTTCTTCTGTATTCCTAGCCCGTAGGTATTGCTTTCATGCCTTTTTCTTTTCTCGTATTATTGTTTTCACCTCTTCTGTCCACCATGGTGTACTCTTTCTCTTCCACCCTTCTTTGGTTTGACCGCATGCCTCTGCTGCAGCCTCTTTGAGGATGTCTTTGAATTTTACCCAGAGCATTTCCATATCTTCTTCAGATTCCTCTATTCTTTCTATTGCTGTTGTTATGAGCCCTTGGTATCTCCTCTTAACATCTGGCTCTCGTAGTTTGTAAGCCTTAATTTTATTTTCTCCTCGTCTGTTATGTTTCATGCTTGCTGATGGGTGTTGCCTAGCTGGATAGTGTTTTTCAATTTCTCTCTTTATTTTAACTAGGTAGTGGTCGCTTCCTATCGCTGGTCCTCTGAACACTCTAGCATCCTTGATATACTTGAAATCAGTTTTCCTCACTATTGCATAGTCAATAATGGATCTTTCATTTCTTGCCGGCTCGAATCTTGTGTAGGCATGGATACGCTTGTGTGGAAACCTTGTATTTGTAATGACAAGGTTTTGTTCTCTGCAGAATCTCAGCAGTCGTTTTCCATTGCCATTTAAGACATCTTCTCCATACCTACCGATCACTCCATCCCATCTAGAATAGTCGTTTCCAACTCTTGCGTTGAAGTCTCCAAGGAGAAGTATTTCATTACGGCAATCGTCAATGGTCCTTTGAAGGAGCTCATAAAATTCATCTTTTATGTCAGTGCTCTCTTCTTCGTTTGGTGCATACACAGTGACGATATCCATTTGACTATCCTCCTCTTGTAGACTTGGAACCATCAGTCGTTCTGAAATGAACTTCCATCCTTTAATGTTTGCTTTGCTGTTACTATTCACTATACAGCCAACCCCTGCCCTGGCTCGTTCACTCATGGGAACTCCGCTGTAGTATAGCATGTTGCCATCATGGTCCAGAACGCCCTGTCCCTTTTTCTTTGTTTCTGTAAGTGCCAGGACTGTCAATTTTGCTCTCCTCATCTCCTCCATTAGTTCATGTTCTTTTCCGTTTATACTTCTTACATTCCATGTTCCATAAATCGTGGTCCTTATTTCTCGCCTGTTCGTCGCCGTTGAGATCAGTCCGGTTTTCTCTATGTTTTGACTTGTAATCGTTTTTTAAGACAAACAGGTGATTAGCCTGTTGTGTCTTTGCATGGTGGAGGGGCTGCCTCCTTACAGCCTCCATGCCTGCCGACCCGTTTTTGTCCACGGCTGCTTATTTATTCGCAGCTAACCTCCAAATTAGGAGGCCTTTCAGCAATCCGCAATCCTGCTGACGCGCCTGATAAGAGGTAGGTTCCTCCCCGAGATGTGTGCATTTGTTCTTGGCTTTAATTTTGGTGGATCTAGTTTTCATTTTGAGTTGTGATCTTTTTTTTTCTCTTCAATCCTTGTGAGCTTTTTGGCCGTTTTCCAATCTTTGTTATATCGTTTCTTCATACCTAACACTTATTCGCACGTTGTTTTTCAGACTTCCTATAGCGGTTCCCATTTTTCATCAATGCCAGCCGCTAAGTCTAACTGTTCCAGGGCGTGACATTTATTGCTGAGTGTAATGTTGAACTATTTTTCTTCTCCTTTACTTTGAGGTATCCTCCAGTAAAGCAAGGCCTGTTGACCTGAGTAGTTCTGTTCTTTCGAAGTTTAACTTTGACCATCACTAGGTTATGATCTAAAGCCACGTCTGCTCATGTGTAGACACTGCCATTACTAGATTATGGTCTGAAGCCACATCTACTCCTCTGTAGACGCTGCCATCACTAGGTTGTGGGTCTGAAGCAACGTCCGCTCTTCTGTAAACCCTGCCATCATGCAATGGTAGTCTTAATTTATTTTTTGTGTGCAGATATTGTCAATCTGGTCTTGATATATATGATCTGGGATTACCTATGTTACCTTCTCAATTGTTGTGTGATGAAACATGCTTCTTCCAATGACCAGCTGGTTCCCTGCAAAGAAGTCTACACATATCTCACAATTTTTATTCATTACTGCCAGGTCTTAGTTATTTAACAATGCAATAATAACATTTAACAATATAAATTGAACATGCAGAGATGTTTCAACTGCAGTGGCATTAGTATCATGCAAGTACGAGTGTGTGAGAAGTGCGACCGAAAAAACAATCTGTGACAGAATTTGCAACACCACCTGAGGCAGATAATGGGAACAAACCCAGTTAGTACTAAACAAATCAAGGTCAGTTAGCTGGGATGCATTATAACTAGTCTGAGTTATAACCATAGAGCATATCATATGCAGGTCACCGGTGCACATGTAAGGGGCCGACCTCGACGCCGGTTGATCGAAAGTGTTTCTAACACGCTCAAGAAATTTCACATAACGACACAACAAGTGTCCCACCTGACGATAGAAGAAATCTGCTCATATCACATCTCTGCGACGCCTCATACTTAACTTAACTTAACCTAACGTTTTGATACTGGTTTAGAAGACTCATCAGAGACTGTAGACAACCAGTTACATTTGCATTACCCTGCTCTAAAAACCGTGCTCATCTAATCAATTCTTAAATGCATTAACTGTCTCTGCCTCCACTACCTCCTTGTGCAATGCATTCCTAGCATTCACCACTCTCTGACTAAAACGAATATTTCCTAATATCCAATCTATACCTTTATTTAGCTAATTTGTATCTGTGCCCTCTTGTTTTCGTTGGTGGTTGTATTTTAAAAAACTTGTTATAGTCTAACTTAACCTTCCCTGTGGTTATCTTATAAACCTGTATTAAGTCACCTAATTCTGGAATCCCACTAGAAGATTTGTCGATCTTTTTGTATCCTTTCTAGCATGTGTATATCCCCTCTACGATAAGGACTCCACACCTGTACACAGTACTCCAATCTAGGTCTAACTAATGCTTTATACAGTTTGACTATCACCTCCTTACTCCTATGTTTAATATTTCTTTTTATCATACCTAACATTGCATTTCCTACCTAAATTTGCTCACTCACTTTACATGTATGCTCTATTATAACACCTAGGTCATTTTCCTTATCTATCATTATAATATTGTTCTCGTCCATTCTGTAATTATGTTCCATATTGGATCTACCCACGAGGATGATTATACATTTATCTATATTAAACTCCATTTGCCATTTCACAGACTCTCGAATTTTATCTAAATCCGACCTCAATTTAGTATTAAGTCACCTCGAATTCCTCTAGAATAAAAAAATACATTTTTTCTGTGCTCCCATTCTGTTCACTATATCAGTGTCATTATCTTAATTGACCTACATGACTTCATGTCACAGTTCTAATTGTGTGCCGTTTATACAGGTAGCTAGCAAACTTTTACGGTGACATACTTTTCTAAACCTGACTAGCAGAGTGATGCATCTCCTTGGAATGCATTGCCACAGGAAGTAGTGAAGGTAGGGACAGTTAATGCATTTAAGAATAGATTGGATGTGCACAGCTTTTAGAGCAAGGAAATATAAATGAGACTGGTTGTAAACAGACTTTGCAGAGTCTTCTTAACCAGCAGAAAGACCTTAAGTTAAGTTAAGTTAAATTAAGAGATGCATTAGCGTCAATCTCCGTTGCGGAGAAGGCACTTTATGATGATAATGAACCTGAAAGAAAAATAGACACAATCCATTACAATGTTTGCACCAAACTGCACCATGGTTGTCATGGACCACAAGACCAGCTTGGCTATATGACGCTGCATGGAAACAGTTGGCATTTCTGAGGAATATAAGCTGCTTTTGAGTGATCTCACGTGTGAAAACGAGGTTGTCAAACAAAATGTCCAAGAAGTCATATCTTTATCTGGTGGTAGTGGCATTGCTCTGCATCATCTTTCCAGTGGCTAATACTCAACCAATGCCAATGACTCGTAAGTATGGTCTTCCAATCAATTTAATCAATCAACATGTAACCAGTTCCCGCCGGATCACATGTCTCTACAGTTACACATGACATATTAAATTATTATTCTTTGTCATTCACAGAATTCTTAAATAACGTTCCTCTGTAACACCACATCTATGTTTCTCCCGGTTATTGGTTTATTTGTTTGTTTAATGATTGTCCATAGTTAACTTCAATATTACAAGACTTCCAACAAACATTGTTCCCTTCCGATGCAGCATATGTCTTGAACGAATACTTCTTCTTCTTCGTTCGTTCTCAATCTCCCGCTTCCGTTCTATCGTTAGCCATTAGCTCCAGATCTGTCCACGTCTTTTCTAAATCGGTTGTCTCTGTCAACTATGAAAGTAGTCCGCACCAAAAAGAGTAGTGGTGCAGTGGGTTCCATGCCACTCTAACATCCAAGGCAACGAGGAGGCAGACATACTGGCAAAAGAAGGTTACCACAACCAGATTCTAGTGTGACCTACGAAGAGTTCAAAAAGTTTATTAGGGCAAGAAACATGGCCGAATTGGAAAAAGAGCAAACTGGTTACACCAAAAAATGATGCATATTACCAGTTGAACAGAAGAGAGCAGGTCGTGGTCTTCAGACTTCGCACAGGCCACAACAGACTGAGGTGCCATCTATTCAATAAACTGAAGATAGGTGCTACTGACGAATTCGCCTGTGGTACAGGGAAAATGACAGCTGAACATCTGCTGCAAAATTGCCCGACATACGAGGACCAGAGAAAGCACATGTGGCCATCACCAGTGGCAACACTAGACAACCTCTATGGCAGTGTCGACAGCCTCAGGATGAAAGCTGCTTTCTTCGAACAAATTCAAGTCGACGTCTGACAGCGTACGAAGAAGATAAAGTTGTCTCAAGGAGTCGAGATTTCTTTTCCGCGTGTGCTATGTACTGAACGTGCTTCTCTGGCTCTGGCATTTGCAGTGCAGAGACTACCTTATAATACTATCAGCTGGTTTCATTATTGAGTGTCATACGACATCGTCTTGTCCTATTCTCCTGTTGTACTGTCTGGTTCTTTGCAACAATTCAATATTAGTTATCTATCGTACCATTTCAATCTATCTATTCTGTGCAGACACCCATGTTAAGAAAGGCCTTTCTGTTGCTAATTGTGTTGATCTCCATGTTTTTGAGTCATACAATAGCATTGACTTTACATTAGAATTGAAGATTTGTCATTTTAATTAGACTTTTATTTTCAATTAATTTCCTTGGCTGCTCTAGCCGTTTCTAGTCTTATTTCAGTAGTCTCCCCTTTACCACTACTTGTTTATATTGCTTTCAAGATATGTGCTTTTTCTGCGATTATTGTTCATTTAAACCGGACCTCCAGATTCTCCAATAAATTTTGCTGTCTTTGTTAGGATATCTGTGCATCCGTACAGTTTCTCCTGAAGGGAAGTGCGTGTGGGCAACCTCCTTCTCAGATCTGCGTGCCGTGAGCAGTTCTCAAGTGCGTGGGCTGCTATCAGATTTACCATACAACAGTAACGTATGCTGGATGTACTTATCTTGGATTTGGTGTACAGATAATGTTTCATTCTGTTGTGGCCAGTTAGGAGATGTAGTATGATAACCTGGACTTGTCTGGACAGTTTGTAGTGACGATCCTCTAGTGGTGTTTGGGGTATTCTTCCTGCCACTTGTCTGGACAGTTTGTAGTGACCGTCCTTTGGTGGTGTTTGGGGTATCCTTCCTGCCCCTTGTCTGGACAGTTTGTAGTACCCGTCTTCTAGTGGTGTTTGGGGTATTCTTACTGCCACTTGTCTAGACAGTTTGTAGTGACCGTCCTTTGGTGGTGTTTGGGGTATTCTTCCTGCCACTTGTCTGGACAGTTTGTAGTGACCGTCCTTTGGTGGTGTTTGGGGTATTCTTCCTGCCACTTGTCTGGACAGTTTGTAGTACCCGTCTTCTAGTGGTGTTTGGGGTATTCTTCCTGCCACTTGTCTGGACAGTTTGTAGTGACCGTCCTCTAGTGGTGTTTGGGGTATTCTTCCTGCCACTTGTCTGGACAGTTTGTAGTGACCGTCCTCTAGTGGTGTTTGGGGTATTCTTCCTGCCACTTGTCTGGACAGTTTGTAGTACCCGTCCTCTTGTGGTATTTGGGGTATTCTTCCTGTCACTTGTCTGGACAGTTTGTAGTGACCGTCCTCTGGTGGTGTTTGGGGTATTCTTCCTGCCACTTGTCTGGACAGTTTATAGTGACCGTCCTCTTGTGGTATTTGGGGTATTCTTCCTGTCACTTGTCTGGACAGTTTGTAGTACCCGTCCTTTGGTGGTGTTTGGGGTATTCTTCCTGCCACTTGTCTGGACAGTTTGTAGTGACCGTCCTCTTGTGGTATTTGGGGTATTCTTCCTGTCACTTGTCTGGACAGTTTGCAGTACCAGTCCTCTAGTGGTGTTTGGGGTATTCTTCCTGCCCCTTGTCTGGACAGTTTGTAGTACCCGTCCTTTGGTGGTGTTCGGGATATTCTTCCTGCCCCTTTAAATTGCATTGCTATTTTATTGTGGCTTTTCCTTATAAGCAGTTGGTCAGGTATTCCTCCTGTATCAGTGTTTCTCCCTCTTTGGCTAGACTGTCAACGAAGAAAAGTCAACCGTCAGCAACAGAACAAAAAATCCACGTTCTGCAAGAGCTCAAGAGACAGTACCCTAGCTACCTAGCTACTCTTGGACACGCGTATTTTAACGTCACTGTATGCTGACTGCAATAAGTAGCTGTCGAACATTAGTGGATCTCAAACACTGGTCGAAGTATTGTGCGATTGCCAGAAGGATGTACGAACCCCTATGACAGATGCACGCATGTAACCGAAAACTGATTAAAATCTTGAGCGATTATCAGAAGTGTGTGCTAACCTCTATGACAGAAGTGTGTGATAACCTCTATGACAGAAGTGTGTGAGAACCTCTATGACAGAAGTGTGTGAGAACCTCTAAGACAGAAGTGTGTGCGAACCTCTATGACAAAAGTGTGTGAGAACCTCTATAAGAGAAGTGTGTGAGAACCTCTATGACAGAAGTGTGTGAGAACCCCTATGACAGAAGTGTGTGAGAACCTCTATGACAGAAGTGTGTGATAACCTCTATGACAGAAGTGTGTGAGAACCTCTATGACAGAAGTGTGTGAGAACCTCTATGACAGAAGTGTGTGCGAACCCCTATGACGGAAGTGTTTGAGAATCCTTATGACGGAAGCACGGAAGAAACCCTCTGATAGAAGTGTGTGCGAATCCCTATGACTGAAGTGTGTCTGAACCCCTATGATGGAAGCACGGGAGAACCCATATGACAGAAGTGTGTGCGAACCCCTATGACAGAAGTGTATGAGAACCTATATGACAGAAGTGTGTGAGAACCTCTATGACAGAAGTGAATGCGAATTCCAATGACAGAAGTGTGTGCGAACCCCTATGACAGAAGTATGTGAGAACCTCTATGACAGAAGTGAATGCGAACCCATATGACAGAAGTGTGTGCGAACCCCTATGACAGAAGTGTGTAAGAACCCTTATCACAGAAGTGTGTAAGAACCCTTATGACGGAAGCACGGAAGAAACCCTATGACAGAAGTGTGTGCGAACCCTTATCACAGAAGTGTGTGTGAACCCGTATGATGGAAGCACGGGAGAACCCCTATGACAGAAGTGTGTGCGAACCCTTCTGACAGAAATGTGTGACAACCCTTATGACGGAAGCACGGAATAAACCCTATGATAGAAGTGTGTGAGAACCCTTATGACGGAAGCACGGAAGAAACCATATAACAGAAGTATGTGAGAACCCTTATGACGGAAGCACGGAAAAAACCTTATGACAGAAGTGTTTGAGAACCCTTATGACGGAAGAACGGAAGAAACCCTATGACAGAAGTGTGTGAGAACCTCTTTGACAGAAGTGTGTGAGAACCTCTATGACAGAAGTGTGTGAGAACCCCTATGACAGAAATGTGTGAGAACCTCTATGACAGAAGTGTGTGAGAACCCCTATGACAGAAGTGTGTGCCAACCCCTATGACAGAAGTGTGTGTGAACCGCTGTGATGGAAGCACGAGAGAACCCCTATGACAGAAGTGTGTGCCAACCCCTAGGACAGAAGTGTGTGCGAACCTCTGTGATGGAAGCACGGGAGAACCCCTATGACAGAAGTGGGTGCGAACCCCTATGACAGAAGTGTGTGCGAACCCCTATGACAGCAGTGTGTGTGAACCCCTATGACAGAAGTGTGTGAGAACCCCTATGACAGAAGTGTGTGCGAACCCCTATGGCAGAAGTGTGTGCCAACCCCTATGACAGAAGTGTGTGTGAACCTCTGTGATGGAAGCACGGGAGAACCCCTATGACAGAAGTGTGTGCGAACCCCTATGACAGAAGTGTGTGCGAACCTCTGTGATGGAAGCACGGGAGAACCCCTATGACAGAAGTGGGTGCGAACCCCTATGACAGAAGTGTGTGCGAACCCCTATGACAGCAGTGTGTGTGAACCCCTATGACAGAAGTGTGTGAGAACCCCTATGACAGAAGTGTGTGCGAACCCCTATGGCAGAAGTGTGTGAGAACCTATATGACAGAAGTGTGTGAGAACCTCTATGACAGAAGTGAATGCGAACCCATATGACAGAAGTGTGTGCGAACCCCTATGACAGAAGTGTGTGAGAACCCTTATGACGGAAGCACGGAATAAACCCTATGATAGAAGCGTGTGAGAACCCTTATGACGGAAGCACGGAATAAACCCTATGATAGAAGCGTGTGAGAACCCTTATGACGGAAGCACGGAATAAACCCTATGATAGAAGTGTGTGAGAACCCTTATGACGGAAGCACGGAAGAAACCTTATGACAGAAGTGTTTAAGAACCCTTATGACGGAAGCACGGAAGAAACCCTATGACAGAAGTGTGTGAGAACCTCTTGGACAGAAGTGTGTGAGAACCCCTATGACAGAAATGTGTGAGAGCCCCTATGACAGAAGTGTGTGCCAACCCCACCCCTATGACAGAAGTGTGTGCCAACCCCACCCCTATGACAGAAGTGTGTGCGAACCTCTGTGATGGAAGCACGGGAGAACCCCTATGACAGAAGTGTGTGCGAACCCCTATGACAGAAGTGTGTGCGAACCCCTATGACAGAAGTGTGTGCGAACCTCTGTGATGGAAGCACGGGAGAACCCCTATGACAGAAGTGTGTGCGAACCCCTATGACAGAAGTGTGTGCGAACCCCTATGACAGAAGTGTGTGCGAACCCCTATGACAGAAGTGTGTGCGAACCCCTATGACAGAAGTGTGTGCGAACCCCTATGACAGAAGTGTGTGCGAACCCCTATGACAGAAGTGTGTGCGAATCCCTATGACAGAAGTGTGTGCGAACCCCTATGACTGAAGTGTGTGCGAACTTCTACGACTGAAACAACGATGTAGACAAACCCCAGGCATCGCATCCTATTGCACGAATTACATCTTTATTCCACAGTAGAAACTGGAAAGGTTGAAACTGCCAGAATGTCAGAGGCCAGACAAGCTTTATGAGACGTGAACTACAAGACCTAAGAATTTAGTTATATATTAGATAATTTTTTCTTTGGATAATTATAATCAAGGAATGAAACTGGGTTTATATCCAAAGAAACCATATTGCTAAGTGTTGAAGATGTATAATAAGACATTTTTAGATAGAGATAAATAAGACTGAGATTGATGTGTTCATATCCAGTTATGTAAATAAATGAATAACCTTATTTTATCTGAAAGAATACGTTTTCATGTTTCATTTATATTTTAAATTGCTAGGGGAAGTAATTACGGCAAAGGAAGATAAGTTTGCGAAAATTCACAGTAATTAGAGAAGACAGGGCAGCAAAGAACTCTCAGTTAGTCGTTACCTATCAAAAATAGAAATTTGAAACAATACATTCTCACCAAGTAACAAAGGTAGAGTCCCATATCAGACACTGTCATCGGCGATGAAGTGTTCAAGAATTATTTATGGTTTAATGTTAAAGATTATACTTTGTTCTATCTTGTCCACAGCACCGACAACAATGATGATGATGATGACTACACGTAAGTTATATGCTGGTCTTCCTTATTAATGCATGGTCTTTCTTATCTAACTCTAATTCAAAGCTGAACCCTAACCATAACGCCAAATATAAATTAATCTCGTAAATCCAACACTCTGTAACTCTATATATAATCCTTACTCAAATTCAAATCCAAATCTTAACTCTAACCTTAACTCTATTCCTAATTTTAACACTAACCCTTACTCTAACTTTAACCAAAAAACGTAACTCTTTAACTCATTTTCGATGAAGTAATGTATCTTACCCCCATCTTGGGGAGAGGGCACTAACTTTCAGTCAGGTAAAATATACTGATCAGACATGTTAGTCAGGGTCAGACAAAATATACTGATCAGACATGTTAGTCAGTCTCAGGCAAAATGTCCTGATCAGACATGTTTGTCAGGATCAGGTAAAATATACTGATCAGACATGTTAGTCAGGGTCAGGTAAAATATGCTGATCAGACATGTTAGTCAGGGTCAGGTAAAATATGCTAATCAGACAAGTTAGTCACAGGGTCAAGTAAAATATATTGATCAGACATGTTAGTCAGGGCTATGCAAAATATACTGATCAGATATGTTAGTCAGGGTCAGACAAAATATACTGATCAGACATGTTAGTCAGGGTCAGACAAAAAATACTGATCAGACATGTTAGTCAGGGTCAGGTAAAATATACTGATCAGACATGTTAGTCAGGGTCAGGTAAAATATACTGATCAGACATGTTAGTCAGGGTCAGGTAAAATATACTGATCAGACATGTTAGTCAGGGTCAGGTAAAATATACTGATCAGACATGTTAGTCAGGGTCAGGTAAAATATATTGGCCAAGTCTCTTATCTCACTTTCCCGCACTTCTCCATAGAAACTATCGTTTTATGGAAGTCTTGCTAACGAGGGGAGGGATCGACGGAAACTCCACAGTAGTGCGCGACAGGCAAATGAAGGCAAGCATTTTACAACCGCACGGACGACCTCGGCCCGCCTTAATCAGCACGCTCAGGTTGTGAGGAAACCTACTGTAACCCACCACAACACCCTTTTCAGGGCGCACACAAGAGTAATCTTACTTTTGGTATGCATTAAACAACACCCACTCCCCCCCCCCTTTTCACCTGCCTGGTGAAGTTTAAAGTCTTCTGGGCCTGCAATAAGGTGTCTCGGTCCTAAAATAAGGTGTTTCGGTCCTAAAATAAGGTGTCTCGGTCCTAAAATCAGGTCTATCGGTGCTGAAATTAAGTCTCTCGGCCTTGGAATCATGACTACCCCAAGTCAGGTCTCTCGCCTTTGAAGTTAAGTCACTCACCACAACATACAAGTCAGATCTCTAACCCTTGAAGTTAAGTCACTCACCACAACATACCAGTCAAGTCCCTTGCCCTTGAAGTTAAGTCACTCACCACAACATAAAAGTCTGATCTCTCGCCCTTGAAGTTAAGTCACTCACCACAACATAACAGTCAAGTCCCTTGCCCTTGAAGTTAAGTCACTCACCACAACATAACAGTCAAGTCCCTCGCCTTTGAAGTTAAGTCACTCACCACAACATAACAGTCAAGTCCCTCGCCCTTGAAGTTAAGTCACTCACCACAACATAACAGTCAAGTCCCTCGCCCTTGAAGTTAAGTCACTCACCACAACATAAAAATCAGGTTTATCGTTTATGAATTCGTCTCTCACCCCCAGAAGTCCAAGACTCACGACCGAAAAGCCATTATCTCACACCCCCCCCCCCTTCCCCCCCCCAATCACAAAAGTCTAGTAACTAGAAATCAAACCCTCCCCCCCCCCCCCCCTTCCGTCGAAGTCAAGTCTTTCACCTCTTGCAGTTTTCTCTCTAGCCTTACGCATTTTTGTTTCTCCATCTTAGACGTCTCTCACTCCACCCCCCACCCCCGAAATCTGGTCTTTCACTCCACAGCTCTCCATAAATTTGGTATCTCACTCCATGCAGTCACGTTTCTTATACCCAGAAGCCAGATCTCTCACTCATAAAAGTCAAGTTTCTTACCCCAGAACTCGGTTCTCACACCCAGATCAAGTCTCTAGTCCCCAGAACTCGTCTCTCACCCCCAGAACTGTCTTTCTCCCCCAGAAATAGTCTCTCACCTCCAGAACTGTCTTTCTTCCCCAGAACGCGTCTCTCATCTACATAACTCGTCTCTCACCTCCAGAACTCGCCTGTCACCCCCAGAACTCGTCTCTCACCCCCAGAGCTCGTCTTTCACCCCTAAAACTCGTCTCTAACCCCCAGAACTCACCTCTCACCTCCAGAACTCGTCTCTCATCCCCAGAACTCGTCTCTCGCCCTCAGAACTCGTCTCTCACCCCCAAAACTAGTCTCTCATCCCGAGAACTCGTCTCTCACCCCCAGAATTCAAGTAAAGGACTTTCTGCATAGAATATTCATAAGGAATTGCTTCCTGTTTACGGTAACAAGTGTTTGTCGCGTAAAACGGCCCGTGACTAGGGGAGTACATTTTCTTACAGACATCCGAAAATTTGCTCCTGCCCTGCAGAATTCCAGATCCCGTTGTAGAATAGTAATGACTGAAAGCAGGGAGTCAGTCATACTCTGAGAAGTGACAAATAATGGTTGGACTTGGG
Organism: Ariolimax columbianus; assembly: GCA_036924085.1. Classification (NCBI taxonomy): domain Eukaryota; kingdom Metazoa; phylum Mollusca; class Gastropoda; order Stylommatophora; family Arionidae; genus Ariolimax; species Ariolimax columbianus. The sequence continues at coordinate 23,237,375 of JAVGWX010000010.1, read as the reverse complement.
GACGACTTCGCCATCCTGGAGAAATTATAAACTACAGGGAAAAGGGAGAAAAGACATTTAAACTTCCCGGTAGAAGAGGAGTGACTTGAGTTATAACATGATTGAGAGCTTATTGTAAGTCACGTTTATATCAGTCAGCCCATGAACTGATCGTTATATCCAACATATGAACTTAACCATTGTTTACATTTTCCCTTCTATTTATGACCGTAGAGAAAATGATGATGACAAAAGGTAACTAGATGAAACATTGTCATAAGCGGTTTTCTTATATTGTTCTGTTTTAAAAAAATTGTATTTTTAAAATTGATTGAAGGGGGAGAGTGTGTTATTTTTGGTTTTGTGTGTGCGTTTGTGTTGTCAACCGTATGTTACCGGGGTCTGAAATAGTAGCATAGAATAGTTACACCATAACCTGCCAGCACATCGCAGTAAGCGACTAAAGAAGGTTGAGGTGATAACAGCTATGCCATCCTGTAGAAACGTACGGTTTTATGAACAAGAAATCAAATGTATACCCGATGACAGAATACTCTACACTATATAGCAAGAGAGGAACGACAAAGCCGAGCTATGTTGTGCACAGCAAGGGTCTCGTTGACCAAATTGTGGACACAGTCAAAAGCCTCCGCGTCGGGACACGGAAAAACAGGAAGTTTGACACGGAAAGCCTGACGCACTGGTCTAACACACTCCTCGCGGCCCTTACGCCAAGGCAGTGGAGTACACGGTTCCACGTGGGGAGTCTGTAGGGATTTCGGTCGACACGTTATGCATTGACACGGCCTCAGAAGTTGGATATGGTAGTGGTCAATCTACGCAACAGGCCTTTGACGCCTACGCCAAAATGTATTATTTTTATTTGCTTTTCTCTTGATTGTACATTGCTTGAAACAGAAATGTTGAAAGAAAGAAGTTGATAATCGGAATAACATCAGTATACTGGACTGGAAACATAGTTTGCAGTTGTACGTGACGAAGGTGGCTCGAGGATACGGAATACCCAGGAGTGGAAATACTAATAAAGGAGATCGGTCGCGCTGTTAAATTTATAGCAGGGGTTCGAACACTTGGTCCACCTTACAGTAGCCAAGTTGTGTGCATGACTCCAAAGAGCTACATACAGTAGCAACCATTCCACGACACCTGCCTTGACCAAGTGGTCAATATTTGCGGTGCTCCATTCAATGGAGACCTTCTCGGATAGAAAGACTCGATAGTCCAATTATCAATATTCTATAGGAAAGTCCACGCTGGTAATAGAAACGTGCTTTCTTGCATGTAAATACGGACAGCCAAAGGTAACGGAAGCACCTCCCAATAGAAGACGAATTCACTGGACAAAACACGGTGCAGTACAACCAGTTACACAAAGACGGCAACAGACATGATATCAGTCTCACAAAGACGGTCACAGACATGAGACCAGTCCCTCAAAGACGGTCACAGACATGAGACCAGTCTCACAAAGACGGTCACAGACATGAGACCAGTCCCTCAAAGACGGTCACAGACATGAGACCAGTCTTTCAAAGACGGCCACAGACATGAGACCAGTCTCATAAAGGGAGTCACAGACTTGAGACCAGTCTCATATAAACGGTCGCAGACATGACACCCGTCCCACAAAGACAACCACTGACATGAGACCAGTCTCATAAAGACAGCCCTGACGTGAGCCCAGTCTCACAAAGACGGTCACAGACGTAAGACCAGTCTCACAAAGACGACCCAGACGTGAGACCACTCTCATAAAGGGAGTCACAGACATGAGACCAGTCTTTCTTCTTCTTCTTCTTCTGCGTACACAGTCAGACAGTAACCATTATTTTTTCGAGAAAAGCGGCGGTCATCCTGAGACTCTCGCCACTACCATAGAGCTTGTCTTGCAGTTCCACTGGCAATGGCCACATCTGCTCTCTCTGATCCTCGTATGTCGGGCAGTTCTGCAGCAGATGTTCAGTGGTCATTTTACCAGTACCGCACGGGCATTCGTCGGTACACCCTATCTTCAATTTGTTGAATAGGTGGTACCTCAGTCTGTTGTGGCCAGTGCGAAGTCTGAAGACAACGACCTGCTCTCTTCGGTTCAACTGGTAATAGGCATCGTTTTTGGTGTAACCAGTATGTTCGGTTTCCCATTTGGTCATGTATCTGGCTTTGATAAGCCGTTTTGACTCTTCGTACGTCATACTGGTATCTGTTTGTGGTAGCCTTGCACCTTCTTTTGCCAGTCTGTCTGCCTCCTCGTTGCCTTGGATGTTGCAGTGGGACGGAACCCACTGTACCACTACCCTTTTTGGTGCGGACTGCTGGCACAGTTTGCAGAGTGCTGCTCTTAAGTCATTAAGCTCAGTGTTTTTCTGGCTTTTTAGCGCTGTGACTACGGCGAGAGCATCTGTCAGCAGGACTATATGGCTCTCATTTTCACTGTGTGTTACCATTTCTTCCACTGCCGCCCTCAGTGCCTCTGCCTCCGCTCTGAAACCGCTTGTGTACTTACCAGTAGCGAATGACAGTGTTATTTTTCTGCCATTTGGTAGGTTCAGGAATGCTCCTGCCCCTCCGTTCTGTGTAGTGTTTGTTACAGAACCGTCGGTGTATGCATGGGTCCAGTCCATGCTTGGGTAGCTTTTCGTTATGAAGCTTAGGGTAGTGTCTCTCCTTTCTTTTTCAGTCTGGCAGTTTTTGTTTGCAATACCTGGTATATTTTCTACCACCTCTGGAAATATATCCTGCCTCCAAGTAGGTTTTCGTACAGTAGTGATGGGTTTTGGTGTTGTTAGTGCGTTTATGGGATCTTCGTGCATCTTTGCTTTGGCTATTTCTGCAAAGTTTCTCCGCTTTAGTTTCCCATTTCCCAGATTGTTTAGTCTCTGGTACATTGGATGGTCCGTCAGTCTTCGGAGTTTCTCTGACTGCAGCTGGGCTCTGCAGTCTCTTCTATCGGTCATGGATTGCAGTTTTGTAATCTTTTCAAGTTCTACAATTGGCGTTGACTTCATGCCACCTGTTATAATTCTCATGGCTTGGTTTTGAAGTTTGTTAACTTTATCGAAGTTCGCCTTCGCTGCTGTTGTCCATGCCGCAATGCCATACTCGAGAACTAGACCAGTCTTTCAAAGACGGCCACAGACATGAGACCAGTCTCATAAAGGGAGTCACAGACATGAGACCAGTCTCACAAAGACGGTCACAGACATGAGACCAGTCTCACAAAGACGGTTACAGACATGAGACCAGTCTCACAAAGACGGTTACAGACATGAGACCAGTCTCACAAAGACGGTCACAGACATGAGACCAGTCTCACAAAGACGGTTACAGACATGAGACCAGTCTCACAAAGACGGTTACAGACATGAGACCAGTCTCACAAAGACGGTCACAGACATGAGACCAGTCTCACAAAGACGGTCACAGACATGAAACCAGTCTCACAAAGACGGTTACAGACATGAGACCAGTCTCACAAAGACGGTCACAGACATAAGACCAGTCTCTCAAAGACGGCCACAGACATGAGACCAGTCTCATAAAGGGAGCCACAGACATGAGACCAGTCTCACAAAGACGGTCACAAACATGACACCTGTCCCACAAAGACGGCCACTGACATGACACCCGTCCCACAAAGACAGCCCAGACGTGAGACAAGTCTCACAAAGACGGTTACAGACATGAGACCAGTCTCACAAAGACGGTCACAGACATGAGACCAGTCTCACAAAGACGGTTACAGACATGAGACCAGTCTCACAAAGACGGTTACAGACATGAGACCAGTCTCACAAAGACGGTTACAGACATGAGACCAGTCTCACAAAGACGGTCACAGACATGAGACCAGTCTCACAAAGTCGGCCACAGACATGAGACCAGTCTCACAAAGACGGTCACAGACATGAAACCAGTCTCACAAAGACGGTTACAGACATGAGACCAGTCTCACAAAGACGGTCACAGACATGAGACCAGTCTCACAAAGACGGTCACAGACATGAGACAAGTCTCACAAAGACGGTCACAGACATGAGACCAGTCTCACAAAAACGGTTACAGACATGAGACCAGTCTCACAAAGATGGTCACAGACATGAGACCAGTCTCACAAAGACGGTTACAGACATGAGACCAGTCTCACAAAGACGGTTACAGACATGAGACCAATCTCACAAAGACGGTCACAGACATGAGACCAGTCTCACAAAGACGGTCACAGACATGAAACCAGTCTCACAAAGACGGTCACAGACATGAGACCAGTCTCACAAAGACGGTCACAGACATGAGACCAGTCTCACAAAGACGGTCACAGACATGAGCCCAGTCTCACAAAGACGGTCACAGACATGAGACCAGTCTCACAAAGACGGTCACAGACATGAGACCAGTCTCACAAAGACGGTTACAGACATGAGACCAGTCTCACAAAGGCGGTTACAGACATGAGACCAGTCTCACAAAGACGGTTACAGACATGAGACCAGTCTCACAAAGACGGTCACAGACATGAGACCAGTCTCACAAAGACGGTCACAGACGTGGGCTAATGTTGTCACTATTAATGTGCATGACTGATGTCGAACAAAATATTTATAGAGGCGTCAAGAAATGTTTCATGTTTTATTTCGTTGGCATTTGACCCACATTTATTGTAATGTTTTGCTGAATTATTTGTTTTGTATTTCTCATTATGCATTATTTTCTTAACTTGAACAAATATAAAAAATGTAATTGTATTTTAAGAAAATTTAAAATGTATTTTAGTTGTTTAAAACAATATGCATGTTATCACAGATACAATATAACACACATACAACAATATACATGTTATAACAGATAAACACACATACAACAATATCCATGTTCTCACAGAAACAATATAACACACATACAATAATATTCATGTTCTCACCGGTACAATATAACACATATACAACACTATACATGTTCTCGAATATGTAATAGAACGCCAACATTCAGTCGTTATCAAGGCTAACCAGAGGCCGGCTGGCACTCCATCTTAGCTATTAAAACGCCCTGATAAAACCAAAAGTACTGGGTCTAGTTGGTCATACCTCGCCAAAGTAGGGCCAAAAATATCTGCCGAACCTCGCCAAAGTAGGGCCAAAAATATCTGCCGAACCTCGCCAAAGTAGGGCCAAAAACAACACGTCGTATCTCGCCAAAGTAAGGCTAAAAATAGTATGTCGTACCTGGCGAAAGTAAGACCAAAAATAATATGCTGTACGTCGCAAAGTAAAGCTAAAAAATAACACGTCGTATCTCACCAAAGTAAGATCAAAATTAACACGTCGTACCTCGCGTAGCGCAGTGGTTAGCGCGCTGGCTTCGCATCTGAGTGGTCCTGGGTTCATTCCCCAGTTGAGGCGGTAATGTTTTTTTCAGACCGCAATGGCTCCCGGGTCGACCCAGCCTTAAATGGGTACCGGTTCAGTCCGGGAAGTAAAATCGGCGAGGGAGAGGAGATGGCTACCGTCCTCATATAGCCGAGCCTTTGAAATGTGAGATCGCTAACACCTCACACCCCTACGGCAGTAATGCTATGGGATACTTTACTTTACTTTACTTTACCTCGCCAAAGCAAGACCAAAAATTACGTCGTACCTAGCCAAAGTAAGGCCAAAAATAATCTGCCGTATTTGGCTAAATCCAAACTAGCATTACCAATGGGCGAAGTGTGGAAACGCTTTTTGTTGCCTGGTCGCTATGGTAGCCAGAATGAACATTCTGGTTCTACTTGAACAGCTGATCATGGGACACAAGCAAGGAATTTGAGCCAGGCTAATGAGCCCCTAATGTATATTAACATAGCTCAAAGGAAACTAATGGTAGCATTAAAACTATCATGGCCAAGTGTGTGCTGAAAACTAATAACTACATAAATGGTAAATAAAACAAGATTGCATCTCTCCGCCTCGCTCAACCATAGACATAGATATATGCGACGAGAAACACTATGGAAGCATGGATTGAAACAGCAATGGAAGCAGATGACGCCTAACAACACGTGGGAGTCAATATGAGAAACAATACAGTGGGATGGATCGACATACAACAACAGCTACAGAGTTTCACAGATAAGAAGATTGCACCTCCCACACGAATTCAGAAGAGAAATTAAATAAGAAATTAAACAGATTTTAAATAATGGGGACACAAAGAAACACGAGAAAAAAATATTGCACCTCCTCATGTTACCGAGGCTCGAAAGAGAAGACGATGATAGTAACGCTGCAACCCGATAGGCATGTTGGAAGAGGTGACTATGGTGGATGGGCATGGGGCTGGCTAACCAAGCCTGTTGAAACTTGAAGCCACAAAAACTTCAATTGACATATCCGGGTCACAAGTTTCGTGTATTTGTTGAAGACCTATGCCTCACAGGAAGCTTTCAAAATTTGGATTGATGACGAAGGATAACAAAATCGCGAAGTAAGGAACGCGTCACTCTGGTTCATATAACCTCACCTAACTTTACCTCACCCCATGTTCACCCCAGCTCAGCTCGCCTCGCTCAGCCTTACCTCACCAAACTTCATCTCACCTCACCCTAGTTCACATCACCTCACCTCCCCTCACTCTCTCACCTCCCATCACTTTAAAATACTTCACCTCATCTTCATCTCACCTGGTCTCACCTCACCTCACCCCACCACAACTCATCTTACACTATTTTACCTCATCCTATATGGCATCGGATCTCATCACGTCTTGCCTAAAACCTACACCTCAGCCCTCCCCCATCTTCACCTCACTACACATAACCTCACCTCGCCTCACCCCCACACCTCACCTCACACTACCTCATCCCAATATACATGACCACACATCACTATCTTTTCACCTCATCTCGCCACCATCTGATTGACATGACTTGACCTCACTCCACCTTCTTACATCACCTCGTCCCACCTCACCCACCTTACGTGTTTCTACTTCACCTCACCTGACCTCACACCCTCTCACCTCGCCTCGCCTAATACTCCTACCTCTGCTATCAACCCACCTCACCTAACTACACATAATCTCACATCACCCCGTTCCACCTCACCTCACCTTACTTCCATCTCACCTGATCAGAACTAACCTCACTCTACCTTCTCCCACGCCACATCACCTTACCCCCGTTTCGCCTAATCCAACTGCACTTTATGTGACCTCACTCCACTTCACCTCTTCCGCACTCCATCTTATCTGTTCTCACCTCGTCTCACCTGATATGGCATCACCTCACCTCACCTCGCCTCGCCTCACCACACCTCATTTTACCTCATGAAAAACGTTAGCCTTGAATCTTAAAACACACATTTAATATTAGCTTGAAAAGCGGCAATGTATCTTCATATATGTTTTGCCTCCAGTAGCGACAGGCTTCAGTCCACCGTCTGAAAATGGGTACCTGACCTACGATAAGAAATAGAAAAATCTGAGACCTCAAAAATGTGTCTCTAATTCTTCATCCCTGGCAATAGGCTATGGTATGAGGCTGTCTCAATGCATACGTTTCACATTAGATACTGTTTACATCATATATGTTTTACATTAGATATGTTTTACATCAGATATGTTTTACATCAGATATGTTTTACATAAGATATGTTTTACATCAGCTATGTTTTACATCAGATACCTTTTACATCAGATTAGTTTTACATCAGATACTTGAATGTTTTACATCAAATACGTTTTACTTTAGATGTTTTACATCAAATGTTTTACTTTAGAGGTTTTACTTTAGATGTTTTACATCAAATATGTTTTACATCAAATATGTTTTACTTAGATGTTTTATATCTGATACGTTTTACTTCACATACGTTTTGCAGTAGATATATTTTACTTCAGATTTGTTTTACACTAGATACTTACTTACTTAGTCGCTCCTCTTCTACCGTGAGGTGTAGAGGTGCTTGTAATCAGTTTTTTTTAAAGACAAACAGGTGATTAGCCTGTTGTGTCTTTGCATGGTGGAGGGGCTGCCTCCTTACAGCCTCCATGCCTGCCGACCTGTTTTTGTCCACGGCTGCTTATTTATTCGCAGCTAACCTCCAAATTAGGAGGCCTTTCAGCAATCAGCAACCCTGCTGACGCGCCTGGTAGGAGGTAGGTGCCTCCCCCAGGGATATCTTCTTCTTCTTCTTCTGCGTACACAGTCAGACAGTAACCATTATTTTTTCGAGAAAAGCGGCGGTCATCCTGAGGCTCTCGCCACTGCCATAGAGCTTGTCTTGCAGTTCCACTGGTAATGGCCACATCTGCTCTCTCTGATCCTCGTATGTCGGGCAGTTCTGTAGCAGATGTTCAGTGGTCATTTTACCAGTACCGCACGGGCATTCGTCGGTACACCCTATCTTCAATTTGTTGAATAGGTGGTACCTCAGTCTGTTGTGGCCAGTGCGAAGTCTGAAGACAACTACCTGCTCTCTTCGGTTCAACTGGTAATAGGCATCGTTTTTGGCCCCAGGGATATGATTTACACCACATGTTTTTTCCATCATATACGTTTTTCCTCAGATGCTTTTTACATTATATACGTTTAATATCATTTACTTTTTGCATAAGATGTTTCACATTATATACTTTTTAAATCATAAACTTTTTACATGAGACACTTTTAAATTAGATACGTTTGATTTCATATACATTTTACATCAAATATGTTTTACATCAAATATATTTTACATCAAATATTTTTTACAACAAATATATATTACATCAGATATGTAAAGATACTTTTTATATCAGAAAGGTTATGTATATTTACATCTACAACATGGATATATCTCGTATATATTGACACTTGCAAGTGATTTATTATCTTGTTATATTTATTTCCTTAGCGATGAGTGGCAGTGGTATGTAAGATTGTCTCTTCTCTTCTGTTCAATGATGTAATTAAACCACAATTTAATTATATGTATTATCTGTATAACCATTATAATGTGTCTGTATGTTACTGTTTGTCATTGAGTATGTCTGCCCTGTCCTTTAGGATGTCTGTTTTGTCTTTTATGGTGTCTTTCCCTTAGGATGTCTGTTCTTTAGGGTGTCTGTCCTTTAGTGTGTCTGTTCTTTAATGTGTCTGTCCTTTAGGGTATCTGTCCTTTAGGGTGTATGTCCTTTAGAATGTATGTCTTGTCCTTTAGTGTGTCTGTCCTGTAGGGTATCTGTCCTTTAGTGTTTCTGTCCTTTAGGGTGTATGTCCTTAAGGATGTCTGTCCTGTCCTTTAGTGTGTCTGTCCTGTCCTTTAGTGTGTCTGTCCTTTAGTATGTCTGTTCTTTAGGATGTATGTCTTGTCCTTTAATGTGTCTGTCCTGTACGGTTTCTGTCCTTTAGTGTTTCTGTCCTTTAGGGTGTATGTCCTTTAGTGTGTATGTCTGGTCCTTTAGTGTGTCTGTCCTTTAGGGTATCTGTCCTTAAGAATATATGTCCTGTCCTTTAGTGTGTCTGTCTTGTAGGGTGTCTGTCCTTTAGTGTGTCTGTATTTTTCTTTAGTGTGTCTGTCCTTTAGTGTGTCTGTCCTTTGGGGTGTCTGTCCTTTAGTGTGCATGTCCTGTCCTTTAGTGTGCCTGTCCTGTCCTTTAGTGTGTCTGTCCTTTAGGGTGTATGTCCTTTAGGGTGTCTGCCCTTTAGGGTGTATGTCCTTTAGAATGTCTGTCTTGTCCTTTAGTGTGTCTGTCCTTTAGGGTGTCTGTCCTTTAGTGTGTTTGTCCTTTAGGATGTCTGTCCTTTAGTGTGTCTGTCCTTTGGGGTGTCTGTCCTTTAGTGTGCATGTCCTGTCCTTTTGTGTGCCTGTCCTGTCCTTTAGTGTGTCTGTCCTTTAGGGTGTATGTCCTTTAGGGTGTCTGCCCTTTAGGGTGTATGTCCTTTAGAATGTCTGTCTTGTCCTTTAGTGTGCCTGTCCTTTAGGGTTTCTTTCCTGTCATTTAGTGCGTCTGTACTTTAGTGTGTCTCTCCTGTCCTTTAGTGTGTCTGTCTTTTAACGTGTCTGTCCTTTTGTGTGTATGTCTTTTAGTGTTCTGTCCTGCAGCATATTGGTTCCTAAATTACAGTTACTGAAGGCAGGACAGAGATGAAGCAAATTGAACACTCGACTTCTTAAAAAAACGCTGAGACCCGATTCAACAAACGCTGATATTTCATGCCTTTCAACATTGTATAGCTGCTTACATCAGGGTCAGGAACTTATAGCTGGGTACTTGCATCAGGTCAGCGAACTATAGCTGGCTGCTTGCATCAGGGTCAGTGAACTATAGCTGGGTGCTTGCATCAGGGTCAGGGAACCATAGCTGAGTGCTTGCATCAGGGTCAGGGAACTATAGCTGGGTGCTTGCATCAGGGTCAGGGAACCATAGCTGAGTGCTTGCATCAGGGTCAGTTAATCAGAGCTGGTCAATTGCATCAGGGTCAGAAATCATGGATGACTGTTTGTATCAGGGTGAGTGAATAAAAGCTGTGTCCGTCAGGATCAGCGAACCATAGCCGGCTGATTGCCGCAGGGTCAGCAAACCATAGCTGGCTGATTGCCACAGGGTCAGCGAACCATAGCTGGCCAATTGCATCAGGTTCAGCGAACCAGAGTTGGCTGTTTGCATAAGGGTCAGCAAACCATAGGTGAGTGATTGCACCAGGGTCAGGGAATCAGAGCTGACCAAGACTCCATTCCACCTCCAGGTTGTGACCCTGGAAACAGACTGCCGAGAGAATATGGATCTCAGAGGGAAGGTAAACACGGTTCTAAACGAGTCGTGATGAAACCGAATGAAAGACGCTACAAACATCAACACTGCGTAACAAAACTTTCTTTTCATTACAAACGAGGATGAAGAGGAAGAAGAAGATGAATAATAATAATATAATAATAATTAGAAGAAGAAGAAGAAGAAGAAGAAGAAGAAGAAGAAAAACAAAAAGACTAGTCACATTGAATACAACACTTTATCACTTCTGCTATAGGACTGCCTTTCTTTATACTTTCACCGAAAGCGATAGGTCGCCAGATTGCTGCAGGGCCCAACAGGGAAATCTCTTTCCCTCTCTCGCTCTCTTTCTCTTTCTCCCTCTCTCTCCCTCTCGCTCTCGCCCTCTCTCTCCCCCTCTCTCTATCTCTCTCTCTCTCTCTCTCTCTCTCTCTAAAATGCTAACATAAGCAGTACAATGCGACGGTTTATTGAAGCGTGTCGACATTTTCTGTCACATGATGTTGTTTAATGCCCAGTAAGTTTACTTGTTTGTGCTCCCTGACAAGGTCGCTAAGTAGCGGGCTGTAGCAGCTTTCCTCCCATCCCTAGCATCCTGATGAAGATGGACTGCGACCCCCCAGCCGGTTGTACTACGCCTGACTTCATCTGCCTGACTCTCACTAATACAAGGAACACTTTCATATACACCTCTGCGGGGGCGGCGTGGCGTAGTGGTTAAGTGGCTCACATGGGTTCGATCCCCATCACAGCACCGGCCGTTACCCTGGGGAAGCAATCCTTAGAAAATGCAGGAGGAAGCAGACCCTTACATAAAATGCATGCTGAAGTCGGATGCACTGGGCCGACAGGCGCAAAATAAAAACCACAGTGCAACGCACACCGCCTTGGGGAATAGAGAAATAAGGCGAACGCAAACAAACAAAAATATATACACTTCTGTTTCCAAGGAACGCTACCCTGCAGAGAGGGGTGGTCTTTGTCAGTATATTGTGCCTAAACCTGACGCGACGTTCTGGTCAGTATGCTATGTCTGGCCGGACTAGCGTCTCGGTTCCCTTCCTGTCAGTTGTAAAATCACGTAAAAGCACAATGGTACTGCCACGCTATCCAGCAGCTTGCAGAATAGTTTTATTTAGGTTACCAACCATAGTTATCATGCTGCAGTTATGTGTATGGTCTCACAAAGTCTGCCCGTGAGCATGACAAACCTGTCCAGGTCAGCTGTTTTGTAGTTCCAGTAAGGCAAAGGTTGTTTGCGTGTATGGTGAACACATTTCACATTTATTGCTAAACCAATACATATGTAGTCGCTGCCTGGTCTTTGACAGAGAACTTCTCTATCAGTTTTATTATGGATTTTCTCTATGGAGAATTCTTGATCTGTGGTAGAGGTTATCTGTGGTAAAGGCTAAGGTATGTGGTGTTTTATTATGATTTAGGAATTCAGTTAATATAACTTTCTAGCAACTAAAATGAAAGTGTATGTGGACAAATATTAAGTGGGAGTGAAAAAGGTTGGAATATGCTACAGATGTTCATCGAATCAAAAAGAGGGAGATGAGGTGCTGATTAGTTGTATAGAAAAGGCAAGTGAAGGGGATAGTTGAGCTATACCTATTTACGATGTTATCGGAGTTTGACCGTCAGCACCGCCCTAGCTTCGCTGTATTTTGAGGTTCTGTGCCATCATCTGGAGTAGAAGCTCAGTTCATCATCAGACCTACGTGGAGATTTGTATCAATTTCCCAGTCCTCTACTACATCTCATCTACTATCTGTGTCTGAATATCTCTATTTTTCTCCAATCACTCTGCAGTTGGAGCTCTTTATATTATGTAATGGCAGGTGTACCAGGGTTAAGGTTATCGATATCCCAGGTCACGGTACCAAATTATATTATGTAGCAGCGTAAGCTTTAGCTGAGTAGTTATCTTGAAGATGTCCTGGTCACTCGGACTAATTGAAGTATAGCTGGTAGGGTAAGGTTATTGCTGAGTAATATTTATCCTAAAATTTGACAATTATCTAAGCAGCGACGCGATTTCAACACAGTAAACACCAACACTATCGTTAACCATTGAGACAAAATAATATAATTTATTAACATGAATAATGATTTACATAAACTCATCAAAATACAAAGAACTTCTAAACTAAATAAATATATATAATATTAAGAGCTACGTCAGAGGATTTAAGCACTAGTTTTTGATGGTTCCTCCAAATCTATGATACCCAGATTCTTAGTCTACCTCTGCAACAGCAAAACTTCACAACTCTAATACTATTCTAGCCACAACTTAATGGCTCCAGTTAGCTAGCCATGTTCTATCTGCACACTCAATACACTCTCATAAACTCGTCCTCATGCGATCCGTAAACCCAACATATATTCAGATCTCGTCCTCATGCGATCTGTACACTCGCATCAATTCAGAGTACACAGCGTTCACAAGATGTCCCGCACTCCCAACTTACATTCAGATTTCGTCTTTAGACGATCTGTACACTCGTAAAACAATCAGAACACTTATTCAGGTGATGTCCATCATAAGCCCTTATTAAGCACGACTGGTCCAGCTCGAGGTGTATGATGGGACAACCACACAGTAAACTCTCTTTCTTCCAGTCTATTCCCAATCTCACAGTCAGTCTATTCCCCGATCTCACAGCCAGTCTATTCCCCAATCTCACAGCCAGTCTATTCCCCAATCTCACAGTCATTCTATTCCCCAATCTCACAGCCGGTCACTTCCCCAATCTCACAGCCAGTGTATTCCCCAACCTCACAGCCAGTGTATTCTCCAACCTCACAGCCAGTCTATTCCCCAATCTCAAATCCAGTCTATTCCCCAATCTCACAGCCAGTCTCCCAAATGTATCTCTACAGTGTCTTTTATAGACTCAAATAACAACCATGGCCGTCCAATGCCCTTCTCTGGGTCGGCTGATTTAGCCAACACTCCAACTTGGAACTACCCAATCTAAAATGTTGTTGGCCGTCTATCTACGGGTCACTGTCATTCTAAATGTGGTAGCCTATTGTGTAAGTATTCGTTGTCAACAACCCCTTAGCCTGTTAAGTCTGACGTCAGAGTGGTCAGTTCTGACACCCACTCCTGTACTAGACAAAGTCTTCTACCTAACATGTACTTAACTCCTCGTTTCCTTGTCGAGCTAGTGTCGAAACGGTGATTACTCTGGCGTGATATATGTCCTTTTTATTACTAGAGGATACCGTCGCCAACTCACTCTATCCCCTGCCATAAACTATCATGGTCCACGAAAAACTGGAACTGTCCTCTCATGGTCCACGAAAAACTGGAACTGTCATAGGGAACTGGAACTGTCACACAGGAACAAATAATTTAAAGAGAGGTGGTACAGAAAAAAGTATGCAAAGCTACAAGCGTCTGATGAGAACACTCAAAGTAATAAGGTGCAGGGGGGTCAGCATAATGGGTATTTTAGAAAGCGGATGGTTTAGATTATTTAAACATTACGATAATGAGTATCAACTTCAGGTTGCACAGGATGTGTCCATATATGGGTATGGGGTTTATTGATGAGAAATAGATAAACATAAAAGGCTAGACAGGAAAGAATTATATATAAACCTGAGAGAACAACATGATGTAGCGAAGTATATGTTTGATTACTGTACTAAAAATGTTAACTAGTAAGGCCTATGAAGTATGAGACCAAAGATATTCCTAAAACAGGATTATAAAGAGAATGTAGTCAAAGGGGAGAGTTGAGGTCAGGTAAGCGTGAAATCAGTAGTGGAATAGCAAAATTAAAATGGAAAAGCAAAAGCAAAAATTAGACCAAAAATAACAAATAATAAACTAAAATGTTTTTATGCAAGTGAACAGTCATTTTTTGTTTGTTTTTGCGTTCGCATTATTTCTCTATTTCCCAAGGTGATGCGCGTTGCATTACGTTTCTATTTTGCGCCTGTCGGTTCAGTGCATCCGAATTCGGCATACATTTTATGTAAGGGTCTTCTTCCACCTGTATTTTCTAAGGGTTTGCTTCCCCGTGGTAAAGGCCGGTGCTATGATTGGGCAGCTAATCCGGCCTCTTAATCACTAGGCCACTCGGCCCCCAAGCATCGTCAATGAAAGAGAAGAATTGGGACTGTATGTAGAAGAAGAAAACCAGATATAATAGGGTTCACAGAGTCAAGGCCATATGAAGATATTGCAGATAGTGAACTTGAAATAGAGGCCTCTACAATGTTAAGGAAGGATAGGGTAGTTGGAGACAAGGCTAAGGTAGTTGGTGTTTTATTATGATTTATGAATTCAGTTAATATAACTTTCTAGCAACAAAAATGAAAGTGTATGTGAACAAATATTAAGTGGGGGTGTTTGGAGTATGCTACAGATGTTCAAAAAAGAGGGAGATGAGGAGCTGATTATTAGTATAGAAAAGGCAAGTGAAGGGAATAGCTTGACCGTCAGCACCGCCCTAGCTTCGCTTTATTTTGATGTCGTGCACATCGAGTCTCTGAGTGGCGGAGTGGTAAAGCACTCGCCTCTCACGACAAAGGTACCGGGTTAGATTCCTGGTATCAACACACTTCGGTCGATCCAACAGTAAATAGGTTTCTGACTGACTGCTGGGGAAGACAGAGCTGCGAGGAAGGGAACTGGCTACTCCAGTTGAGCACAACAAAATCTCTCACACACTCTACCCACACCAGCAGTGTCAAATATTGAACTACCTTTAACACACTGATGACCTCTTTTCGCTTTTCTTTCCACAAGTTCCTACAGGGCATTTCAATGGTAGAGCCCTGATTGGCTGGTTTGTACTAAACACGATCCTCATCACAAGGCTGATTTCGTGAGCCTCACAGAGTGGACCAGTAACAGGGATATGGCGATCCTAAACCGGCCTGTCATATCTAATGTTATACTTTTATGAGGGCCGTGTATTTTGTCTTTATACTTGCATGACATCCTCACTTGTGTTTTTGATAATTACAATGTATTAGTATGTGTTTTACGATTTATTCATCTGATGTTTATTAAGCATACATTTCTGAATTTGTTGCAGGAGGATATCTTTGATAACTGAATTTCTTTGATTGATTTTTCATAGCTGTGATCTTTTATAATTCTGATTGATCGTTCACAGATATGATTGATCTCTTATAGCTATGATTGATCTTTCATTTTTCTGATTGATCTTTCATAGCTTTGATTGATCTCTTATAGCTATGATTGATTTTTCATAGCTTTGGTTGATTGTTTTAGCTATGATTGATCTTTCATAGCTTTGATTGATCTCTTTTAGCTATTGTTGATCTTTCAAAGCTTTGATTGTTCTCGTATAAGTATGATTGATCTTTCATAATGCTGATTGATTTTGCATAACTTTGAATGATCTCATAGCTATACTTGATCTTTCATAATTTTGATTTATCTATCATAGCTTTAACTGATCTCTTATAGCTATGATTTATCTTTCATAGCATTTTATTTATCTCTTTTAGCTATTATTGATTTTTCATAGCTCTGATTGATCTCTTATTGCTCTGATTGATCTTTCATAATTCTTATTAGCCTTGATCGATCTCTTTTAGCTGTGATTCATCTTTCATAAATCTGATTGATTTGTCATAGCTCTGATTGATCTATTATAGCTCTGATTGATCTTTTATAGCTTTGATTGATCTCTTATAGCTCTGGTTGATCTTTGATAACTAAGATTTGATTGGTTAAATAAATTATATTTGCGTTCGCCTTTTATCGTATAGTGGCGTACTTTGTACTGTTTTTTTGGTGCTTAATTGTTAAGTGTGTCAGACCTCAGCGTGAATTTCTTTTAAATAGGATTAGTTCCTATACCTTGCTGTGTCTAGGTTGCGAGACAAGCAAGCTCGTATTTGGATCCACGTCATTAACCGCTACCTCCCGTTATTCCTCGCCAATGATTGAATGATTGATTCCTATTTTCAGTTCAATTGGAGCAGAGGACCACAACTACATGTAGTATTTTTGCAGGAAACCTGTATGCGAAAATTTGCAGTGGCAGTTAAAATAGCCACAGTCTTACATGATTATGTTCTTAGTCGTACTCGCATCCCTCTTTATGTGCCTTCATGACATGTTTTTATCTCTTCCACGTGTGTCTTTTGGTATGCCTCTACCTCTCTTTCCCTGGAGATTCCAGAACAAAGATTGCCTTGTTATGATATCAGTTAGTCTACTTAACGTGTGTGCTGTCCAGCGGAAACGCCTTCTTCTTACCTCCTGCCCTACTGTTACCTGTCTGGTTCTTCCCAACAGTTTCACATTAGTAATCTTATCATACCATTTCAATCAATTATTTTAAACTGCACAAATATATATTTTTTTTTTTAAATATGTGCTTTTGCAATCACTTGAATTTTCTACACGCAGAGACTGCAATCATGCATGTTGGTGAACCATTGTGGGCAGAGACTGCAATCATGAATGTTGGTGAACCATTGTGGGCAGAGATTCGAATCATGAATGTTGGCGAATCATTGTGGGCAGAGACTGCAATCATGAAAGTTGGTGAACCATTGTGGGCAGAGACTGCAATCATGAATGTTGGTGAGCCATTGTGGGCAGAGACTGCAATCATGAATGTTGTTGAACCATTGTGGGCAGAGACTGCAATCATGAATGTTGGTGAACCATTGTGGGCAGAGACTGCAATCATGAATGTTGGTGAACCATTGTGGGCAGAGATTCGAATCATGAATGTTGGTGAATCATTGTGGGCAGAGATTCGAATCATGAATGTTGGTGAATCATTGTGGGCAGAGACTGCAATCATGAATGTTGGTGAATCATTGTGGGCAGAGATTCGAATCATGAATGTTGGTGAATCATTGTGACCAGAGACTGCAATCATGAATGTTGGTGAGCAATTGTGACCAGAGACTGTAAGTATTGTTAGTTTAATAAACTATGCTTTCTGTTCGTATTGTTTTGACCTTTGACTTTTTGGCAGGGCTATTGGTAAAAGTCAATATATTTTTGTGTTTTATATCCATCTTCTTATTCTTATTCTTCTTTTTCGTCTTCTTCTTCTCGTAGTAAGTCCTGAAAAGTTGGTTGTGTTGTAGTTTACGGCGAGACTGTGATATCTACTCTTTTCGGTCCAACACATTTTCAGCTGTCTTTTTGGAGTACCAGATTTGCCTACCCTTTGTGGTCCGTATTCTTTTAACCAGACTACACTCGTGCAGCCAGTTTCCAGGGCCGTCACTTGGAGCTTTGATTCGCCGACCCTGACGCAAGCAGTCATTGGCTGTTGTTAGTTCATTGTCTGTGGTGCATCTTCGGCTGCAATTTTTTATATATAGAATTAGTGGATCAGTGTCATCGATGGTGGTCCACCGGGTCTTTGTGTATTACAAAGACGAGAATAGCACCACTGCCCCACAGAGAGCATGTCGTAAGAGGTGACTAAATGTGAGAGAGGACATATACAATACAATACAGTAGTACGCTTAGGCCAACAGGGCTCGTAGCGTCGAATGACCATGTCCATGACCACGTATGATGGCCGCGTCCCAGGCGGCCTGCAGTTCTAAGGGGATGTGGCGATCTGTTTTAGCCAGGTGTTGTGACGGCAGCTCCCAGCACGTCTCTAGGATGAGCACAGCTCATGTCAATCCCAGACGATCACGAGGATACACCTTTGGTTGTGCAGGTGAAAGGCCTCAAGACTTTACCGGTCCTGATGTTGTAGTCCAGGAATCAGAGGCGTACAGGAGAATGGGGGCAAAGCAGGAGGAGTAGATACGAAGCCTGGTCTTCAGGGAGAGCCGTCACTGGGACCAGTCTCTGCGGAACGACTGTATGGATGAAGCGGCTAAGCCCATTCTACGGGCGATGTCGTGACTGTCTGCTGACGAGGTATACGAAGTCCTCGGTGGCTGCAATAGGATTGACGTACACGGTGATGCTCAGCGCAGTGAGACCCCTGCTGAGGTTTTGGATTTTCGTCTTTGTCCAGGAAATGTGCAAGCCTAGGTGGGTAGCCGATCGATCCGGTGTCTCTAAGGGGCCTACCAGGGCCTGAGAATCGTAGCCCGGCATGACGACGTCATCAGCATAGACGCGATCGCTTACCCGGAAGTCGCCGAGGAGGATCCCTGGGTTGTGTACAGAAGACTGTGTGAGGACCCAGTCCATTGCGCAGCAGAAAAGTGCAGGGGCGAGGACGCAGCCCTGTCGGACACCAGATGATGTGGAGAACTCTTCTGTGAGATCCCGCCTGAGCCGAATTTTGGCGCTTGGTGTGACTGTGAAGCTCTTCAATTAGGGTCAGCAGGATACATGGATACATATCCATCTTGGATGTGTATGCCCCTACGGATGTTTCCCACACCAACCAGAAGGACATGGCTTACTCCCAACTGCACTCCTCTACCTAGACAGTTCCCCATCACGACGAGCTTGTAATCCTCGGTGACTTCAACGCCACTCCCGGAACTGACCGGAAGAGCCTTGAGTCCATCGTGGGCCAAAACGGTAGTGGACCACTGAACGACACCACGTCCAGATTCCTCTACTTCTGTGCGTCTTGTGGCATCAGGATAGCGGGCATCTGGTTCAGACAGAAGGCATCTCACCGGTTCATATGGATCTCAAACGATGACAGGACCAGAAAGGAGCTGGATCACATCCTGACTAGAAATCCAGGTCCCATCTGATCGTACAGGGTTCCGTGTAGATCCGAGGCTCCTGCCAGCACTGATCATCTTCTCCTCGTGGCTAG
This sequence comes from Ariolimax columbianus, assembly GCA_036924085.1. Classification (NCBI taxonomy): domain Eukaryota; kingdom Metazoa; phylum Mollusca; class Gastropoda; order Stylommatophora; family Arionidae; genus Ariolimax; species Ariolimax columbianus. Next base: position 23,217,876 of record JAVGWX010000010.1, on the reverse strand, counting down.
TGTGGCCGTCTTGCCGAGATACCACAACAAGACTCCATCACTTGCCAGACACTACACGGAATCCCTGCGTACCAGCCCAATATGCCGCATCCATAAACAGCAGATTTGCCACTCTGTGTACCCATCCTGATGACCCTAAATCTGCCTGGCCCATGGTCGTCCAGGCCATTCACGAAGTTGTCGACACAGTTCTGTGTCATAGGAGGAACATTCGGAAACCATGGCTGACAGTGTCCACCCTGGCAATCCTAGAGGAAAAGAATTCAGCGAAGACCAGGGGCGACGCATACAAAACAAATTCCGGGCTGCCGACAAGAGGGACCTTGAGTGCCATTACAATTCCATAGCCGAAAGCGCCGAGGAAGGTATAGTGCGCAACGATATGAGAGCGACATGCCGCGCATTAAAGGCTCTCAGCTCCGATCCCTCCCAATGTCCCACCGGCACCCCTCTCCTCCACCCTCCCCCCATGCCTGAATAAGTCCGATGAATGCCCCTGCACCTCAGGAGAGGAAATAACTTGCAAGTGGGTCGAACATTACAACGCAGCCTTGAATTACACTCCGACGACCTCCTCGTCAGATCTACTCCGTGAGAATCTCACAACTCCTGACGCTGGCACCAGCTCTGATGCCCCTACCATTGCTAAGGTTAAAGCAGCAATAGAAAAATTTAAAGATGGCAGAGCCGTGGGCCCTGACAATATTCTCCTTGATCTTTTAAAGTACGCCTTGGGTCCGATGACCACCACCCTTGACACTATGACCACCATCCTGGTCTCGATGACCACCACCCAGGACCCTATGATCACCATCCTGGTCCCGATGACCACCACTCAGGACCCTATGACCACCACCCTGGTCCCGATGACCACCACCCAGGACCCTATGACCCCCACCGTAGTCCCCGATGACCACCACCCAGGACCCGATGACCACCACCCTGAACCCGATGACCACCACCCAGGACCCGATGATCACTTCACTAACCCGATGACCACCACCACCCAGGACCCGATGACCACCACCCTGGACCCGATGACCACCACCCTGGACACGATGACCACCACCCTGGACCCTATGACCCCCACCCTAGTCCCGATGACCACCACCCTGGACCCGATGACCACCACCCTGGACCCGATGACCACCACCCAGGACCCGATGACCACTACACTAACCCGATGACCACCACCAAGGAACCAATGACCACTACACTAACCCGATGACCACCACCCAGGACCCGATGACCACCACCATGCATTAACTCTTCCCATCGCTGTGGAACACTAGCCAAGTGCCCGCAGCATGGCGCGACGGAATAATAATTGCCTTGTACAGGGAAAAAGGCTCCTGTCTGGAATGCGGCAATTACAGTCTTTTTGCCATACTGTCCTTTCCCGGTAAGGTCTTCACACATGTGCTACTCTCCAGACTGCAGCCCCTATTAATGAGGCATCATCGCCCCCCAACAGTCAGGGTTCACAGCCTCTCGCTCCACCATAATCGCCCACAACAGTCAGGGTTCACAGCTTCTCGCTCCACCATAATCGCCCCCAACAGTCAGGGTTCACAGCTTCTCGCTCCACCATAATCGCCCCCAACAGTCAGGGTTCACAGCTTCTCGCTCCACCATAATCGCCCCCAACAGTCAGGGTTCACAGCTTCTCGCTCCACCATAATCGCCCCCAACAGTCAGGGTTCACAGCTTCTCGCTCCACCATAATCGCCCCCAACAGTCAGGGTTCACAGCTTCTCGCTCCACCATAATCGCCCCCAACAGTCAGGGTTCACAGCTTCTCGCTCCACCATAATCGCCCCCAACAGTCAGGGTTCACAGCTTCTCGCTCCACCATAATCGCCCCCAACAGTCAGGGTTCACAGCTTCTCGCTCCACCATAATCGCCCCCAACAGTCAGGGTTCACAGCTTCTCGCTCCACCATAATCGCCCCCAACAGTCAGGGTTCACAGCTTCTCGCTCCAGCATTGACGCCATTCTCACCCTCCACCTCCTCACAGAACTGCACCACGAGTTTAACCACCCTCTCCGCGTCACCTACGTTGACCCACGGGATGCCTTCGATTCTGTGGACAGAGACGCCCTGTGGAAGGCCCTACAATGCGTGGGTATCCCAGGCACCCTGCTGAGAGGGCATTTGATTGGCTGATTTGTTTAGAGCAGCAAATATGACACATAACAGGCTGTAGGTCTACTATGCTCTAGTGTGTGAGTCTATTTAGATAGACTCTGACATCGGTTAACCACCCTCCACGGAACTTGTCCCAATGCAGCGTAATAAGCTTCTTGAGTCAAGCCCGCTCTCCCCGAATTCCTCCTCCCGGCTACATCCAGCTTATGCCAGAGCTAGGACCTGCACAATTGCATCCGCCCCTGTAGAAGTGTAGGTCGTCTAAGTGGGACCTGCACATGGGCATCCGCCCCTGTAGAAGTGTAGGTCGTCTAAGTGGGACCTGCACATGGGCATCCGCCTCTGTCGAAGTACAGGTCGTATATAAGTGGGACCTGCAGGTGGTCATCGGTCCCTGTAGAAGTACAGGTCGTTTAAGTGGGACCTGCACAATTGCATCCGCCTCTGTAGAAGTACAGGTCGTCTAAGAACTAAGAAAGATCAGTGTTGACATACCTTCTAGAGCAAGGGTTCTCAACAATGCAGGAATCCTCCATCCCTCCCCCGTTTCTGAAATGGGTTGGGGGGGGGGGGGGTGATTTCGAGTTTCGTTTGGGAGAGAATTGAGACAGCTATTTAGCAAAGTATAGTAACCTTTTGAATTATTCGGAACAACGTTGAAATGAGGAATGGAGCAGAAAATGATGAGAACCACTGTCCTAGAGATTATGGTGGGAACCACTTTGTAGTAAGATCTACACAATGACAGCTTAACGATTATCATCAATGTCAAAGACAAAGTACTACTGAGTATGCTAAATGGTAACAGGAAAAAGTCTGGAGGATGTGCATCCCAGGGCTGCACCTTCCTCATGCCCGGTAGTCCTGGGAAACCGCTCACAAACTTTCTACGAGTAGTCAAAACTCTGGTCCAACAGGCCAACCGGTGAAGATCCTGACTGCACGTTCTATAGCAGAGCTGCCTTATAAGTTACCCCACAGAAGTTACGCTTCAACACAGAAAAAAAACTAAAACTTGTGTTTACCAGAAAACAAGATACTTGATTTATTTGCAAGCATATTTGTATAACAATATTAAACAAAAGAAAAGAGCTCATAACTAAATAGTATCATATACTAAACTAACACAGAGGATTCAAGCATGCGCTGTTGGTGTAACCTCCGAATTAATGTACCCAGGCTCTAAGTATCCTATCTGAACTAACACAAATCATAATTTATCTAAGTCTTCAATCTGAACTAACACAAATCATGAACTTAATCTAAATACTATATTGTTCCAATTTAGTGGTTCTAGCTTACTCGATGCCTGTTGCAGATCCCACTGTTTGCCCTAGGGTTATTCTAACTTAGAACATTATCACACTCATCCACATCATTCATGGCCACACTTAGCAAATAATATAGCACACAGCAGATGGCATATTTATTATATAATACTCCTACCAGAAAAATGAGAAGTGAAATTACAAACACAATACAATACATATCATCTTAACTAAATATTCCTATATTATATATATATATATATATATATATATATATATATATATATATATATATATATATATATATATATATATATATATATATATATATATATATATATATTAATATACATATTAACTAAAGCGGAAATTTTAAGTATTAGCTATTGATGGAATTCCCAACTACCAAAAACCCAGTTCTATTGCCGTACACACATCACACACACATCTAGATCTCACCTAGTCGATCTACACACTCACTTAACTCGTCAGGAGATACATCGTTTACAAGGTGTCCTACGTACAACACACGTTCAGATTGTCTATTTATACAAAACTCCCACACACACCTATTTAAGCAGCTGGCCCCGACTCAATGGCGTATGTTCTATCTCCAACATTCGTACAACAGTCTATCAATCACTCCTCTATCTAAGTCGGTGAGCTAAACAGATTCCTATCTACATTCACTCATAGCCTTTCTATGCCAGCCTCTTGAGCTAAACTCTGTCTAGTGTTATATATACTTAAGCAGTATCAGAGCTGACCAATGGATCTGAGAGGGATGGCTCTATTCAGTCGTTATTGGAACGAATTACTTTGAACACCTGTCACTCATCTATCACAGCAAGCTCCGCTGCCCTCCCGTCTGTCACTCATTCCCCCACTAACTAAATCGGAACGCCATTGGTCAGTTCCTACCTGTCCACATTCTTTGCCCCAACTCCGTTTTCCTTTGTTGAGACAGTGAGTGACATTGGCACGCATTCAGGTACCTTTGTTCTGAGTCGTCAACCACATCACCTCTGCCCTAAACTCTCTTGCTCCGGCTAGAACTGTTACATGCCCTCTGTCGTTCATCCGTTCATCTTCTAGGTGAGGGATAAACCTGCTGACCTCCGTCGGGAATGACCATCTCAGACTGTCGAACGTATACCCATGAGTTAGAAATGAGCTTCCGAAGAAGACACTTATTCCAGTTACCCGTTCTCAAACGTTTGGGACGATTCCCGTTGGTGCCCGTGTTATACCAGTACCGAACAATTTCATTCCGTGAGGGCTTTTACGGTGCAGCTTCTTTTCTGTACTCATGTGCCTTTGGGATCGCAGTCCCTAGGATTGCACGGAATCCTTATTGTACCACTTTGTCAAGAGCCACTGGAATCGCAGTCCCTAGGATTGCACGGAATCCTTATTGTACCACTTTGTCAAGAGTCTCTGGAATCACAGTCCCTAGGATTACACGGAATCCTTATTGTACCACTTTGTCAAGAACCCCTGCCTTTGATCGTAGAAGGGCAACCATTTCTTTAACCGGCAACAATGCAATGATCCTAGAGAACAATCGGATAGCATTCTACAACAACTCTCAATTCGTACCATTGCAAATCTTCTAACTCATAAGTGATCAGATCTTTTTCTCATATTTCTTCAGCCCCATTTACTTCGTGTCTATACGCCCATGCTCCTTGGGGGTGGAGGTGGGGGAGACTGTTACACGCTCTTGCACTACCGCTACCAAGCTCTGAAAACGGCTTCGCAAGTAGCAGAAATGCGCTGTGTCGTTGTGTGCAGCTTGACTGCGATATTGACACATCCGAATTCAGCATGCATTTTTTAGTACCAGGTTAACCTTCCCTCTTCGATCCCTTCTCCTTAGCCAGTGTGCTTTGTTGCAGCCGGTTATCCAGGATTACGGTGTGGAGGTATAGAGAATTCTTGGTAGCTCTGGTTCGCTGGCCCTGACTTTTTTTTTTTTTGCTTAGATGTTTGCCTCACTAGTTTCTACTGGCGGAGGCGCGCCATTCCCCCCCCCCCCCCCCCAGACCGTAGTCCATTGGGCGATATCAGGACGCATAAACCAGTGCTTGGATGCATGTGTGCGTCTGTATATACCTATACTAGGTTTGTGCGCCCTCAGAAGCTAGCCCAACCAAAGTGCAATGGAAGGGCCTCACCATGAGGGCGCGTGTGAAAGTTGTGCAAGAGTGTGACTGTAGGACAGAGTCAAATGAAACAGAATGAGGTAAGAGGAGAGAAAAGGGGAAGAGTGGTCCCAGGGTGAGCCTGCTGGCCCTGACGCTATCAAGACATTGATATTTATACCAGTTACCATGTGGCGGTCATTAATCAGGAAATATTACGTTTTGTGCAAGTGCACAACTGTTCAAATGAGACATTTGATGCGCAAACTCTAATGAAAAAAGTCAACTAAATGTAATATCAAAGCATGTTCGAATTCACTTTGTGTTCAGTTTCTTCTTCTGCTTTTTCCTCGTTCATCTTCAGGCCTCAAATTTAATGACTCTAATGAAGGCAGCTTCTCGTGGAAGGACACTGACTGTTAACAAATGCTACTTCTTTTGTCAGTATAGTGGACAGGACTGCAAAATATGTTCTGCCTTCATTGGGCTGTGCCGCAGGAACAAAGGTCTGCAGTGCCAATCTTGAACTTGTTGTACATATGGTATCTAAGTCTGTTGTGACCTTTGCTTAGCTGGAGAATTATCACCTAGTCTCGCCTGGAGTGTTGATGGTAGGCATTGTTTTCTATGTGGCCAGGGTGGTCTTCTTTCCATGTTGCACTGTACGTTTCCCTGATGAATGCTTTAGTCTCATTTTTGTGCTTTATTTATCACTCTGCTGTAACAATACTCCCTCTCTGGTGAGTCTGCCTCCTCGATGCCTGGAATGTTGCAGTGGGCTGGTATCCACTGGACTGTGCTTTTTTTGAAGCACTGGGACAGGCGTTCGAGAGAGTCTGCCAGAGCACCGAGTTCATTTTTGTGCTAGTTCTTGAGCGCCATTAACATTGCGAGGACGTCTGTGAAAATGTCCCACCTGGCGGGACTCCTTGGGTCGAGCACCATCTTGTTGAATCATTTTGGTGTCCGTCATCATTAAACGTACTGCGTTGTACTGTGTTATGCGCCGTAGCCCAGTGCATTCGACTTCAGCATGCATTTCTTCGGAACCGCCTCCCTAGCTGTTGGCTGTCCCCAGCCTGCTTGCAGGTCAGCAGTTGTTTGGATTCAGAGTCGTCTCTCCTATGAAAGCTGTCTTACACGACTATCGGATCTTCCCTATCCAGGTTTTGATCAAGTTTTCCATCTCGTTGTGCGGGCGTTAGTCGGGGATGTTGTGCGGGCGTTAGTCGGGGATGTTGTGCGGGCGTTAGTCGGGGATGCTGTGCGGGCGTTAGTCGGGGATGTTGTGCGGGCGTTAGTCGGGGATGTTGTGCGGGCGTTAGTCGGGGATGTTGTGCTCCTCCCATGCATGAAAGGATTTGCGCCCTGGTTTTCCTCCGCAATTGCTCACGCAGCTTAGCCGGCCAGTCAAAGCCGTTACCCAGGGGGTGGCGCTGCTGTTTGTTAGCAGACTCTAGGAGCCATACATGAGTTAGACAGGAGCCGGGGAACCAAGGAGGGTCCAGACCATCTTTTTTTGCTTAGAAGTGACTGCCTCTTGCCGTGAGGTGTTATCCCTCATGCTCCTGCCCTACCCCCCTGTTCAGTTTGACTGGACATGTCGGGGATTTTTCTCTGTACGACCATTTATCTCCGAATGGAAAGGATTAGTCAAACTACTGTACTGTAAAGCTGTTATACTGTATTAAATATTGTGTAGAGAAAGAACAAGCAAAGATTGTGCCTAACAGGCGACTGGTCTAATGCTGCTCTCGTGTTTTGGACCATTATGAATGCCGTCAAAAAATTGACTTAAGTGGAATCAACACTAGTTGCCGACTTACACTTGTGTCCACGGAAACGTGTTGCGGTTTTCCATTTCGATTAGTTCGTTCCTTCATGTTGTTGTGTTTTTCCTTTCGATTATCCTGGCGTGGTCTTAGGCTTTTTGAAATATTGTTTCAGTATCATGTGTTATATTTCCATGGTTTTTTTTTTTTTTTTGCTTAAATGTTTGCCTCACTAGTTTCTACTGGCGGAGGCGCGCCATTTTCCACCCCAGACCGTAGTCAATTGGGCGATATCAGGACGCATAAACCAGTGCTTGGATGCATGTGTGCATCTGTATGTACCTATGCGAGGTTTGTGCACCCTCAGAAGCTAGCCCAACCAAAGTGCAATGGAAGGGCTTTACCACGAGGGCGCGTGTGAAAGTTGTGCAAGGGTGTGACTGTGATTTCCATGGTTCAATACACACGGCAGAACTTCATGAGATTGATGGCCTTCACCCTGTTTGCTGACAGTGCGGGTTGTGGGGTGGCTGGGAAATGTCCACACATTCCTTCCAATAGTGGACTAGCACATCGCCCGAGAGCGATTGGGTACTGCACGGTTAGCAACATGCCTATAACACATCGCCCGAGAGAGATTGGATCCTGCACGGTCAGCAACACACCCATAACACATCGCCCGAGAGGGATTGGATCCTACACGGTTAGCAACACGACTATAACACATCGCCCGAGAGAGATTTGATCCTGTACGGCTATCAACACACTCATAACACATCGCCCGAGAGAGATTGGGTCATGCACGGCTTTCAACACACCCATAACACATCGCCCGAGAGAGAGTGGGTCCTGCACGGCTATCAACACACCCATAACACATCGCCCGGGAGAGATTGGACCCTGCACGGTTAGCAACACGACTATAACACATCGCCCGGGAGAGATTGGACCCTGCACGGTTAGCAACACGACTATAACACATCGCCCGGGAGAGATTGGGTCCTGCACGGCTAGCAACACGCCTATAACACATCGCTTACACGCTGAGCGATGTCCCTACGACCTCAAGGAGTTACGGGAAAGGCAAAACACGGAGTAGAAGAAACTGGTCGCCTACAGACCCTGCAGAGTTGTCTAAATCAGTATAATGACGTTGAGCTGAGTTGAGCAGTGTAACACACACACAAAAATATACACACGCATCCATAGACTGGTCAAAACGTTCTGAAATAACTCAAAGTACTACAATCTGAGGCTGAAAGGGATTTGCCTTCGACAGTAGCTTCCAAAAAGACGAACCTTTAACAAAGTCAATAATGTATCACTTCAATCGTCACATCCACAATAATCGAATAATGCTGATGAAGTCAAGGACAGCATCATTATATTTCGACATTTTACAAACTCGTGCACCAGGTCAGGAGCACAAATGTCAAGAAACAGAAAAATTTTATGAGAACTTGCAACAGACGCTGATACTAATATCGTTTAATGATCTGATAGTAATAAGAGATCAATCAATGAATCTCAAAATCCTAGTATTCTCCTTCTTCTTCTTCTTCTTCTTCTTCTTCGTACGCTGTTAGACGTCAACTTGAATTTGTTCGAAGAAAGCAGCTGTCGACACTGCCATAGAGCTTGTCTAGTGTTGCCACTGGTGATAGCACATGTGCTTTCTCTGGTCATCGTATGTCGGGCAGTTTTGCAGCAGATGTTCAGCGATCATTTTCCCTGTACCACAAGTGCATTCGTCAGTAGCACCTATCTTCAGTTTATTGAATAGGTGGTACCTCAGTCTGTTGTGGCCTGTGCGGAGTCTGAATACCACGACCTAGTCTCTTCTGTTCAACTGGTAATAGGCATCATTTTTTGTGTAGCCAGTATGTTCTGTTTCCCATTTGGCCATGTGTCTGCCCCTAATAAGTCTTTTGGACTCTTCGTGAGTCACACTAGAATCTGATTGTGGTAGTCTTGCACCTTCTTTTGCCAGTCTGTCTGCCTCCTCGTTGCCTTGGAAAATCCTGGTATTCAACCTGGCACAATTGAATAAACTCATTTCACTCTGTTGCCTTGATGAACCATGTTGAATCAAGACCTCTTTTAGGCCATCTCTCTACCTCAACCGCGGAAGCCCCGGGGGCGTCTAAAGTTACAGCCATCAAGACGTCTCTCTACGTGTCCATCTGTTGTTCGGTATGCGCACCCCATGGCTGGTCCATATTTTCACAACAGCGCGACAATCAACCAATCAAAACCTTTACCGCCTCTTGTGGAGCACAGGTCTTTAACAAATACATCCAAAGTCTACCTGTCAAGAGTCGTCTGCGCCAGCTGAATCCAGATCTTCCCAGTTTCTTTGAAATTTTTTCCAGCTTTCTCCGCTATTAATGAATAGATCTACCACTACTTTCCTTGCCTTTGAGGGTTCCAGAATGGAAACTGCCTTGTAATGCTAGTAACAGGTTTCCGTAATATATGACTTATCCAACCTCAACATATTTTATTCCTTTCCCATTCCACCGGCACCCGGTCGTTGCTTCCACATATGCGCAGATCCAAAGATCTGGGAGATATTAACTTCAAAATAGGAGAAAAAAATCAGATATCAAGGTTATGATTTTTAGCGTACTAAACATGTTCATGCGGGATAAGATCCGAAACGAAGAAATTCGACATCAACCTTTATTTCGAGGCGCTGTCATGGCAGCGAAGCAAACATCGTTGGGCTGGATATGTAGTACGCATGTCTGACAGCAGCGAAGCAGTCATTGTTGGGTTGAATATGTAGTACGCATGTCTGACAGCAGCGAAGCAGTCATTGTTGGGTTGAATATGTAGTACGCATGTCTGACAGCAGCGAAGCAGTCATTGTTGGGTTGAATATGTAGTACGCATGTCTGACAGCAGCGAAGCAGTCATTGTTGGGTTGAATATGTAGTACGCATGTCTGACAGCAGCGAAGCAGTCATTGTTGGGTTGAATATGTAGTACGCATGTCTGACAGCAGCGAAGCAGTCATTGTTGGGTTGAATATGTAGTACGCATGTCTGACAGCAGCGAAGCAGTCATCGTTGGGTTGGATCATTTGAACACACATCGTGTGTGTATATGTATGCATGTGTGTGTGTGTGTGTATGTGTATGTGTATGTGTGTGTGTGTGTGTGTGTATTTACAGAACTGACCATGGATGAGGCAGTAAATGATCTGCTTGCGTTAGGGTCAGCGAACCATAGCTGACTAACACTCTATCTCGCCTGCAGTGGCGGTCTTGGAAACAGGTCACACTCACGCAGGCTGGCTACGAGAATATGGATCGAAAGAGGGAAGGCAAACTTAGTTTCCAAAATGTTCTGAAATTGGACGTGTCAGAGTCATAAGCAGCAGATATCGTATCCTCGCAGTAAACGGCGACACGCCGTCCTGGTCGAACTGAACGCCATAATGATATAGAAATATATATACAAACCACAGACTCGCATTATACAGTTCATCTTCGTCCTCGCCCTTCATTTATCTGTTAAAGTGGACTAAACACCTGAAGGTCTCCCCAGAGCGCAGTAATATCGAATCTACATACCATTACATACGATAACTTTAGAGACAGCTGCGCTGAGACAATGTTTTCAAGTTGGAGAGAAAGTGATTGAGTTGGAAAAAACAGTATTTATGTAACCGTTTATGTGATTCAAATACAAAGCCGCCATAGTTAATCAAGATACTGGATTTAAGTACAGCTGTGTGCGTCTCAGAGTATGTTTTCGCTGTGACTTGTGTAACGGAATATTAATAATATTTTACTGCAGTTATCTTGTTTAGTTTCTTGTACACACGTCAGGGTGTTGATATGTGCATATGTTGCTGTGCTTATTTAGATATTCGGACCAATTTTCCTGCCTAGTGTCTTTGAGTTGCGTGTGTTGTGTTGCTTCTGAAAGCCTATAAGGACCATTTCAAGTTTCTTCTTCTGAGCCAAGTGTAATGTGTTGGTTGTGTAAGCTTGTAAAAATGAGCTAAAGTTTCATCTTTTGAGCCAAGTGTGTTGTGTTGGTTGTGTAAGCTTGTAAAAATGAGCTAAAGTTTCATCTTTTGAGCCAAGTGTGTTGTGTTGGTTGTGTAAGCTTGTAAAAATGACCTAAAGTTTCATCTTCTGAGCCAAGTGTGTTGTGTTGGTTGTGTAAGCTTGTAAATAGGAGTTAAGGTTTCGTCTTCTGAGCCAAGTGTGTTGTGTTGGTTGTGTAAGCTTGTAAATAGGAGTTAAGGTTTTGTCTTCTGAGCCAAGTGTGTTGTGTTGGTTGTGTAAGCTTGTAAATAGGAGTTAAGGTTTCGTCTTCTGAGCCAAGTGTGTTGTGTTGGTTGTGTAAGCTTGTAAATAGGAGTTAAGGTTTTGTCTTCTGAGCCAAGTGTGTTGTGTTGGTTGTGTAAGCTTGTAAATAGGAGTTAAGGTTTCGTCTTCTGAGCCAAGTGTGTTGTGTTGGTTGTGTAAGCTTGTAAATAGGAGTTAAGGTTTCGTCTTCTGAGCCAAGTGTGTTGTGTTGGTTGTGTAAGCTTGTAAATAGGAGTTAAGGTTTCGTCTTCTGAGCCAAGTGTGTTGTGTTGGTTGTGTAAGCTTGTAAATAGGAGTTAAGGTTTCGTCTTCTGAGCCAAGTGTGTTGTGTTGGTTGTGTAAGCTTGTAAATAGGAGTTAAGGTTTCGTCTTCTGAGCCAAGTGTGTTGTGTTGGTTGTGTAAGCTTGTAAATAGGAGTTAAGGTTTCGTCTTCTGAGCCAAGTGTGTTGTGTTGGTTGTTATAAGCCCTGGGGAGCTTAACTTTCCTCTTTGTTTCAAATGTATGTCAATGTCTACTTTACGCTCATGGGGAGATGTAATTTTCTTTTTGGTCAAGTATATTCCGCTTTCTGTTGTAAGTCTATAGTTTCCCGTCTTACTTGAAGTTACTTGTGTTGGCTATTTTAAGGAACTGGCATTTCCTATGTTGACCAAATGTGTTTTGTTGTTGTTGTAGGCAGTTTTTCTGTTGAGCCATTTGTGTTATGCTGGATATTGTTATCTCATATTGTGAAGGGATTTATGTTATAGTATCTGTCCCTCTGTCGCGGTTTTCCTCATATCGTGTAACCCGATCTTCTAGTGTTATAGGTGCACATCATACGAGTGATTTCCGAAAGAAACAGAATAGGACCACAGCTTCATTACTTTCACACCATGAGAGGCGACTGAAGAGGGATGTGCATGGGGTTGGTTTCTTCATCATGCAAAAACCGTTGTGATGAAACAGATTACTAGAGTCAGGTGTTTCTAAATGCTACTTAGAGAAATTTAAGTGTTAGACCTATGCTTCAACAAATAACTAGAGTAATATCAATGCAGTGTAAGACCTACTATTCAGCAAGTGGCTAGAAAGCTAGAGTAATCTCAATGCAGTGTTAGACCTATGCTTCAACAAATGGACCGATGGGACATGATGCTTACAAACACAAATCTGTATCTGATAGGCTACGATATTATCTTTTCTATCTATATATATATATATTAAACAAGTATTAACGCTTATAGTATCTCTCTTAGAAAGATAAGGAAAATATGGACATTTCGATGTAGTGAATTGTAAACAGAGAATGTTTGTTCGTGGCAACGCTTACAAGACAAATATGTATCTGGACTAGAAAACATACAACGAACAACAGAAAATACGTAAAGTAATAGACAACCAAGAATTCAAACACCCGGACCTACAGATAACGGAAGTGCATTGCAACAAGAGAATGAAAGATATATATATATATATATATATATATATATATATATATATATATATATATATATATATATATATATATATATATATATATAGAGAGAGAGAGAGAGAGAGAGAGAGAGAGGGAGAGAGAGAGAGAGAGAGAGAGGGAGAGAGAGAGAGAGAGAGAACGAGAGAGACAATAGCACGGACGACAATCAACAACAGAGTTGGTAAACGGCACACGTTCTTATAATCACAACATATGCAACAAAAAAGTATAATGGAAGAACTCATAAAACAATCCCACCGAATACCAGAATAGAACAGTGAAGGATTTGGCAATTCAGATTAAAAATCACAGACTTCCTGAAAGACCGGTGTTAAGGGATTCGGTCAGCTAAACAAATATGGACCTTACAGCATGTTCCCAACATATCACGCGGGGGGTGACATCAGAATCATCCCCGATTTTATTTTATTTTCAAGGCGAAGGTGGGAAGGAAGACTAACGACTGGTCAGGCACAACAGACTGGTCAGACATGTTAGTCATGGTCAGGCACAACATACTGGTCAGACATGTTAGTCATGGTCTAGCACAACATACTGGTCAGACAAGTTAGTCAGGGTTAGACACAACATACTGGTCAGACATGTTAGTCATGGTCTAGCACAACATACTGATCAGACAAGTTAGTCAGGGTTAGACACAACATACTGGTCAGACATGTTAGTCATGGTCTAGCACAACATACTGATCAGACAAGTTAGTCAGGGTTAGACACAACAGACTGGTCAGACATGTTAGTCATGGTCTAGCACAACATACTGATCAGACAAGTTAGTCAGGGTTAGGCACAACATACTGGTCAGACATGTTAGTCATGGTCAGGCACACCATACTGATCAGACACGTTAGTCAGGGTCAGGCACAACATACTGGTCAGACATGTTAATCGTGGTCTGGCACAACATACTGATCAGACAAGTTAGCCAGGGTCAGGCACAACGTACTGATCAGACAAGTTAGTCAGGGTCAGGCACAACATACTGATCAGACAAGTTAGTCAGGGTCAGGCACAACATACTGATTAGACAAGTTAGTCAGGGTCTAGCACAACATACTGATCAGACAAGTTAGTCAGGGTTAGGCACAACATACTGGTCAGACATGTTAGTCATGGTCAGGCACAACATACTGGTCAGACAAGTTAGTCAGGGTCAGGCACAACATACTGGTCAGACATGTTAATCGTGGTCTGGCACAACATACTTATCAGACAAGTTAGCCAGGGTCAGGCACAACATACTGATCAGACAAGTTAGTCAGGGTCAGGCACAACATACTGATCAGACAAGTTAGTCAGGGTCAGGCACAACATACTGATCAGACAAGTTAGTCAGGGTTAGGCACAACATACTGATCAGACAAGGTAGTCAAGGTCAGGCACAACATACTGATCAGACAAGTTAGTCAGGGTCAGGCACAACATACTGATCAGACAAGTTAGTCATGCTCTGGCAAAATATACTGGCCAAGACCCTCGTAGAGCTTCTTGAAAACGGGCTGTTTTCCAGGCAGCCTGGCTAACGAGGTGAAGGATCGAGGTGATCCCCGTAGTAGTTAGCAACACGCAGATGAAGCCAAGCATAGCACAACCGTCTGGATGACCCTGGTCAACCTTCATCAACATGTGAGGAAAGCTGCTATAACCCGCCACTGAACTTCCTTTTCAGGGCGTACAAAATAGTGAACCTACTCATTGTGGGCATTCGAAACAACAGCAATAGCAAGGCGAAGGTAGTTTAATAGCTGATACTGTCGCTACGGATGAAGTGTTAGAGATTACATTGTACTTGCTCAAATCTTCAGGGGGAGATGCAGGAGCCTGTTCAGCACGCTCGATGTCTTATTTTATTTTCAGGTACATTATTTCAATTGTGTAGACTGCAGTCAAGGATGAAGTGTTACAGATTTAATTTCACAAGGTCGTGCCTTATTTCGTGGAGGTAGGATGATCCTCATGACATCAACTTCTTTAGCTGTTATCCCCGTCCCAATTTACAGCTGGGTAGACTGGAGCATTCAACGAGTAAGTCAAGGACCAGATCTCCGTGTGCAATAGACAAGTGCCTAACTTTTCTGCCACTTAGACGCGAGATAGATGTAGGTAGTCTATTTGCACTTCTGTCAGAGAGGAGGTGTTAGAGACTTCATTGTACCAGGTCTCAGCTTGTTGTGTTTGTATTTGACATATGAGGTGACGTCGGCGATTTTATTCCTCATTGCTTAATCCTGGTAACCTTTCACACAAGGTCGACTGGAGCGTGTCGATAACGAGGATCAAACATGATATCTTTGCCGTGAAAAGCGTTTGTTCTACCTCTCAGATACTCCGTCGCTCTGGAACAGATATCCTAAGATAAATTCAAGGCTCGCAATTCCACAAACAACAACAGAAACAGACAAAAACAGGACATCAAGTGCAAGAGACATAATCGAAACACCAATGGCATAGTCCTCTTTTCTAAAAGAGCTCGTGTTCTTCCATAATCTAATTCTCATTTACAAGGAAGACAAAGAGGATGGCAGACGATGAAAGAAAGCAGATAATGACGACACATGAAGAAGATATCCAATCAGGTCCGTCCACGCATATCACATTTGCTGATATGGGTATCCCAACATCTGATCAGTTACAGAACACAGTGGTGGGAAAGGTTTGTAACTTTTCATTCATTTCTTCATAATTCGTCCTTGTGTGTTACCTGGGGAAAAAAAGGAAAGCAACGAGTAAGTTGTTATGGTTGGGCATGGGGCAATCTTTCCCTGTATAAAATGTACGCAACAAGACAAAAAAAGTAAGACCTTTACACTCTATGGTAGAAGAGGTGTGAACAAGTCAAGTAAACTAACATTGTAACTGACAGGTTTAAACATCGGGTCGGGTGCCCTTTGGTAGAAGAGGTGTGAACAAGTCAAGTAAACCAACATTGTAACTGACAGGTTTAAACATCGGATCGGGTGCCCTTTGGTAGAAGAGGTGTGAACAAGTCAAGTAAACCAACATTGTAACTGACAGGTTTAAACATCGGGTCGGGTGCCCTTTGGTTGAAGAGGGATGCCGAGTATATGATTATGGCTTGGCTTGGCTTGGCTTGGTTTGGTTTGGTTTGGCTTGGCTTGGCTTGGCTTCGTTCCTTCTCAATCTCCCGCTACCAAACCCTGACAGGGCTTAAAGTAGCAGAATGTAGTTCAGAGAACGGAATGCGTTGTGTCATAGTTTACAGTTTGAATGCGATATTTGCAGTTTTCGGTCCAACACATCCGACTTCAGCCAGCCTTTTTGAGTACCGGGTTAGCATTCCCTCTTCGATCCCTTCTCCTTAGCCAGTCTGCCCTACTGCAGCTTGTTATCTAGGATCACCGCGTGGAGGTGTAGAAGGGTCTTGGCAGCTCTAGCAGCCAGCTATGGGTCGCTGACCACTGCAGCTCATGCGCTGCTCAGCAGTTTGATCCCGTATATGATTATGAGGGTGATGTTGATGGTGGTGATGATGGGGGTAATAATGATGGTGGTGATGATGATGGTGATGATGATGATGGTGGTGATGATGATGGGGGTAATAGTGATGGTGGTGATGATGATGGTGGTGATGATGGTGGTGGGGATGATGGTGGGGATGATGATGATGGTGGTGATGAGGATGATGGTCGTGATGATGAGGGTGGTGATGATGATGATGGTGATGATGATGGTGGTGGTGATGATGGTGGGGATGATGATGATGGTGGTGATGATGATGATGGTCGTGATGATGAGGGTGGTGATGATGATGATGGTGATGATGATTGTGGTGGTGATGATGATGGTGGTGATGATGATGATGGTGGTGATGATGATGATGGTCGTGATGATGATGGTGGTGATGATGATGATGGTGATGACGATGCGGGTAATAATGATGGTGGTGGTGATGATGATGGTGGTGATGATGATGGTGGTGATGATGATGATGGTGGTGATGATGATGATGGTGATGATGATTGTGGTGGTGATAATGATGGTGGTGATGATGATGATGGTGGTGATGATGATTGTGGTGGTGATGATGATGGTGGTGATGATGATGATGGTCGTGATGATGATGGTGGTGATGATGATGATGGTGATGATGATTGTGGTGGTGATGATGATGGTGATGATGATGATGATGGTGGTGATGATGATTGTGGTGGTGATGATGATGGTGATGATGATGATGGTGATGATGATAATGGTGGTGATGATGGGGGTAATAATGATGGTGGTGGTGATGATGGTGGTGATGATGATGGTGGTGATGATGATGGTGGTGATGATGATGGTGGTAATAATGAGGGTGGTGATGATGATGGTGGTGATGATGATGGTGGTGATGATGGGGGTAATAATGATGGTGGTGGTGATGATGGTGGTGATGATGGGGGTAATAATGAGGGTGGTGATGATGAGGGTGGTGATGATGATGGTGGTGATGATGATGGTGGTGATGAGGATGGTGGTAATGATGAGGGTGGTGATGATGGGGGTGATGATGATGGTGGTGGTGATGATGGTGGTGATGATGGGGGTGATGATGATGGTGGTGGTGATGATGGGGGTGATGATGATGGTGGTGGTGATGAGGATGGTGGTAATGATGAGGGTGGTGATGATGATGGTGGGGATGATGGGGGTGATGATGATGGTGGTGGTGATGATGGTGGTGGTGATGATGATGATGATGGTGATGATGATGATGGTGGTGATGATGATGGTGATGATGATGATGGTGGTGATAATAATGGTGGTTATGATGTGGCAGCGTAAGGCGTTTAGCTGTTGCGTAGTACTTATCCGATCAAAGATACCCTGGTCACTCGGACCAAAATAAGATATGTGGTAGAGTCTAGGTTTATCTGAGTAGTTAACCTATCTAAAGAAGTACAACATATATCCACACGATACGGCACGACTTCACACAGTAAAACGTAATAAACACTATCCAAAGTGGAAACATAACATTTTCCTTTATTAACATGTATATCAACAAAACAATATTAACAAAAGAACAAAGTACATCTAAACTAAATATACATTATTTATACACACACACACACACACACACACACACACATATATATATATATATATATATATATATATATATATATATATATATATATATATATATATATATATATATATATATATATATATATAGAACTACATAAGAGGTTTTTAAGTACTAGCTGTTGATGTTTCCCCAAACTACATAACCCAGATTCTTGCCGCTGCTCTCGCAACACACAATCAGCAACTCGTACACACGATCGTATTACGTACTCAGTCGTTCTGTGCCTCCACATATAATCAGATCACCTTCAATCAGTGATCTGTATATTCACACACAATCGGTTCACGTATGCTTCGGTGATCTGTGCATTCGTATGTAATTAGATCAACGTCATTTATAGTCGGATCACGTACTCACTTATGATCACGTACTCAGTCGATAGGTGCATTCCCGTACAATCGGTTCACAAAGGGTCCTACACATTCAACACACATTCAGATCTCTCAAGTCCAACATAAACATCTATAGAGCGACCGGACAAAACTCGAGGTGTTTACTGGTCCAGTCACCCTGCAAACACACACTCACAGATCCCTGAGAGCTTCTCAGTCACTCTCCTAGCCAGTCTCTCAGACTACTGACAGGCTATCAGTCTATCTCTTAGCCAGTCTGTTTGAGTTCATCTTTGCAGAGTATTTTATAGTCTCAAGCTGCATCATGGTTGTCCTATGGACTTCTGTTGGTTGTTTGACTTCACTCTAATTTAGACCTAACTTCAACTAATTGTTTTTGGATGATTATCCCTGAATCCCTGTCATCTTAAATGCCTTAGCCAGTCGTGGTGGCATGTGACTGTCACCACACCCCCAACCCACCATTCTCACCCCACCCCCAACTACGCTAATTCAGAACGCCAGAGTGGTCAGCTACGAATCCCAATCTCAATTCCAAAACCCACCACCACTCCCCTCCCTCTAGACAAATTCTTCTACTTAAATCCTTTGTTTACTTTGTCGACATAGCGTCGATACGGTGATTGACCTTGGCACGCATTCAGCAATCTTTGTTCCCAGAGTCGCCAGCCCAATCTCCTCTGCCCTTCAGCTGGAACTGTCACAATGATGATGGTTGTGATAACGATGGTAGAGAAGATTATGATGGTGATGATTTTGGTGGTGATTCTGATGGTGATGATTCTGATGGTGGTAATGATTATGATCTTGATTTTTATGATGGGGGTGACTATGATGGGGGTGATTATGAGGATGGTGATTATGATGATGATTATAATGGTAGTGATGATTATGATGTTGAGGATGATTATGAAAGTGGTGATTGTGATGGGGGTGATGATGATGGTGGTGATGATGATGGTGGTGATTTTTATGGTGGTGATTATGATGGTGATGATCATAATGGTGGTTGTAATGATGGTAGTGATTATGATGGTGATGATTATAATGGTGGTTATAATGATGGTAGTGATTATGATGGTGATGATTATAATGGTGGTTATAATGATGGTTATAATGATGGTAGTGATTATGATGGTGATGATTATAATGATGGTTATAAAGATGGCGGTGATTATGATGATGGTGATGATGACAATAATGGTAATAATCATGGTGGTGATTAGAATAATAATGATAATGACAGTGGTAGCCTTTCAGTTATGACTATAGGATGATTCGACTGTGGAGTATTTTGTTTTCTTTCTCCTTGCGACGTTGTCGTTTTATTTCTCCGTTTTGCGAGAGCTTATTTTCCCTCCACTATGTGGTGGCCCTTTAGGGTACCGTGTGGTGGCTCTTTAGGGTACCGTGTGGTGGCTCTTTAGGGTACCATGGTGACTCTTTAGGGTACAACGTGATGGCTCTTTTGGGTACAATGTGGTGGCTCTTTAGAGTACAATGTGGTGGCTCTTTAGGGTACAATGTGGTGGCTCTTTATGCTACCGTGTTGTGGCTCTTCATGGTGCCGTGTGGTGGCTCTTTAGAGTACATCTCCATTTGGATCGGTCTGCAACTTCTTGAGAGTAATGTCTAGTGCCGTCATGTCCTTCATTCATTAACCTCAGATGTCGTCAGCCAACTGTCCAAAGAGTATATCTTTAGGGATGCCACCATCTTTCATACGACGAACAAGACCAAGCCATTGTAGTCTTCGCTGTTTAAAAAGAGTGTGCAAACCTTGGAGACCGGTGCGAGTACACATCTGCATTTGTCACTCTATCCGTCAAAGTAATTCGCAGAATGGATTGTACATGAAATCGATGGAAGTTGTTAATCCTGTGCTCTGGTTTGGCAAAGGTTACCCGTTTCGCTACCATCTAGGAGCGTGATCATGCCACATGTACTTTAAACCATGGCTTTGGTTTTAATTATAAGCATTTGGTTTTCCTAAACACACGCTGTGAGTGAGACGAGCAAATGTATCAGTAGATGATAATAGTGGTTTACAAAGATAATTTACTAATGATGATAATGTTTATGATATAAGAAATTATAATGATAATATAGTTGATATATATATAGTTGATGGACAACGATGGTGATTATGATACTGGTGATAATAATGATAATGTTTATAATATAAGAAATTATAGTGATAATATAGTTGATATATATATAGTTGATGGACAACGATGGTGATTATGATACTGGTGATAATAATGATAATGTTTATAATATAAGAAATTATAGTGATAATATAGTTGATATATATATAGTTGATGGACAACGATGGTGATTATGATACTGGTGATAATAATTATAATGGTTATGATAATGAATAGTATTACAATTTTTCTAACACAGACTCGACCATGTAGCGACATCAGTTGGACGGAGAGATCTTACACCATCCTAATGCTGACATCTATTCTTGCTGCGGCAGTAATTACAGTCTATCGATTGATAACAACGGATATCAACTCTGAAGATTTTACCGTCTGTGTGGTTTTGTTGATAAACGCAGGTATAACATTCTTAACATTTTCATTTCTACTGACCCGTTTTAATTATCTTTTGTTTGCCGTGGATACCCAAAATATTCCATTGATGAAAATGTTCAGGATTGGATTACCTGTGCGTAAACAAAAAATAAATTCTGCAATTAAAATATTTATGAAAATGTGATGTTAATAAACAAGAAAACATAATAAAATTAAAATTTAATATTATCTTACCGTCCAATTTGAATTAATCCTCCACATGTGTAACTCACCACTATTTTATTTTACTTATACATCCAGATTTTCACAATCTAGGAAAGTATCATCAGTTGTAAAACACACAAAAACGTTTAAATCAAAGTTGAAAGTGTTCACAGTGTGAAAGCGAAGCGATGCCCACTAATGTTTTCATTAAATGGTATTTATCGAATATATATTCTTTTGAATCAGTTTTACTGTAACTCGATAATCTGTCCTCTGTTATGCTTTTATTTTACAAGACAGTCCTAATCCAGTGTCAAAATTGGTTGTAAATTCAATTGATCTTTGAACTGTTGATGTTCTGTAATGTGATCCTTGATATTGCACTTCGCTTTCAACCCGTGTTATATTGGGGTTAATAGCTGAAACGTGTATTGTGAATTATGGCTCTACGTTTTTCTAACGGTCTCTATACTTATTGTTTTAAAATAAACTGGAGCAGAGAATTATTTTTCAAACAAGTATGGCGTTACAAAAGGCATCAATACTTTCAAAACCTTCTTCGATAGTTCCCAAAAATATGTTTTTAAGTGTGCCCAGAAATTTGTAAGAGAGCCCAGATTTTTTCAAAGGGATTGTTCCTTGAACTGTAACTTCAGAACGCCAAACCTGGATACGTGTACGAACTTGTCTTCGTCTGCTGCTCCCTCTCCCACTTTATTTGCATTTACTGAAAGTGAATCTCTAATCCAGTCTTTGCTTGCACCAGGAACAAGAAAATATCCTCGGAAACTGTGTTGCAAATCATTTAAATATCGTACGGTATGTTATGTATCCTCCTCGACAACTCTTCGTTGCTTCGTTTGTGGATTCAAGAAAGTTTGTCAGGTTTGGAAATGTTTGTGAAATCAAGAAAGCTTGTCAGGTTTGGAAATGTTTTTTGAATCAAGAAAGTTTGTCAGGTTTGGAAATGTTTATGGAATCAAGAAAGTTTGTCAGGTTTGGAAATGTTTGTGGAATTAAGAAAGTTTGTCAGGTTTGGAAATGTTTGTGGAATCAAGAAAGTTTGTCAGGCTTAGAAATGTTTGTGGAATCAAGAAAGTTTGTCCGGTTTAGAAATGTTTGTGGAATCAAGAAAGTTTGTCAGGTTTGGAAATGTTTGTGGAATCTAGAAAGTTTGTCAGGTTTGGAAATGTTTGTGGAATCTAGAAAGTTTGTCAGGTTTGGAAATGACTCATAGACGATAATGTCACATTTCCAAATTCATAATAATTGCTTCCATTTTGTCTTCATCTTGAAAAACAAACTTCTTCTCCTTGAAGTTTTTAGTTGAGCATATGTAAATGAAGGCATCTGACAAAAATTATAATTCTTCTAATCAGGAAACATCTGTCAGACGATCGCTGATGTGAACTTGCTGTTCTAAGAAAAAGATTCTCATCTCGGTTCTCAATACTCCAAAACGAGACAAAACATAGCCATCACATTTCACAACGTAATCAAGATTTATGGATGTTTACTAACCATATCTTTGTAAAGCTGCTGAAAAAGTCTTGAATAAAGTGGTTTGTTTGTTATAAAATTATCAATTGTGACAGTCATTGAAGATCGGTTTTAGTTTTTAATGTTATCAAATAATGCTTCCTATTTATGCAGCAATGGTACCGATTCGTCAACCAAATTATTTCGATAATTCGTGCTGCAAGTCCAGTAATCTTTCCAGACACTGCAGATGTCCTGTCTGTGATAATTCAAAGATATTTCCAGCTATTTTTATTTTTATATGGGATAAATTCGTTTAATCCGTTAAATATTTCTTCATCCGTACTGTGCCCCAAGAAGTGGATGAATAGTAAGTCTTCGAATATATTTTGTTGGTGCACATATCTGACGTAGCCCAATAAGGTTGCTTTGTTTGTTATGTCTGTGCTTTCATCCACGCAAACTCTTTCTTACAACTGTTCCTTGATAAGGAATGACAATCATTTGACAAAGATATTAAAAAAAGGTTCTTGGTAGCTATCTCGTTGATCAAAGCACAAACCATGATTTTTGCAGATGGTAAAATAAGTTCTTCAACTATTGTGTGCAATTGCCCCGTCCTTGCTTTTAGCTGAACAACTTAAAATGAAGCCTTCGCTGCATTATCTTTGTTTAAACCAGTTGCAATATTTTTTAGCATTTTAAAACTTTTCCAAAGCTCTCACTCCTTACTTCTGAAAAAATCGATGCCCATTCAGCTATGCTTTGTGTGTTTTCAATCAATGTCTTCTTAGTGTTGACGGTTTTATGGTCTCGTTGGACAATATGTTGTAACATAATACACTCTGAGATAGTTGATTATCTTCTGAGCATGCGCCCTTGAAACCAATCGACAGTTTTCTTCGTTGTAACGGTGGTGCTTTCTAAGATAAATGGAAGAAACGTCATTTTGCGTGGAACAACTCTCATTATCATTATCAGTACTTTACGTTTCAAATTCCTCCAGCGATTCATTCTGAGGCTCAGCAAAAATGTATTGTAGCGAAATTCAGTGCAATGACATTTATCTTATCTTTTCCGAGAACGTCTTAGCTAGTGGTCCTACCAAGTTTCATTCTTCTAGCCATCTAGAACACGATCAATCAGCCCAATTGCTCCTTTTGCTCGATCACAGAAAACTGGTATCTCGATTCCAATCAGGTATTTTTACTCTGTCTTGTCCGCATTCTCTGATATTCGGCTTAGTGCAGGTGTTTTCTGAAGTTTGCAATCACCGACGACAACCCTGCTGTGATGTCCGGTTACCTGCCTTGCCTGCTAAAATTACCATCTGGGCGTCTGTTTAATCAGCATTGATCTAATTGTGTGAACCTTTCTCTAAATTAACTTTCCCTGCATTTTGTCCTTGTTTCCATCTTTCTATTGTTGATACCTTTATTTTCATCTTTTGATTTGAAATGTAGAAGCTCATAGCATTTCTTCAAGCCTTCGTGGAACCCGTGAGAAGACCTCACGGACAACCAGCGGTCCGCGAACCACAGGCGTGGGCTAGTTGTTAAGTGGCACGGCTTACGACCCGAAGGTGCTGGGTTCGTTCCATAGCACAGCACCGGCCGTTACCCCGGGCAAGCAAACCGTTAGAAAATGCTGGAAGAAGTAGACGCTCGGAGAAAAAGGTGTATTGATCAGTGAGACTGACCGTTATCTTAATTTTGTTTGCACTTCTGTTATCACAGTCCCGTGTAGTTTAATTGATGTATCAATCTCAAAATCGTAGTGTTCAATCAGACACGTGTGTTTGATGCCAGGTAGGCAAATGTTGAGTAAACTCATTTCGCTCTGTCGCCTTGGTGTATCATGTTGGGTCCAGGGCCTCCATTGTGCCATCTCTCCACCTCATCCTCGGTCGTCCGCGAGGGTGGCTAAAGTTGTATGACCACCCCGACGTCACTCTACGTGTCCATCTGTTATCTGGCATGCGCACCAGATCGTCGGCCCATCTGTATTTTCGTAACGCCTATGATGTCAGAAAAGGAAGTTCGACATCTGATATATGCGTTGCGGATTTGGTTTCGAATGAAAAGCGTCAATGTTCTTGGCTCCATCGCTGGTTGGGTAACGCGTAGTATATCTGCATCAGTTTTCCGTAGATTCCCCACCTCGCAGCCTTATACAATGGCGGAATAACCTCAATGTTGAAGGTGTGAGCCCTGGCCATCTGTAGATTAGAACTATAGATGGCCATGTGGAAGCCCTAGCGTTGACGTTTCGCATCAATTTATGTATAAATAATAATATGAATTTATGAATTGATGTATAAATCTATGTACGAACAAATTCAGTGTTTCCAGTTACGACAGTTTTCAAGTTATGACACCTGGTCTGCAACTGAACGTCGTAATTCCGAGGTTCGCCTGTACGTCAAAGTCTTAGCTCTAACTTATCTTCTCTAGTTCTTGTTTTATTTCTTCTTATTATTTTTCTTCTTTTTATTTTTCTTCTTTTGCTTCTTTTTTTCTACTCCTTCTAGTGCTACGATTCGTTCTACTTTCCCCTGCTATACGTTTTCTTCTAGTTCTTTAACTTATATTTCTACTACTTCGTCTTCTTCTTCTACTATTTCTACTTCTAATTCTTTTTTATTTTTTTTTATTTTTACATGTTTGTCTCACTAGTTTCTACTGGCGGAGGCGCGCCTATTCCACCCCAGACCTACATCTTCCAGGATTTCAACTTCTACTTCTAATTCTTCTTCTTCTTCTTCTTCTAGTTCTACTTCTCCTAATTCTGTTGCGTCTGCTTCGAATTCTTCTTCTACCTATGCTTCTAATTATTCTGCTTTATTTACTTAAATTTATAATACTTATTTTACATCTATTTATTCTACATCTTCTACTTCACCAAATTGTACATCTAATTCTTCTAATTATTCTACTTCTTCTATAATTACTTCCCTCTTACTTATTCTATTTCTACTTCTCATTCATATAATTCTTCTACTTGTATTTCTAATTTTTATACGCCATCCACTTCTAATTCTTAATTTTTCTTCTACTTCTTTTAATTCTTCTACTACTTCTCCTGCTTATTCTTTTTTTTACTGTTTCCTTCATCTTCTTCTTGTTCTTCTTCTTGTTCTTCTTCTTGTTCTTCTTCTTGTTCTTCTTCTTGTTCTTCTTCTTGTTCTTCTTCTTGTTCTTCTTCTTGTTCTTCTTCTTCTTCTTCTTCTTGTTCTTCTTCTTGTTCTTCTTCTTGTTCTTCTTCTTGTTCTTCTTCTTGTTGTTCTTCTTCTTCTTCTTCTTGTTCTTCTTCTTCTTGTTCTTCTTCTTCTACTACTACTACTACTACTACTTCAACTACAACATCAACAACTACTACTACTTCAACTACAACATCAACAACTACTACTACTTCAACTACAACATCAACAACTACTACTACTACAACTACTACTACTACTACTGCAACAACTACATCTACTACTACTACTACTACAAATACTACTACTACAACTACAACTACAACAACTACTACTACTACAACTACTACTACTACTACAACTACTACTACTACTACTGCAACAGCTACTTCTACTACTACTACTACTACAAATACTACTACTACTACAACTATAACTACAACAACTACTACTACTACAACTACTACTACTACTACAACTACTACTACTACTACTACTACAACTACTACTACTACTACTACAACTACTACTACTACTACTGCAACAACTACATCTACTACTACTACTACAAATACTACTACTACTACAACTACAACTACAACAACTACTACTACTACAACTACTACTACTACTACTACAACTACTACTACTACTACTGCAACAACTACTTCTACTACTACTACTACAAATACTACTACTACTACAACTACAACTACAACAACTACTACTACTACAACTACTACTACTACTACACCTACTACTACTACTACTGCAACAACTACTTCTACTACTACTACTATTACTACTACTACTAATACTACTACTACCAGCACGACTACCACCACTACCTTTACATGTTTCACCTGACCCTGATGTGACGTAGGGTCTTGGTCAGTACGTTTCAGTTGTCCCTGACGTGTGTTTTTACTTGCACCAACAGATGATTGAAGTAAGTAGCATGTCCTTTACAGAACATCGCTTCTAACAACCGCCACTTATTTGGCTGTTACAAGTTTCTTGGCAAGTGTGCAGTACGGTAGGTTGCCATTAATTTCCGTACGTGGAGAAGCGATTAAAACCCATTTTTGCCAGACTGAACACGAGCGTGATTCGAACCGGAAACGTTGTGATTGTGAAACGGATGCATCACCCCTAGGCCACGCAGCCTCCACAGATGATTATTGATTTATATTCATCTTTAATTAAAAAAATATCCAGACATAAGAGCGTGTCACTGGGCCGAAGGGTGAGAGCCTGAGTACTAATGATGCCAAAACAACAACAGCAACAAAAGGAGCGTTGAGTGACCCAGCCTGTTGGCACATTATTCTTGTCGAAGGGTCACAAGTTTACAACCTCAGTAAGACACATATATCTTTTCTATCATTGCTATCATTTAAAAACAACATATCGTTTACACTGCGTGGTGACTTTAGAGGCAAACGGTCTTTATTCTTAACCTTTTATAAATCCTCCAGGTGTGGGAATAAACATCGACATTTTTTCAACAATTCATTTTTCAGCATTTGGTTTATCTCGATAAAATTGTTTCTCTTTTGTAGTGTTTTGTATTTGGTTTGTCGTGGAAGGAGTCTTAAGGGAGCGGCTGTCTGAAATCGTCATCCTAACACTGGCAACGGCTATTATACTTGTGTATCTGATTGTTGACTACACTACCGGTGTCCAGAATGATGTTAAACTGGTAAGTAGTAGTGGTAGTAGCAGTAAGGGAAGTAGTAGTAGTAGTGGTAGTAGTAGTAGTAGTAGTAGTAAGGGAAGTAGTAGTAGTAGTAGTGGTAGTAGTAGTAAAAAGGGAAGTAGTAGTAGTAGTGGTAGTAGTAATAAGGGAAGTAGTAGTGGTAGTGGTAGTAGTAGTAGAAAGGGAAGTAGTAGTAGTAGTGGAAGTAGTAATAAGGGAAGTAGTAGTGGTAGTGGTAGTAGTAGTAGAAAGGGAAGTAGTAGTAGTAGTAGTGGTAGTAGTAGTAGTAAAAAGGGAAGTAGTAGTGGTAGTGGTAGTAGTAAGGAAAGTAGTGGTAGTAGTGGTAGTTGTAGTAGTAAGGGAAGTAGTAGTGGTAGTCGTAGTAGTAAGGGAAGTAGTAGTGGTAGTGGTAGTAGTAAGGGAAGTAGTAGTAGTAGTGGTAGTGGTAGTAGTAAGGGAAGTAGTAGTAGTAGTAGTGGTAGTAGTAAGGGAAGTAGTAGTAATAGTGGTAGTAGTAAGGGAAGTAGTAGTAGTAGTGGTAGTGGTAGTAGTAAGGGAAGTAGTAGTAGTAGTGGGAGTGGTAGTAGTAAGGGAAGTACTAGTAGTAGTGGTAGTAGTAAGGGAAGTAGTGGTAGTAGTAAGGGAAGTAGTAGTAGTAGTGGTAGTAGTAAAGTAAGTAGTAGTAGTAGTGGTAGTAGTAGTAGAAAGGGAAGTAGTAGTGGTAGTAGTAAGGTAAGTAGTAGTAGTGGTGGAAGTAGTAGTAGAAAGAGAAGTAGTAGTAGTAGTGGTAGTAGTAGTAGCAAAGGAAGTAGTAGTAGTAGTGGTAGTGGTAGTAGTAAGGGAAGTAGTAGTAGTAGTGGTAGTAGTAAGGAAAGTAGTAGTAGTAGTGGTAGTGGTAAGGGAAGTAGTAGTAGTAGTGGTAGTGGTAGTAGTAAGGGAAGTAGTAGTAGTAGTAGTGGTAGTAGTAAGGGAAGTAGTAGTAGTGGTAGTAGTAGTGGTAGTAGTAAGGGAAGTAGTAGTAATAGTAGTAGTGGTAGTAGTAAGGGAAGTAGTAGTAGTAGTGGTAGTGGTAGTAGTAAGGGAAGTAGTAGTGATAGTAGTAAGGGAAGTAGTAGTAGTAGTAGTAGTGGTGGTAGTAGTAAGGGAAGTAGTAGTAGTAGTGGTAGTGGTAGTAGTAAGGGAGGTAGTAGTAATAGTGGTAGTAGTAAGGGAAGTAGTAGTAGTAGTGGTGGTAGTAAGGGAAGTAGTAGTGGTAGTGGTAGTGGTAGTAGTAAGGGAAGTAGTAGTAGTAGTGGTAGTGATAGTAGTAAGGGAAGTAGTAGTAGTAGTGGTAGTAGAAAGGGAAGTAGTAGTAGTAGTGGTAGTGGTAATAGTAAGGGAAGTAATAGTAGTAGTGTTAGTGGTAGTAGTAAGGGAAGTAGTAGTAGTAGTAGTGGTAGTAGTAAGGGAAGTAGTAGTAGTAGTAGTGGTAGTGGTAGTAGTAAGGGAAGTAGTAGTAATAGTGGTAGTGGTAGTAGTAAGGGAAGTAGTAGTAGTAGTGGTAGTAGTTAGGGAAGTAGTTGTAGTAGTAAGGGAAGTAGTAGTAGTAGTGGTAGTGGTAGTAGTAAAGTAAGTAGTAGTGGTAGTGGTAGTAGTAAGGGAAGTAGTAGTAGTAGTGGTAGTAGTAGTAGTAAAGTAAGTAGTAGTAGTAGTGGTAGTAGTAAGGAAAGTAGTAGTAGTAGTGGTAGTGGTAAGGGAAGTAGTAGTAGTAGTGGTAGTGGTAGTAGTAAGGGAAGTAGTAGTAGTAGTAGTGGTAGTAGTAAGGGAAGTAGTAGTAGTCGTAGTAGTAGTGGTAGTAGTAAGGGAAGTAGTAGTAGTAGTGGTAGTGGTAGTAGTAAGGGAAGTAGTAGTGATAGTAGTAAGGGAAGTAGTAGTGGTAGTAGTAAGGGAAGTAGTAGTAGTAGTGGTAGTGGTAGTAGTAAGGGAGGTAGTAGTAATAGTGGTAGTAGTAAGGGAAGTAGTTGTAGTAGTAGTAGTGGTAGTAGTAAGGGAAGTAGTAGTAGTAGTGGTAGTGGTAGTAGTAAGGGAAGTAGTAGTAATAGTAGTAAGGGAAGTAGTAGTGGTAGTAGTAAGGGAAGTAGTAGTAGTAGTGGTAGTGGTAGTAGTAAGGGAGGTAGTAGTAATAGTGGTAGTAGTAAGGGAAGTAGTAGTAGTAGTGGTAGTAGTAAGGGAAGTAGTAGTGGTAGTGGTAGTGGTAGTGGTAGTAGTAAGGGAAGTAGTAGTAGTAGTGGTAGTGGTAGTAGTAAGGGAAGTAGTAGTAGTAGTGGTAGTAGAAAGGGAAGTAGTAGTAGTAGTGGTAGTGGTAGTAGTAAGGGAAGTAGTAGTAGTAGTGGTAGTGGTAGTAGTAAGGGAAGTAGTAGTAGTAATGGTAGTAGAAAGGGACGTAGTAGTAGTAGTGGTAGTGGTAGTAGTAGGGTAAGTAGTAGTAGTAGTGGTAGTGGTAGTAGTAAAGGAAGTAGTAGTAGTAGTGGTAGTGGTAGTAGTAAGGGAAGTAGTAGTAGTAGTAGTAGTAGTAGTAGTAGTAGTGGTTATAGTTAGGGAAGTAGTAGTGGTAGTGGTAGTAGTAAGGGAAGTAGTAGTAGTAGTGGTAGTGGTAGTAGTAAGGGAAGTAGTAGTAGTAGTGGTAGTAGTAAGGGAAATAGTAGTAGTAGTAGTAGTGGTGGTAGTAGTAAGGGAAGTAGTAGTAGTAGTGGTAGTAGTAAGGGAAGTAGTAGTAGTAGTGGTAGTGGTAGTAGTAAGGGAAGTAGTAGTAGTAGTAGTGGTAGTAGAAAGGGAAGTAGTAGTAGTGGTAGTGGTAGTAGTAAGGGAAGTAGTAGTAGTATTGGTAGTGGTAGTAGTAAGGGAAGTAGTAGTAGTAGTGGTAGTAGAAAGAGACGTAGTAGTAGTAGTGGTAGTGGTAGTAGTAAGGTAAGTAGTAGTAGTAGTGGTAGTGGTAGTAGTAAGGGAAGTAGTAGTTGTAGTGGTAGTTATAGTAGTAAAGGAAGTAGTAGTAGTAGTGGTAGTGGTAGCAGTAAGGGAAGTAGTATTAGTAGTAGTAGTAGTAGTGGTTATAGTAAGGGAAGTAGTAGTGGTAGTAGTAAGGGAAGTAGTAGTAGTATTGGTAGTGGTAGTAGTAAGGGAAGTAGTAGTAGTAGTGGTAGTAGTAAGGGAAATAGTAGTAGTAGTAGTAGTAGTAGTGGTAGTAGTAAGGGAAGTAGTAGTAGTAGTGGTAGTAGTAAGGGAAGTAGTAGTAGTAGTGGTAATGGTAGTAGTAAGGTAAGTAGTAGTAGTAGTGGTAGTGGTAGTAGTAAGGGAAGTAGTAGTGGTAGTGGTAGTGGTAGTAGTAAGATAAGTAATAGTGGTAGTAGTAAGATAAGTAATAGTGGTGGTAGTAGTAAGGGAAGTAGTAGTAGTAGTGGTAATGGTAGTAGTAAGGGAAGTAGTAGTAGTAGTAGTAGTAGTAGTAGTAGTAGTAGTAGTAGTAGTAGTAGTAGTAGTAAGGGAAGTAGTAGTGGTAGTGGTAGTAGTAAGGGAAGTAGTAGTGGTAGTGGTAGTAGTAAGGGAAGTAGTAGTAGTGGTGGTAGTGGTAGTAGTAAGGGAAGTAGTAGTAGTAGTGGTAGTGGTAGTAGTAAGGTAAGTAGTAGTAGTAGTGGTAGTGGTAGTATTAAGGGAAGTAGTAGTAGTAGTGGTACTTACTTACTTTCAATGTCCGGCAACCTCACATATTATTCGCACAAAGACCAGCTACTGTTGGTGCTCTTTCATTTGCCACCATCAGGTCCTTCATTGCTCAGGATTCCTGCCTCCTAGGACATATAATCAGATGTTGCGGGTCCTGGACGGCCATATATTAGCCATATTCATCGTCTGCAAATCTCCAGTTCTTCAAGTTAGACCCACATCTGTACACACCTGTTCTTAACCTGTTCGGAGATCTCCGCGGAGAATATGGCAAATCATGTCTGGTGCAAACAAAGACTGACGAAGACGGATGTGTCCGACCGAAAGGTGCAAATATCGCAGTCAATCTGTTAACTAGCGACACAACGCATTCCGTTCTCCTGACTACATCCTGCTACATACAAAGCCCTGTCCTGGGATTGGTAGCGGAAAAGATGTCCTGGTGCAGGTTTTTCTTTCATCTCCCTTCAATCTTCACCATTCTTTTGGCGCCAATTTTCTATGCGGTTTCTCTCGTGGCTTTGTTCTGAAGGCTGTACCATGGATGTACAGTTCGCAGATAAATTGTCTGCAGTAGTATTAGAAGTAGTAGCAGTAGTGGTAGTAGTGGTATTTATGGTAGTGGTAGTAACTGTTGCTCTGTTTAATACTGTTGTTGTTGTTGTCGACGACGATGATATTGTTGTCCGAAGCTACTTGTCACGGGTTTTCACTCTTGATGATGTACGTAAATGCAGGCTTGGTGGAGGAAGGCCAACCATATCGATTCTACATTACATATAATCCACCATCATTTATTCGCCAAGTGTTTAATTATACTGCCCGGTTTCATTCTGCGCGTATCCTACCCATCCCTACTTTCTCTGCCCAACTTCCTGCTGTTGTAGTTTTCTTGCCCACAGATCTGTGTTTATCTTCCCTTATGCCGATCGTATGTAACGTATACAATGAAGACATTCGTTGGTGAAAGTTTGCAGTCTCAAAGTGATACTCTTAGTCACAATCCTTATTTCTAGTATTATAACAGGACCAGTTTTATATGTTTGCTAAAGCCTGATTTTATTTCTCAAGGAGAAAACAGCAGAGTTTCATTTCGAATAAAGACCTGGCCTTGTTAACATCGTGGTTAATCTCTTGGTCTTCATTAATATAATTTTCCATAAAAGTACGATTTTTGCATATCTGTTATCTGACCATTCATTTGGATGTGGGTCGCTTTGTTCGTTATTTATTTTCATTTCTTTTGCAATTGTTGACACTACTCTACAATACAGAGTTTGCTGCTTCAGATATTAGACTTACTATCGTTGCCTATGTGGCAGGGTTCAGGTTTCACTGAGTAGATAGCTTATCTAAAGTGTTGCAGCATGTATTCACACAACTGTGGCAGGGTCCAGGTTTTCACTGGGGTTTTTCTATCTGTAATGTTACCACATCCATCCTCACCATTCACGACCACATACAACAAATAACATAGCAAGCAGCAGGTGGCATATTTATTAATATCACATTCAATCAAAATATGAGTGAAAATTAGATTACAAACAACACAAGCAATACTTCGTAACTAAATAATTATAATCTATCTATTAATATTACTATGAATAATTTGCGGAGGTTGTAAGCATTAGCTTATGAATATTGCCCACAACTAATATAACCCAGTCTACATCGAGAGGTCTCACCCTGGGGGACCACTCTTCCTCTTCTCTCTCCTCTTACCTCACTCTGTTTCATTTGACTCTATCCCACAGTCACACTCTTGCACAACTTTCACACGCGCCCTCGTGGTAAAGCCCTTCCATTGCACTTTGGTTGGGCTAGCTTCTGAGGGCGCACAAACCTAGCATAGGTACATACAGACGCACGCATGCATCCAAGCACTGGTTTATGCGTCCTGATATCGCCCAATTGACTACGGTCTGGGGTGGAAAATGGCGCGCCTCCACCAGTAGAAACTAGTGAGGCAAACATCTAAGCAAAAAAAAAATATATATAACCCAGTTCTAGCCACTACCCTCTCCTCCTCTTATCTGCACACTCCCCCAACTCTCACAAACTCGTCTTCGCGATCGTATTCTGTGCATTTACTCACACCCAAATCCCCTCAGGCAGGTGATTTTTACAATATGCATTCAGATCCCTTCAGGCAGGTGATCTTGACAGTTCACCTTCAATTTATTCAAAGTATACTCACATGTGATGACACACTCAATCGATCTGCCCATACACACACTCCGGAACATACATCGTTCCCTACGTGTCCCCCACACCACTCACACATCCAAATCTCTTCTAGTCACTTGGTGTCCAACACACACCTTATAGAGCGACTGGCTAAGACTCAAAGACGTATGCTGGTTCAGTCACTTTGAAATTAAATCCATCTTTCTAACATTCGTAAAACAGCCTGCTAAACTAGTAGCAGACTAACAATCGGTCTTCTATAAAGTCGGTGAGATAAATAATTTCCTAGCTAATTCGCAGTCTCTCTCTCTCTCTCTCTTTCTCTCTCTTTCTCTCTTTCTCTCTCTCTCTCTCTCTCTCTCTCTCTCTCTCTTCATGACCAGTCTGCTTGAGTTAAACTTTGCCTAATATTATATAGTCTCAAGCGGTATCAGAGCTGCCCAATGGTCTTCTGTGGGTTGTCTGACTCAGCCATCACTCAAATTTTAATCTACCTCTATTTAGTCGTTATTGGAACGAATCACTCCAAATTCCTGTCACTTTGTGACAGTAGAACGTGGCGAACTCTGGCTGTGATCAACCACCCATTACCTAAATCGGAACTCCAGAGTGGTCAGCTCCTAACCCCCTTCTTGTACCAGACACATTCTTCCCCTAACCCCTCGTTTCCCTTGTCGACTTAGTGTCGAGACGGTCATTGACCTTGGCACTCATTCAGATAACCTTTGTTCCCAGATCCACCAGCCGCCATCACCTCTGTCCTTAACCCCCCATGCTCCTTCTGGAACAGTTACACCTGAGTGGAACTGATCGTGTGCCAGCATACATATATCACCTGCAAAATCGTGGTCTTCCAGCTGCTTACCTAATTCCCATCGTATTTTCCGTTTTCCTAACCGTTTTGTTCGCCGATTCTCGTGACCTTGAGAAAGATTCTTAAACAAATTGGTAAGCTTCAATGTCTGATCCCAGTTTGAATAGTAAAACGGTCTCACAGTTATCTGTGTGAATTATTCTATATGTAACCTCTTCATAGAAATCATGCATATTTCTTTAAAATGTATGAGTTATTCCATAATGTTTCTGTATATTTCTAACAACAACACACATAACTTACAGGTGTATGTGATTGCTGCTGACACTAAAGGTACTAATGTTGTTAAAATAGTATACAGTCGTTGATGATGTACATAAATGATATGTGGCAGGATTCTTGTCAAAAGGCCTACTATATAGATGATGTATAACATTTACTGTTCGCATAACTTCTACAGGCCCAGCTGATCGTAGCGTGCGTATTCTGCCCAGCGGTTGTCATTCTTGGTCTGTTCATTGCTTGGATCTACTATGTATCCAGACGGCTTGTCTTCAGAACAGTGGGAGCTAACGAGATGCTTCAGTCATGCTATATAACTCTCTTGATGTTTCAGGATTTCCTGAAGTTTGATCTTCAATTGGCGGTAAGGTTGTTGTGTCTGGCGGTAAGGATGTTGTGTCTATCGGAAAGGATGTTGTGTTTATCGGTAAGGATGTTGTATTTATCGGTAAGGATGTTGTGTTTATCGGTAAGGATGTTGTGTCTATCGGAAAGGATGTTGTGTCTGACGGTAAGGATGTTGTGTCTGACGGTAAGGATGTTGTGTTTATCGGTAAGGATGTTGTGTCTATCGGAAAGGATGTTGTGTTTGACGGTAAGGATGTTGTGTTTATCGGTAAGGATGTTGTGTCTATCGGAAAGGATGTTGTGTCTGACGGTAAGGATGTTGTGTCTATCGGAAAGGATGTTGTGTCTGACGGTAAGGATGTTGTGTTTATCGGTAAGGATGTTGTGTTTGATGGTAAGGATGTTGTGTTTATCGGTAAGGATGTTGTGTTTATCGGTAAGGATGTTGTGTCTGGTGGTAAGGATGTTGTGTTTATCGGTAAGGATGTTGTGTTTATCGGTAAGGATGTTGTGTCTATCGGAAAGGATGTTGTGTCTGACGGTAAGGATGTTGTGTCTGACGGTAAGGATGTTGTGTTTATCGGTAAGGATGTTGTGTCTGACGGTAAGGATGTTGTGTTTATCGGTAAGGATGTTGTGTCTGACGGTAAGGATGTTGTGTCTATCGGAAAGGATGTTGTGTCTGACGGTAAGGATGTTGTGTCTATCGGAAAGGATGTTGTGTCTGACGGTAAGGATGTTGTGTCTGACGGTAAGGATGTTGTGTTTATCGGTAAGGATGTTGTGTCTATCGGAAAGGATGTTGTGTTTGACGGTAAGGATGTTGTGTTTATCGGTAAGGATGTTGTGTCTATTGGAAAGGATGTTGTGTCTGACGGTGAGGATGTTGCGTTTATCGGTAAGGATGTTGTGTCTATCGGAAAGGATGTTGTGTCTAACGGTAAGGATGTTGTGTTTATCGGTAAGGATGTTGTGTTTGACGGTAAGGATGTTGTGTTTATCGGTAAGGATGTTGTGTTTATCGGTAAGGATGTTGTGTTTATCGGTAAGGATGTTGTGTCTGGTGGTAAGGATGTTGTGTTTATCGGTAAGGATGTTGTGTTTATCGGTAAGGATGTTGTGTTTATCGGTAAGGATGTTGTGTTTATCGGTAAGGATGTTGTGTCTGACTAAGAATGTTGTGTCTGACTGTAAAGATGATGTGTCTGGTGGTAAGGATGTTGTGTCTGGTGGTAAAGATGTTGTGTCTGACTGTACGTATGTTGTGTCTGACGGTAATGAAGTTGTGTCTGGTGGTAAGAATGTTGTGTCTATCGGTAAGGATGTTGTGTCTGGTGGTAAGGTTGGTGTGGCTGGTGGTAAGGATGTTGTGTCTGGTGGTAAGGTTGGTGTGTCTGGTGGTAAGGATGTTGTGTCTGGTGGTAAGGTCGGTGTGTCTGGTGGTAAGGATCTTGTGTCTGGTGGTAAGGTTGGTGTGTCTGGTGGTAAGGATGTTGTGTCTGGTGGTAAGGTTGGTGTGTCTGGTGGTAAGGATGTTGTGTCTGGTGGTAAGGTCGGTGTGTCTGGTGGTAAGGATCTTGTGTCTGGTGGTAAGGTTGGTGTGTCTGGTGGTAAGGATGTTGTGTCTGGTGGTAAGGTTGGTGTGTCTGGTGGTAAGGATGTTGTGTCTGGTGGTAAGGTTGGTGTGGCTGGTGGTAAGGATGTTGTGTCTGGTGGTAAGGTTGGTGTGTCTGGTGGTAAGGATGTTGTATCTGATGGTAAGGATGGTGTGTCTGGGGGTAAGGATGGTGTGTCTGGTGGTAAGGTTGGTGTGTCTGGTGGTAAGGATGTTGTGTCTGGTGGTAAGGTTGGTGTGT
The DNA here is from genome assembly GCA_036924085.1 of Ariolimax columbianus. Lineage (NCBI taxonomy): Eukaryota > Metazoa > Mollusca > Gastropoda > Stylommatophora > Arionidae > Ariolimax > Ariolimax columbianus. Next base: position 23,180,984 of record JAVGWX010000010.1, on the reverse strand, counting down.
CTGGTGGTAAGGTTGGTGTGGCTGGTAGTACGGATGTTGTGTCTATCTGTAATGATGTTGTGTCTGGTGGTAATGATGTTGTGTCTGTCGGTAAGAATGTTGTGTCTGTATAGACATATTTATTTGTTTTTATGTTACTTTTGTTCTTGTTCGAAGTTTCTCATCCTGAGTTCTTCTTCCTCAACAATGTTCTTTGGTAGCAGGTTACAGTGTCATTTTCTTGTGCCCCGGGTAGTGCCGACACATGTGTTCCATTGTCCTTCTGGCTGTAATTGAATTCTAAACCTCTTGATGCTATCACAACTATGGGGAGCACAGTGTCTATACCCTCCCTGTTGTCCTTGCTGTTGTAACAGTCTATGTCTAGATGTATTGTGATGATGTGTGGATGACAGTTTTGTCAGAATGTTGCTTTAAACCCTGCGGACAGCAACTTTGCAGTTATAATACACATCGAACAAACATAAGCTACTTTTGATCAGGTTAGGTCAATGACTTCTTAACGGCTGTTAGTTTGTCCAGTGGCTGTTTGGTAGGCATAGTAGTGACGGCGATGGTGATAGCGAGGATGGTGATGGTGATAATGGTGGTGGTGAGGATGGTGATGGTGATAATGGTAATGGTGAGGATGGTGATGATGAAGATGGGGATGGTGAAGATAACGATGGTTATAATGGTGATGGTGATGGTGTGGATGGTGATGGTGAGAATGGTGAGGGTAAGGATGGTGATGATGAAGATGGGGATGGTGAAGATAACGATGGTTATAATGGTGATGGTGTGGATGGTGATGGTGAGAATGGTGAGGGTAAGGATGGTGATGGTTAGGATGGTGTTGGTTATAATGAGGATGGTCAGGATGGTGATGGTGAAGATGGTGATGGCGAGGATAGTGATGGTGAGGGTGATAATGGTAATGGTGAGGATGGTGATGGTGAAGATGGGGATGGTGAGGATGGTGATGGTGAGAATGGTGAGGGTAAGGATGGTGATGATGAAGATGGGGATGGTGAAGATAACGATGGTTATAATGGTGATGGTGTGGATGGTGAGAGTAAGGATGGTGATGGTTAGGATGGTGTTGGTTATAATGAGGATGGTCAGGATGGTGATGGTGAAGATGGTGATGGCGAGGATAGTGATGGTGATGGTGATAAGGGTGATGGTGAGGATGGTAATGGTGGTAATGGTAATGGTGAGGATGGTGATGGTGATGGTGATAAGGGTGATGGTGAGAATGGTAATGGTGGTAATGGTAATGGTGAGGATAGTGATGGTGAGGATGGTGAGGATGGTCAGAATTGTGAGGGTAAGGATTGTGATGGTTAAAATGATGATGGTGAAGGTGATGATGGTGAGGACGGTGATGGTGTGGGTGGTTATGGTGAATATGAGGATGGTGATGATAATGATGACGACAGTAGTGATTGTGATGATGAGGATGATGCTGATGTTACTGATGATAGTGATGTTGATGGTGCTGGTGGTAATAATGATGATGATGCTGATGGTGATTAGGGCGATAGTGATGACGGCTGTGGTGGCGAGGACAATGTGTTAATAATAGCAGCAATGGAGATAATGTTGATGATGATGGAGATAATGTTGATGATGATGGAGATAATGTTGATTATGATGGAGATAATGTTGATGATGATGGAGATAATGTTGATGATGATGGAGATAATGTTGATGATGATGGAGATAATGTTGATGATGATGGTGATAATGTTGTTGATGATGGTGATAATGGTGCTAGTGATTATTGTAATGATTAAGGCAACCTGTAATCTACTGATATCCCACCATTTCATGTTCAGGTAAGTATGATCGCCTTCATAGTGACAACCCCATATGACATCACCATAGAAGAGATTCTCGTCTTATCTATGGGCAGTACCATCGCAGCCTCTTCGTTTCTCCTCGGGTACCTGTCGGTATGTATTTGTTCTGTTCTGTTCTGTTCTGTTCACAACCGGCATTACTGCACTTAGTTGGGTGTTACAGGGTTCGTTCCTCCTTGGGGAATAGAGAAACAAGACGAACGCGAAAATAAACACACAAAAAAACAAAATGCACTACTGACCAACACGTAGGTGCTGAATTGTTGTTGTGAATGGTGAAAGGTTATTACTGTAAACGCTACTAGCTACTGTAAACGCTACTAGCTACTGTAAACGCTACTAGCTACTGTAAACTCTACTAGCTACTGTAAACGCTACTAGTTACTGTAAACTCTACTAGCTACTGTAAACGCTACTAGTTACTGTAAACGCTACTAGCTACTTAAACGCTACTAGTTACTGTAAACGCTACTAGCTACTGTAAACGCTACTAGTTACTGTAAACTCTACTAGCTACTGTAAACGCTACTAGCTACTGTAAACGCTACTAGTTACTGTAAACGCTACTAGCTACTGTAAACGCTACTAGTTACTGTAAACTCTACTAGTTACTGTAAACGCTACTAGCTACTGTAAACGCTACTAGTTACTGTAAACTCTACTAGCTACTGTAAACGCTACTAGTTACTGTAAACGCTACTAGCTACTGTAAACGCTACTAGTTACTGTAAACTCTACTAGCTACTGTAAACGCTACTAGCTACTGTAAACGCTACTAGTTACTGTAAACGCTACTAGCTACTGTAAACGCTACTAGTTACTGTAAACTCTACTAGTTACTGTAAACGCTACTAGCTACTGTAAACGCTACTAGTTACTGTAAACTCTACTAGCTACTGTAAACGCTACTAGCTACTGTAAACGCTACTAGTTTCTGTAAGCGCTACTAGGGGAGCATATTCAGACCCACAGCCGGTAATGCGCCATCTATGAGGCACCTCTGGCTGCTATCCACTTTCAGTTTAGTCATCTTTTTTTTTCTTTTTTATCTGACGCATATGTTGCAAAGGTTTTTCTTTTTTCATGTCGCTCATTTTTGTTTACAAAATGAAAAAAGCCGGCTCCATGCACAGACCTCCTTGGCATAGGTTGACTTAGTCCCACCTCTTCTATCGTCGGATCGAGTGGTTAAAGAAATTTCTTTTTACGACAATGGTACCAGGTTACATCTCTAGCCTCGATTTTTCAGTTTATCCTGTTGTAATTATATTATGTGACCCGCCTCCCACAGGAAGTCCGGGCCCATCAGATGATACGGCTGGCCGTTGAGGAACAGGGACGGAAAGGGATCTTGATCATCCTGGAAATGTACATAAGGCCGGCCGCCATCGCAATACCTGACTGAGACAGATCGCCAGCTCTTCAACAGAAGTGCAGGCTGCCTGGGATAGCAGAATTGGTCAAGGACATGGTCATTCGATGTCACTGGTCATGGTCGCCTTAGCGTATATTATCATTATTTGATATATACATATGTAGTAAATTCATTATACATTGCATTTTCAGATGCCTAGAGAATGGAAGATTGGAGCTTGTGTATGCCTTCTGTTGAGTCCAGCAAAGCTTTCGTACGTCATCTATAAACTTCATAATGTACGTTGGCAATAACATGGTTCATTAATTGTGTACTTCTGGTTATGTTCGCTCTTTCTTTACTGTTATTTGTTTTTATTTGCTAAATGAAATTAATTTATTCTGCTTTTTCTAAATTGCGTATTTTTAGTTCTTAATTTTACCATTTCCTGAAAACAACTTGCGCCGTTTAAGCGAATCCTAGAGCTGACGTCTTCTTACTTGAGACAAGTGTGCTGCGTCGATCGTTATAAGCATAAGCTGTCTTTCTGTTTTGTCATGTATTCATCTGTCACGCGGTTTGAACCATTATATGCGTGCAGTAGTAGTTGATAAGAAAGCATTTTCGTAAGATTACTGAATCGCCGCATTTCCTGTTTTGGTACGTGTTCATAAATAAGAAGCAGCACTAACCGTATTTCTGATGTCAGCGTTTCTCATTCTATCTCTCCTGGAAACATGAATGGCGTTCATCAGAATTTCATTTCATGCTTGGAGATTCAGTGGTCTATGGGTTGTCAGCTCGAGTTACAATCCCAACATACCAGGTTCAAACCCTGTTAAGCTCAGTTTGACAGACTTGCCATGTTGATGGTTTTCTTAATTATACGATTGAGGTGTAACCACAGTGGGAGTCACGATGGGGCAGCTTCTTCTTATTCTTCTTCTTCTTTTTCTTCGTTCTCAAACTCTCGCTATCAAGCCCCGAAAAGGGCTTTGCAAGTGGCAGTATGTTATCATAAGAACGGAATGCGTTGTGTCGTAGTTTACAGCTTAACTGCTATATTTGCAACTTTAGGACCGACACATCCGACTTCAGCAAGCATTTTTGGTCTTTTCTCTTCGATCCCTTCTTCTTAGCCAGTCTGCTCTATTGCAGCATGTCATCCAGGATCACCGCCTGGAGGTGTAGAAGGGTCTTGGCAGCTTTTATTCGCTGGAACTGACGCTAGCAGTCAGTTATGGGTCGCTGACCGTTGCAGCTCATGCGCTGCTCAGCGTCTTGATGATGGGACAGCAAACAAGATTCATATAAAGTCCAGCAGAACTAGGAAAACGGCAGTGCTCCAGTGACTACCTTCCGATTGCGGAATCATGGGAAACGAGAGAGCTGATGCTATGGCAAAAGATGGCAGCAAAAAGATACAATTTAATCATCGATTACCATACAGAGAAATCAAGAACATCATCAGAAATCAGTATATACACCAATGGAGAGAAGACAGAAACATAAGCAGTACACCAGACCCAATTCACCAACTCAAAAGAAATCAACAAACTACCTTATTTCGCCTGACAATTGGACACTGCAGACTACAAGAACATCTGTACCGACTGAAGATCTCACACACCGATGAGTGCCCATGTGAAACAGGAGGTCAGAACCCTGAGCATATTCTACAGGAATACCTAATCTATAGGGAAATGAGATGCCAGACCTGGCCAGAGGGTGCGAAGCTGAGACAAAAGCTGTGGGGCAGCCGCTCTGACCTGGTGAAGACTACAGACTTTATCATGGCGACTGGCCTACAGATATAGCATGACCAAAAAATCATGAACGCAAAAAAGAAGATATAAAGTCTAAGCCCTCTAAACAGAAAAAGGGAAGAGGAAAGGTGGAGCACACTCCTCCGAAGAACAGGCGCTGAAAACACTGAAAACAGAACTTCCATTCCAGGAAAAGCACCAGCAAACATGGTATCATTACCACTTTTTTTCCTATTGCTGATGTCGACTTCAAAGATGTGCATGGCTGATCAATAAATGTCGCTTGTCCCTGTCGTCGCCGCCCAGCATTCAGGTTATGTTTTTCATTCTATCCCCGATAGAAAAAAACACATATTGCTTACTGAGGCTTTGAGCGCATGTCTGCAGCTCCTCTCTGTGGGAAGTAAATCCATTTTTTAAATTCATGCTGAAGTCGGATGCGCTGTTCCATCAGGCAGAATTCATAGTAACGCGCACTCCACCTTAAGAAACAAGTCGAACGAGGAAAAAAACTCACAAATGATCAAATATTGAACAAATTCAGATATCCAAGATGGACAGTAGCCACACAGCGCTAGTGAAGTCCACTACAGCATGCTGGGTTGGGGCGCTTGTAGTCCATCTCATCGTTATCATCACCGGTCTCATTGTCTTCAGGAACTTCGGAAAAGGGCTCAAACAAACTTGTAAGTTTTGTATTTTCTCTCTATTTTTTGTTTTTCTTGTTCTTATCGCTTTCTATGACGACTTTTGCTTATGGATGATAGTTTTTATTTTTCATATTTCTTCCATGATTCTTCTTTCACAAGATTGTTCCTTGGTTTGGTATTTCTCATCATTCTGTTTGATGAGTAATATAATCTTCCTGCAAGTTCAAAACCCTGGGGGAGGTGCCGGCCTTCCTACCAGTTGGGTGATGGATAGTTGAATAACGTCATATTTGGAGGTTAACTATTAATACAAAATGATCAGTGGTGAACCAGAAACAGTGGCCTGCATGGAGGCCAAAAGGAGACAGCCCCTCCATCACGCAAAAACACAACAGGCTATTCATCTGCTTGTCTACCTACCTGATTACAAGTTAATAAGGACATAAACCCCGACAGACCTTAAAGATAACGAGCTGGCGCGAATTACGGAACATTATTTTTTTAAACATGGAATACTAGAAGCATTAACAGTAAGGAGAAAGAACTAGTATAAGATATGATGAAATCCAAATAGGAAACCCTAGCTCTCACATAAACTTTTAAAAAAGACATATGTTCTTTGATCTTGAGAAGGTGTAGGTTGTAGTGTGTCCGGGAAGCAAATGGACAGCATCAAAGAATGGAAGTGTATCTCCGAACACATTATGGTACTGGATCGTAAAGAAGAAGGCAAGTTAGTTATTGTCGTCATTCTTTATACCCCGAATGGGGACGGCGTGGGCTAGTGGTTAAGTGAAACGGCTCACAACCCAAAAACGTGCTGGGTTCGATCCCCATCATATCACCGGCCGTTACCCCGGGGAAGTAAACCTTTAGAAAATGAAGGCGGAAGCAGATCCTTACATAAAATGCATGTCGAAGTCGGATGCACTGGGCCGACAGGCGCACAATAAAAACCGTCTTAAGAAGAGTTCTTTGGGCTGCTTGAAAAGAGATTGGACAATTGTCATAATGAAATCCTCCTTGAAGATTCAAGTGCCAGAGTTGAAAAAGATCACTCTTTATTAAATGAAGTGATTGGGAGATAGGATGAAGATATTGTGTATGACAATGGAAGGCGACTCCTGAGAATCTCCAGCGAGCAAAACCTTTTTATCACAAAGTTCCCTCACAAGGGCATATATACATACACTCGATGTGAGGAACGATTCATTTAAGAATGTCAGAGACGCTTGAGTCTGGAGTGGACCGGAAATTGGAAGTGACCCCGACCTCGTCACAATAAAGAGAACAACCGAATAGAAGCCACACTAAAACAACATCCACGATCAAGTAGAAAACCACAGGCCAGAGAAGGAGAAGCAAGAATAAAGACATGCAACCTAAGAGAGCCAGGCAATAGGAACAAATATCAGGGGCTTATATCGACAGCAGCGAGAAGTGGAGTAGCCCCAACCTGAAGATCTAGTAGCTCTTTCGTTGAAATTCAAGACCACTCTCACGACAGCATGACAACAGAAGTATGTGGCGAAATTAGTCAAGAAGGATATAAAGAGGACACACTAGTGGGAAAAATATGTCATATACGAGTCATGGTCGATGACAACACAGAAAAGCCAGCTCTAAACGTCAGAAAAGAGATATCAAAGAAAGAGAATCAACGTAAAAAGAGGAGACAAAGTCTGCAATCGACAATACGACATGAGGTCGAAGTACAGCCACTGCAGACGTGCGGAGCAAGCTGAACTCCAAACCTCTACAAGCTGGAGTTTCTCAAACTGTGAGCGGTTACTTGACTTACAGTTGGGAAAGTAGTGCAGTGAATAAACGAAACGGACGTCCCATTTACGAGTAAACTCAGATCAAGTACAGTGCAACTCTTACATGTGTTTGACGGTTATTGTAAAGGGGGTGATCTTGATGGGAGTGATAGTGATGGTGGTGAGAATGTTTAGGGTGATCTTGATGGTGGTGATAGTGGTGGTGGTCAGGGTATCTATGGTGATCTTGATGGTGGAGATAGTGATGATGGTGATGGTGTTTATGATCTTGATGGTGGTGATAGTGGTTATGGTGAGGGTGTTTATGGTGATCTTGATGGTGGTGAGAGTTATGGTAATTATGGTGAGGGTGCTCATTGTGATCTTGGTGGTGGTGATAGCGATGGTGATGATGGTGGTGATTGGGGTCACTTAATCACGGTCGAGGTGATTGTCGTAGTGAGGATAGTAATGACGATTATGTTGCTGGTGGTGACAATGATGATGGTTGTGCCAGTAATAATGATGGTTGTGATGGTCTGGGTATTTGTTTTATTGTGATGGTGGTGGTGTTGAAGATCGTGATGGCGAGGATCAGTAACACTGGTAATAGTGATAATACATATGGCGATGATTATGTTGATGATAATGTGGCTCGACATTTCTTTTCTGCTGTTTATATATTAGCCCTCTCCTGTTTTCAGTACAAGGCCGTCAGGATATACTTCCACGTCAAGAACGGGATAACTCGTGAAATGGAAGGCGGCCATATTGTTTAGTCTTTGGTATAATCTTGCAGATTTATGCGAGAACATCACTTGTGACAAGTGACCATATAATACGATGTCCATCATATGATTTCTGGTGGTTTCTTACTGTTTATGTGTGCGTGTGTGCGTGCGCGCATGTGTTTCTGCTTGTGTGCGTGTTTGTGTTTGTCTGTGTTATTGTGTGTTTATTTGTGTATCTGTCTCTGTGTGTTTGTGTGTGTGTTTGTATGTTTATCTGTGTGTGTGTGTGTGTCTGTGCATGTGCTTGTGTGGTGTACGTGTGTTTGTGTGTCTATGTATGTGTGCTTGTGTGTGTATTTGTTGGTTTTTATGTCTATATGTGTGTGTTTTTGTGTGTTTGTGAACGAGCGTCTTTGTTTGGTTGGATGCGTGTTTGGTTGCGTGTTTGGATGCGTGTTTGTGTGTTTTTATGGGTCTATTATTGTTTGTGTGTATGTGAATTTGCATGTGTGTGTGTGTCTAATTGTGTGTGTTTACTTATGTGTTGTTTGTGAATTTGTAAGTGTTTGTGTGTGTGTATGTGTGTGTGTGCCTGTGTGTATTTGCGTTTGTTTGTGCGTATGTTTCTGTCTGTATGTGCATTTTGTATGCGTGTATTTTTTGTGTCTGTTTATGTGCGTATGTATGTGTGTATTTGCCATCTGTCTATGCCTGATTGGGGCCCGATAAAGAATAGTAACACTGCAGCCTGTCAACTGTGTGGTAAGAATCGAATTGGAAAAGGGACCAAGATGGAGAGCAGCACATGAGCTGCAGTGGTCAGCGACCCATAGCTGACTGCTAGCGTCAGGGCCAGCGAACCATAGCTGCCAAGACCCTTCTACACCTCCACGCAGTGATCCTGGATAACAGGCTGCAGCAGGGCAGACTGGCTAAGGAGAAGGGATCGAAGAGGGAATGCTAACCCGGTACTCAAAAAATGCTTGCTGAAGTCGGATGTGTTGGACCGAAAGGTGCAAATATCGCAGCCAAGCTGTAAACTACGACACAACGCATTCCATTCTCTGGACTACATTCCGCTACTTAAGCCCTTTCAGGGTTTGGTAGCGGGAGATTGAGAACGAACGAAGAAGAAGAAGAATAATTGGAAAAGATTGATAATCGGGCCTGCTAATTACATCCTGCAGAAACCATACGTCGCAAGACTAAGAAACGACTTCCACATCCCAAAGTTGAAGAATAGCAAGTAAATCAAGTCAGACTATGGAAGGTTGTGCATGGGACGGGCTACTTCATTATGTAGAAACTGTATGCCAACAATAACAGAATAGAAGACTTCTACCTCTGTGGCACTGTTATCGTGTGATGGTTGTGGTTGTGATAGTGGTGGTGATGGTAGCGATGTTGGTGATACAGACCATGTAATGATTATCGTTATGGTGATACCGTTGTTGGTGATGATGGTGAGTATGATGATTGTGATGGTGGTGGTAGATTGATTGTTATGGTGGCGGTTGTGGTGATGACACTGATGTTTGTGGTAGCGATGATGACATTGATGCTAAAGTTGGTGATGATGATGGTGATGATTACATTGTTGTTGTTGATGGTATGTTTCTGACAGTCATAGAAAAGCTGTTGCCGAGAAGACTAGCCAAACATGACAGACGCCGTCAGTATGAGACGGAGGATTAAGAGAGTGACTTAAACTCTGAGTTAATTGTATGTGGTCTGACTAATTTGGGCAGTCATTGTGTTTGTGTGCAAAGTACAAAAGTGGCGGTTACGGCTAGAATGAATATCAAGCTTGGAAGCCTCACATCTTCAGGAGTTGATGTAGAGCTACAGTCCATGTCGTGATAGAGTTTACGGCAATTAAGAACTGATACAGACGTTGAGACATTAAACTTTAATGGACCTATGTCGATCTACTGTCTTTATCATTCTGGAGATTACAGTAATGAAAGAATTGAAAGTATATATTCTGACATCGGAACTTCATGGACCTTTGTGGATCTTCTGTCTTTGACATACTGAGTCTGGGGTTTACAGTAGTGAAAGAATTGAAAGCATATATTCTGACATCGGGACTTCATGGACCTTTGTGGATCTTCTGTCTTTGGCATACTGAGTCTGGGGTTTACAGTAGTGAAAGAATTGAAAGCATATATTCTGACATCGGGACTTCATGGACCTTTGTGGATCTTCTGTCTTTGACATACTGAGTCTGGGGTTTACAGTAGTGAAAGAATTGAAAGCATATATTCTGACATCGGGACTTCATGGACCTTTGTGGATCTTCTGTCTTTGACATACTGAGTCTGGGGTTTACAGTAGTGAAAGAATTGAAAGCATATATTCTGACATCGGGACTTCATGGACCTTTGTGGATCTTCTGTCTTTGACATACTGAGTCTGGGGTTTACAGTAGTGAAAGAATTAAAAGCATATATTCTGACATAGGGACTTCATGGACCATTGTGGATCTTCTGTCTTTGACATACTGAGTCTGAGGTTTACAGTAGTGAAAGAATTAAAAGCATATATTCTGACATCGGGACTTCATGGACCTTTGTGGATCTTCGGTCTTTGACATACAGAGTCTGGGGTTTACAGTAGTGAAAGAATTGAAAGCATATATTCTGACATCGGGACTTCATGGACCTTTGTGGATCTTCTGTCTTTGACATACTGAGTCTGGGGTTTACAGTAGTGAAAGAATTAAAAGCATATATTATGACATCGGGACTTCATGGACCATTGTGGATCTTCTGTCTTTGACATACTGAGTCTGGGGTTTACAGTAGTGAAAGAATTAAAAGCATATATTCTGACATCGGGACTTCATGGACCTTTGTGGATCTTCGGTCTTTGACATACAGAGTCTGGGGTTTACAGTAGTGAAAGAATTGAAAGCATATATTCTGACATCGGGACTTCATGGACCTTTGTGGATCTTCTGTCTTTGACATACTGAGTCTGGGGTTTACAGTAGTGAAAGAATTAAAAGCATATATTCTGACATCGGGACTTCATGGACCTTTGTGGATCTTCTGTCTTTGACATACTGAGTCTGGGGTTTACAGTAGTGAAAGAATTGAAAGCATATATTCTGACATAGGGACTTCATGGACCTTTGTGGATCTTCTGTCTTTGACATACTGAGTCTGGGGTTTACAGTAGTGAAAGAATTGAAAGCATATATTCTGACATCGGGACTTCATGGACCTTTGTGGATCTTCTGTCTTTGACATACTGAGTCTGGGGTTTACAGTAGTGAAAGAATTGAAAGCATATATTCTGACATCGGGACTTCATGGACCTTTGTGGATCTTCTGTCTTTGACATACTGAGTCTGGGGTTTACAGTAGTGAAAGAATTGAAAGCATATATTCTGACATCGGGACTTCATGGACCTTTGTGGATCTTCTGTTTTTGACATACTGAGTCTGGGGTTTACAGTAGTGAAAGAATTGAAAGCATATATTCTGACATCGGGACTTCATGGACCTTTGTGGATCTTCTGTCTTTGACATACTGAGTCTGGGGTTTACAGTAGTGAAAGAATTGAAAGCATATATTCTGACATCGGGACTTCATGGACCTTTGTGGATCTTCTGTCTTTGACATACAGAGTCTGGGGTTTACAGTAGTGAAAGAATTGAAAGCATATATTCTGACATCGGGACTTCATGGACCTTTTTGGATCTTCTGTCTTTGACAAACTGAGTCTGGGGTTTACAGTAGTGAAAGAATTGAAAGCATATATTCTGACATCGGGACTTCATGGACCTTTGTGGATCTTCTGTCTTTGACATACTGAGTCTGGGGTTTACAGTAGTGAAAGAATTGAAAGCATATATTCTGACATAGGGACTTCATGGACCTTTGTGGATCTTCTGTCTTTGACATACTGAGTCTGGGGTTTACAGTAGTGAAAGAATTGAAAGCATATATTCTGACATCGGGACTTCATGGACCTTTGTGGATCTTCTGTCTTTGGCATACTGAGTCTGGGGTTTACAGTAGTGAAAGAATTGAAAGCATATATTCTGACATCGGGACTTCATGGACCTTTGTGGATCTTCTGTCTTTGACATACTGAGTCTGGGGTTTACAGTAGTGAAAGAATTGAAAGCATATATTCTGACATCGGGACTTCATGGACCTTTGTGGATCTTCTGTCTTTGACATACTGAGTCTGGGGTTTACAGTAGTGAAAGAATTGAAAGCATATATTCTGACATCGGGACTTCATGGACCTTTGTGGATCTTCTGTCTTTGACATACTGAGTCTGGGGTTTACAGTAGTGAAAGAATTAAAAGCATATATTCTGACATAGGGACTTCATGGACCATTGTGGATCTTCTGTCTTTGACATACTGAGTCTGAGGTTTACAGTAGTGAAAGAATTAAAAGCATATATTCTGACATCGGGACTTCATGGACCTTTGTGGATCTTCGGTCTTTGACATACAGAGTCTGGGGTTTACAGTAGTGAAAGAATTGAAAGCATATATTCTGACATCGGGACTTCATGGACCTTTGTGGATCTTCTGTCTTTGACATACTGAGTCTGGGGTTTACAGTAGTGAAAGAATTAAAAGCATATATTATGACATCGGGACTTCATGGACCATTGTGGATCTTCTGTCTTTGACATACTGAGTCTGGGGTTTACAGTAGTGAAAGAATTAAAAGCATATATTCTGACATCGGGACTTCATGGACCTTTGTGGATCTTCGGTCTTTGACATACAGAGTCTGGGGTTTACAGTAGTGAAAGAATTGAAAGCATATATTCTGACATCGGGACTTCATGGACCTTTGTGGATCTTCTGTCTTTGGCATACTGAGTCTGGGGTTTACAGTAGTGAAAGAATTGAAAGCATATATTCTGACATCGGGACTTCATGGACCTTTGTGGATCTTCTGTCTTTGACATACTGAGTCTGGGGTTTACAGTAGTGAAAGAATTGAAAGCATATATTCTGACATCGGGACTTCATGGACCTTTGTGGATCTTCTGTCTTTGACATACTGAGTCTGGGGTTTACAGTAGTGAAAGAATTGAAAGCATATATTCTGACATCGGGACTTCATGGACCTTTGTGGATCTTCTGTCTTTGACATACTGAGTCTGGGGTTTACAGTAGTGAAAGAATTAAAAGCATATATTCTGACATAGGGACTTCATGGACCATTGTGGATCTTCTGTCTTTGACATACTGAGTCTGAGGTTTACAGTAGTGAAAGAATTAAAAGCATATATTCTGACATCGGGACTTCATGGACCTTTGTGGATCTTCGGTCTTTGACATACAGAGTCTGGGGTTTACAGTAGTGAAAGAATTGAAAGCATAGATTCTGACATCGGGACTTCATGGACCTTTGTGGATCTTCTGTCTTTGACATACTGAGTCTGGGGTTTACAGTAGTGAAAGAATTAAAAGCATATATTATGACATCGGGACTTCATGGACCATTGTGGATCTTCTGTCTTTGACATACTGAGTCTGGGGTTTACAGTAGTGAAAGAATTAAAAGCATATATTCTGACATCGGGACTTCATGGACCTTTGTGGATATTCTGTCTTTGACATACTGAGTCTGGGGTTTACAGTAGTGAAAGAATTGAAAGCATATATTCTGACATCGGGACTTCATGGACCTTTGTGGATCTTCTGTCTTTGACATACTGAGTCTGGGGTTTACAGTAGTGAAAGAATTGAAAGCATATATTCTGACATCGGGACTTCATGGACCTTTGTGGATCTTCTGTCCTTGACATACTGAGTCTGGGGTTTACAGTAGTGAAAGAATTAAAAGCATATATTCTGACATCGGGACTTCATGGACCTTTGTGGATCTTCTGTCCTTGACATACTGAGTCTGGGGTTTACAGTAGTGAAAGAATTAAAAGCATATATTCTGACATCGGGACTTCATGGACCTTTGTGGATCTTCTGTCCTTGACATACTGAGTCTGGGGTTTACAGTAGTGAAAGAATTAAAAGCATATATTCTGACATCGGGACTTCATGGACCTTTGTGGATCTTCTGTCCTTGACATACTGAGTCTGGGGTTTACAGTAGTGAAAGAATTAAAAGCATATATTCTGACATCGGGACTTCATGGACCTTTGTGGATCTTCTGTCCTTGACATACTGAGTCTGGGGTTTACAGTAGTGAAAGAATTAAAAGCATATATTCTGACATCGGGACTTCATGGACCTTTGTGGATCTTCTGTCTTTGACATACTGAGTCTGGGGTTTACAGTAGTGAAAGAACAGGTAGCAGATATTGTTGCTCTTGTTGTTTAATGCCCACAATAAGTAAGTTAACATTTTTTTAACTCTGTTGTGCGTCCTGAAAAGAACGTTAAGTGGCGGGTTGTGGTAGCTTTCCTCACATCCCGAGCATGATGATGGAGGTGGACCGTGGTCCTCCAGGCGTTTGTGCTATGCTTGGCTTCATCTGCGTGGCGCTCACTACTATGGAGATCACATTGATCCACATCTCGTCAGCCAGACTGCCTTGAAAATAGACTGTTTCCAGGGAAAGCTACATGGAAGAGAGAATGTGGTCTAGGTCAGTGTATTGACCCTGATGCGACGTTCTGGTCAGTGTATTGACCCTGACGCGACGTTCTGGTCAGTTTATTGACCCTGACGCGACGTTCTGGTCAGTGTATTGACCCTGACGCGACGTTCTGGTCAGTGTATTGACCCTGACGCGACGTTCTGGTCAGTGTATTGACCCTGACGCGACGTTCTGGTCAGTATTGTGTCCCTGACTGGACTAGCGTATCTGTTACCCTTGTAGCAAACATTCTAGCATCAAACATTCATCGACCTTTATGGATCTACTGTCTTTGCCATTCTGAGGTTTACAGTAGTGAAAGAATTGGAAGCAGACATTCTGGCATCGGACCTTCGTTGACCTTTGTGGATCTACTGTCGTGATCGAACTGGGGTTTACAGTAGTGAAATAATTGGTAGCAGATATTGTGGCTTCACACCTTTATGGACTTGTATGGATCTACTGTCATGCTCGGACAAGTTCGTGACAATGAAAGGTCTGACAGCAGACATATATGCCTCAAACCTTCAGGGACGTGTGGAGTTACAGTCTTTGCTGTACTGCGGTTTTCAGACAATGGAAAATGCTGACATGCTGGATTTGAAATGTCACAGTGTATGCGAATCGATGGATTGTAGCACACAGAAATCAATCGATAACCGCATACTGGATGATGACGTTGCAATCCTTGAATTTTCAATCAAAACATTGCAGGAGTTTGAAATCAAGCAGCAGTCGAGCTATAATGGGCGCTTCAGGGAAAAGAGCAGGGGTGTGTTCAATCAGAGAGCTAAATATATAATATAACATCACTTGCTAGGAGAATGGTTAAGCACATTCAAGTCTGTACGAAGTGCAGTTACGGCCTGCAACGGCATCGTGTAAAATAAAGTGCCCCAAAAACTTCTTCTAAACCAGCACACGAATGCTCAGACACAGGTTTGATGCTAGGATGTTCAATGAAACGGTACGCTCATGATATTTTTAAATATTTTTCTTCTTCAACCTTTCTTCTTTTTGTTCTTCACCCTTATCATCTCGGTATGCATATGCCATCAACCAGCCATAACCTACTTCTCTAAGCAGTACTGTATTCTGCTCTTTTCTCCGGTCACTGTCATTTGTATTTGTATATTTGGTGTCTACCTCTAAGCCGCTTCTCCGTGTGTTATTGGCATCCCTTTGTCTCTTTTTCCTTGAGGGTTCTATAGTACCGATTGCCTAATGATGTTGGCTATGGGAGCGTTCGAAGTATGTAACCTACCTCAATGGCATCTTCTTCCTAAGATACCCTGTTTAATTTCTTCTCCGTGCTGTTATCTCCAAGTCAAGCGTTCGTATGTAGCCTTTTCGAACAACTGACAAAACGTCCAGCGACTTCCCCGGGGATGTGTAGGTAAAGCTCTCATGGTCCTACATGCAACAAACTTGTAGTAGTAGTAGTAGTAGTGGTAGTGGTAGTGGTAGTGGTGGTGGTGGTGGTGGTGGCGGCGGTGGCGGTGGTGGTGGTAGTGATAGTGGTAGTAGTAGTAGTAGTAGTAGTAGTAGTAGTAATAGTAGTAACGAGCTCATTTTGGGGAAAGGAAATTGAGATAGTTTAATGTAGCGCAAACTCAGACAGGCCCATCAGTTCATATACCGTCAACACATTTTCACTGAAGATGGAAGGTTCAATGAAGAAATTGAAACGTATATTGTGATTAATCAATTGCCATCACTGCTTAAACGCCCGAACATTAGTTGGTCACAAAACGACAACTGGTGAACGGTATCAACTCGTTGAGCGTAGTTAACGTGGTCGTTATAAAGACACGTGAGATTAAAAGTATAACGCACGAAATGAAATGAAATGGAGAAAAATTATGAATGTCACCAAGAGAGAAATAGTGAGAAATTATTACATCAATATTGTGAGATCTACTCCTTTTCGCTTAATACATAGCAAGAGAGAAAATATTATGGTTCCGTTACACGAGGATGCAACTTGAACTAACTATCATATGGGCTTAATACATACCAAGAGAGAAAATATAATGGTTCTGTTACACAATGATGCAACTTGAACTAACTATCAGATGGGCTTAATACATAGCAAGAGAGAAAATATTATGGTTCCGTTACACGAGGATGCAACTTGATCTAACTATCATATGGGCTTTATACATAGCAAGAGAGAAAATATTATGGTTCTGTTACACGAGGATGCAACTTGACCTATAATATGGGCTTAATACATAGCAAGAGAGAAAATATTATTGTTCCGTTACACGGGGATGCAACTTGATCTAACTATCATATGGGCTTAATACATATCAAGAGAGAAAATATAATGGTTCTGTTACACAAGGATGCAACTTGATCTAACTATCATACGGGCTTAATACATATCAAGAGAGAAAATATAATGGTTCTGTTACACAAGGATGCAACTTGATCTAACTATCATACGGGCTTAATACATATCAAGAGAGAAAATATTATGGTTCTGTTACACAAGGATGCAACTTGAACTATCATATGGGCTTAATACATATCAAGAGAGAAAATATAATGGTTCTGTTACACAAGGATGCAACTTGAACTAACTATCATATGGGCTTAATACATAGCAAGAGAGAAAATATTATGGTTCCGTTACACGAGGATGCAACTTGATCTAATTATCATATGGGCTTAATACATAGCAAGAGAGAAAATATGGTTCCGTTACACGAGGATGCAACTTGATCTAATTATCATATGGGCTTAATACATAGCAAGAGAGAAAATATTATGGTTCTGTTACACGAGGATGCAACTTGACCTATAATATGGGCTTAATACATACCAATAGAGAAAATATAATGGTTCTGTTACACGAGGATGCAACGATCTAACTATCATATGGGCTTAATATATAGCAAGAGAGAACATATTATGGTTCTGTTACAAGAGGATGCAACTTGAGATCTAACTACTACTGCACGCAAATGACACAAGAAGATCTGATTACAAGGCACGAGGGAAGTGTGTGGCAGATCGATAAATGTTATAAAAGAAATCTCACAACAACAGGAGCTTACAACAACTGACGCCGCACACTTTTCGCTACAATGGCAACGTCAGCTTCCAACTTCGCTTAGCGGCACATCGAATGGGTCATTACTGACTATGGGATGACGCGTCTTGGGGTGATATGTGTGTGTAATCTTTCCCCTGTGTCCTTTTCTCCCTTGCTTGTTGTAACGTCTATCTTCGTCCAATTTGTGGTGGAGCCGCAGGAAACTTTTACATGTTGGTGTGGTCAACAGCTTCGTCTTCCCAGGATTCGGAATCTATGTTCAGTGTGGCACAAGTGCACGCACAAAGTAATGCCTTCAGCTTCGGGGTAGTTATTCAAAGAAATCATTAATCAGGGCAGTCATTGTATCAGATTCTCAGTTCTTGTTTCAGAGAATTCAGAAGGGATGGCTACGGCATGCGTGGATAGCGGATATAAAGTCCTGCAAGGTTCGTGGGTTTGGGGAATCTACTGTCCAGTCATGCTATGGTAAGCGGCAAAGAAAAATATAATAACAGATGTAAGAAGACTTAAAATCGTCAGAGCGTATGTGGGTTTACTGTTCGGGTCATGCTGGGGCTAACGACAGTGATAACTTAACTTAACTTAACTTAACGTTTTTATACTGGTTTAGAAGACCCTGCAGAGTCTGTATACAACCAGTTACATTTACATCACCTTGCTCTAAAAGCTATGGCATCCAGTTAATTCTTAAATGCATTAACTGTCCCTGCCTCAACTACCTCCCCTGGCAATGCATTCCTATCAGACACCACTCTCTGACTACAAAAATATTTCCTAATATCTAACCTGGACCTCTCTTTAGTCAGCTTGTAGCTATGCCCTCGTGTTATTGTAGGTGGCTGTATTTTAAAAAACTTGTTATAGTCTAATTTATCGATTCCTCTGATCATCTTATAAACCTGTATTAAGTCACCACGAATTCTTCTCTCTTCGAGACACTGTAGGCCGGTTTTTCTGAGTCGTTCCTCATAACTGTAATTCTGGAATCCCACTATCATCTTTGTCGCTCTTTTTTGTATTCTTTCTAGCATGTTTATGTCCCCTCTATGATAAGGACTCCACACATGTACCCAGTACTCCAATCTAGGTCTAACTAAAGCTTTATACAGTTTGACGATCACTTCCTTGCTCCTAAGTTTAATATTTCTTTTTATTATACCTAACATTGCATTTGCCTTTTTCACTGCTACCTTAACTTGCTCACTCACCTTTCATGTATGATCTATTATAACCCCTAGGTCCCTTTCCTTATCTATCTTTCTAATATTGTTTTCTCCCATTCTGTAATTATGTTCCACATTGGATCTACCCATGTGGATGACTGTACATTTATCTACATTAAACTCCATTTGCCAGCTTACAGACCATTCTCGAATTTTATCTAAATCCGACATCAATATATCCACTTCCGCTTTAGATGAGACACTACTGCATAGTTTTTGTGTCATCAGCCAATTTTGCAATCATGGATCTCATATCAATGTCCAAATCATTTATATATATCAAGAACAAAATTGGTCCCAAAACCGAGCCCTGTGGCACACCACTTTTCACTTCACACCACTCAGATAGATAGATCTGATAACAGACATAGACCCACGAAACCTTCAGGGGCACGTGTGAATCTACTGTTCGGGGCATGTGTGACAGTTCCAGAGTTCTCTGTGGAGCATGCGTGTTTGGGCTGGCGGCTGTATTCTCTGGGAATCAAAAGTTGCCTGAGTTCTGGCGGTCAAACTCGTGTCATTCCAGGGTCAATCGCCGGTGTCGAATCTAGGTCAACAAGAAGGCGAGAGGTCAATATTCACGATAAGGGGAAACAACTTGGCTGGTTTTGAGGGATTGGTATCAGATTGACAATTCTGGTATCAGACCTTGATGGTAGTGGTTTAGATTGACACTAGGAACTCACACGGCAGGCTGTCACATTTAAAGTGACAATTGCCTATATATATTGCAAGCAATGGGTTGTTAGATTGGGTGGGACCAAATTAGAGTGATGCTAACCAGCCAACTGGGGAGGACAACTCGACAATCATGTGTGTTTTTATAGCTAAGAAAAGAATATATAAAAGACAATGCACAGTGAAATTAGGCAAATAGAGATATACAGAGAGAGTGAGTTTACAGGGTGGTTATCCCATCATACATTTAGAGCCTTGCATTTATGCTCATTGGTGCGAATGGTGGACACCGTGTAAACCATATGGGATAGAGATATGATCACATGCCAGTGAGAAGATTCGTCTCTACGCGAATTGAGATTGATCTAGAAGGCAGTCCGACTGTTCTTCGGGACCATTGCATTGGTGTCTGTTGGAGAATAGTGGCCCTTCTACAGTCTCTTGTCTGTTGAAACTTGGTCGTTGGAAAATGGGTTCTTCCTGACTCCTGAGATAATATCCCGATGTCTCTGGCTTTTAACAAAAGGGGTTCTTCCTGAATCCTGGGATTCAATCCTGAAGTCACTTGGTCTCACATAGTTAGTCCGGATGGAGAGAGACCCATCCCCACCTAGACGGACGGACCTAGGAATGGCAGAGGATAACGACTTATCTAGAACCACAAAGTTGTAACTGGATAGTATTATAGTTTATCAATAGTATATTGCAGGCATAGACTTAGAACCTGTGTATATTTAGTTTACAGAGTTAACATCAAAAGCACTTGCTTAGATCCTCTGTGTTAGTTTAGTATATGGTATTATTTAGTATACTAGTTATTCTTGTTTGATTCATATTGTTATACAAATATGTTGGTAAAATAAATTATATTATTTTGTCTTAATGGTTAACGATAGTTTTAGTGTTTACTGTGTTTAACTATGTTGAAGTCGGGTGGTTGTATAGAGATATGTTGTAACTGTTAAGATAAGTAAACTAAACCTAACCTGCTGCATATAAATATCAGTACGCGTGACAGCATACCAATAAGCATAACAAGCTACACATGCTGTGGTTAACGACAGCAAAGGGCTGCCATCTTGGCTTCGAAATCACACATTATTGGGACATTAAATATGGATTGGGAAAAACATTGAAATTAATTCATTACCGCCTCCCAGACAAGGGCACATTAATTGATGAGTTGCAAACTGCAGGTGTTTGATATCAAACGTAGGTCGGGCATATAGTGACATTTGAGAGGACAGCAGAAGTGTGTGCAACAAACGAACTCTAGAACCATCCTTATCAATATCATTCCGTGAGTAAAAGCGAGAGTGAAGAAGAGAGAGGGAAAAAGAAAGTGAGAGGGTAAGAGATATTCTGATCTATTGTTTCTATGATGTACAGTAACATAAGTTTTGAATACCATAGATGACTTAACATAACTTAACTTAACGTCTTTATACTGGTTTAGAAGACTGCAGAGTCTGTATACAACCAATTTCATTAACATTTCCTTGTTCTAAAAGCTATGCGCATCCAATCTATTCTTAAATGCATTAACTGTCCCTGCCTCCACTACCTTCCCTGGCAATGCATTCCAAGCAGACACTACTCTCTGACTAAAAATTTTTTTCTTATATCTAATCTAGACCTCTCTTTAGTCAACGTGTAGCTATTCCCTCTTGTTATTGTGGGTGACTGTATTTAAAAAAAATTGTTATAGTCTAATTTATCCATTCCTCTGATCATCTTATAAACCTGTATTAAGTCACCACGAATTCTTCTCTCTTCTAGACACTGTAGCCGGTTTTTTTAGTCTTTCCTCATAACTGTAATTCTGGAATCCCACTATCATCTTTGTCGCTCTTTTTTGCCAGCATGTTTATATCCCCTCTCTGATAAGGACTCCACACCTGTACACAGTACTCCAATCTAGGTCTAACTAATGCTTTATATAGTTTGACTATCACTTCCTTGCTCCTATGTTTAATATATGTTTGTTTTTTATGTTTAATATTTCTTTTTATCATCCCTAACATTGTATTTGTCTTTTTTACTGCTACCTGAACTTGCTCACTCACCTTACCTGTATGATCTATTATAACCCCTAGGTCCCTTTCTTTATCTATCTCTCTAATATTGTTCTCTTCCATTCTGTAATTATGCTCCACATTGGATCTACCCATGTGGATGACTGTACATTTATCTACATTAAACTCCATTTGCCAGATAACAGACCATGCTCGAATTTTATCTAAATTCGACCTCAATATATCCACTTCTGCTTTATATGAGACACTACTGCATAGTTTTGTGTCATCAGCAAATTTTGCAATCATGGATCCTATACATATGTCCAAATCATTTATATATATCAAGAATAAAATTTGTACCAAAACCGAGCCCTGTGGCACTCCACTTTTCACTTCACACCACTCAGAGTACTCCTTATTTATACCCACCCTCTGCATTCTTCTTCCCGTTAACCAATTTTCAATCCATTTGGCAACTTCCCCACCTATTCCATGTGATTTTAACTTTCGAAATAGTCTTTGATGAGGTACTCTATCAAAGGCCTTTGCAAAGTCTAGATAAATAACGTCCACTGGCTCCCCTTTATCTATCATTTTGGTAACCTCCTCCATGAATTCTAATAGATTTGTTAAGCATGATCTCCCTCTGGTAAACCCGTGCTGACTATTTCTAATTAGATTACATTTGTCTAAATGCATTACAACGTTTTCTTTGATTATTGACTCTAACAATTTACAGACTATGCTCGTCAAACGCACAGGTCTGTAGTTCGCTGGATCTGCTTTTTTGCCCTTTTTTTAATAAGGGGATCACTCCTGCATCTTTTGCAAGTGATTAAGAACATACAATAGCCAATGGTTTTGCTAATTGGTCTCTAATTTCAAATAGCAATTTTGGATGAATACTATCTTGACCTGGAAATGTATCCACTTTCAACCCCTCCAATTTTTTTAAAACCATTTCCTCTGTAATAGAGATTGATCTTAATCCCGCTGTATCCATGTCTCTTTGAAAAATATCTATAGGCTCTGAGATCTTGGAGCAGTCCTCTTTTGTGTAGACTGTGCCAAAGTACTGATTGAGTAGATTAGCTGCCTCCCTATTCTCACTTATTATTTTTCTTGTGCTGTCTATGAGAGGGCCTACTTTGTCTTTCGATCTCTGTTTATTTCTAACATGAGAAGAAGCTTTTACTATCACTGATCAGTCTTGATCCTCTGAGCTAGTTTCTTTTCGAAGTCTATTTTTGCTGTTTTATTGGCTTTCTGAGATATGTATTGCTTGTCCAAGTATTTTCAATATGTTTCTTTTGATTTACCTGCCTCTATATATTTTTTTCCATGCTTTATTTTTAGCTCTTCTACATTTAACTACAAATCATAAAATCTAGTTATCCACTTTTTACGCTTGGGATTTACCTCCCTACTTCTATAAACAGATACACAAGCGCATCAATACACTTGCCAATACGTCCTGATATAATCCCAAAATGACTAAGGTCTGGGGTTGAAGGTCTTCGCCAGAAGAAACCAGAAAGCAAAACGTGTAATAAAACACGCACACAAAAAACACCTTACGTGGGGCTATCTTCACTCCGAGTATCAAAACTTTGTACTGATCCGCCATAACTGACCCTTAACTGCAGCTTGTTGATGGCTGATCCCAGATCGAAATTAGACGAAAAACATAGCAGAAATTTGAGGCAGATGACAACCATGCAAGTTTGTATCTGATCCACGGAAGCTATGACGTCTGTAGCCAAGCCAAGTGCAGTGACAGATGACCAGATCTGGTTTTCGGAGCTTAACATAGTCAGTTTGTAGTTTGTTGTAACTTGACTGACAACTTCTTAAACTTAAACTTAAAAGTTAAAGTTACTTGTGTTTTGTTCACGTGACAAAAATGAAAGTGTAGACAATAGTATTGTAATGCAAGTCCAGGGTTCTTGGCCTGCGAATTTGTTTTCTGAGGCTAGTGAAGCAATTTATTATTCTCAGCGAAGTGGCTTAATATTATTAAAAATTATACAACATGATTTTAGAATGGTGTTTGACTTTTAGTGATGGATCATAATATAATTGATAATACGTTAGTTACTAGTTAGTCTTACGGTTAGGCAAAAGTATCAAATTAATATGGCACATATAGTATAGTTATACAACTGTTATGCAAGAGCATATCTCTCTGCATTCGTCCAAACAGAAAGATGGTCTGACCAAAGATTGCTTACTTGATGACCCATACACGCGTTGTAACGCTATGGGTCCCAACTTCCATCTCCAGTGATCTGTATCCTGGTCTACTCTATGGAGGTCCAGTGTGAAACAACCGTTCATTTTAACGTATCATTACAACATCCATGATACGTTAAAAAGAATGGTGCCATGGAGTCTGTCCAATGCATTGGAGGTCTACCCTTCAGTTTTTTTCCGCCCAAGGACACCAGACTTGTTGACATTTTCCTACGTTCATCTTTTCTTCTGAGTATGTCGCCTGTCCACTGATGTTCTGCCTGCATTGTGTCTAACCAAAGAGAAAACATCAATTAAATGTGAGTTTGCTGTACAAAAAGATGTATCAAAGCAAGTAAAAAACCCTATCACATGATGGTGTCCAACATTTTTTTTTAAGGACTGTGGAAGCTGAAACACAACCATGGAAGACAACCTCATTAAAAAGACAATACAGCACCACATTTATATGAACCTAATAATAATAGTTGCCCGTCACAAGTGAAGATGGCGTCAGCGGCAGGCATGTGTATTCAGATGTGACAACATTTGACTGTATAGTCTGATCCAGACATGACAAACTCTACAGTACGGGGGGAGGGGAAGACACATGGACAGTCTGATATTGGACAGTCTTACATTCCGTACATGCATGCAGTGAGAACCATGTACAGTGACAATGTGTCAGGCTGTGCGGTTTGAATTCCCAGAAGGCGACAACAACTGTTACTCAGGTACACTTTCAGAGTCTTTCTATCATTTCTTCTGCCCCCCCCCCCTCTTTGAGCACTAGCCTGTCCTGAGCTCACTGTACAACAGCTACTAAGAGAGACGTTCATCGGACATGCAAACAACATGCCCAGTCCATATGATCTGGGTTCTCTGTAGCAGAGAGCCTAGCCCTGTTGAGGACTTCAGTTTGACAATCGATTCTGCCAGCAGATTCTGAGCAGCCTGCGGAGACAGTCTGCTATAGACTTCCAAGTTTTGCATGCGTAAAAGTGGTTAGCACTACAGCATGATATACACACAAACATTCGGCCGAAGTCTTCCAAAAGAAGGTGATGTATGAACAGCAGGAAAATAAATTTTTTAACAATGTTTGATTCAATATTCTGACAAAATCCACAACACAATTTCTGAAACATTGTAGACCCTAAATAATTTTTAATCAACTTCAGTTTGCTAAATGACATCTCTGCAGAAGCCACTGTTGCTAGATTTGTTAATAGTTTCTTTAAGCTAACACTGGCATTTGGAAGCAGAACACCAATTCTATTGATCTAATGGCTTCAACTGTGCATTTACAAAAGATGCTTTATATATTAAGGGTAAAAGATGCTTCAAGGTCAAATGGATATTGCTTTGATAAAGATAAAGATAACGATTTTCTCTTCACATGATCTTCAGACATGGTGAGATCATTTTCACGAGAAATCACATTTTCTGCAAACTACCTAAAAGCATTAAAGTGAACAATGTATCATTGATTGGTCCACCTGGGATTTTTATGTATGACAAGGACAAGAATAGTACCACTTCCCCACAGAGAGCATGTCATAAGAGGCTCTGTGTAGTTGTGTCACATGACGTAACATTGGCCATGTTTAGGTAGTTTGTTTAGAGCAGCATAGATGGAGGCCTAACAGGCTGCAGGTCTACTTTTCTCTAGTGTTTGAGTCTATTAAGATGGATTCGCACATCGGTTAACCACCCACCACGGTACTTATTCCAACGCAACGGAATAATAAGTTGCTTGAGCCTAGCCTGCTAAGCAGGAAATCTCCTCCCGGCTACATCCAGCTCATACCAGAGCTAGGACCTGCACAGGGGCATCTGCCCCCATAGAAGCGCAGGTCGACTAAGAGCACTGTTGACAAAAACGTAACACATTTTCTGAAGTAGGCCTCTTCTGATGTGTCATCTGTGTCATTCATTTTCTCCAAGGTAGCATTAGGTAGGCTGTCATCATGCTCTCTTGCGCCAAACTCCGCCAGACCTGCGGGATAGTTTTATTTCAGTCTTTAGGTTTGAAGTAACCAATTTTGCTTCATTCTAGATGCATTCCCAGTAGTTTTGAAGCTTTCTCAGATCCGAGAATTTCTATATTTGCAACTTCAACATCCAGTGTGACATCTCTTGCTTGGATAACCTGGTTGCAAATATCTATGCCAGGCTAATATTTGTGCCACACAACAACTTCTTCTGCCATCATTGCTCATTTAGACTGGGACTTCGGATTCTTAATACAGTCTGGTATCTTTTTCAGGGTCTCAGTACCACTGTATCGTATTTCCTCAAAGGGAGTCGGCATGGGCCACATCCTTCTCCTCAGAGCTGGTATGATATAGCTGGCATTATGTACCAAACAGCTGGCATTGTGTACCAAACAGCTGGCATTGTGTAGCAAACAGCTGGCATTGTGTAGCAAACAGCTGGCATTGTGTACCACCCAGCTGGCACAGCTGACATTGTGTACCACCCAGCTGGCACAGCTAACATTGTGTACCAAACAGCTGGCACATGCTGGCATTGCATACCAAACAGCTGGCATTGTGTACCAAACAGCTGGCATTGTGTAGCAAACAGCTGGCATTGTGTACCAAACAGCTGACATTGTGTACCAAACAGCTGGCATTGTGTACCACACAGCTGGCACAGCTGACATTGTTTACAGGCCAATTAGCACAGCTGACATTGTGTACCAATCAGCTGGCACAGCTGACATTGTGTACCACCCAGCTGGCACAGCTGACATTGTGTACTACCCAGCTGGCACAGCTGACATTGTGTACCACCCAGCTGGCACAGCTAACATTGTGTACCAATCAGCTGGCACAGCTGACATTGTGTACCAATCAGCTGGCACAGCTGACATTGTGTACCACCCAGTTGACATCATGTACCACCCAGCTGACATCATGTACCACCCAGCTGGCATTGTGTACCACCCAGCTGGCCTAATGTACCACACAGCTGGCCTCATGTACCACCTAGCTGGCATTGTGCACCACCAAGCTAACATTAACACACAGGCTAAAGATGTCACTTATAATAAAACTTCACGGACTATATTTGTTTTGTTTTGGCTGTTAAATTTAGTTCTGTGAGATTTTTCAACGCTAACTCAATGCCAGGCTAATGCACACCAACGCGATGTGACTATATTGTTTCAGACATACTATGAAGAGAGCAACCAATACGGTTTTGTAGTAATTCCCACCGCTTAAGACTAGAACTGAACATGTGAAATACAGTTTGAGTTGTTCCGAGAAAGGTTATTGCTTCAGGTATGCATTCAACAGCATTGTTTCCACACACGTTGAGTGTGTGACAATCGCAAGTTAAAAAAGTTGTTTTTGACCAATGTTCTTGTAGTTGTCCATGTTTCAACTGTATTTGCCCCATTATCAAAGGCTCGAAGACTACACTGAGTCAAATAGCATGTTCTTTCATTTTATTGGTTATAAACTGAACATTTAGTTCCCCTCTTTTGTTGCTACAATTTTTCAAACTTAGAAATCTTTCTTGTATTTCAAATTGGGCTTCTTTTACAAATATGTATCTCAAAAGAAATTTTCTTTGTTCAATATGGGCGGAATCTAGTGTTTCTTTGACTATTACTGCAAGGACGGCACTTTTCGAGCAAAATGAGCGGTCACCAAGGTTAGCGTATTTTAGCGTAAATTAATTTTGTGACTTGAGCTACAGATGTTGAACTTGAAGCCGCTCACTCCTTTTCTGTGACTCCTCTGCACCTAGCACGTGTTCTTGAAGGATGGGGTTCCACCTGGAGAGCAATTCAATGAGTCCTAAAAGTGTCCATTGTTTCAATCACTAATTTGATTGGATGAACAAGCAAATGCCAGACAATGTTCTCCCAAGAGTACAACATCGTTGATGTGCTTTAAAAGATTGTACCATTTCACAGCTTGGGTTTTAATCAACACTTCTAACATGGTGTCAGTTCCTGTCCCAGATTGAAGGTGCCTTGCTAGTTCTCGCCAAGTTAGGTAACATTCTCTGTGACTATGGGACAATGAGGCTAACGTCTGGTCAGGCATAACACACTAATCAGAGAATGTTAGCCAGGGTCAGGAGTAATATACTGACCAAGACCCTAACCTGACCTCCTCGTTGGTTGTCCTGGAAACGGGCCGTTGTCGAGAACAATAGTCTGTGACTAACAAGGCGAGGTTCGACATGATCTCCGTAGTAGTGAGCGACACGCAAATGAAGCCAAGCATAGCACAACTGCCTGGAGGATCCCTGTCCACCTTCATCAGCACGCTGGAGATGTGAGGAAAGCTACTACAACTCACAACTTAACGCCCTTTTCAGGGCGCACATAAGAGTAACCTACTCATTGTGGGCATTCGAAACAACAATCTCTATGACTATTGACTTTTTTCATGTTTTGAGATCTTATAGGAAAATTGTCACCACTTTCCATTAAAATCCTACCGTTCAGCAGATACCAGTTCAGATTTAGACACAGAATTGCTAGTCTTGAGACTATTGACTGTACCAAAATCTTCTTCTTTTTCGTACGCTGTCAGACGTCAACCTGTATTTTTTCGAAAAAAGCAGCGGTCATCCTGAGGCTATCGACACTGCCATAGAGCTTGTCTAGTGTTGCCACTGGTGATGGCCACATCTGCTTTCTCTGATCCTCGTATGTCCGGCAGTTTTGCAGAAATGTTCAGAGGTCATTTTTCCGGTACCACATGAGCATTCGTCAGTGCCACCTATCTTCAATTTATTGAATAGGTGGTACCTCAGTCTATTGTGGCCTGTGCGAAGTCTGAAGACCACGACCTGCTCTCTTCTGTTCAACTGGTAATAGGCATCGTTTTTTGTGTAGCCAGTATGTTCTGTTTCCCATTTGGTCATGTATCTAGCTCTAATAAGCCTTTTTGACTCTTCGTAGGTCACACTAGGATCTGGTTGTGGTAGTCTTGCACCTTCTTTTGCCTGACTGTACCAAAATAATCGACATGGAAAGCACTAAAATCTTTATTTCTGGTGACTCCAGACAAGCCAGTCTAGTTCTCTATTGGTGCTTTGAAATTTAAGTATGCGTTCTTGGAAAACCTGATTGCACGTATCTTTTTGAAATGTTGTAGGCCGAGGAATGTGACCATTCATAATATTATTTTCTGTCTTTTTTGAGATGAAAAAAAATCTAGATTGTGATACATCCATTATCAAGGCCTACATAATGATTAGAAGAAAAAGAAAAGACTCCACTCTATGGCAGAAAAGGAGTGACTAAGTCAAGTCACATTATGAGCATGTTGTAAAAGGTGATTAAAGATGCCCTATCTTGTGGAAACTATTACCACAACACAAAGAAAAGATTACTTCGGAAACTAATGGTAGAAAACCTCTTCACCCCATGGTAGAGGACCTCTTCACCCCATGATAGAGGACCTCTTCACCCCATGATAGAGGACCTCTTCACCCCATGGTAGATGATCTCTTCACCCCATGGTAGAAGACCTCTTCACCCCATGATAGAAGACCTCTTCACCCTATGATAGAAGACCTTTTCACCTCCATGGTAGAGGACCTCTTCACCCCATGGTAGAAGACCTTTTCACCCCATGATAGAAAACCTCTTCACCCCATGATAGATGATCTCTTCACCCCATGATAGAAGACCTTTTCACCCCATGATAGAGGACCTCTTCACTCATGATAGATGATATCTTCACCCCATGGTAGAGGACCTATTCACCCCATGATAGAAGTCCTTTTCACCCCATGATAGAGGACCTCTTTACTCGTGATAGATGATCTCTTCACCCCATGGTAGAGGACCTCTTCACCCCATGGTAGAGGACCTCTTCACCCCATGTCAATGACAGTAATTGATTGTTGTTTGTCTTTCATTGCTCCCCAGAGCATTGCTGTGACCATCATTGTGACTGTGATTACCATTCTTCTGGTTCTTATCTTTGTAATATGGAAGCTCAGATCCAGGGGTAAGTCGCACCTGTTGTAAGGGTAAGTCCTGCTTGTTGTAAGGGTAAGCCCTGCTTGTTGTGAGGGTAAGTCCTGCTTGTTGTAAGGGTAAGTCCTGCTTGTTGTAAGGGTAAGCCCTGCTTGTTGTAAGGGTAAGTCCTGCTTGTTGTAAGGGTAAGTCCTGCTTGTTGTAAGGGTAAGTCCTGCTTGTTGTAAGTGTAAGTCCTGTTTGTTGTAAGGGTAAGTCCTGCTTGTTGTAAGGGTAAGTCCTGCTTGTTGTAAGTGTAAGTCCTGCTTGTTGTGAGGGTAAGCCCTGCTTGTTGTGAGGGTAAGTCCTGCTTGTTGTAAGGGTAAGTCCTGCTTGTTGTAAGGGTAAGTCCTGCTTGTTGTAAGGGTAAGTCCTGCTTGTTGTAAGGGTAAGTCCTGCTTGTTGTAAGGGTAAGTCCTGCTTGTTGTAAGGGTAAGTCCTGCTTGTTGTAAGGGTAAGTCCTGCTTGTTGTAAGGGTAAGTCCTGCTTGTTGTAAGGGTAAGTCCTGTTTGTTGTAAGGGTAAGTCCTACTTGCTGCAAGTGTAAGTCCTGCTAATTATGAGGACAGATCCAGATTATTGTAAGGGTAAGTCCTGCTTGTTGTTATGGTAAAGCCTGCTTGTTGTGATTTCAATGCCTTCTTGTTCACACTCACCTCCCTTTCTGCCTTCTCATTCCCAGGTGCACCACATGTCATGGTAGCCGCTGAAGTATTCTTTGCTTTCTGGCAGCTCTCGTGCTTAGTTGATTCCTCAGGTGTGGCAGTTTATTTCCCAATAGAGCTTGCAGTACAGATAATGTATCTGTGAAGATTACTTTTTGAGGCCTCAATGTTTTGTATTTTTAGTTTACATGGTGAAGCTGACAGCTGAAGCTTGTACATGTGTCTGTTCAGTTGTGCACTGTCATGAAACGAAGAATGGTGATCTGTCCCTGCCGTTGAGGTCATTGAAATGTGGATATTCAGAAGACTTGGACGAGTTTCTTAGAAAGATAAAAAAAATCAATAGTGAGGTTCTGCAACAACTCCAGGTGAAGAAGATACTTCTGAAGGAAATAAAAAGCAGAAAAATAAAATATTTCGGTCATGTCAAACACCATGACAGTCTGCTAAAAGTTACATTGGGAGGGCAGAGTAAGAGAACCAAAGGGCGACAGAGGTACAGATGGACAGACAACATCAGGATGTGGTCGGGACACAGTATGACTGTGTGTACCAGCCTGGCGCAAGATAGAGACAGTTGGAGATCCATTACCATCATTCTTCGTTGCGGAGATGGTACTTGATAATGACCAAAATGACTTCCTAGTGGCTGTCAGAATTGTTGTTATAAATCATGTTTGCAGATTGTTCAAGTATTAGAACCTCCACAGCTGAATAGTTAGAGCCGGCAGTTCCAATTTTTGGCTGCATTCTTGAGTTACAGCCATGAGACTTCAGTTGCCTTAGATTCCTCCTCCACTGTTCTTCACTAGGCATTAGTCTCCTCACTCTTCTCATCCCTTGTGGGTTCCAATTCAATGCTTGTTTTGTTAGGTATCCTCCTGAGGATGTGTACAATTCATCTCTACTTCCTCTCCTTAATCTCCAGCTGTATTGCTCGTTATTTTGTCCTTATCGTCTATGTTACTCAGGCCTGAGAATAGAGAAAAAAATTATTACACTGTAACCTGCCAGGCATGCTGTAAGAGATGACTACAGAGGGTAGATCATGGGACTGACTAGTCAGTCCATCATGTAGTAACTATTAGTGACAAGAAAAGGAAAAGAATACCTCAACATACCATGGTAAAAGTTGTTGTTGTGTTAACCGTTGATGACATTTCTTTGGTAACGGGTTACAGTGGCTCTTGTTACATCCCATGGTGTACTTGAGAAAGTGGACTGGGGTCCTCCTGACTACAGTGCAATGCTAGGTTCCACAGTAAGCTCACCACTACGTCGATCCCCATCTTATTGGCCGGACTGCTGTGACAGCCGTTTTCCAAGAGCACAAACGAGGATGTGAAGTGGGGTCTTGATTAGTATGTTTCATCTGATCAAGACTAAAGACTAATATTCGCTAACCCATGGTAGAAGAGAAGTGACTAGGTCACATCACAAGAAGAGCATTTTGGAAGAGATGGCTAAGGAGAGTTAGACATGGGGCCAGCTACCCCAACATACAACAGGAACAAGGAAATGAAATCTCTACACCCCACGGTAGAGTCAGGTGACACACACTGACAAACACCAACATTGCTTTTCCTTGTTGCACTTTTGGACATAACGCTGTGTTACAGGAGTCTGTTCAGTAAGATGGGGATCAATGCTATGATCTCCATAGGATTAAGCCTATTGAGTAACCTTGCATTGCTTAATCCTACCAGACCGCTGTACCCAATTCTCGGTAATTTCCTGAACTGCCGCTCTTACCGCTGGACCTAATTTTCGGTACTTTGGGTAGTACATAATAAAATTCGTCAGAATCTAAAAATAACCAACCAATCGTGATCAATCCTCGTGATTAGTCATTGCAAATGTCTGCCCCCATGTTTGAATTGATTTTGTGGGGTTTAACGTGAACAAATTCGGAAAATTGATAATGAAACGAGCGGCTGATGAACCAAGCACTTCAACAGGAAAGCAAAGTAAGTCTAGGCTTATGACAGTCCAACAGGTTATCAATAATTTGGTTGATTCAGACTCTGTTCAAGTGAAACAGACAGTGAGAGCTCGAGTGATGAGATGAAGACTTTTCTTGGACTGAGGATCTATATGGAATACTCATGTATAAAGCCCAGCTATCAGGATTATTGGACAAATGAGGGCTCTTTGTTGTGTTTACTCCCGGATTTCGAAATGTTATGGCTCGAGACAGATTCTTTGCCTTTTTCTGGGTGGATTGGCACACAAAGGTGGAATATTGACGCTAGATGAAAGGTAAACCTATTTTCTACAATGTCTCCAAGTTACATCTTATTCTAACCACTTGTTTGCATGTAACTAACATTTTTCTATATCATGTTGGTTTTTTTCTCTTTAATGCTCTGTAGCCCAGGAATGGGGCACAGTTAGGTTCAGGGCCTCAGGTCTGGTAGGGTTAACAGTCAGATCAGGAGGACCACTGTAACCCCCACCAAACAAATGTCAAGAGTAAAAAAAATCAGCATGAGTCGCTTCCAGCTACATCCCTTAGTAGAATAGAAGCAGCTAATTGAAGATAGGCAGGAGCTTAGCGCGCGTAAATGAAAAATATTGATTTTGTCTAATACAGCTTTGTTTTTTGTTTTTATTTATTTAGTTTTGCCCACACAGAGCGAGGCACCGAAAAAATACAGATTCCGCAAGCGAGACAAAGTTCTGTTCTTTGGCAGAAAAATGCTTCGAAAGGTAAGCATGAACAAATATACGTTTTGTGCTAGTTTCAGAGGAGTGGATGGCCGCTGGTTTAAATGTCTATCTTCTGATCAAGGGGACATGGGTTCAAAACCTCAGTAAAGTAGAGGCTTTTTTCTTTCTATCGGAGGTATTTGCCATTGCTGGTCCCAAGCCGGATGAGAGAAGAGGAGAGTTGGGCATGGTGCCAGCTCCTCTACCACATAAAAACTTTGTTACAAAAACATAAAACAGTTGTGATTTGATTTTTTTTGTGGTGGGGGGATGGGGGCATGATGTTGCATTTATTCCTCTTGTATTTTCTGAGAAAATGAGTAATTTACTTTTACATTTATGACTGAGATTCTCTACAAGAGCGAAGAGTAAGGTCATGCACGAGCAAACGGAGTGTTACGTACATAGCAATAACTGCCAGTATAAGAGAGGAGATTGAGAGGTAGATAACAGCTTGAGGTACCTAAATGAGAACTTGCTTTTAACAGATGAACTACAAAAAGCATCCCACAACATGAGAAGTTTATCAACTGTGACACAGAACCATTCCCAGCATCAAAACTTGAAGCAATAAAACTAATTAAATTTGACCAAAATACATTCCGATCCAGTCTAATATCTTAATTTACATCGGTAAACGGGGAGGAAGACTAATGTCAGGTCAGGCACAACATACTGATCAGACATGTTAGGGTCAGGCAAAATATACTGATCAGACATGTTAGTCAGGGTCAGGCAAAACATGCTGATCAGACATGTTAGTCAGGGTCAGGCAAAATATACTGATCAGACATGTTAGTCAGGTTCAGGCAAAATTTACTGATAAGACATGTTAGTCAGGGTCAGGTAAAATATACTGATAAGACATGTTAGTCAGGGTCAGGTAAAATATACTGGCCAAGACCCTCACCGTGGCTTCCTCATAGCCCTTCCTGGAAACGAGCTGTTTTCATGGCAGCCTGACTAACAAGGTGAATGATCCACATGATCCCCATAGTAGTGAGCGAAACGCAGATGAAGTCAAGCATAGTACAGCCACCTGGAGGACCTCGGTCCACCTTCGTCAGCACGCTTGGGATGTGAGTAGAGCTACTGCAACCCTTCACTTAACGTCCTTTACAGGGTGCACAAAAGAGTGAGCATTCGGAACAACAACATCAGTAAAAACATATATAAGCATTGTTCAGTTACTGCCACTGGACAGAAACAAAATGAAACTCACATTACCGTTCTTCATCAGGGACAAAATATCTACGAAAAGATCTACCACATCACAAAATAAACAAAGATAATGGGTTTGGCAACTAATACAATCATGATGGCAGCCTTTAGCCAGAGAGTGATTGTGAATGTCTGACTCACTTAGGACAGAGTAAGCCAAACAATACATGATCAATATGATTACACAAAAACATAAATATTATCAAATGTGTACAAATGAATAAGTACATAAAATATGCACAAATACAAATATGTATAATACATGAACACATACCACTACACACACATACATACATACATACATACATACATACATATATATATATATATATATATATATATATATATATATATATATATATATATATATATGCACGCTGACATTTATATGTATATAAGGAAATAGAAATAAATGTATAAGCATAATTATGGGGGGGGGGGGGGGGGAGCATACGAAAGATGGGAATGTGCATGGTGGCCTATACAAGGGTATGGAATGTAGTCAAACTATGGTTTAGGGCATCTTATGAGGAAGTTTAAACACTTCTCGAGCTCAAACTTGTATTGATCATCAGGGAAGCAGGAGACCTTTCCCTAAGATTTTAATTGACGACAACTTAATTTGTACACTCACCTCATGGGTATAAAAGGTGGACAAATATTATGCTGCATCAGTGTTTTTCAATACAATAATTAGTGTGCTAACGTATTTATTGTATCAGGCTTTCGATCCTTGGTTCGGAAGGTACAGAAATGACTTGCTGCAGCATGATTGGATGGCAGACGCAGAGGTCTGAAACCTTCAGGGATTTGTAGGATCTGTTATTGTCCTTGTTGATGGCTCATCCTCAGCTCAAATATATGAGGGGGGGGGGGGGGGGAGCTGAGGTTGATTACTTATACTGACTGCCTTGTGGATGTTGACACTGCTTTTGATGAACCAGCAACCCAAACTTTAGAATTTTGAACTAAGATGTGGACTGAGTAGGGAGATGCATCTTAGAAGACAGAACCTGATTATGCACAACCAGTGGGCTACTGAAATCATCAGTATCCAGACACTGAGCACCTGTAAATTTTCTTTCAGTGCAATACCATCAATTATTGACAAGACAGAACATAACAAACCTAGCACTCATCTTTGTCCGCACCCACAGGTTAAAAGTTTCACAAGAAGCACTGTCGGATCATCGGGAAGTGGCATGCGACGCAAGCCCAGCCATAAGCTCATGATATCCCGATTGAAAAGGTTTGTAACTGCATGTTTTATATATCAACTTCTAATGAAAACCTGAAGACTACACCAATTTTTCTTCATCATTTGCCCTCAAATAAGCAAATCTGTTTCCCTCAAGAACTTGGTGGTCTGTCTCAGGCTCTTCTTGTCACTGTACAGTCCATCCCTCAAATAAGCAAATCTGTTTCCCTCAAGAACTTGGTGGTCTGTCTCAGGCTCTTCTTGTCACTGTACAGTCCATCCCTCAAATAAGCAAATCTGTTTCCCTCAAGAGCTTGGTGGTCTGTCTCAAGCTCTTCCTGTCACTATACAGTCCATCCCTCAAATAAGCAAATCTGTTTCCCTCAAGAGCTTGGTGGTCTGTCTCAGGTTTCTCTTGTCACTGTACAGTCCATCCCTCAAATAAGCAAATCTGTGTCCCTCAAGAGCTTGGTGGTCTGTCTCAAGCTCTTCCTGTCACTGTACAGTCAATCCCTCAAATAAGCAAATCTGTTTCCCTCAAGAACTTGGTGGTCTGTCTCGGGTTTCTCTTGTCACTGTACAGTCCATCCCTCAAATAAGCAAATCTGTGTCCCTCAAGAACTTGGTGGTCTGTCTCGGGTTTCTCTTGTCACTGTACAGTCCATCCCTCAAATAAGCAAATCTGTTTCCCTCAAGAGCTTGGTGGTCTGTCTCAGGCTATTCTTGTTACTGTCCATTTCTCAAATAAGCAAGTCTGTTTCCCTCAAGAACTTGGTGGTCTGTCTCAGGCTATTCTTGTTACTGTACAGTCCATTTCTCAAATAATTAAGTCTGTTTCCCTCAAGAACTTGGTGGTCTGTCTCAGGTTTCTCTTGTCACTGAACAGTCCATCCCTATCTGTTTCCCTGAAGAACTTGGTGGTCTGTCTCAGGTTTCTCTTGTCACTGAACAGTCCATCCCTATCTGTTTCCCTGAAGAACTTGGTGGTCTGTCTCAGGTTTCTCTTGTTACCATGCAATTCATCTTTAGCATTGGTTTTAGAGGGTCACGCTGTCACTCTACTCCTCTCATGGGGTTTACAGACTTGGAAAACATTTTAAAATGGGTTTACTTCCCATAAGGGTACAACATTACTGTTTGAAGAATCTGAACCCAGCAAGTTTGTGTTGTGAGCCATTTTACTAACCACTTTGCCATTCAGTTTTTTGTTACTTTTCCCAATTTTTCTTGTATTTGCCTCT
Organism: Ariolimax columbianus; assembly: GCA_036924085.1. Classification (NCBI taxonomy): domain Eukaryota; kingdom Metazoa; phylum Mollusca; class Gastropoda; order Stylommatophora; family Arionidae; genus Ariolimax; species Ariolimax columbianus. The sequence continues at coordinate 23,144,048 of JAVGWX010000010.1, read as the reverse complement.
AGGTCTCTTCTCCGTGTGTTTTTTGGGCCTGCTTTTTCCAAGGAGCTCCATGACAGATTGCCTGGTGGGCTGGATTAGACTTTCACTTTCCAACATTTCCTGTTAAACCTGTCCCCAACATTTCCTATTACACCTGTCTTTTTCCTGTTCTCTCCCATAAGCTGTTGTTTGTAACCTTTTCGAATCATTACAGGCCAAAAATCTTTAACCTTTTACAGTCCAGCCTAATTTGCTTGATATGTATCTAACAGCCCAAGTTAAATATTGTACCTCCAGATATCAAATAGTTTTTTTTCAAAATAAAATAAATTAATATTAAATACATTGAGCTAAAATTATATGTGTATTTTCTATCACCCTTCTTTTTCTTGTTGGCTATAGATTGAATAATGAAGACATCAATATAAGAAAAATGAACTGGTATTCAGTGGACACTATTGTCACAATTGGAGGACCTGGTCTACACAGATGATCTGGTACATTTGTCACACCGTCATAGCGAAATGCAAGAGAAACTTGATAGGGTGAAAGAACAATCAGCCAAATTTGAACTGAATATCAACATGAAGAAAACCAAGCTCCTTTCAACTTAAACAATATTAACAATGAACCAATTATGCTGGAGGGAGAGCCATTGAAAGAAGTGGATACCTTTACCTATTTGAGCAGCACAATTGACACATCAGGAGATGCAGATGTAAGGACCAGAATTGGATAGGCAATAATGGCATTCCTGACACTAAACAATATATGGAGGTCCAGGAAAAATCTAAATTCACTCCATAGTTAGAACATTCAACACCAGTATCAAGTCGGTACTGCTGTATGGAGCGGAGACATGGAGAACGACGAAGGCCATACAATAAAGACTCCAGTCCTTTGTTAACAAATGCCTACTAAGGAAAATGGGCATAAAGTGGCAGGACGTGGTGAGGAATGAAGACTTGTGTTCATAAAGGGGCAGGACATGGTGAGGAATGAAGACTTGTGTTCATAAAGTGGCAGGACATGGTGAGGAATGAAGACTTGTGTTCATAAAGTGGCAGGACATGGTGAGGAATGAAGACTTGTGTTCATAAAGTGGCAGGACATGGTGAGGAATGAAGACTGGCAGGACATGGTGAGGAATGAAGACTTGTGTTCATAAAGTGGCAGGACATGGTGAGGAATGAAGACTTGTGTTCATAAAGTGGCAGGACATGGTGAGGAATGAAGACTTGTGTTCATAAAGTGGCAGGACATGGTGAGGAATGAAGACTTGTGTTCATAAAGTGGCAGGACATGGTGAGGAATGAAGACTTGTGTTCATAAAGTGGCAGAACATGGTGAGGAATGAAGACTTGTGTTCATAAAGTGGCAGGACATGGTGAGGAATGAAGACTGGCAGGACATAGTGAGGAATGAAGACTTGTGTTCATAAAGTGGCAGGACATGGTGAGGAATGAAGACTTGTGTTCATAAAGTGGCAGGACATGGTGAGGAATGAAGACTTGTGTTCATAAAGTGGCAGGACATGGTGAGGAATGAAGACTGGCAGGACATGGTGAGGAATGAAGACTTGTGTTCATAAAGTGGCAGGACATGGTGAGGAATGAAGACTTGTGTTCATAAAGTGGCAAGACATGGTGAGGAATGAAGACTTGTGTTCATAAAGTGGCAGGACATGGTGAGGAATGAAGACTTGTGTTCATAAAGTGGCAAGACATGGTGAGGAATGAAGACTTGTGTTCATAAAGTGGCAGGACATGGTGAGGAATGAAGACTTGTGTTCATAAAGTGGCAGGACATGGTGAGGAATGAAGACCTATAGGATAATGGCCAACAACATCCACTGGAACAACAAATTAAGCAAAGAAAATGAGGCTGGATAGGACAAACATACATTATGGATGACACCATCCAACATAGCCAGACAGGCTGTTACATGGAATCCTCAGGGGAAGAGAAAGATAGGTAAATAACAAAAATATATGGAAAAGAGAATATTAAAAGGAACTAATTAAATTATTACATCTGGGGAGAGGCAAAAAGAGCAGCTCTTGATCGTGTAGGCTGGCGAGATGTTGTCAATGGCAAATACCCAGAGAGGAACAATGGGCTTTCATTGATTGATTATAAAATTATGGTCTTAAGACACATAATTAAATTATCTATGACATGAAGTATTCATAATAAAAACATATTAGTATGAAATGTGAAATGTCATTTCTGTGGAGGGGAAAATAGGACAATGTGAGCCATATTTCTGCATTAATCGATTGTTAGCACTACCACATCCACTTTTCGCTGTGACCCAACTAGTCTAATTCGAGACTTTTATTGAAAATCTATGTGTAATTCAGATGCATGGTTGAACACATCAAATGATAAGTAATTTCTTGGCTACTGAAGTCCTTATTCCATTGCGCAGAATGCTGCAAGTTTAAAATTTCACAAGTGTAAATATAGACCTGACAGAAATAACTCTACTTTAAATGAAAGCTGCACATGCATTTGATATTCTGCCATTTTTAAGGTTATTTCAAAACCTGTATCCTCGTAGTTAAACAACATAGCAAAATACATTTATTAGATGCCGATTTTGGTCCAATTTGACTGTGACTGATGTTTTGCGTGCCGTAGATTCGTGGCGAATGAAGCTCTAAAAAGGGCATTTTTTCGGGGTCATTCATATATCATTTCTTGATGCACAGATTCCTGGCCCAGCGGAAAGATCCCACCAAACCACGCCTCAAACAACAAAGCCCTCCCCAATCATTCCTGGAAGCCGATAGGTCGGACATCTATGATGATCACAGACTACCTCCGGAGGTGTTGTACATGTTACAGAGTGTCAGGTGAGAATATTTTGTTAACCTTTACCAGTCTACATACAAAATTTACACAATTCCCCCTGCCGCTACACCATTTTTCAGGACGTCACGTCGTTTAACTATCGTTGCTACTTTGAGAGCCTGTAGCATTTTTATTTGACGGTCTATTGATATGATTTATTTGCGAGTAGAGAAATAATTGAATAAAGAATTTGTTGGTGTTATTGTTTCTGTTATGTGTGTGTTAATTTCTGAGATTTAAACAAATTGAGGTGAAAGTGTTGAAAAAACAGCACACTTAGACTTTTCCACTTTCAGCGCCCCTTGGTTGATAACAAAAATTTGTTTAATTGCCTTTAATGGATTACCAATGTTTTTTTACGCTCCTAATGGATTACTAATGTTTTTTTACTCCCCTAATGGATTACCAGTGTTTTTTCCCCATGGCTATGTCTGTCATTTCAACTATAAACACAATTATTGTAATTAAATAAACAACCTAAACAGATCTATCTCAGAAAAATCCGTTGCAGAAACTTGACTTTCCCATTCTCAACAGTGGGTGAATCTTCAAATCTAAGCTAAAAATGTAAGAAACTTCTTCTTCGTACGCTGTCAGACGTCAACTTGTATTTGTTCGAAGAAAGCAGCTATCATCCTGAGGCTGTCGACACTGCCATAGAGCTTGTCTAGTGTTGTCACTGGTGATGGCCACTTGTGCTATCTCTAGTCCTCGTATGTCGGGAAGTTTTGCAGCAGATGTTTGGCAGTCATTTTCCCTGTACCACAGGTGCATTCGTCAGTGCCACCTATCTTCAGTTTATTTTATAAGAAACCATTTTCAAACGCATAAAATTAATTCCATGATTGCCATTGTTGGTATCTAACCATACATTACGGAAGTCGTAACTCTCTGCAATTAAAGAGCAGTATTGTTCAGATTATTACAACGTAGCCGTTAGTTTTTAAGTTTGATTAGAATGGCCGCCCCTATGCAACAGCAAGATAAGTCAGACACAGTCGACCTGCATGCCTCGATTTTCATGACGTCAGTCAGACAGACTCAAATGTAAAATTAATTAGTTACTCTCTTGTGTGCTGTCCTCATTTTCACGACCATGTCTATAATCTTTGTTTTCTCTCAACTTGTTTAGGGTGTTCGGACATCTTGAAAGGCCATTTTTTCTGGAGCTGTGTCGGTTTATGGAGACGATTACGCTGAGGTCAGGTCACTACCTGTTTAAAATTGGAGATCCTGACGACAGCATTTATGTGGTGCAAAGCGGCTTGTTGGATGTTTATATCACAGATTCTGTACGTTTGTGATAGTTTTATTGATTGTCATTGGTGTTGACTATTGTGATTTGTTGGTATTTTAGCTGATTTGATTGGTTAGTATTTTGACTGTGGTATTGTAACTGAATTTGATTGGTTGACTGTTGTGATTGGTCAGCATACTGACCACTTGTTACTGGTTAGCATATTGATATATGTAATTACTTGATATGACTCATTGCGATTATTCGGTAATCAAACTGACAAATAATGGTATTTTACTTGATTCTGATTGGTTTCCTTAAATCATAGTCACTTACTTCCCCAATCCTAGACAATACGTCAGACAGCATGGTTTTAATGTTCAGTCACTTGGAATCCCATATGATTCATCCTCAACGTGTCATTCGTATTGCAAGTATCCAGGAGATCATCAGGTGGTCTTGGTCTTGTCTTGCACCAATCACGTGTATCATCACCCCTAATATTTAGAAATTGAGCTATAAATACGATTTGAACATCGAAAGACATTAAACTATCTATGGCATGAAGTATTCATAGCAAAAGTTATATATTAGTATGGCTTGGCTTCGTTCGTTCTTAATTTCCCGCTACCAAACCCTGAAAGGGCTTAAGTAGCTGAATGTAGTCCAGAGAACGGAATGCGCTGTGTCGTAGTTTACAGCTTGACTGCAATATTTGCACCTTTCGGTCCAACACATCTGACTTCAGCAAGCATTTTTTAGCAACGGGTTAGCATTCCCTCTTTGATCCCTTCTCCTTAGCCAGTCTGCCCTGCTGCAGCCTGTTATCCAGGATCACCGCGTGGAGGTGTAGAATGGTCTTGGCAGCTTTGGTTCGCTGGCCCTGACTCTAGCAGTCAGCTATGGGTCGCTGACCACTACAGCTCATGCGCTGCTCAGCATCTTGATCTCACTGAAAGTATGAACCCGGCGATTTCTTAGTGTCAAAGATAAAAGTAATCACCTGGCATTCACTGCCGTCTAAAATTGAGTGTTGATCTTGATCCCTTATATTAGTATAAAGTGTTAAATGGCATTAATACAGAGGTGGAAATTGAGAGGGGAAAACAATGTTGGTATTCACCACCTTGTATGTATTTCGGTATTACTCCATTAATTCCATTACGACAAACCTTTCTTCTGTGTCAAAGTCTGAATCAGGTGTGTGTTGAATATCCAAGAATAATCCAGATGCATAATCATTGGTCTGATCAAATAATAATTAGTTTCTCGAGTATTGAACGCTCCTCGCGTTAAATGTGTCGACTTTGAAGCATAACAACTTTTTCAAATGCTGCCTATGGGAAATAACTCTTCAGTTAAATGTCAACTGCGCATGTATAAATCTTCAACATCATGCAGTGACTTTGAAACTAATTGAGAAAATGGTAAATGCATGTGTCAGAAGTCTGCGTTGGTCATAACGGCCTCAATTTACGTGTTTTCTTTTACAGCATTCTGTGGCGGCGTCTACAACCCGAAAATGGTTAGCAAACAAAAAATGTATTCACTTTTTAACCTTTACCACACTCAAAAAAACTATGCAATTTCTCCGGCCACTGAATTATTTTTCAGTACTGTACGTTTTTCTTAATCTTTGTAATTAAAAATCGCCACAGAACACTGATAGTGTTCCTTACCTTACAAGATCATCATATCTGTTAGTTTCCTGTACAAATGTATTTATTACTTCTAAATAAACAAATTAAACTCAATAAACTTCTCACCATCCGAATCACCATCCATAACAATTTCCTCAAAAGTGGCACAATCTTCCATGTCTTGCATAGAGATTGAATTATCACTTCTGAAAAAGAACGAAGAGAGACAACCCTGAGGTACATAACGGAAAACTACCCAAGCATGGACTGGACCTATGCATACACCGACGGTTCTGTAACAAACACAACACAGAACGGAGGGGCAGGGGTATTCCTGAACCTACCAAATGGCAGAAAAATAGCACTGTCAGTGGCAACTGGAAAATACACAAGCAATTTCAGAGCGGAGGCAGAGGCACTGAGGGCTGCAGTAGAAGAAATGGTGACAGGTAAAAGGAATGAAAGCCATATAGTCCTGCTTACAGATGCCCTAGCCATAGTCACAGCACTAAAAAAGCCAGAAAAATACTGAACTTAATGATTTAAGAGCAGTACTCTGTCAACTATGCCAGCAGTCCGCACCAAAAAGAGTAGTGGTACGGTGGGTTCCATCCCACTGTAACATCCAAGGCAACGAGGAGGCAGACAGACTGGCAAAAGAAGGTGCAAGACTACCACAACCAGATACTAGTGTGACATACGAAGAGTCAAAAAGGCTTATTAGAGCTAGATACATGACCAAATGGGAAACAGAACATACTGGCTACACAAAAAATGATGCCTATTACCAGTTGAACAGAAGAGAGCAGTTCGTGGTCTTCAGACTTCGCACTGGCCACAAGAGACTGAGGTACCACCTATTCAACAAATTAAAGATAGGTGGCACTGACGAATGCCCGTGTGGTACCGGGAAAATGACCGCTGAACATTTGCTGCAAAACTGCCCGACATACGAGGATCAGAGAAAGTAGATGTGGCCATCACCAGTGGCAACACTAGACAAGCTCTATGGCATTGTCGACAGCCTCAGGATGACCGCTGCTTTTTTCAAAAAAATACAGGTTGACGTCTGACAGCGTACGAAGAAGAAGAAGAAGAAGAAGAATTATCACTTCAAAAACCCATGTAAAATCACAAATGCTGTTCCCAGGCAAAATGAACCAGCAGAAAGGAAGCTTTGAAACTCAAATGACGTATGCTCAACATTTACTATAGCTATAACCCGGTACTTTATACACAGTAAACATATATAGCCGTCACGTGCCGGCAAATTTCACAATGCAATTTATGTTTTTTCGTCACTTTGAAGCGACTGATGTTTGGTAAAGGTTAAATATGAAAGCTACTTATAGACCTCACTGTACAATGAAATCTGTGACACTTCATCTCTGACAGCAATGTCTACTATTGGACTACCTTTGTCTTACCTGTTCACAAACTTTATTTTCAGGATGGGACTGATCATTTGGTCAAGCAAGTGCCAACTGGCGCTAATATTCATAGTTTGTTGTCTATTTTGGACGTTCTTACGGTAAGTTCCACGCATTATTATCATCACCATATCCATAATCAGCACCATTATTATCACCACTAGAAAAAACGTGTGGCAGAGCAGTTGTGATATCAGTAAAATATCAAAGATGACACAGGCTCGAGACCCTGATTATGTCAAGTATTGATTCTGTTAACAAATTAAATAACTTGTACGTTGCATGGCGACTACATGGACAAACAGATTTTATTCCTCAGCCCTATAATTCTCATGTCAATGGGAAAACCTATCATTTCAGGTGTTTTTTTTTTCTCAATGCTTGGGTGTCTGCCAGAAGGATGTACAGCTGAATGGGAATAAAGGTCACTTGCCCCTGCAGTCATCGTGCATTAAACAGGCTAAGTTGTTATTTCGCCCCCAACAGAAAAATAACTTATGCCGCACAAAGAGCAGCTAACACGGCCAGCAGCTCATCACTATAGGAAATGGTATTTGTAGTGTATCTTTACAATTTCTGCATTTTCTTATTCAGTGCCTCAGGAAAATAAGTTCTTTGCTTGTCTATTTCTGTCAAATGTATGAGGGGCCTTTGAGGTTGGCTTACTTCTAGAGAAACTCCCACTAGTCGAAAGAAACATAAATAGAAATGGCCCAGTTACCGCACCAAGACAGAAACATAACCAAATCCACATAATGGGCACACGGCCTATGTCAGAGACAATGAACAAATTAAAACACATAATGAATCACAACAATGAGAATTTACTTAAAATGTGTACAAATGAATGAGTACATATGTTCATACATACGCACAAATACAAATATTGTGTAATGAGGGAAGGAACAAGGTGATGTGGAGGTAATGAGACAAGCAGTCGTAAAAGGGTACAAATTAAATTTGTTTCAGCCCTCATGCCTGCTATGTGACAGTGTTTACTTTATTTCTCCAATAAAAAGCTGAAGAAATCTCTCTCACTTTTTCAGGGTCACCCAGGAACTTTCAGAAGTGTGTCAGCTCAGGCCAGAACGGATGCAACCATCCTGAGATTGCCTGCCCATGCATTCAGCTCCATGTTTGAGAAGTTTAACGAATCTGCGGTCAAGGTTGTTCAGGTGAGAACTTCTACTTCTTCTTCATTCTCTTTTTTCTTCTTCATTCTCTTTTTTCTTTTTTAGCGTTGCATCGTGCAGCATTTTGTAGTTGTCAACCATATCTGCCCCTTTCATTCAACCCAATTTTGGCAAATTTTTTAGTTTAACTTTCTGCAAGGCAGCAGTTTGGAGTCAGTCTTTCGTCTCCTATATGAGCTCTTCCAAGCTAGTTGTCTTCATTTATCTCAGGTGACCTGTGATACGCCCAGCGAGTCAGCAGGTGGTGATGCCTTCTCCTAGAACTAGATGAGGTCTTCCAAGCTAGTTGTCTTCAATTATCTCAGGTGACCTGTGATATGCCCAGCATAACTGACAATTTTTTTATTCAACATGTAGAAGCAGCCACCAGAGGCAAAAACATTCTCGATCTAGTTTTTACTACAGAGGAAAATGTGATTGAAAACGTTACCGTAGGGGAACTGTTTGGCTCAAGTGACCATCAAATCATCCGTTAGGATCTTATTGCAGGGAAAGAAGTAAACATAAACACGCGAACATACGACTACTCTAAGGCAGATGTTAAGAGGATGAAAGAGGCAGCGAACCACATAATCTGGAAAGATATTGTTGTATGAACAGATGTTAAACAGGAGTGGGAGAGTTTTAAAACAGTTCTAGAAACGCTAAAAAGAGGAATGTGTTCCATGTAGGGAGGTAAACCCCAAGCGTAAAAAGTGGATAACTAGATTTGTAGTGAAATGTAGAAGAGCGAAAAATAAAGCATGGAAAAAATTTATAGAGGCAGGTAAATCAAAAGAAACATATGTAAAATATTTGGACAAGCAGAACATATCTCAGAAAGTGAATAAAACAGCAAAAATAGACTTCGAAAAAAAACTTGCTCAGAGGATCAAGACTGACAGTAAAAGCTTTTCTTATGTTAGAAATAAACAAAGAACGAAAGACAAAGTAGGCCCTCTCATAGACAGTAAAGGGAAAATAATAAGTGAGAATAGGGAGGCAGCTAATCTGCTCAATCATTACTTTGCACAGTCTACACAAAAGAGGACTGCTCTAAGATCCCAGAGCCGATAGATATTTTTCAAAGAGACATGGATACAGCGGGATTAAAATCAATCTGTATTACAGAGGAAATGGTTTTTAAAAAATTGGAGGGGTTGAAAGTGAATAAATGTCCAGGTCAAGATGGTATTCATCCAAAATTACTGTATGAAATTAGAGACCAACTAGCAAAACCATTGGCTATATTATGTTCTCAATCACTTACAAAAGGGACTGTTCCACAGGATTGGAAAGATGCAGGAGTGATCCACTTATTCAAAAAAGGCAAAAAATCAGATCCAGCAAATTATAGACCGGTGAGTTTAACGAGCATAGTCTGTAAATTGTTAGAGTCAATAATCAAAGAAAACATTGTAATGCATTTAGACAAATTTAATCTAATTAGAAATAGCATGGGTTTACTAGAGGGAGATCATGCTTAACAAATCTATTAGAATTCATGGAGGAGGTTACTAAAATCATAGATAAAGGGGAGCCAGTGGACGTTATTTATCTAGACTTTGCAAAGGCCTTTGATAGAGTACCTCATCAAAGATTATTTCGGAAGTTAAAATCACATGGAATAGTTGGGGAAGTTGCCAAATGGATTGAAAATTGGTTAACGGGAAGAAGGCAGAGGGTGTGCATAAATAAGGAGTGCTCTGAGTGGTGTGAAGTGAAAAATGGTGTGCCACAGGGCTCGGTTTTGGGACCAATTTTGTTCTTCATATATATAAATGATTTGGACATTGATATGGGATCCATGATTGCAAAATTTGCTGATGACACAAAACTATGCAGTAGTGTCTCATCTAAAGCGGAAGTGGATATATTGATGTCGGATTTAGATAAAATTCGAGAATGGTCTGTAAGCTGGCAAATTGGGTTTAATGTAGATAAATGTACAGTCATCCACATGGGTAGATCCAATATGGAACATAATTACAGAATGGGAAAAAACAATATTAGAAAGATAGATAAGGAAAGGGACCTAGGGATTAAAATAGATCATACAGGAAAGGTGAGTGAGCAAGTTAAGGTAGCAGTGAAAAAGGCAAATGCAATGTTAGGTATGATAAAAAGAAATATTAAACATAGGAGCACGGAAGTGATCGTCAAACTGTATAAAGCTTTAGTTAGACCTAGATTGGAGTACTGTGTACAGGTGTGGAGTCCTTATCATAGAGGAGATATAAACATGCTGGAAAGAATACAAAAAAGAGCGACAAAGATGATAGTGGGATTCCAGAATTACAGTTATGAGGAACGAATCAGAAAAACCGGCCTACAGTGTCTCGAAGAGAGAAGAATTCGTGGTGACTTAATACAGGTTTATAAGATGATCAGTGGAATGGATAAATTAGACTATAACAAGTTTTTTAAAATACAGCCACCCACAATAACACGAGGGCATTAGCTACAAGCTGACTAAAGAGAGGTCCAGATTAGATATTAGGAAATATTTTTGTAGTCAGAGAGTGGTGTCTGCTTGGAATGCATTGCCAGGGGAGGTAGTGGAGGCAGAGACAGTTAATGCATTTAAGAATAGACTGGATGCGTATAGCTTGTAGAGCAAGGTGATGTAAATGTAACTGGTTGTATACAGACTCTGCAGGGTCTTCTAAACCAGTATAAAGACGTTAAGTTAAGTTAAGGTGGTGATGCCTGATCCTAGATCTAGATGAGGTCTTCCAAGCTAGTTGTCTTCAATTATCTCAGGTGACCTGTGATACGCCCAGCGAGACTGCAGGTGGTGATGCCTTCTCCTAGATCTAGATGAGGTCTTCCAAGCTAGTTGTCTTCAATTATCTCATGTGACCTGTGATACGCCCAGCGAGACTGCAGGTGGTGATGCCTTCTCCTAGATCTAGATGAGGTCTTCCAAGCTAGTTGTCTTCAATTATCTCAGGTGACCTGTGATACGCCCAGCGAGACTGGAGGTGGTGATGAGATCTGATTGGTCATGAACATTTATTAGCTCCTGAGATGCATATTTTCATAAATGGGGACCTGGACAGAAAAGAGGAATTGAGATGGTACAAGATCAGTTGTAGCAGACCCCACAGTTCACCCTAGGGTTATTCTAGCTTAGAACACTATCACACTCATCCACATCATCATGACCACACACTGTGAATAATATAGCACATAGCAGATGGCATATTTATTATATAATACTCATACCAGAAAAATGAGTAGTGAAATTTCAAACACAATACAATACATATCATCTTAACTAAGTATTCCTATATTATATATATGTTAATATAAATATTAACTAAAACAGAAATTTTAAGCATTAGCTATTGATGGAATTCCCAACTATCTAAAACCCAGTTCTAGTGCCTTACTCCCATCACATACACATCTATTTAACTGCGTCCTCGACACACCTTATCAAAAACTCTTCGTCACTCAAATCACCTCAGGCGGGCGATCTGGACATACCTCGTTCACAATGTGTCCTGCTTACAACACACGTTCAGATTATCTATTAATACAAAACTCACACACCTATTTGAGCGATCCTGTTCTATCACTAACATTCGTACGACAGTCTATCAATCGCTCCTCTATCTAAGTCAATGAGTTAAACGAACTCCTATCTACAGTCACTCTCATTCGCTCTCCTCCCCTCTCCATCCAGCCTCCTGAGCTAAACTTTGTCTTGAGTTATATACACTCAAGCAGAATCAGAGCTGACCAAAGGATCTAGGGGGATGGCTCTTCTCAGTCGCCATTGGAACGAAATACTTTGCACACCTGTCACTCATCTATAACAGCAAGCTACGCTACCATCTCGTCTGTCACTCATTCTCCCCCCCTACACAAATCGGAACGCCAGTGGTCAGCTCCCACCTGTCCACATTCTTTGCCCCAACTCTGTTTTCCTTTGTTGAGACGGTGAGTGACCTTGACACGCATTCAGGTACCTTTTAAGCTTTAACATGTTCAGGTACCTTTGTTATCAGCAACCACATCACCCCTGTCCTAAACTCTCTTGCTCCGGCGGGAACTATTACACAGTAATGTATTACTGTTAGAGAGAACCAAATAGACATCAGGAGGTGAGGAGAAGCCAGCTGGTAGCATTACAAGTCAGTCTCTGCTCTGGAATCCCCAGATAGAAGAAATAGAGGTAAACTAAAACACACATGTAGAATAGAGCATCGCCTGGAAACTAACGCCTCCTATTTTATTATGTTGGCCCACGACGTTAAAAGTAGATTTTGGTGGTATGACAGTTGAATTTGAACCTACCTGTCAATGTCCATTACATTTTATTTCTGTGCAACAGGTGGCAGCTGAATTACAGACAAAATGGTGTCTAACATAAAAGAGCATTTGAAGCAGAGATGTGTAACTGAATTTCACCACAAAGAAAACATTTCACTCATTGATATTCATCTGCGCTTGCTGAAAATTTACGTAGTTCAAACAGTGGATGTTAGCATGGTGGGTCGCACTTTTTCAAAGTCATGCCAGAGAAGAAGACAAACTGTCTCTTGCAACACGATAACACCAGACCCTCTGCCAGTTTGAATACCATGCACACATTGCCAACCTTGGCTTGACTGTCCTACCACACCCACTGTATAGTCTAGACTTGGCGCCTTCTGACTTCCACCCGTTTGAGCCAATGAAAGATGGACTGTGGGTAACATTTTCCTAACAATAACGCAGCCATAACAACTGTGAAACAGTGGGTCACATTCGCTGGTACAGATTTTTACGAGTGTCGCATGTATGCTCGTGTTCATCGTTGCAGAAAATGCATAGCCAAAGGGTGGTGACTATGTCAAAAAATAGTTTTCTGTAGCTAAAAAGATGCACTATCAAACTGTTATTCTGTTCTTTGAATCTGATCTAGTTTCCATCGGAGACATTAGTATAGGAGTGACCCTCGTATAAGGGAGATATGAAAGGACCTGAGAAGAATGGCTAATGATAGTGGATACTTGGCATATAGGGAGCTGAGAAAGGTTTTTTTATTTAATGATACTTCTACATGTAATTATATCCAGAGTCAAACATTTACAATTTACAAAATAAATGTAATGAAAGATCTGCACGTCAACCTAAAGATCCAAAGGTCACATTAATCAAGACCCTGTCAATGACCAGTCAAATTGTACAAATTTCCAAAGAAGGTCGCTAGGCAAAACTCTACTAATGATCAGTTATGTCAAAAGATGTTAAAACTACCAAAGAAGGTCACACTAGTCAAGACCTTGTCAATGACCATTCACCCCAAAAGATGTTAAAACTTCCAAAGAAGGTCACACTAGTCAAGACCTTGTCAATGACCAGTCACACTAAAAAGTTGTACAAACTTCCAAAGAAGATCCCATTAAGCATTCCAGCAAGTTTGGTATCATTTGATATGTTTTCTATCATTATAACATTCTGGGAAAAGCTAAGAGATTTTTGCAAAGCTGTCAGTATCATCATGTAGTTCTTTGTGAGTCTAGTTGGAACATAGGGTGACCTACTACAACAACTGGCATCTTTCAGGAAGTCTATGTCTAACCATTTATTTTCTCTGGTAGTGGCTGTTTCAATGGCAGTTTTTTTTAACACGATGAAGCTACCAACCCTATGCACAACCTTGTTTAGTAATCTTTACCTCATCATGTTAAACTATTGCTTTGAAACCGCCACCAGTGAATAAGAGAATCAACCAATCTTAGTAGAGAGCTTTAGTCCATCTTGCCTCTCAAGTAAAAGACGGTTATCTCCACTCATGGAATTAGGGGACAAAAATCAGTAAAGATTACCTATATTTACCGTATCTTCTTCACAGATTATAATGATTCGCCTCCAGAGGGTGACGTTCTCAGCTCTCCACAACTACCTTGGTCTCAGCAAGGAACTTCTTAAGCCAGTGAGTAATTCTTCCTAAAGATTTTTTTTTGTCTATTGTTTTTTCCATTCAACTTGTTTCCTACGTTTGGGGATCTTGACGCTTAGCAGCGCATGTGCTGTAGCGGTCAGCGACTCATAGCTGACTGCTAGTGTCAGGGCCTGTGAACGAGCGCTACCAAGACCCTTCTACACCTCCACGCGGTGATCATGGATAGCAGGCTGCCAATGAGCAGACTGGCTAAGTAGAAGGGATCGAAGAGAGAAGACAACAGGGTACTCAAAAATGCCTGCTGAAGTCAGATGTGTCGAACCAAAGGTTGCAAATATCGCAGTCAAGCTGTAAACCATGACACAACGCATTCTCCGAACTACATCCTGCTACTTGCAAAGCTCTTTTCAGGGTTTGGTAGCGGGAGATTGAGAACGAACGAAGAAAAAGAAGTTTTCTAAGTTTAAGTGTGCTTTACTGTATGTTGCCTCTTGCCCTTGATAGACACAATGCATCTATGTCAAGCAAGAATTTTGTTATGGGGTTATTTCTCATAGGTGTCTAACCTAGCTCTTTCATGAATCTTGTGGATCTTAACACACTCAAGTTTGGAATGGGAACTACGCCTTTAACAGCTTCGGCCACCACCCACCCCACCTCACCTTTTAGAAATAAATTGTTAAAAAATAAGACAAGACTATGGTGGTACTGGTCTTCTGTCCTGTTAAGAATCAACGTCATTGCACTCCAGATGTGCATCTCTGTATGATTTGAACGATGTGGTACTTATAAGACATGCTGCAGTCAAAATTCACTCCAAGATATCTCAAGTTATCACGTCTCTCAATAATACATTAATCAAGGGTTATGTTAGGAATGTCAGCCTTTACTACTGGATTGTTCACGGAGCTCCACATCACACCGATATGGAAATACTGAAGACTACAGTAAAGAGTTATACAAACATGGACAAGTCTGGTTCTCATACCAAGTTGGCACAAGAACAGGAATCAAACCTATTGTACGATTACAATGCCTTCATCAAGGATAACAAAAAACACACATAAAAATAATTAACATAATATGATGAACTCATTTAAACAATAAAATAAATGTGTAGCAGGTCCTACTGTTTGCACTAGGGTTATTCTAACTAAAATGTTACCACACTCAAACACAACATTCATGACCTCACACAGCAAATGGCATAGCACACAGCAGGTGGCATATTTATTATATCATAATCTTACAACACTATTAAAGTGGGCCCAATGAAATTACAACACAATGCAATATATATCATCTTAACTAAATATTTATAAGTATATATAAGTTAATATAAATATTAACTAAAGCGGAAATTTTAAGCATTAGCTATTGATGGAATTCCCAACTATCAAAACCCAGTTCTATTGCCGTACACACATCACACACCCCTCCCCTTATCTGCATCCTCAACACACTCTCAAGAACTCTTCCTCACTCAAATCCCCTCAGGCCGGCAATCGGGACATAGTGCATTCAATATATTCTACGTATTTTCACATATCTCTCAACTCAGTCGATCTGCGTATACACACGCTCTGAAACATACTTCGTTCCCTCGGTGTCTACACACATATCTAGATCTCACCTAGTCGATCTACACACTCGCTTAACTTGTCAGGACATACCTCGTTCACAAGGTGTCCTGCGTACAACACACATTCAGATTACCTCTAGATACAAAATGCCCAACACACACCTATTTGAGCGACTGGCCCCGACTTAATGGTGTATGCTGTTTGAGCGATCCTGTTCTATCTCTAACATTCGTACAACAGTCTATCAATCGCTCTTCTGCTAAGTCGGTGAGCTAAACAAACTCCTATCTACATTCTCTCTCTCGCTTTCATTCCCTTTCCATGGCCAGCCTGCTTGAGCTCAACTTTGTCTAGTGTTATATAGTCTCAAGCAGTATCAGAGCTGACCAATGAATCTCGGGGGGATGGCTCTATTCAGTTGTTATTGGAACGAATTACTCTGAACACCTGTCACTCAAATATCGCAGCAAGCTCTGCTGCCCTCTTGTCTGTCACTCATCCCCCACTACCCAAATCGGAACGCCAGTGGTCAGCGTCTACCTGGACTAAACATTCTTTCCCCCACTCCGTTTTCCTTTGTTGAGACAGTGAGTGACCTTGGTGTAGTGTCCAGACAGAGAGTGACCTTGGCACACATTCAGGTACCTTTGTTCTCAGAGTCGCCGACCACATCACCCCTGCCCTAAACGCTCATGCTCAGGCTGGAACTGTTACAAAAATGCTGAGAATCGTCTGCGGGAACTATCCTGCCATGCTACAGTTGAAGTGTGATAGTGACCAGACTGACTAGGAATGCAAGGGAAGGGGAACCAAATAAACAATAGGCACGATGAGCTGTTAGAGGCTAAATGGGAAATGACCAGATCATAATACGCAAACATACAAGATGTGATCAAAAAGAATCCAGATTGACTAGGCACAGGTTGACCTCTGAACCTAATGTGCATGTAGCCTGAGCCACATCTGTCCTGCTTGCCTGGTTTGTTTGCATTAGTACTTTGGCCTTGCTTGTGTGAACCACATTGTCATGGTAAAAAAAAAATTCATTAGTGACTTTGCATAAATTTTGTTGAAATATGTAAAGACACAAATGTACAGGCAATCTGCGGAAAGGATTGTGTGAGTCATACACAAGTTTATAAATGTTTTAAAGATGGTCGTGTTTAGAGTAATGAACGGTCTGGGAAGGCCTACAGCCAGCAAAAGTGAAAACAATGTTGAACTTTTGCATGCAGTTGTGCTGGGAAATTGCTATATTGCAATTCAAGAGTTATGTGAAGACTTATAGTTTTGGTTCAGTTTAATCGATTCTAATATATGATTTGGGTGTGAGACATGACTCATTTAGATTTGTTCAAAAATTTCTCTCAGCTGGCCAAAAAAAGACCCGTGTTTTAGCTGCTTGTAAGCTACTTAAATGCGTCAAAAAGGATAACTTTGAACAACCATAACTGGTGATGAATCATGGTTTACGGGTATGACTTAAAATTCAAGTTCACAGTGGAAGACCCCAAGTTCTCCCAACCCAAAATAAGCACGACAGGTACAGCAATGTCAAGATGATACTGACTAATTTTTTTTTTTTCAATAATGCGGAAATTGTGCATCATGAATATGCTCCATCAGTCCAGACAATAAACAAGGAGTACTACTGTCAAGTTTTGTGGGATTTAAAGGTGCGCTTTGTCGCAGATGGCCTACATTGCATGTGGTAAGTCTACCATGATAATACTCCTGCTAATGCATCGCAACTTGTGCTGCAGGTTTCTTGCTAAACACCACATTCCACATATTCGCCAGTCACCCTATTCGCTAGATCTTGCTACATGTGACATTTTTCTCTTCCCCAAAAATAAAATACAACTTGGAAGGAAAAAGATTTCAAGATGTTGAGAAGATACAATAGAATGCAATAAAGTAACTAAAAGCTAGTTCAGAAGATGACTTCAAAACATGCTTTAAGCAGTGGAAACATGTTGGACTTGGTGTGTGGATTCGGAGAGAGACTGCTTCAAAGGCAATAAAATTACAAAACTGTAACACTTGTATACATTTTTTATAAATCCAATCTGGATACTTTTTGATCACACCTTGTATAAACTTAATAGTACAAACACATACAAATGTAGACAGAGAGAAAACAGCCAAATGGAGAGAGGGAGGAATGTGTAAAGTAGATAAGAGAACCTAAACATTGATACTATTGATACAGAATGATGAAGAGACAAAAGGTCGGGTTAATGCATATGTGCCAAGGATGATAGATTTGGCAGTGACTAGGGGAGAGGGGAGAAAGTGTGTCCTGTCGAGAGAAAAAAAATTTTAATTTTAAAAATCAAAGTTATTGAATTTTAGTTTTTTATATTATGTGTTTGCCTCACTAGTTTCTACTGGCAGAGGCACACCTATTCCACCTCAGACCGTAGTCAATTAGGCGATATTAAGACATATAAACCAGTGCTTGGATGCATGTGTGCGTCTGTATGTACCTATGCTAGGTTTGAGCGCTCTCAGAAGCCAGCCCAACTGAAGTGTAATGGAAGGGCCTCACCGTGAGAGCGCATGTGAAAGTTGTGCAAGAGTGTGATTGTAGGACAGAGTCAAATGACTCTGAGTAGATATACGCTTGGCTAGTTACTTGAACGGAGCACATATGGGATAGTCCCCTGTGTAATGATGTTGGTTCCAAGAATCAAGAAGAACCTTGGCGTTTAAGCCAATCCAATTGACTTATTCATATTTTTTATCAACGCTATCGATTTTTGTTTTTACTTACATTTTTTTCAGCTTAAATTCTCTTAATGTGTAAATTTATTTTTTGTCTCCACAATTTAGGATGGCCTTGGTGACACCAAAGAACTGAACATACATCGAATTAATCAGTCCGGCAGCTCTTCGTGGACCGGAGACTGTCCGTCTCAACCAAGGGTACATGGATTTGGCAGTGAGGTTGAGGTGGATGAGTCCAATGGGAGGACTGCATTTGGATCACCACACCGGAAGTCTGTGGGTATGCAAGTGATTGTCAGAAGGGTCATCAATTCTGTAGGGTTGTTGTTGGTGTTGTTTTTATAATTGTTGCTGTTTGTTGGTGCTGCTTTAATTATGGTTGCTGTTCTTGTTAATTTTATTGTTGTTATTATTGTTGATGTTTTTGTCATTGTTGCTGTTAGTGCCATTGTTGTTTCTGCTGATGTTGTTTATTATTACAGCTGGTGTTATGGTGCTATTGTTACTGATGATGTTAGTATTATTGTGATTGTTGTTCTTTTTGTAGTTGTTGCTGTATTTGTGGTTGTTGTTGTTATTGATCTTTTGGGGTCATTGCTGCTGCTGTTGTTATTGTGGTTGCTGTTATTGTAGTTGTTGCTGCTGTTGTTATTGTAGTTGATGCTGTTGTTATTGTTATTGCTGCTGTTTTTGTTATTGTAGTTGTTGCTGCTGTTGTTATTGTAGTTGCTGCTGTTGTTATTGTGGTTGTTGCTGCTGTTGTTATTGTGGTTGTTGTTGTTATTGTAGTTGTTGCTGTTGTTTTGTTATTGTGGTTGCTGTTGTTGTTAATGTGGTTGTTGCTGCTGTTATTGTGGTTGTTGTTGCTGCTGCTGTTATTGTAGTTGTTGCTGTTGTTATTGTGGTTGCTGCTGTTGTTAATGTGGTTGCTGCTGTTGTTAATGTGGTTGCTGCTGTTGTTAATGTGGTTGCTGCTGCTGTTATTGTGGTTGTTGCTGTTGTTGCTGCTGCTGTTATTGTGGTTGTTGCTGCTGTTGTTATTGTGGTTGTTGTTGTTATTGTAGTTGTTGCTGCTGTTGTTATTGTGGTTGCTGCTGCTGTTATTGTTGTTGTTGCTGCTGCTGTTATTGGAATTGTTGCTGCTGTTGTTATTGTGGTTGCTGATGTTGTTATCGTAGTTGTTGCTGTTGTTATTGTTGTTGTTGTTGTTGCTGCTGTTGTTATTGTTGCTGCTGCTGTTATTGTAGTTGTTGCTTCTGTTGTTATTATTGTAGTTATTCCATTATTTGTAGGTGTTCTTGTTGCTGCTGTTGTTATTGTAATTATTTTGGTTGCTGTTATTGCAGTTGTTACTAATTTAGTTGTTGCTCGTTTCCTTTGACTTTTTGCCCTTCCACAGCTTGCCTCATTTCTTCAAAATGAAATCATGTCTGGCTTGCGATTATAAAAGCCCTTTTGGTTTTATACTTTCATTAGCAGGCAAGGAATGTATATTGTACCTTCCCTGCCATGCAGGGGCCCTCCAAATATGCTAATGTGGTGCCCAGCTTAAATAAAATAGAAAAATTGTAACCTTCTAAGTTTCTTGGGAAAGGCTACTAAAGAGGTTTATGTATGGGACTAGCAACCTTATCATGTAAAACCATTGCTAAAAACCACCACTGTAAATGCTCACATTTCATGTTTCCTGTAAAAGGGCCAGCTTTAGTTGTGACTCTATGCTCCACTTAGAGCAACAAGAAAGTTATAATTTCTTCTTTATGCTGATAAAGTTTAAAACACAGATTCCGTTTTATGAAGTATACATAATTATTTTAAAAATAGATTCCTCAAAACATTACACCATCTGAAAAGACAAAACACATATAAGAAAAACTATTTTCGTGGACAAATGACAGAATGTATTTTAACACGAAGAGTAATTTCTTCTTCTTCATTCAGCTTCAGATTTTGACTTTGATAGCTAACAAAGTCAGTCATCCTGAGGCTCTGTAAACTTTCATACAGTTTTTCATAACAGGACATTGGTGCTGCTCCTTCCACTAGTGTATGATCGGCAGAACTGTAGTAGGTGTTCCTCTGTCATGGGGGCTGTGCCACAGGTACAGAGTTCCGTAGTTCCAATTTGGAATTTATTATAAAGATGGTATCTCAGTATGTTGTACCCTGGTGTGTAGCTGGAAGATGATCACCTGATCTTGAACGGAGAGTTCAACAAATTGAAGATAGGTGGCACCGACGAATGCCTGTGTGGTACCGGGAAAATGACCGCTGAACATTTGCTGCAAAACTGCCCGACATACGAGGATCAGAGAGAGCAGATGTGGCCATCACCAGTGGCAACACTAGACAAGCTCTATGGCAGTGTCGACAGCCTCAGGATGACGGCTGCTTTTTTAGAAAAAATTAAGGTTGATGTCTGACTGCGTACGATGAAGAAGATGAAGAAGAAGAACGGAGAGTTGGTGGTAGGCATCATTTTCTATATGTCTAGGGTGGTTTCTTTTCCTTTTTGTCTGAATGAGCCCTTGATGATTGCTTTTGTTTCATATGTTGATGCTGGGTCACTTATTTTGGCAGTATTCCTCCTTCTTTGGCAAGTCTCAGCTTATTCGTTGCCCAGGATTTTACAGTGTACTTGTATCCACTGGATTGTGCTTCTTTTGTAACACTGGGTTAAGTTTTTGAGTAACTCTTCTAGGGAGTCAAGTTCATTATTTGTGCTAGTTCTTGAGGGCTATTATCACTTAAAGGGCATCAGTGAAAATGACCACTTGTTTTTCTGTTGACACTTTCCAGTTTCTGAGATTTTCAGCTGCTTGTCTCCGGGCTATAGTTTCAGCATTGAAGTTTTTGCAGTATCTACCAGTGGCAATTGCTGTTGAGTAGGATTAATTTTTTAATCATATGGCATGCTATAGCATCTTTTTCAAAAGAGTTTAAGATTGAAGTTCAATGCTGTGCAAAAGGAGTATAATGTTGGTTATCACTATGATACAGTGCATATATTACAGTGAGAAGAAAACATGCTTTACTGTGGTATGTCCCGTAGTACATTAAATTTATTCATATGCTGCCCTCGGGGTGGTTTGAGTTTAAAATGCCTGTACTAGAGTCTTGTGGGTTCATTTGCATCCCTGGTGAATTGAGTAAGATAAGTGATTTGTTATATGTAATGTGTGTGTGTGTCAGAGTTAATGTTGATCATCTGACAGTGAGGGCTCGAGTTCAAAACCTCAGCATGACATCAGTTTGATTTCTGTCTGAGGTCAAATAAAAGTCTAGCTTTTAGAGTGACTGGTGACTACAGGAACAAGAGGACTTTATTCCTCAGCTTTATAAATTCTCCCATGGGACCTTAGCAATGGTAATAAACACCGAAGTGATAGCTTTTTTTCCATAATGCTGCTAGTCGATGCAATGTTACAGTCAGGAAGTGAGTGGTGCTCATTTCCAAGTTCGAGTGATATTTTGATTGTACTTTCTCTCAAGCTGCCAGCAAGCTACTTATTGAATCAGGATCACAGATGTCTGATTTTGATGCTGCCCTGATGCGTGCAAGAGTCTCTGTCTCAGATGAGAGGAGTACTGTGCTCAGTGGGTCGCCGCCAAAACGTCACTCTTCCATAGAGGTGAGTATGTCTGTTGTGACTCATTTGCTACGTCAAGCTGATGAATCAGCTCTAAGATTTTCCTCCAAATTCCGCTGGGCCGATGGGTGGGTTTGAATTATTGTACAAAAATACACATTTTTTTTGTTCAAAATTATTCTTAATGTACTCTTTATCAGATCTCCAGATATTATACTTATGTGCTTCTTGTTATGCTTTGTTATTTTCTCTTTGTGTTGTTCTTTGTCCCAGACAAAGACCTTTTGGTTGTAACAGATTTAGTTTATGTTTCTGTTTCCATTCTTAGCCAAACTTGTTGATGTTATTATCATTTAGATTGTCAGCACCACTATTTATGTATCACATCAGTGCTATTTAATTTCTCTGTTCTCTTCGGGGCAGAGCACCAGCACAGAGGAACATGTATTATCATCTTCATATCGCTCGCAGACGCTACCTGATGAGGGTTTCATCTTGAGTCTGGCGGCCAAAGACCTGGTCAATATTTTGGGATTAAAGGTAACTGCTCTAGTATAGAAGGTTCTCTAAACATATGTTTTTTGCACTAATTAGGGACCCAAGTAATTGATGTTTACATTTTTCAACTAGAAATGTGTCTAATAATTTCATCTGTAGTTTTCTCAATTTTCAACAAGTTTTTGTCAGGTCAGGTCATCCCGTAACCGGTGAGGTCGTTGGGGCACACATGAAGACATCCTCACAACTCCACGCTATCCCTCTCTGTCAGATGCCGCTGCCTGTGACGCTTCTGGTCGGAGACTGGTCCATTCTTTTATGTTGTCCTCCCATCTCTTTTTGGGCCGGCCTCTTCGTCGTCTGCCATGCACCTTCCCGTGGAGGATTGTGCTTGCAAGACCATTTGATCTCGATATGTGACCGTACCAAGTGAGTTGTCCTTCTTTTGACAGTTGCCAAGAGATCTTCGAAAGGCCCTATTGCTGTTGTAACTCGATCTTTGTACGTGACGTTTAAAAGTTTTCGGAAACATCTTATCTCCAAGGCCTGGATCCTTCGTTGAAGGTCAGCTGTAACTGTCAATGTCTCACACACATAGAGGAATATAAGTTTTTTTTATAAAGAATGAGATGTTTAAGTAAATAGCATGTCCTTTGCAGAATGTCCTTTTTTGCAACCGCCAACCTATTTGGCTGTTATAAGTTTCTTGGTAAGTGTGCAGTACAGTAGGTTGCCATTACTTTCCGTAATGAGATGTTTAAATAACAAAATATGTTGCCTTATTCATATGATTTTGCAGATATTATAATTATCACAATGTGATATATAAGGATGTCTACTTACAGCCAGATCCTGGTGTTTTAAGGCATTTGATAATTCTCACATAGTGTATCCAATTATGGGCAACAATCATCCAAGAACATGCACATAAACAAATATTTATACTTGTTTTCATTTATCTAGCTACTTCCACTTGTCTGGGGTAAGAAATTACATTCAGAAGAAATACATACACATATTATAATAACATTGATTTTAAAACATGCAAATATTTTTGTGGCTTGGGAAAATCCATTTGCTGTTGTATTTTTAAAATGTAGACCAGATTTCGATTTGATTAGTCTTTTGTTTTTAGATTCATTTTCTAACAATACCAAACTTGTCGTTGGTAGCGGCAGCATGCGAGTTAAGCTTGATAATGCACTTAGCTTGAAGACCCTCTAACTCATGGCATTGTATACCTAGTCATTCATTCATGCGGAAAAAAGAAAAAGTCCTGCACCTTAATAAGTGATTCGTAATAGGCGACTATCTGAGTAGTATAGCGGTTGAAGTGCTGACTTCTTGCTTTTTAGGTAAGCAATAAGGCTGCAGCTATTTTGGCTTTCTCTTTCACTGTTCTTTAGCCTTCCCCACTTTTCTCTTTGCATGTGGTTCTAATCTAATTCATGAGGGTGTGTTCTATTCATCTCCACTTTATCTCCTTAACTTGTTGTGGTAGTTGTCATGTTCATTGCCACAAATCAGTGTTTGCTGTTACCTCTGGTTATCTAACATGATGTGTATGAGAGAGACATCTGTTGGTGAAGATCTTCAAGTCTGGGTGTGACACTCTTAGTTACATGTCCATGTTACCCAGCCATTAACAGGTCTACCATCTGGATGTGACACTCTTAGTTACATGTCCATGTTACCCAGCCAGCCACATAGTAGGTCTACCATCTGGATGTGACACTCTTAGTTACATGTCCATGTTACCCAGCCACATAGTTGGTCTACCATCTGGATGTGACACTCTTAGTTACATGTTCATGTTACCCAGCCACATAGTAGGTCTACCATCTAGTAGGACTGATTTTACATAAGTGTTGAACAGTCTGGATGTGATATTCCTAGTCACATGCCATGTTTCTATATAGTCCATGATCTAAATGGGAACACAGTACCATGAACTAAACATCACTGTACAGAGCCAACATCTACATGTAGTTGATAACTTCATCTACATTGGAAGTACCCTCACCAGAGAAGTCTTCTTTCTTGTTTGTCCTGAAACAGACATTGTATCATAGCTTACAGTCAGGCTGTGATGTCTGCACCTTTTGGTCGGACACATCCAGTTTAAGCATACCATTTTGTGGTACCGGGTTTGCTTTCTCTATTCAATCCATATTCTCTTAGCCAGACTGCAGTGGTCAGCGACTCATAGCTGACTGCTAGCATCAGGGTCAGCGAACCAAAGCTCCCAAGACCCTTCTACACCTCCACGCGGTGATCCTGGATAACAGGCTGCAGCAGGGCAGACTGACTAAGGAGAAGGGATCGAAGAGGGAATGCTAACCCGGTACTAAAAATATACTTGCTGTAGTTGGGTGTGTTGGACCGAAAGGTGCAAATATCGCAGTCAAGCTGTAAACTATGACACAACGCATTCCGTTCTCTGGACTACATTCTGCTACTTAAGCCCTTTCAGGGTTTGGTAGTGGGAGATTGAGAACGAACGACGCCAAGCCAGGCCTCTTAGCCAGACTACACTGGTGCAGCCTGTTTCCACTGAGACGGCAAACAAGAGTCTTGGTCAGCTGTGTTTCGCTGACCCTGATACAAGCAGCCAGCTATGAGTCCCTGCTGATGTCAGTTCATTCAATGTGCTTCATCTTCAGCCCCTACCAGAGAAGTGAACATCCTCAAAGGCCTATAACTGGATTTCCAAGGCAAGTTGTATGTTTGGAAGACTACAAGCAAATATTTGGGACTGGCAAAGAATTAGTGTTGCCACTAAGATCAAGGGCTATCATTCTATGCTTCTAACCACCCTCCTAAATGTATGCAAAACATGGGCAGCCTATAGCAGACATATCAGGAAACCACGTGAGCTGCCTACACAGGCTGCTCAGGATTGGTTGACAGGATAAAGTACCCAACTCTGAAGTCCTCAATAGCGCCAGGCTTTCAGTTATCCACATGCTGCTACAGAGAACCTAAATCAGATGGACTGAGCATGTTGTTAACATGCCTGATATATGCCTCCCTAAACAGCTGTTGTATGCTGAGCTCAGGACAGGCAAGTCCCCAATGAGGGGGGGTGTATTAAGGCAGATGAAATATTACAGGCTGTCTGGAAGTATCTCTGAACAGTTCCCTCCCCCTGTATACACAAATCAGACTCTGTCACCATCTTTGCATGTAATGGGCAACTACTGTTATTGTTTCCATATAGTGTGACTAGGGGAGCCACGTAGCGCAGTGGTTAAAACGCTGGCTTCGCATCTGAGTGGTCCTGGGTTCATTCCTCAGTTGAGGCGGTAGTGTTTTTTCAGACCACAATGGCTACCGGGTCGACCCAGCCTTAAATGGGTATCGGTTTAGTCCGGGAAGTAAAAGCGGCGATGGAGAGGAGATGGCTACTGCCCTCATATAGCCGAGCCTTTGAAATGTGAGATCGCTAACACCTTACACCCCTACGGCAGTAATGCTATGGGTTATTTACTTTACTTTACTATAGTGCAACTGATTTTACATGTGTGTTGAACAGCCTAATCTTGTGTAGATTTATTTATATTGAATTTTAGGACTCGATTCTTCCTGTTATTCTCACATTAGGACCCAAGTTTACTAGAAGGTCACATAACTCTCAGCTATGTACGTGCAGGGTCCATTTTCTGCAAACAGGGGGATCAGGTATGCATAACATTTATCAATATTTTTTTAATTTTGTTTTTGTCGATCTGTGCATGTATTACAGGTGTCTGAAAGGTGAGCAAAGAATAGAACACTGTAACCCACTAAGCATGTTGTAAGCGATATGTCCATGGGTCCAGCTACCCCATCCTGTAGAAATAATGTCACAGGAAAAGACAATCTTTACATTTTAAAGTAGAAATGGAGCGACTTAGTCAAGTCAGACAAAATAGATTGGGCATGGGTCCAGCTACCCCATCCTGTAGAAACTATAAGCCACAAGAAAAAGAACAGAAGGCCTTGTACACTCCATTATATAAGGAACGACTAAATCAAGTCGACTATTTTGTTCTTTTAGTTTTTATTAATTACATCAAATATTTCTTAATTATAATTTTTAATTACAAGACGTGATCAAATAAAACTGGTCCCAGTGGCCTTATTACAAACACATGAAAAGTATATCAGCAGGTGTGGCAGAATTAAACAAAGGAATTGTTAGGAAGCATGTATCTGCCAGAGACTTGTGTTTTGTGATGTTGTATATTTCCATTGCATGCTCACTGTTTTGCTGCACAGCTCAAAGTTGTGGCACCATGATTCATCGTCTGGAACAGAAATACATCACCTTCCACTTTGTAATGCAGCAAGTGGTTCAAACTCTACCTGATGTGTTCTTCCTTATGGTGTTCGGTCTGCATCTCTGAGACAAATTGTGAACTCTATACCTCCTATACTTCAGTCTCTTCCTAACCACTATTTGAGCTGCCCCAAACAACACAACGAATTCCTCCGCTAGTGAACGTTAACTCCGACTTCTCTGCCGCAACAAATTACGTCTAATCTGGCCACGGAATCTTTGTCATTAACTCGTGTCCTTCCCTTAACATTCATGCCCAGTCCTATACTGTTGTCACCATCCACTGTCTGTATTCTGTGATGAATGTCACCTGGTTGTCATCATTCAACTATTAGAAATTGAATTATTGCTCGTTGATCCACCTTGGACAGATTCTGTATCACACCGACCATGTTGTCAGTGGTCTGCAAGAGAACCTATGCGTGCGAGGAGAATGATCACATGGTCGCATGTTGGTTAGTCTGTGCTCATTACGTTAACTGTGATGTCATCATGTTCCCCATACACTCGCACATGTCTCACAGCACGGACAGATTTCATTTTATCACACCTCGTATTTTATATTGTAAATAATTTTAATATATTTCCTTTGCTTTCATATTGATTACTTTATTATATTCATTTTATTGCAATTTTGTTTGTTTCTGTTATTAATATTGTCGAGTGCCTATGGGTTGCCATGATGACTACTAGGCTGTCACATCCACTTACCATAATGTTTCAAAAGCTGCTGTTAACTGCCTTCTGGGGACAATGAGGCTAAAGTCTGGTCAGGCAAATCATACTGATCAGACAATGTTAGCCAGGGTCAGGAGAAATATACTGGCCAAGAACCTCACCTGACGGGACGATGAGGCTAAAGTCTGGTCGGGCAAAACACACTGATCAGACAATGTTAGCCAGGGTCAGGAGAAATATGCTGGCCAAGACTCTCACCTGACGGGACGATGAGGCTAAAGTCTGGTCAGGCAAAACATACTGATCAGACAATGTTAGCCAGGGTCAGGAGAAATATACTGGCCAAGAACCTCACCTGACGGGACGATGAGGCTAAAGTCTGGTCGGGCAAAACACACTGATCAGACAATGTTAGCCAGGGTCAGGAGAAATATGCTGGCCAAGACTCTCACCTGACGGGACGATGAGGCTAAAGTCTGGTCAGGCAAAACACACTGATCAGACAATGTTAGCCAGGGTCAGGAGAAATATACTGGCCAAGAACCTCACCTGACGGGACGATGAGGCTAAAGTCTGGTCGGGCAAAACACACTGATCAGACAATGTTAGCCAGGGTCAGGAGAAATATGCTGGCCAAGACTCTCACCTGACGGGACGATGAGGCTAAAGTCTGGTCAGGCAAAACACACTGATCAGACAATGTTAGCCAGGGTCAGGAGAAATATGCTGGCCAAGACCCTCACCTGACGGGACGATGAGGCTAAAGTCTGGTCAGGCAAAACACACTGATCAGACAATGTTAGCCAGGGT
The DNA here is from genome assembly GCA_036924085.1 of Ariolimax columbianus. Classification (NCBI taxonomy): domain Eukaryota; kingdom Metazoa; phylum Mollusca; class Gastropoda; order Stylommatophora; family Arionidae; genus Ariolimax; species Ariolimax columbianus. The sequence continues at coordinate 23,115,625 of JAVGWX010000010.1, read as the reverse complement.
CAGGAGAAATATGCTGGCCAAGACCCTCACCTGACGGGACGATGAGGCTAAAGTCTGGTCAGGCAAAACACACTGATCAGACAATGTTAGCCAGGGTCAGGAGAAATATGCTGGCCAAGACCCTCACATGACGGGACGATGAGGCTAAAGTCTGGTCAGGCAAAACACACTGATCAGACAATGTTAGCCAGGGTCAGGAGAAATATGCTGGCCAAGACCCTCACCTGATGGGACAATGAGGCTAAAGTCTGGTCAGGCAAAAAACACTGATCAGACAATGTTAGCCAGGGTCAGGAGAAATATACTGGCCAAGACCATCACTCTCCTCAGTGGTCATCCTGAAAACGAGCTGTTGTTGAGGACAACAGTCTGGCTAATAAGGTGAGGTTCGACGTGATCCCCGTATTAGTGAACGATATGCAGATGAAGCCAAGCATAGCACAACTGCCTGGAGGATCCGGTCTGCCTTCATAAGCACGCTCGGAATGTGAGGAAAGCTACTGCAACTAGCCACTTAATGTACTTTTCAGGGCGCACAAAAGAGCAACATACTCATTGTGGGCATTCACAAACAACAACAAGTACCTTCTGATTCGCTGAGTGACCAGGTTATCAAGTTAAAGCTTTTATCTTGTTCCAGCAGCACATCAGTTCTCAATCCATCATCTCTGTATAAAATATAGGGATGTCTGAACTTATGGTAGCAGCAGCTATGTGATGGAACTGATCACCTTTAGAGCTAAAGCCTTGCTTAGTGAAATCTCCAACACATCAGCCTCTACTATGTTAGTCAGGTAGGGTAACTGATCTCCTCAACTTCTAAAGTTGAAGCCTTGCTTAGTGAAGTTTCTAACACATCATCTTCTACGACATTACTATGGGAGAGAGGGAGGGAACTGGTCACCACACCTTCTTCTTCTTTGTTCGTTCTCAATCTCCCACTACCAAACACTGAAAGAGCTTAAGTAGCAGAATGTAGTCCAGAGAACGGAATGCGTTGTGTCGTAGTTTACAGCTTGGCTGCGATATTTGCACCTTTCGGTCCAACACATCCGACTTCAGCAAGCATTTTTTGAGTATCGGGTTAGCATTCCCTCTTTGATCCCTTCTCCTTAGCCAGTCTACTCTGCTGCAGTCTGTTATCCAGGATCACTGCGTGGAGGTGTAGAAGGGTCTTGGCAGCTATGGTTCGCTAGCCCTGACGCTAGCAGTCAGCTATGGGTCGCTGACCACTGCAGCTCATGCGCTGCTCAGCATCTTGATCCCACCACACCTTCTAAAACTGAAACTTTTTCATTTAAGAAACTTGCTATTAATTTGATCAATAGGATACAAGCCTGTTCTTCCTGGTGAAGGGGACTGTGTGTGTGCTACAGAACATTGTCGGAGAGTCATCTAAGGAGGTTGGTCAAACTGACTTTATCTTCTTCTTGTTACATAAAACAACTATAAAGAAGACCGGTTAACCTTTACCATACTCCATTAATAAATACACCATTTTTTTCTGCAACTGCATTATTTTTCAGAGCGTCACGTTTTCAAGGTTGTTGTCTTTGAGAGCCTGTAACTTTATTGTTTGTTGTTGTATAGACACGATTTGTTTGTGTGTATAGACAAATGAATAAAGACGGTATTCGTGTTCATGTTTTTGATGTGTGTGTGTGTTAGTTCCTGAGATATATGAATATGAAAATGAAAAATAACACAAACATTTAGACTCACCTGCTTTCGGCATCACTGCTTGGGAAGAAAAAAATTACGCTGAAAACGGATAATCAATGTTTACAAAATGCCCATATCTGTCAGTTTCCACTATAAACATAATTATTGTGTCAACATAAATAAACTAAACAGATCTACCTCAGAAAAATCAGTTGCAAAAAACTCAACTTCCCCATTCTCAATAATGGGTGAATTTTCAAATCCAAGTGAAAAACAGATGCAATCATTTCCAAAAGTCTAAAACAAATGTCAAAATCACAATTGTTTTTAAACCAAATAAGACGGAAGTCGAACTCTCTACAATCAAATGAGCAGGTATGTTCAGATGGTTTCTAGTCAGTTTGATTATATATGATTAGAACGGCAGTCAATATGCAGCGACATCATAAGCCACATTGTGACGACATTTAAAATGCAATTTACATTTTCGTCGTTTTGCAGTGACTGGCATGCAGTAAAGGTTAACAACCTAGGCAATTGCCACATGACATTGCAATATTCTTAGATTACAGGCCAGTAAGTAAACAATTTTTATTTTAGCAACGACAAAAATCACAAAGACATGTAAATTATAAGCACTCTGAAAACATATACACGAGACACTTTCTTTTCAGTTGTCTGGTGTACAACAATGGAGAATTGACTCAATGGTTATAAATGCACAAAATTATAGAAAAGGACAACATGTTAAAGAGTCTGTATGACACTGACGTATTCATGAAGTGGATACGAGGGCATTTAGTAATAATAAAAATAAGTTCACTTACTTCTAACCACAAGAACGCATTTAAATCTCAGTAAGACATGATTATATATTTTTTAGGTGAAATTATAATTATGCTTTTACAATTGTGGTGACTGCATCGGCAAGTGACCTTTATTCTTCAGCCCTATAAATCCTCTCAGTAATGGGAATAAGCACTGTATTGAAAGTTTCTCTTCTGTTTTCTATTAGTCTGAAAAAATAAGGTTATACTTCTGCTATTTGTAAATGAACACCTGACCTTTGGTTAGGGAAAGAAATGCAGCAAGGAAGGGAACTGGCCACTCCACCTCACACAAGCTGTGGCTTAGTACAGTAAAGTTTCTAACACTTCATCCTCGATGACAGTTTATGCTATGGGACTTATTTATTTTATACAGCACAATTTTCTTCATAATGAGAAATGGTTCTTACAAATCTGTTAACAATTCATAAAGCTACAGCTTTATTTCTTTACTTTACCTCAGGGTGAAATGAGAGAGAACAAATTAATTCTGCTGCATGATTTTTGTTCAATTATTCTTCTTCTGCATTTGTCTTGAAAAAGATGTTTTGCCGTAGTTAATAGCGAAGCTGCAATATCTGTACCTTTTGATTCAAAACATAATTTCAGCTGCCCTTAGTACCAGGTTTGCCTTTTCAATGCAATCCATATCACTTGGTCAGACTACACTAGTGACTAGTGCAGTCTGTTTCCGCAGCCGCCAATTAGTATTTAAGGTAATATTGGTATTGCTTTTTCTTGACTTTGACGTTTTAGATCCCTGGGACAAAGATTTTTCACTCTTGTATATTTTCTCTGTGTCAGGTAACGAAATGTACATGTTTTCTTAAGTTGTTTTGTGTTTCCATACAGGCTGTTGGGAATTGAAGAGGTTAGACGTAGTAGCCGCAATTCTCATAATGATGGGTAATCCAGAAGATGATGTCTTACTGTTTCCTTCACTTGCAGTTTACTGCAGGGTCTGTCTGTGTTCACTCTGTGCAGGTATTTGTTCAGGGGCACGTCTCTTGGTCACAACCTGAAAATTGTTTATATTATCTTTTGGATTGGGTTGAGACATGTCCACATGCAGATTACTTGCAGTCACATCTGTAGCCAATCAGTCCATCCATTGGTGTCTGCAGTTGTTGTAGATTGTCTTTTGTAGTTCTTTGGTTAGTGAGGATGTTGGATTGTAGTTGAGGTTTAGAGTCTTCTACCATTTGTAGTTCATTGGTTGGTGTTAGGTTATAGTTGGTGTTTAGAGTCTACTACCATGGAATGTACAGTTTTTTAACAATGGTATGTGGAGTCTTCTTCCATGGGATGTAGAGTGTTCTTCCATGGGATGTAGAGTGTTCTTTCATGGGGTGTAGAGTGTTCTTCCATGGGATGTAGAGTCTTCTTCCATGGGGTGTAGAGTCTTCTTCCATGGGGTGTAGAGTGTTCTTCCATGGGATGTAGAGTCTTCTTCCATGGGGTGTAGAGTGTTCTTCCATGGGATGTAGAGTGTTCTTCCATGGGGTGTAGAGTGTTCTTCCATGGGATGTAGAGTCTTCTTCCATGGGGTGTAGAGTGTTCTTTCATGAGGTGTAGAGTCTTCTTCCATGGGATCTAGAGTCTTCTTCCATGGGGTGTAGAGTGTTCTTCCATGAGGTGTAGAGTCTTCTTCCATGGGGTCTAGAGTCTTCTTCCATGGGGTGTAGTGTGTTCTTCCATGGGGTGTAAAGTCTTCTTCCATGTGGTGTAGTGTTCTTCCATGGGGTGTAGAGTATTCATTAATGGGGTGTACAGTCTTCTAGAGTGTGGTGTAGAAGTCTCCTTTGCTTTTCTTGTTTCTTTTAGTTCCTTCAGAATGATGTAGTCGACCCCATGCCCAATCATCATTAGTCACCTCTTACAACATGCTCTCAGTGTGAATTGTGAAAGTGACTTAGTTGATCTTCCCCAACCACGATGCATAGAGTCTTCTACCATGGGATATAGAAGTCCTCTTTTCTTTTCTCGTTGCTTATAGTTCCTATGCTCAACCGTCCTTAGTCACTTCGTACACAGATGACAGGTTACAGTGTCACTATTCATTGCTCTCCTCTCTGACCCACTAACACACAGCCATCTTACCATGTTGCAGGCACTAATGTTCAACGCAGAACCAGGAGAGATCATCGATGTACTAGCAGTCTTAACAGGGGAGCCATCTTTCTTCACCATGAGAGCAAAAACAGATGCCATGATGGTTGTGGTCACCAAACTAAATTTCTATAGGTGAGTTGTTTTCTCATGTGTCAATTGCGTCTCCTCATTATAGGTCACTGGATCCCATTTTAGGAGGAAAGAATAGGACTATTTAGCCCAACTATGCATGTTGTGAATGGCGGCTGTTTCTTCTCATTCACAAGAACTTTGGATATAGATAAGGAAACTTTTGGATATGGATAAGGATGACATTCTGAGGTTGATCAATGATTGTTTCTTGTATGTTGACATTGCATGATGAACTGGCTAATCCGCAGACTGCTTAATTTTTTTATATCGATCATGGGTCAAGCAGGGAGGGTGCAGGAGCTAGTTTGGCCAGCGGCTGCTGGAAACTTTAGCACTCACACTCTGTGCTATGTGCTGGGGGAGACTGAGCACCTATGGGTTTTTCTATTATTTAGTAACATTGATTTTTGACATCAAATGCCGTCTCTGCAATGGAGGTTGACGGCAATGGATCTCCAATCATCTCTGTCCCGCGTCAGGCTGGTACATGCAGTCTAAAACTGTGTCCCGACCACATCTTGATGATGTCTGTCCTGTAGCAGGGTCCAGGATTCCACAGGGGCTATTCTATCTAGAAAGTTACCACACTAATGCACACATTCTCGACCACACACAGCAAATAACATAGCACACAGCAGGTGGCATATTTATTATACCCATACAACAACTATTAAGGTGAGTGCAATGAAATTACAAACAACACAAGAATATACATCTTATCTAAATAGATACTCGGAGCTTATAAGCATAAGCTATTGATGTTGCTCCATACTACCCCAACCCAGTTCTAGCCGCACACTCCCCTCCCCTTATCTGCACCCTCACACACTCTAAATAAAACTCGTCCTCACGTTCGTATTCTGTGACACTCAGATACCCTCAGGTGATTGATCTGGACATAATACATTCAATATATTCAACTTATACTCACATATGATCACACACTCAATCGATCTGCGTATACCCACGCTCTGGAACATACATCATTCCCCCGCTGTCTACACACAGCACATCTAGATCTCACCTAGTCGATCTGTACACTTGTGTAACTCTTCAGAACATACAACGTTCCCTCGGTGTCTACATACAACATTCCCTCGATGTCTACATACACCACACATACATCTAGATCTCTCTTAGACACAGGGCCAAACACACACCTTATAGAGCGACTGGCCAAGACTCGAAGGCGTATGTTGGTTCAGCGACCCTGTTCTCACACATTCGTAAAAACAGCCTATCAATCACTCTTCCATTGTCGGTGAGCTAAACAGACTCCTAGCTAAATTATATATATCTCTCTCTCTCCATGGTCAGTCTGCTTGAGCTAAACTTTGTCTAGTATTATATAGTCTCAAGCAGTATCAGAGCTGTCCAATGGCCAGTCTGTGGGATGTCTTGACCCAGCCATTCAGCTGCCATTGGAAAGCTTCACTCTAACTCCTGTCACTCATCCCACACTACCCAAATCAGAATGCCAGTGGTCAGCACCTAGCCTCTTAACTGTCTAGACACGTTCTTTCCCCCAACCCCGTTTTCATTTGTTGACTTAGTATCAAGACGGTGAGTGACCTTGGCGTAGTGTCGAGACAGAGAGTGACCTTGGCACACATTCAGGTACCTTTGTTCTCAGAGTCGCTGACCACATTACCCCTGCCCTAAACGCTCATGCTCGGGCTGGAACTGTTACAGTCCATCTGTACCACTGTCGCCCTTTGGCTGGCTTGCCCTCTTCTCTTCCCTCCAAAATAACCTCTAACAGACTGTCATGGCACTTGACATGACCAAAATATTTTAACCTTCAGAAGTATCTGTTCCACCTGGAGTTGTTTCAGAACCTGACTTGGCTTTCCAAGACACTCGTCCCAGTCTTCTGAATACCCACATTTCAAAGACCTCTAAACGCTTCTCCTTTTTCTTTGTCAGGGTCCAGGTTTCTACTCCATACAATAAAACTGAATGCATATAGCAATTAATTTTTGACAGGATATAACAAATCCCAAGGAAAATGAATTATCCACTATTTTTTTCATGTCTCATATATGGGGTTTTGTTTCTAGAGCTTTCCTGTGCACCCAGAATGGTAGCATGTGCATGGTCATTAGTTGCAGAGTCTTCTATCTTTAAAGGGTTAACAAAAGGCAACTAAGGAGGGTTGTGCATAAGACTGGCTAAGGTGCAGCAGTGAGCAAGCTGACATCAGCCAGCGACTGATAGCTGGCTGTTTGCATCAAGATCAGCTGACCACGACTCTATTCCACCTCCATATGGCAGCTCTGCAACAATCACTAGTGTAGTCTGATCAAGAGATAGGATTCAAGAGATAGCTCAACAGAGTAAACTTCAGTTCCCCACAGACTTACAGCAACCAACATACTTGGCCCAATAGAGTAAACTTCAACTCCCCACAGACTTACAACAACCAGCACACTTGGCTCAACAGAGTAAACTTCAACTCCCCACAGACTTACAACAACCAGCACACTTGGCCCAACAGAGTAAACTTCAACTCCCCACAGACTTACAACAACCAGCACACTTGGCCCAACAGAGTAAACTTCAACTCCCCACAGACTTACAACAACCAGCACACTTGGCCCAACAGAGTAAACTTCAACTCCCCACAGACTTACGACAACCAACACAATAAATTTGATCCAAGAAAGGAAACATGAGCTTTCAACTACATAATATCATTAAATAAAATAGTACATTCCTAAGTGAGTATTGGAATCAGCCTTGTTTATTATTTTGTTGTTAATTTAAATTCATTATCAAGGATTGTGTTTGTTGATTTTGTTTCTTCCCAAAGCATCATGCGAGTGGAACCTTTCATCGTTCTGAACGTTGCCCACTGCACCGTCAAGCGCATGTCAACTTTCGTCAGACAGATAGACTTTGCCGTGGACTGGCAGATGCTGGAAGCTGGAAAAGCTCTGTTCAGGTATGCATGAAACAGCAGTTTTAGTTGGTTTAGTGTGTGGGTTTTGGTTGATCTAGTCTATGGGTTTTAGTTGGTTTAGTGTGTGGGTTTTGGTTGATCTAGTCTATGGGTTTTAGTTGGTTTAGTGTGTGGGTTTTGGTTGATCTAGTCTATGGGTTTTAGTTGGTTTAGTGTGTGGGTTTTGGTTGATCTAGTCTATGGGTTTTAGTTGGTTTAGTGTGTGGGTTTTGGTTGATCTAGTCTATGGGTTTTAGTTGGTTTAGTGTGTGGGTTTTGGTTGATCTAGTCTATGGGTTTTAGTTGGTTTAGTGTGTGGGTTTTGGTTGGTCTAGTCTATGGGTTTTAGTTGGTTTAGTGTGTGGGTTTTGATTGATCTAGTCTATGGGTTTTAGTTGGTTTAGTGTGTGGGTTTTGGTTGATCTAGTCTATGGGTTTTAGTTGGTTTAGTGTGTGGGTTTTGATTGATCTAGTCTATGGGTTTTAGTTGGTTTAGTGTGTGGGTTTTGATTGATCTAGTCTATGGGTTTTAGTTGGTTGAGTGTGCATGTTTTAGTTAGGTTTTTGGTCTTTAGAAGGTCTGGTGTACATGTTTTAGTTAGGTTTTTGGGTTTTAGTTGTTCTGGTGTACAGGTTTTAGTGAGCTGAAGTTAACATGTATATATACCAATATAAATCAATGTCCACCAATGTATTTAACCAGACAAGGGGACCCCAGTGACAGCGTATTCATCGTGTTAACTGGTCGCCTGAGGTCAGTTCTCACCACAGAAGAAGGAAAAAAGGAACTAGTTGGAGAGTTTGGTCGAGGAGAACTGGTCGGCATTGTGGAGGTGCTTACGCAGCATGAGAGAACAACAACTGTGTTGGCCATTAGGTAATGCTTGCTGTCAATTTGTTGTTTTTGTGGTTGTTGTATAATTGTAATGGATGTTACTAATTAACTAAGAAAGTTGTTTTCGTCTAGCTATGAAGTTGACATATTTTGGATTTGAGTTTTGCATATGTGTGTTTTGGGGAGTTTTATTTTGGCTGACTGGCTTGCTGTCAGTCTAATGTCCAACTATCATCAGTTTGATTTTCATTTAGGGGTAACTGACCACCATGCCCAACATTCTTCCTTATTCTGATTTGGCTTAGTTACTCCTCTTCTACCATGATTTTGTTTCTTGTGTTTTATAGAATCTACAGGAAGGAGTAGATAGGTCATGTCCAACCCTCCATAGTCACCGCTTACATCATGCCTGGTAGGTTACAGTGTAAGCATTCTTTGCTCCAATTTCAGGCTCCATAAGACCTTTCACTTATTTGAGAATTCATACATTCATAAATGAATTGATAATTTACTAGTTCAGAAATATTTTCACAAATTCACTCATTTGGGAAACCATTCACTGGAAACTCATCTTGAATTCATTTGTTTCAGAATTCATAAATTTAGTTATTCAGGAAATCACTCCAGAAATTATTTGTTTGGAAATTAATTCAACCACTTACGTTTTTTTGTCCGGAACCTCACAAAGTATTGGACCAGAAATCAGCTGCCCTGGAAGCTCTTTAATTTGCTTCCAGGGCAGACGTCAAAGTACATGGTTCTTGCATTCTTGAACAGTAATACAGATGTTCGAGAACCTGAATGGCTCCGCATTTGCAGACATCATCATCCGCAGATCCTCATTTTTACAAGTTCAATCTACACCTGGACACTCCTGTCCGTTCGTAATCTGTTCAAGACTCTCCATACAGGGTATGACATATTATGCTCTGTCACAAGTTCCTCTTTGATCTCCATACATTCCTCGCCGTATTGTTTACACCATTTCTCTGTGCAGTTTTTCTCAGGTTACAGGTTTGTTAACTCTAATTCTAAACTTTTCCTTGATTTCGGCTGTCCCGCTTTTGGATTATATTAAAAAAGGGGGTGTCTCTGGTCACCTGAGTGCTTTTTCCGTTTTGACTTCTGACAAGACACATCTCCTAATTTCTGATATTGCGAAATTCATTCAAAAAGTCATATATTCATTAAAATGTATCTGAATTAATTTATCCAATAAGTCATTTATTCATCAAATCTCTCTGAATTAATTTATCCAAGAAGTCATTTATTCATCAAATCTCTCTGAATTAATTTATCTAAGAAGTCATTTATTCATGAAATCTCTCTGAATTAATTTATCCAAGAAGTCATTTATTCATCAAATCTCTCTGAATTAATTTATCCAAGAAGTCATTTATTCATCAAATCTCTGAATTAATTTATCTAAGAAGTCATTTATTCATGAAATCTCTCTCAATTAATTCATCCAAGAAGTCATTTATTCATAAAATCTCTGAATTAATTTATCCCAGAAGTCATTTATTCATGAAATCCATCGTTGGTAAGTTCTTAAGAATTTATTAATTTAATTTCCTCTTTATCGCTGAGATACAGAATAAACCAAGTTATCATGTGATCAATTAATGATTGATTAATAGCTTTATTTATTTATTTATAACAGATACACATGCCTAACCAGGATACTCTCAAACTAATTTATTGATTGATTGAATTATTTACTCCCCTACTAGACGGGCACAAACTAGCCAAGATATTTTCTGATTGAATGATTGTTTATGTATTTGATTGATCGATTAATTTGCTTCCTTCCATCTCACAGAGACACAAGATTTTCCAAGATACATTTGTAGATTGAAAGATTAATTTTTTTACTTACTTCCCATCCGCAGAGACACAGAATTGACCAAGATACCATCCGAACTCTTGAATCTCATAAAGATGCGTTATCCACAAGTTGTAGCCAGGCTAATCCATCTACTAGGGACACGGATTCTCGGAAGCATGCAGCAACGAACCACAATGAATCTGACTGTGGGTGTGCCCTTACACAGTGGTATGGGGTAGTTGTGTAATCTTCTGCCATCCTAATTACCTGGAACCACCTATCAGCAAAGCTGTTCATGACATGCTGCAATATTTGACCAACATATACGCAATAGGATAATACAACTTTGTATCCTGATAAAATTTTGTTGATATTTTCCACATGTTGATTTACACTTAAAATTGCAAATTTCTCAAAATAAAAAATTAAAATTATAACCATATTTCAAATTTGTGTAACTTTTAATCTATTCTAGATATCACAAAAAGAACAGATCAAAAGTTATGTCATGCACTGAAGTACAATCTAGAAAAATTTGACACTCTTGGCTAAGAAAATAAATATTTACATAGTTTCTATAGCTGTTTACAAAATATGATAAATATTCAATATGGCCACTGTTTCCATGGCAACAGACAACGCTTTGCTCTTTGTAAGTGTTATACATGTATATTATACCCCTGTATTACGGTTGTAATCCAACTAGTAGTTTTGAAAATATACGATTTTACCAGCTCCTCCCCTTAACATTTTTATCTGCCGACTAAATATAAGTATCGGTCATTGTGACAGAGAAACGACATCTCATTATTTAGAGACACCATAATTATAAAAGAAAGTCTGGTTCATTCACAGCTTCTGGTTTCTGAAAAAATATTTGTATCTGTAATCCTGGTATTCAATCAGACAAAATTAGTCTGATACCAGGTAGCCAAAGATTGTTTAAAATCACTTCTATCTTTTTGGCCTGGAGTACTATGTTTGACCGAGAGCTTTACTAGTTCATCTCATTGGCTTGGCTTGGCTTCATTCATTCTCAATCTCCCGCTACCAAGCCCTGAAAGGGCTTACAGAATGTAGTACAGAGGACGGAATGCGTTGTGTCGTAGTTTTCAGCTTGACTGCGATATTTGCACCTTTTCGGTCCAACACATCTGATTTCAGCAAGCATTTTTTGAGTACTGGGTTAGCATTCCCTCTTCGACCCCTTCTCCTTAGCCAGTCTGTGCTGCTGCAGCCTGTTATCTAGGATCACCGCGTGGAGATGTAGAAGGGTCTTGGCAGCTTTGGTTTGCTAGTCCTGATGCTAGCAGTCAGCTATGGGTCTCTGACCACTGCAGCTCATGCACTGCTCAGCATCTGTACAGCTCTATATCTCACCATCTCATTGCTGAACGATAGAGTGGGCACTTATAGTTGTAGGGCCACCAGAATGTGTCCATCAATTTTCAGGTCTGCTTACTACTTAATTTTACTCAACTTAATTTCATTATACTGGTTTAGAAGGCTCTACAGAGTCTGTATACAACCAGTTTATTTCACTCCTCCGATACTGAAAATACTGTGAGCATCCAATCTATTTTTGAATGCATTAACTGACTCTGCTTCCACTACATCCTGCGGCAGTGCATTCCAAGGATTCACCACTCTCTGACTACAAAAATATTTCCTGATATCTAATCTTGACCTGTCCTTAAACAATTTGTAGCTGTGCCCCCTTGTTCTTGTAGCCGGTCACACTTTGAAAAACTTAGTATGGTCTAATTTATCCTTTTCATTTGTAAACTTGTATTGTCACCTCGAATTCGTCTTTGTTCGAGACACGAGCTTGTCTAGTGTTGCCTATGGTGATGGCCACATCTGCTTTCTCTGATCCTCGTATATCGGGCAGTTTTGCAGCAGATGTTCAGCGGTCATTTTCCCGGTACCGCATGTGCATTCGTCAGTGCCACCTATCTTCAATTTGTTGTGGCCTGTGCGAAGTCTGAAGACCACGACCTGCACTCTTCTGTTCAACTGGTAATAGGCATCGTTTTTTGTGTACTGTCTCATTCAATGTGAGGGTTTCTTGGTTTGCCTCAGATATGATCCTGTGTCCTACACCATTCAATGTGAGGATTTCTTGGTTTGCCTCAGATGTTGTCATGTCCCATTCAATGTGAGGGTTTCTTGGTTTGCCTCAGATGTTGTCCTGTCCAATTCAAAGTGAGGGTTTGTTGGTTTTCCTCAGATGTTATCCTATGTGTTAATAGGGTCTGAAAAGGTAACAGAATAGTGACACTGTAACCTGCCAGATAAGCTATAAATGGTTTTTAAGGAGGATTGGGCATGGGGCCAGTCACCCTATCCTGTAGAATTTATTTTTTACAGGAAAAGGAAATTCCTTTTGTGCCCTGTTTTAGAAGTCGAGGGACAAAGTCAAGTCAAGTTATCCTGTACATATTTATGATGAGTAATGGTAGTGATAGTACATATCCCAGTCACGCAACAGTAGTGATAGTACATATCCCAGTCACGCAACGGTAGTGATAGTACATATCCCAGTCACACAACAGTAGTGATAGTACATATCCCAGTCACACAACAGTAATGATAGTACATATCCCAGTTACAGACCGGTAGTGATAGTACATATCCCAGTCACACAACGGTAGTGATAGTACATATCCCAGTCTCAACGGTAGTGATAGCACACATCCCAGTTACACAATGGTAGTGATAGCACACATCCCTGCTACACAACGGTAGTGATAGCACACATCCCAGTTACACAACGGTAGTGATAGCACACATCCCAGTTACACAACGGTAGTGATAGCACACATCCCAGTTAGACAACGGTAGTGATAGCACACATCCCAGTTAGACAACGGTAGTGATATCACACGTCCCAGTTAGACAACGGTAGTGATAGCACACATCCCTGCTACACAACGATCTTATCCTCAAACCAGTCTGTAATTCCATTCACTGTTCCTACAGCACTTTGGCTATATTTTGTTATCTAATTCTCTTATGTTGTTCAAAATCTGACCTTATTTTCCATTATAGATTCATATGAGAAAATGGAGCGTACAACAGTAGACAACTTGGCAACAATAGCAATAGTCCCAGTAACAGAGGATGTGCCAGTTACCAATTTTTCTCTGGAGTTACAACATGCATTATCTGCCATTGGTAAGTAGATTACATGACTGATGTTGTTGCTGAAATGCTTGTCATTGGAATTGTAAGAGTTCTGTTTAATGGAATCTTTAGAAAAGTAGTTTCTAAAACTGAGATGAGAATAGAAGCCTATACTTCAATGACTATGTGGAATAGAAGCAAGAATATGCTCACTGCCACACTGTTCTGGAAATTAGACAAAAATTTAGACAAGTGTGCTTCTTCAGCCATCCTGCTAACCTGACCTGGCACCAGCAGACTTTTTTTCTATTTCCAAAGAATTAACTTAACATACTGGCTTAGAAGACTTTGCAGAGTCTGTATACTTTTTCTTCCTCTTCTTCGTTCATTCTCAATCTGCCGCTACCTAGCCCTGAACAGGGCTTTGCAAGTAGTAGGATGTAGTCCGGAGAACGAAATGCGTTGTGTTTACAGCTTGACTGCGATATTTGCACATTTCAGTCTGGCACATTCGACTTAAGCAGGCATTTTTAAGTAACGGGTTACCTTCCCTCTTTGATCCCTTCTACTTATCCAGTCTGCTCTATTGCAGCATGTTATCCAGGATCACCACGTGGAGGTGTAGAAGGGTCTTGGCAGCTCTGGTTCGCTGGCCCTGACGCTAGCAGTCAGCTATGAGTCTCTGACTGCCGCAGCTCATGCGCTGCCCAGTGTCTTGATCCCAGAGTCTGTATACAACCCGTTTCTTTTACATTCACTTGATCTAAAAAACCTATCGTATAAAATCTATTCTTGAATACATTAATTGACCCTGCCTCCACCATTTCCTATGGCAATGTACTTGAAACATTCACCATTCTCTAGTAAAATAAATATATCCTGGTATCTATCTAATAAGGACCTTTCTTTCATAATTTGTGTCTGTGCCCTCTTGTTCTTGTATGGGGTTTTATTTTTAAAAAACAACTTTTTATAGTCTAATTTGTTTTTTCCGTTGATTATCTTATAAACCTGTATTAAGTCACCTCGAATTCTTCTCTTTTCTAGACAGTGTACACTGGTTTTTCTGAGTGTTTCATCATAACTATAATTCCGAAATCCCACTATCAGTTTTGTTGCTCTTCTGTGTATCCTTTCCAGCATGTTTATATCCCCTCTATGATAAGGACTCCCACACCTGTACACAGTACTCCAATCTAGGTCTAACTAATGCTTTATGCAGTTTAACTATCACTTCCATGCTCCTATGTTTGATATTTCTTTTTATCATACCTAACATTGCATTTGCCTTTTCATTGCTACCTGGACTTGCTCATTCACTTTACTTATATGACCAGATTAAGTCTGGAAAACTTGAAAGGACATTTCCAGACCATTGAAGAAGTTAAGGGCAATTAATAAAACTTATTTCCGAAGTGAAAAAGGCTTTGGGAATAATGTATTAATAGAGGTTGAGAGTATTTTGAACGAAGGTTCCAGTTAAACTTGAAAACGTTATTTGGTTTTTTTAAGCATTAAAACCCTGCAGAAGACGGATGTGTTGGACCGAAAGGTGCAAGTATCGCAGTCAAGCTGTAAACTAGTGACACAGCACATTCCGTTCTCCGGACTACATTCTGCTACTTGCAAAGCCTTGTTCTGGGCTTGATAGCGAGAGATTGAGAATGAACGTACAAGAAGAAGTATTGAAACTTTTTTAACATACCTCTTATAAAATATCCATTATGACATTTATTTCAATTGCTGGGATATGCCATGAGGATTTATAGGACTGAGGAATAAAGGCCACTTGTCTAGTCTGTAATAAAGTAGTGTGCAATATAGGTTTTAGATTTAGCTCCCACAAAGTTAAAAGCTGAAGTTTTGAACCCATGATCCCTTAGTCTGGAAACCGGTGTCTTAACCGCTAGACCAGCCACTCATCCTGTTTATGTTTTTATTTATACAGGCACACACACAGACATCAAACAAAAAATTATTTATCCCATACAAAATTATATACAGCGGCCGTACACTAAAGAAATTGCATATAAAATACAAATAACACATGATCTATACAAGTTTATATTTATGATTTCCACATATAGAATGTCACATTAGGTTCAGGTTTATAAAATGTTTCAGGTCCTGCGGTTCGGCTGACAACAGATATTGTCAAGGCTAGACTTGGTACAGCTGCTTTAGAAGGGTTCGTATCCAATTATTTGTTTGACAGGAAAATTTGTAAAGTGTCAGAAACTATAATTGTTGCCAACTTCCTTCCACGTTGGATGTCCAAAGACATAGACCTAGAGAAGTGGAGGGAGTTTTGTTGCTGCCTAAGACATTGTCAGACATGATGATCATTGACTTTATAATCAGTCATTGACTGAGAATACAAGGATAGCTACAGACATAGACCTAGAGAAGTGGAGGGAGTTTTGTTGCTGCCTAAGACATTGTCAGACATGATGATCATTGACTTTATAATCAGTCATTGACTGAGAATACAAGGATGGCTACAGACATAGACCTAGAGAAGTGGAGGGAGTTTGTTGCTGCCCTAAAAGATGTCATCGGCTAAGAATCCAAGATGGATGGACATTGTTGTTTTCTTAACTACTATGTATTTTCATTTGTTGTGGTTTGTTTTACATCCTGGAGCATACTGAAGGTGTACTTCAGTCCTCCTCACTGTAGTGCGGTGCAGGGCTTCTCAGTGGCCTCAGCACTACAGAGATCTCTGCAGAAATCCCCACCTCGTTGGCCAGACTTCTGTAACAGCCTGTTTCCAAGATTACAGCATGGGTGTGAGGTCGGGGGGTTTTGGCGAGTATGTTTTACCTGACCCTTAAACTAAAAAAGAAGGCTTCCAATCACTCTGTATTGCATTCATCGCCGATTGCAGAAGTCTTAAATCAATCAATCAGGGATCAAGATGCTGAGCAGCGCATGAGCTGCACTGGTCGGCGACTTGTAGCTGACTGCTAGCGTCCGGGCCAGCGAACCAAAGCTGCCAAGACCCTTCTACACCTCCACGTGGTGATCCTGGATAACAGGCTGCAGCAGGGCAGACTGGCTAAGGAGAAGGTATCGAAGAGGGAATGCTAACCCGGTACTCATAAAATGCTTGCTGAAGTCAGATGTGTTGGACCGAAAGGTGCAAATATCGCAGTCAAGCTGTAAACTACGACACAGCGCATTCCGTTCTCTAGACTATATTCTGCTAATTAAGCCCTTTCAGTGTTTGGTGGCGGGAGATTGAGAACGAACGAAGCCAAGCCAAGCCAATCAATCAAAACCTTTTCAGCTCCCTGTGGGGTATAGGTCTTCAACTAATACGTGCCAAGTTAATAAATGTTGACCTGTCGATATCTATAAAAGTATTTGCAGCTTATAATGTATACAAGACAAGGTAACCAGCTCCAAGCCCAACCTTCCTTAGCCAACTTTTATAAACCCATTTCAGATTACGGTGCTACAATTCTTTGTTCCTCTTTCGGACCCTGATAACACTCTACAGAAGTTTTACTGGGTTAAAAATAAGTTATAGAAACATCATCCTTAATATCTTTTTCTTCTTTGTTCATCCTCAGATAAAGGGTCCCTATTATTCTAACAAATGACACCATTGTTTGTAATTTGTTTTATCTCTGTACAGTTTTGTCTCGTATCTGTCGTTGAGGCCAGTATTGTTTTCTCACTTCTTGCATGAGCCTACACCTACAGCTATGTAGGATGTGTTCCAAGTAAAAAGGTAAAGATCATGTCACGCTGTGTGGCGCATAAGAAATATGGTGTTAGGCCCATATTATTTTGTAACCCACTGCACTTGATGTATTTTTGTTTTGTTTTGGTGTTGGCCTTATTTCTCGATTCCCCCAGGCGGTGTGCGTTACACTGATTTTTATTTTGCGCCTGTCGGCTCAGTGCATCCGACTTCAGCATGCATTTTATGTAAGGGTCTGCTTCCTCCTGCATTTTTTAAGGGTTTGCTTCCCCGGGATAACGGCTGGTGCTGTGATGGGGATCGAACCCAGCACCTTCTGGTTGTGAGCCGTGTCACTTAACCACTAGCCTACACCATCCCCCGCTGAATGGATGATGTGGTCAGCATCACGTTGGCCGCCTTTACTTCCCGGACTGAACCAGTAGCTATTTAAGGCTGGATCGCCCCAGTGTGTTCCAAGGTTATGGTATACTTCCCATATGGACACATTATCTGTTCCAATCCTCTTTTTGTTCTAAAGTCGTATGTCTAGTTCTCAGTCTGAAGATGATTACTTGCTCTTCTCTAGTTAAATCATAGTAGTTGTCCTTGTTTTGGAAGTATGGTTGTTGATCAGCCCATTTTTCCCTGAAGTTGGCTTTAACTATTGTCTTGGTCTCGTAGGTGATGCTCAGGTCTGTTTGTGGAAAAGCTCCTTCACACTTTGCTAGATTATCTGCAGCTTCATTGCCTTTAATATTGCAGTGGGAGGGGATCCACAAAATATGAACCTTGGGTGTTCTGCTGAGAGCTGTGTCAGGAAGTGCATACATTCATCTCCATCATTGTATTGCCTTTAATATGATACAATTTAGTGAAATGCAATAGACCTTAATGGCAGGCGATTATGTGGAAATCATATGGCAAAAGAAAGCAAGGAAGACCCAGAGAGACTCTTTGCAGAACAATCACCAGGTAGGGTGTACATACAGGAACTACAGTCCAGCGGACCGATCGAACTAGAGAATTTTGAGTTCTGCCTTGTACACCATTTTTGGCTCTAATAACCATAGAGAAATATCTCTATACACCATGGTAGAAGAGGAGCAAATATGTCACGTCATACTAAGGAGGATCGGGCAAAACGGGGCTGGCTACCGATCCTGTAGAAACTATGTCACAAAAAAACAAGAAAAGAAGACCCCTGCTCCTCATGGTAGAAGAGAAGTGATAAGTCACGTCATATCTCATATCAACTCTATCACATCCACAATCCAGACATTTGTATATCCCTGTTGTGTATCTTACATCAAATGTCACATCCACAATCCAGGGTGAATGAGTTTCGTCTCTTCAGCTGGCTCAGTCAGCAAGAGGATATCCATCGGATGGTGCTGTACCAATGTGACTACCAACTGACCAGGTGGAGTGAGCACTGTCTGAGACAGGCCGATTGTATTCTCATCGTAGGCCTGGCTCATAGAGAACCCACAATCGGACCAGTAAGTTCTATGTGTTATTAACCTTTACCATACGCCATTAAAAATGCACCATTTTTTCTACAACTACATTATTTTGTATCACGTCATGTTTTGTTAGGTTGTTGACTTTGAGAGCCTGTTTCTTTTTTATTTTTTGTTGCATAGATATGATTTGTTTGTGTGTAGCTGCGGTTCCCAACTTCATCTCCACTGGTCCACAGAAGTCCAGTGCGTGGTAAGTTGCGGATGTTGCAGCGTACAGCAAGAGAGTCAGACCAACGTGTGGAGACATTAATGAATAAAGACCTTGTTGGTGTTAATGTTTTTGTTGTGTGTGTGTTAGTTTCTGAGATACAAGAAGAAGGTGAAAATGAAAAATAACATTTAGACTCGCTCACTTCTGGCATCCCTTGCTTGAAAAAAATAATTCCACCGAAAACGGATTATCGATGTTTACCAATGGCCATATCTGTCAATTTACACTATAAATGTAATTATTATATCTACAAAAACAATATAAACAGATGTACATTACAAAAATCTTCAAATCCAAATGAAAAACATAAACCATTTTCGAAAATCTAAAACAAATGCCAAAATCGCCATTGTTTTTAAACCAAACAAGACCGAAGTTGGACTCTCTACAATCAAATGAGCACAGCTTTATAGCAAGAGGAAGACCAACAAAAAATGTAAATTAATGGTGTTAAATAAACACTAAAGAGGCATGAATTGAAAATGACCCCACAGATAGCACATGAAAGATGATTGCACCTCCCCATGATGTCTAGTGACAAAAATTGACATAAGATAATAAGTCATTTTTTCTTCTCCTTGTTCCTTCTTCTTGTTCCTTCTTCACTCAATTAGAAGCAGCTGCCCCTTACAGGAAGCCTAAACCAAAGCACTTTGTTTGTTTTTGTACTGGTTGTTACTGTAGCAATTTGTTTTAAATTTTGAAGATGCTAGCCTCACTCACAACCCTCTTTATCTTTTTAAAACTTCCTAGAATGGTTACAGTGGTCATATTCTGTTCTCCTGTAGTCCGCACACATGAAAAGAAGACATTGTAATTCTATAAAAATTGATTTGTCTGTTTTTGTCATTCTAAATGTACATGTTTTATATTTAATTAAATTTCCTTCCTCCGTAGATTGAAAAGGAGTTGGAGAACATTGCAGTCCGAGCTCAGAAGGAGTTGGTGTTGTTGCATGCTGAAGATGGGGAGATGGTTAGAAACACCACGGAGTGGCTGAATGTCAGGGGTTGGCTTACCTCCCATCACCATCTGCGATGCCCGAATCGTGTTCTGAAAGTCAAATCCATCTCCAAAACAGTTAAGTCATTTGGTATAAGCTTTGCAATAGTTACTTTTTTATCTTCTTGTATTAAAGAGTCATGGGGAGGTGAAGTCACATTTCTTGAGCCAAGCATGCTGCATCGGTGATTGTAAGCCTGTCTGACACAATGGGCCTCAGACGTCTAAGCGAACGTTTTTATTATTATTATTATTATTATTACTTTCCAACAGTTCCACATTATTGATCATATCATACCATTTCAATCCGTCTATTCTACGCATGCACCCATTTATAAAAGTGCATAGCTCTTTAGTTGTTTTTTTTGTTCTCTGTGTTTCCAAGTCATACACAGACTAATTTTGAGTTGAATATTTTTATTTCTGAGCTGGACTTCATTTCCTTTTATTTCCATAAGTTCCCCACATGCAATGAAAACTCCTCTCACCTTTTGTATTCTTATTTTGCCATATTTATCTGTACTCCCTACTTTGTCTATATTGCAACCAAGCTATATGAATGATTCCACGTCTTGTAGGAGTAATATTGTGTAATTTTATTGTTGTTTGTTGTATATATTCTCATAATCTTAGTTTTTTTTTCCTCTGTGTATTCTCAGTCCCGATTTTTATTACTTCTCATCAAGTCTACTAATTTTATGTTGCATCTGATTTTCATTATGACATGTGAGTAAAACAGCAAAAATAGACTTTGAAAAAAAACTTGCTCAAAGGATCAAGACTGACAGTAAAAGCTTCTTTTCTTATGTTAGAAATAAACAAAGAACGAAAGACAAAGTAGGCCCTTTCATAGACAGTACAGGGAAAATAATAAGTGAGAATAGGGAGGCTGCTAATCTGCTCAATCAGTACTTTGGCACAGTCTTCACAAAGGAGGACTGCTCCGAGATCCCAGAGCCTATAGATATTTTTCAAAGAGACATGGATACAGCGGGATTAAGATCAATCTGTATTACAGAGGAAATGGTTTTTAAAAAATTGGAGGGGTTGAAAGTGAATAAATGTCCAGGTCAAGATGGTATTCACCCAAAATTGCTGTATGAAATTAGAAACCAACTAGCAAAACCATTGGCTATATTATGTTCTCAATCACTTACAAAAGGGATTGTTCCGCGGGATTGGAAAGATGCAGGAGTGATCCCCTTATTCAAAAAAGGCAAAAAATCAGATCCGGCAAATTATAGACCGGTGAGTTTACGAGCATAGTCTGTAAATTGTTAGAGTCAATAATCAAAGAAAACATTGTAATGCATTTAGACAAATTTAATCTAATTAGAAATAGTCAGCATGGGTTTACTAGAGGGAGATCATGCTTAACAAATCTATTAGAATTCATGGAGGAGGTTACTAAAATCATAGATAAAGGGGAGCCAGTGGATGTTATTTATCTAGACTTTGCAAAGGCCTTTGATAGAGTACCTCATCAAAGATTATTTCGAAAGTTAAAATCACATGGAATAGGTGGCGAAGTTGCCAAATGGATTGAAAATTGGTTAACGGGAAGAAGGCAGAGGGTGGGCATAAATAAGGAGTACTCTGAGTGGAGTGAAGTGAAAAGTGGTGGGCCACAGGGCTCGGTTTTGGGACCAATTTTGTTCTTGATATATATAAATGATTTGGACATTGATATGAGATCCATGATTGCAAAATTTGCTGATGACGCAAAACTATGCAGTAGTGTCTCATCTAAAGCGGAAGTGGATATATTGATGTCGGATTTAGATAAAATTCGAGAATGGTCTGTAAGCTGGCAAATGGAGTTTAATGTAAATAAATGTACAGTCATCCACATGGGTAGATCCAATATGGAACATAATTACAGAATGGGAGAAAACAATATTAGAAAGATAGATAAGGAAAGGGACCTAGGGGTTATAATAGATCATACAGGAAAGGTGAGTGAGCAAGTTAAGGTAGCAGTGAAAAAGGCAAATGCAATGTTAGGTATGATAAAAAGAAATATTAAACATAGGAGCAAGGAAGTGATCGTCAAACTGTATAAAGCTTTAGTTAGACCTAGATTGGAGTACTGTGTACAGGTGTGGAGTCCTTATCATAGAGGGGACATAAACATGCTAGAAAGAATACAAAAAAGAGCGACAAAGATGATAGTGGGATTCCAGAATTACAGTTATGAGGAACGACTCAGAAAAACCGGCCTACAGTGTCTCGAAGAGAGAAGAATTCGTGGTGACTTAATACAGGTTTATAAGATGATCAGAGGAATCGATAAATTAGACTATAACAAGTTTTTTAAAATACAGCCACCTACAATAACACGAGGGCATAGCTACAAGCTGATTAAAGAGAGGTCCAGGTTAGATATTAGGAAATATTTTTTTAGTCAGAGAGTGGTGTCTGCTTGGAATGCATTGCCAGGGGAGGTAGTGGAGGCAGGGACAGTTAATGCATTTAAGAATAAACTGGATGCGCATAGATTTTAGAGCAAGGTGATGTAAATGTAACTGGTTGTATACAGACTCTGCAGGGTCTTCTAAACCAGTATAAAGATGTTAAGTTAAGTTATGTCAAGATTGGAGGCCTTCCACGTGCGCAACGGTGTATCCTGGGCATCCGATGGCATGACTACATCCTCAACATGAAGGTCTCTGCTAAAACAGGTCTCTACCCAATCTCAGAAACATTTGACCAACGCCGAGTTTCTTTGTTTGGTCATATTGTACGGCTAAACCAAGACACCTCGGGCCACAAGATGCTACACAAGTCATTCCTCTGTGCCAAAAGTCTTCTCTCGTACCTGCTGGAGGCGCAGAAGAGACCGTCCTCGCAGAGTATGGCTCCAGCAGAAATCAACCTTCACCTCTGCTATGGATGAGGCCTGGAACCACGCTGAATCAGTGGGCCATGGATGTGTCTGACTAACGCAACGAACCTCAGACGTCTCTCTTTCACCTTCTATCACCCAGATTGCATAGGCCATCAACCAGCCCTGGCCAAGCAGCTCTGTCCTGTGCAATCTTTTTCACTTTCTTCCAGCTTTTTCCTGTTTTCTTTAATTCCAACGTTGATCTGTTATAATTGTGTGTATATCTTCTTGAGCAGCAGTTTTCGGTTGGTGACAATGAAAATATTATGACTCTTCCTTAGACAAGTTTTGTGGAAAGGTGACAATTTGGACATCTTTTTTGTTACTCTCCAACACCCTGCAACATACAGACGCAGAGAAAGTATGCAACTTTCAACTTTTGTATATTCTTCACTTGTTGCTTATGCTGAACTGTGAAGACTTCCAAACATTGTTTAAGCTGGCAAAGGCTACTCTGACTTAATTCATTCTGCTTTTGATGTCCTTGCCTGTTCTGCCATCTGACTTAACTGTGCATCCGAAGTATGTAAATGTGTCCATCTTCGCTAGTTCTTTGTACCTTATTTTGAAAGTTGTGGGATTTATTAAATTTATTATGATGACTTCTGAATCTTAATATTAATGTCCAGCCCCTGGCTTCAAACTGAAAATTCTGGTAAGATGGCGACAAGCAACAGCTGCTCTCATGGTCTGCGATTTTTATGTGGTTTGTTCATTCCAAATAATGTATGGAGCACAGTGTTGTGTGGCGATCATTTTCTAGCACACCCTACGCTATTCACAGGAAGACTATGTGTGTAATTTTCCTCGGAATTGGAGAAAACACGATCTGTTCTTCATGTGTCATAGAATACACGTTGTTGGATAGGACGTCACTACAGATTGCGCACCGTCCTTGGTTGGTGTGCACGATCTACTTGGAAATTGCGTCCATTTTTATTGCAGGTCACAACCGGAATCTCCCCTCAGCCATGGGTTAATGGTCCCTCACCTAGACCTGCAGATGTGGGTGCTGGTCAGCAGCAGCGTCTTTTAATCTACACATGGGGGCTGCTGCTGTCGAGAGGTACGACATTCGCCTCTCAAATTGTCAAGGAAACCGTGGATGATCGACTCCCACAAGTTTCAAACGACCCCTGGTCTCACGGTTTGTACGACCTGAATGTCTGCATCTTGAGATACTTCCCGTCATCTTGATTGTATGTCTTGCCACTGGTCCCCGGTAACTCAGGACGAGAGAGTGAGGTTGATGTCCAGCGCAGCTTCTTTCTCACTAAAATCCAAATTCAGCGCAAGTTACATATTCAGGACGAGGACAGTCTGATGATGTCGCCATCTTTACTTGCGATGGACAACTTACTTACTGAAGTATAAAAACAAGAAATGATAGTGGTTTTTAACATTACAGGTTTGATAATATATTTGATAATAAATTCCTTCCTTTTCTTCAGCTGGAAATGTATGAGCAGCTATTTGAGATACAACCTGACAGAATGGCTGATTTCTCCCGGCTTGCCAGATTTCTCACAGGAACTTCCATTGGTCTAGTCCTAGGAGGAGGTGGTGCAAGGTTAGTTTATAATCAATCATTTTTGTCAGGGGTTTCAAGTTAAATCCATCCTGAGATTAAATGTGGTCAAGTCAATGAAAGAAAATTCATATGAAATAAAATAACATACCAATGGCTGAACGAACACAAATTAATGGACCAACGAACAAATAAAAAAAAGTAAGTGAACAAAAGAAAAGATAATGCAAATTGAGTTATTTAAGGCAGAATGAGGAGAAAAATAACAGCTATAATTTCAAGTGAAAATTCAGTGAATTACAGTACACTGTACGATTTACAGAAATGATGAGACAGATATAGTCAAAGAGGAGGAAGCAAAACCCAAACTGAAGCCAGAGCTACGTATGAAGAAATAAAAACTTAGTCACTCTGTGGTAGAGTCTAGGTTTAGTTGAGTAGTTTACTTATCCAAAGAGTTACAACATGTATCTACACCACGACATGACTTCAACACAGGAAAAACACATTAAACACTATCCTGACCATAAAACAAAACAAAATCATTTATTACAAGAATAGTCGTTGCACAGCATCAACAAAAAAGCAAAGTATATCTAAACTAAATAATCATCATATACATATTTAACTATAATATAAGGTCGTTAAGCACTAGCTTTTGATGTTTCCTCCAAGATCTTTGGTACTCAGATTTCTTGCCTCTGCACACTCAACACACAATCACAAACTCATCTTCAAGATCAGATCACATACTCAGACAAATCTGTACGCTCACACATAATGAGATCACATGTTCAGGCGATCTATGCATTCACAAATACTCAGATCACTTCACGTATTGTACGCTCACACATAATGAGATAACATATTCAGGCGATCTATGCATTCACAAATACTCAGATCACTTTACAAATTCAAGCAAATCTGTACGCTCTCAGATAATACACATCGTTCACAAAGTGTCCTGCACATACAACACACATTCAGATCTCGTCCTTAAGCGATCTGTACACTCGTGTAACCATTCAGAACATACATCGTTCACAAGGTCCTGCACATACAACACACATTCAGATCTCTTACTGTTCACAGGATGTCCATCATAAACACCTATTAAGTGCGACTAGCCAAC
This sequence comes from Ariolimax columbianus, assembly GCA_036924085.1. NCBI lineage: Eukaryota > Metazoa > Mollusca > Gastropoda > Stylommatophora > Arionidae > Ariolimax > Ariolimax columbianus. The sequence continues at coordinate 23,090,188 of JAVGWX010000010.1, read as the reverse complement.
TCGAGGTGTATGATGGTAGTCACCCTGCAAACTCTCTCACTTTCAGCCTTACTGACAGTCTCTCAGCCAATCTCCCAGCCAGTCTGCTGAGTTTTATCCCTGCAGAGTATTTTATAGTCTCAATCAACACCATGGATGTCCAATGGGCTTCTGTTGGCTGTCTGACCTAGCCATCACTTCAATTTGGAACTACCCCCAACTAAATGTTATTGGTTGACTATCCACGAGTCACTGGCATTCTAGTTGTGGTAGCCGGTCGTGGCAGTATCAGACTGTCACCAACCCCCATCCGTGGTAAATTCTGAACGCCAGAGTGGTCAGCTCCAAACACTGTACCAAACAAAGTCTTCCACCTAAATCCCTTGTTTCCTTTGTTGACCTAGTGTCGAAACGGTAATTGACCCTGACATGACTTGCGTTTGTCCAACGCATTCAGGCAACCTTTGTTTCTTAGAGTCGCCAGTCCAATCTCCCTTGCCCTAAATGCCCATAATCCAATGGAACTGTCACAATTCCTCTTTTACCCTGGGGTATAGAGGTAGAAATAAAGACTAACTTAGTCACTCTCCTTTTTTTCCCTTGGTGAATATAGGTAGAAATAAAGACTTACTTAGTCACTCCCCTTTTACCCTGGGGTATAGAGGTAGAAATAAAGACTTACTTAGTCACTCCCCTTTTACCCTGGGGTATAGAGGTAGAAATAAAGACTTACTTAGTCACTCCCCTTTTTTCCCTTTGGGAATATAGGTAGAAATAAAGACTTACTTAGTCACTCCACTTTTACCCTGGGGTATAGACGTAGAAATAAAGACTTACTTAGTCACTCCACTTTTACCCTGGGGTATAGACGTAGAAATAAAGACAATGATACAAATTAATTTCAAAGATAAATGGCACAGAGAATGTACAGAATCTGATATAACAGAAGCATACTACTACTTGCCAAGAAGAGATTAACTGACAAAATTCATATTGCAAACATGCCACTGCAGCCTGACAAATCATCTATTCCATAGATTAAAAATTAGGCATACAGACATGTGCCCATGTTGGAGGAACAAACAAGCAGTAGAATATGTTCTCCTGATCTGTCAACTTCACAAGAGGAGCACAATGACAGCATGGTGCTCCTCAACCCATTTGTAGGGAAAACTATATGGTGCCAAGAGAAGGCTAAGACAAACTACCAAGTTTATGAGGGAAATAGATGCGAACGAGGAGGAAGAACAAGAAGAAGAGACAACAAACAATGGTTTATAATCTTCACTGATAGAGATTCAATAGAGATTAATGTCCTCATTAATAAAGGTTTTAAACAAAATCATTTAAAATTATCTCTGATAGAGATTTGAAAGATATTTTAAATCTTCACTGATAAAGATTCAAGGAACAGAGATTTTTAATCCTCAGAGGGTTAGCCCATGTGGGGATGATCCAGGCCATGCAAGAAGAGGGAATCCCCATTGACATGGTCGGAGGAACGAGCATCGGATCCTTCATTGGGGCATTATGGGCAGAGGAAAGAAATTACGTCCGGTTTAAGCAGCGGTCGAGGGAATGGTCCATGGTGAGTACATTTATTTTTACTTTCCCTACTGGTATTACTCCTAAATTAGGTCGCTGTGGCACAGTTTACAGCGAGCCTATGCCATGTGTGCCTTTCAGCTGGACTTGTCCGGTTTCAGCATGCCATTTTTAGGACTGAGTTTACCTTCCCTCTCAATCCCTATTCTCTAAGCCAGTCTATTCTCTAAGCCAGTCTATTCTCTTAGCCAGACTATTCTCTTAGCCAGTCTATTCTCTTAGCCAGTCTATTCTCTTAGTCAGTCTATTCTCTTAGCCAGACTATTCTCTAAGCCAGACTATTCTCTTAGCCAGTCTATTCTCTTAGCCAGACTATTCTCTTAGTCAGTCTATTCTCTTAGCCAGACTATTCTCTTAGCCAGTCTATTCTCTTAGCCAGTCTATTCTCTTAGCCAGACTATTCTCTAAGCCAGACTATTCTCTTAGCCAGACTATTCTCTTAGTCAGTCTATTCTCTTAGCCAGACTATTCTCTTAGCCAGTCTATTCTCTTAGCCAGACTATTCTCTTAGCCAGTCTATTCTCTTAGCCAGACTATTCTCTTAGCCAGTCTATTCTCTTAGCCAGTCTATTCTCTTAGCCAGACTATTTGAGTGCAGCCTGTTTCTGTTTGAAGATGGAATAGAGTCTTTGTCAGTTCTGGTCCGCTAATCTTGATGCAAGCAGCGAGCTTGTCGTTGACTGCTGTCAGCTTATTCACTGCTGCATCTTCAACCCTTAGTAAGTGAGTTATTCTCTGTTTATCCCCCTATTTCACTACTGTCCTGGTCATGCTGAGGGTTCTTCTTCGTACACTGTCAGATGTCAGCTTGAATTTGTTTAACGAAATCAGAGAGCTCATCTAGCGTTTGCACTGGTGATGGCAACATGTGCTTTCTCTGGTCCTCGTATGTTTGGCAATTTTGCAGCAGATGTTCAGGGATAATTTTCCCAGTACCACAGGTGCACTCGTCAGTAGGATTCATCTTCAGTTTATTGAATAGATGGTACCTCAGTCTGTTGGACCCTGTGCGGAGTCTAGAGACCATCATTTGCTCTCGTCTGTTCAACTGGTAATAAACATCATTTTTTGTGTAGCCAGTATGTTCTGACTGCAAAGGGTTCAATACAATGAAAAAACCAATAGCAGCTATGGACACTTGAACCCTCAGTAGCTTCTCTGGATCTACTGTCCTGGTCAGGCTGGGGTTGAACTGTGGGCAGATCGCTATTTGTCATTTTATTATTATTATTTCTTGTTTGGCTTTTGTAGTTTTATTACTATTATTAATTTATTTTGGCCTTTTTTAGTTTTATGATAATTATTATCATTATTATATTTGTTTTGTCCATTAGTAGTTCTATTGCTATTATTTTTATATTTGGTTTGGCCTTTTGTAATTGTATTATTATTATATTTGTTTTGACCTTTTGTAATTCTATTGTTATTTATTATATTTATTTGGCCTTTTGTAGTTCTGTTGCTATTATTGTTATATTTGCTTTGGCCTTTTGTAATTGTATTATTATTAAATTTGGTTTGACCTTTTATCATTTCATTATTATATTTGGTTTCAGGGTATGACCTCTTTATGGAAGAAAATCTGGGACCTGACCTACCCATTTGCTTCCATGTTCACAGGTAAATACAAAGAACACCATATAAGATAAAGGTAGTCTCATAGCTAGCAGACATTGCTGTCAGGGATGAAGTGTTAGAAACTTTATTGTACCAGAACACAAATTGTTTACAACTTGGTGTGACTAGTTTTATTCATCACTGCTTTTCCTTTCCTAACAGTAAGACAGGTACCCATAGCTCATCCTAAGGTCTTTTAATACGGAGGAAAGAAAGAATAAGGCCATTCTGTACCTCCATGCAAGTCATAAAAGTGGACTAAAGAGAATTTTGCATGGGGCCATCAACACCATTGCTTAATCTTTACCTCACCACATTAAAAATGTAACCCAATTTCATCAGCGACGGCATTATTTTTAGCACGTCACGTATATAATACTATGGTTGTTGACTTTGAGAGCCTGTAACCTTTTTCTCTGTTGATCTATAGATATGATTTGTTTGTATGTAGAGACATAAATGAATAAAGAACTTGTTGGTGTTATTGTTTTTGTTGTGTGTGTGTTAGTTTCTGAGATACAAGAAGATAAAAGTGAGAGTTTATAACACAAGGCACTAACATTTAGACTCACCTATTATGGAACGTCGCTCCTCAATATAATCTATTAAAATCACCACAAAGCACTGATACTGTTCTTCTATAAGATGCTAGTTTACACTAAACGTGTATTTATTTCATTTACATAAATGGGATCAAGATGCTGAGCAGCACATGAGCTGCAGTGGTCAGTGACCCATAGCTGACTGCTAGTATCAGGGCCAGAGAACCAAAGCTGCCAAGCATCTTCTACACCTCCACGCGGTGATCCTGGATAACAGGCTGCAGCAGGGCAGACTGGCTAAGGAGAAGGGATCAAAGAGGGAATGCTAACCCGGTACTAACAAAATGCTTGCTGAAGTCGGATGTGTTGACACAACGCATTCCGTTCTCTGGACTACATTCTGCTACTTAAGCCCTTTCAGTGTTTGGTAGTGGGAGATTGAGAATGAACAAAGCCAAACCAAGCCATTTACATAAACAAACTAAACAGATCAACCTTACAAAGATCCTTTGGAGCAACTTAAATTCAACTATTCTCAATAATGGGAAGACTCCAATACGCGTAAAGAAGATAATAAAGTTTCAAATTCATTTGTAATCTAAGACAAAAGATTTTTTATTGTTCAAACCTGTGTAGAACGAAATTACGTTTTCATCATAACAAACAAACTTAATTTGAGTCAATTTCTATGGCATCCCATTTGTTCATAAATGTTAAACCGGTGTCGGGTCCAGACAATGGCTGGAAAACGGATATTTTTTTTCAGTGAGAGCTCTCAACTCGGGGTTGGTCAAGGTTAAAACAAGATATTGCAGAAACTACCACAGCAAGAGCATGCAAAGTGCTTCCTTGCAAGACTTCTTACTTAGGTCAACTGTTATAGTGGTTCTGTGCTCCAGCTGGAGCGAAAAATGACATGAATAATGTCAAGTACATCTACAGCTGGGTCAACTGTTTTAGTGGTTTTGTGCTCTATCTGGAGCGAAAAATGACATTAATGAATGAACCAGGTACATTTGCAGCTGGGTCAACTATTAAAGTGGTTCTGTGCTCTAGCTGGAACGAAAAATGACCTGAATTACAACTACAACTGGGTCAGCTGGAGAGCGCTGATAACAGGAGTGTCGAACCCAGTACCTTTGCACTGACTGATCTGTGAGAGCTCTACCATGACGTTAATCAGATGTCAATGTGCATACAGTAAAAGTTTAATCATCTGTCACCGTTGGAGCTACAAGTTAAGCAACTAGATTTTACAGATGATGTTTGTCTACAGATTAATGGCAAACCTTAATCCTAGTCATATCATCACCCAACTGGGGGACACGAAAGAAGCCTCCACGTTTGGCGTCCTCTGGGAACAACTATCAGTTGGCTAATTCTTTCAGCACCAAACCACCATGAATCGCAAACCAATTCACAGACCAGCACTCGTGTTGATTTCAATCAACATCGAGGGGCTAACCAGCGAAAAGGAAGCAATATTATCGGAGATATCAAAACAGCGTAATTGCGATGTCCTAATGGTCTAAGAGACCCATCGCGCAATCGCTGGTCAAAGACCGAATATATAGGGAATGAAACTTGTTGCGGAGACACCCCATGAGAAATATGGAAGCGTTATGTTCGCCTCAACAGACCTAGACATCGAATCAGTATATCAGTCTCATAGAGGAAATATAGAGACTATTACAATTCAAACCAAGGCTCGCACAGTGATGTCAATATACAAGCCACCCAATGACGATTTCGAGTTTTAAGAACCTGTCAATTTCAGAACCCGGAAAACCAAAATAATCATGAGCGATTTCAACTGCCACAGCACGGCATGGGGATACAATGAGACAGACGTCAATGGTGAAAAATGAGAGAGCTGGGCTGAGAACACCGGCCTACTACTCGTACATGACCCAAAACTTCCAGCCTCTTTTCATAGTGTCAGATGGAAAATTGGATGTAATCCTGATAATATTTTTGTCAGTACTCAAATATTTAATCATGTGACAAAAGACATGGGAGAACCTATTCCAAGAACGCAACAAAGACCAATTATATGTAGTGTTAAAGCAATGGTCGAACCAGGGAACGTAGTCTTCAAAAGACGGTTTAATTTCAAACGCGCCAACTGGGTCCCATTTGCATGTGATCTAGACACAGAGGTGGCCAAGTTAGAACCTAAGCCTGCGAACTATGACACCTTTATAGAATTAACCAAATCAATCTCCAGAAGACATATCCCACGAGGATGCCGATTACAGTACATACCTGGATTAAACGATGATTCAAAGGCACTGTACGAGCAATATAAACTGCTGTTCGAAACAGACCCCTTCGGCGAGGAAACCATCCAGGCTGGAGAAGATCTTCTTCATGCCCTCTCAGAATTCAAAACGCAAAAGTGGCGTAGCCTGGTGGAAGACTTGGACATGAAGTAAAACAGCAGACGAGCATGGAAACTCATTAAGAACCTAAGCAACGACCCAACATGTGCTCCCCCTGGGATAACGCAAGTTACTCCTAACCAAGTGGCCCACCAATTACTGATGAATGGCAAAACCAACTATAAAACGGGACAAACAAGGACCCAACGACAACGCGAGGTAGAGAGTGATATACTGGGCGCACCTTTCACAATTGAAGAATTAAGTGCAGCAATAAAGCAAACAAAATCCAATAAAGCAGCCAGCACCGACGACTTGAGAACAGAGCAAATAAAACAGTTTGGACCAATAACAATCAATTGGCTACTAAATCTCATGAACATATGCGTCGTCGAATCCTTGAATATTCCCAAAATCTGGAGGAAAGCACACGTGGTTGCCCTGTTAAAGCCAGGGAAAACTCCAACAGACCCAAAGAATTTTCGACCAGTGTCGCTCTTATGCCACCTATACAAGGTATTTGAAAGGATGATCCTGAACCGCATCTCTCCCTGGATAGACTCGAGGCTGATCAAGGAACAAGCTGGATTCATACCTGGGAGATCTTGCAGTAGTAAAATCCTCAATTTGACACAACTAATAGAGGATGGTTTTGAACGCAACCAGGTGACTGGAGTGGCATATATAGACCTAAGCACTGCCTACGACACAGTAAATCATCGTAGGTTGCAGGCAAAGGTATACAACATGACGAAAGACTGGCGTCTGTCTAACATAATGAAATGCTTACTTCAAAACAGGCAATTCTATGTAACCTTGGGGAATAAAGAGAACAGATGGCGAAATCAAACCAACGGCCTGGCTCAAGGAAGTTTTCTTGCTCCCATGCTATACAACATCGATACCAATGACCAACCTATGGATACAGATACAAGGAAATTTATATATGCCGATGACACAGCAGTCGCTGCTCAGGCTAATGGCTTCGAGGAGGTAGAAGGTAAACTAACACGCTCTCTGAATGGCCTCGCAGAGTATTATCGGGAAAACCACCTACAACCCAGCCCTAGCAAAACTCAGGTATGCGCCTATCATCTCAAGAACAGATAGGCAAACAGAGAACTACGGATTAGATGGCAAGGACAGGATCTTGAACACTGCCTGGCTCCCAAATACCTGGGTGTAAAGTTGGATCGCACATTATCCTATATGACACACTGTCAGGAGACAAAGCGTAAGGTATATACGAGAAACATTATCCTAAAATTCACTGGCACAACATGGGGTGCTCAGCCATCAGTCTTACGCACATCAGCGATTGCCCTGTGCCTTTCCGCAGCAGAAAATGCAGCCCCAGTCTGGAAAAACTCCGCCCATGCAAAACAAGTTGATACAGCAGTGAACGAGATGTGCAGGATAGTGTCGGAGTGCCTTAAACTCACTTCCACAAACAAAATATATCCCTTAATTGGCATAGCACCACCTGATGTAAGAAGAGGTGTAGCTGCGGAAATCGAACGAGGGAAACAGGAAAACGACCCTAGACACCCGATGTTTGGCCATCAGGAACAAGCCACAAGACTTAAATCAAGACACAGTTTCTTAAAATCGACAGAGACCATCCAGACAAGACCGGAAGGTCGACGCATTGAGAGGTGGCGCGAAACAATGCAGGATCCATGGATAGAGCTCAAGGAAGAGGCTGCTCCTGGACACCACCTGCCCTACGCTGTGTGGAAGGCAATGAACAGACTTCGAACTGGTGTCTCAATATGCAGAGCGAACTTGAAGAAATGGGGAAACTCAAGATGTCGACACATGTGAATGGGGCACAGTTCAGGAACAAGATCATCTGATGACCTGCCCCAACCTCCCTGAAACCTGTGACATGAACGACGTGATGGAGGCGAACGACAAGGCAGTTCAAGTTGCTGAATACTAGACGGATGCTGTGTGACATGGTGTTTGGACACGGAAAGTAAGTAAGTATCACCCACTCATAAGGAGAGAGGTCCATAGGCATATGGCAAACCCTAATCCTAGTGATAGCATCACCCAACTCATAATAAGAAATGTTTACAGGCATATGGCAAACCCTAATCCTAGTGATAGCATCACCCAACTCATAATAAGAAATGTTTACAGGCATATGGCAAACCCTAATCCTAGTGATAGCATCACCCAACTCATAATGAGAGATGTTTATAGGCATATGGCAAACCCTAATCCTAGTGATAGCATCACTCAACTCATAATGAGAGATGTTTACAGGCATATGGCAAACCCTAATCCTAGTGATAGCATCACCCAACTCATAATGAGAGATGTTTACAGGCATATGGCAAACCCTAATCCTAGTGATAGCATCACTCAACGCATAATGAGAAATGTTTACAGGCATATGGCAAACCCTAATCCTAGTGATAGCATTACCCAACTCATAAGAAGTGATCATAACACCATTTTACAGCTTTGAACCCAAAATACAACATACACAGCCATAAGAAACTATCAATCACCATCCTTTGAGTGCATGGATCTTAGGAAAATGTTTCTTCCCCCGGGGGAAAGACAAATAGAACACTTTGTATGGACCTAAAAAACTAAAAACACATGCAAATATCATTACATGGTTTTGGGCTGTAGGACAAGAACCACTGGGTCCATAACTATAACGGCAGGCAGCAAAATATTCAGCGAAAGATAGAAAGACTAACAATGGAGGCAACAAAGACAGGATTGCAAATCAATTTGAAAGAAACAAAGGCAATTAAAACAAATAACAAACAAAAAAGTCCAACATTAAAATTAACTGTTGTTCTTTTTGAATGCCCACAATGAGTAGGTTCACTCTTTTGTGCGCCCTGAAAAGGACGTTAAGTGGTGGTTTGCAGTAGCTTTCCTCACATCCTGAGTATGCTAATGAAGGTGAACCTTGGTCCTCCACGCGGTTGTGCGATGCTTAGCTTAATCTGCATGTTGCTCACTACCATGGGGATCATGTCGATCCCTCTCCTTGTTAGTCAGGCTGCCATGAAAATAGCCCGTTTCCAGGGTGGACTACGAGGAAGCCGAGGTGACGGTCTTGACCAGTATTTTTTGCACGGCAGTGACAAACATGTCTGATCAGTATATTTTGCCTGACCGTGACAAACATGTCTGATCAGTATAGTTTGCCTGACCGTGACAAACATGTCTGATCAGTATAGTTTGCCTGACCGTGACAAACATGTCTGATCAGTATATTTTGCCTGACCGTGACAAACATGTCTGATCAGTATAGTTTGCCTGACCGTGACAAACATGTCTGATCAGTATATTTTGCCTGACCGTGACAAACATGTCTGATCAGTATAGTTTGCCTGACCGTGACAAACATGTCTGATCAGTATATTTTGCCTGACCAGACATTAGTCTTCCTCCCCAAGATTAACTGCCAGATAAGAAGAAATACAAGATAGTACTTTTTTTGAAAGTCAATCTGACAAAAAATACCAGAACAAACCAAGATGTTTGTAGTTTTCAGCAAACAGAATAGGCATACTTTTTCCTTCCTTTGTGTTGTAAAAAGTGACTAAAAAAAGGAAGTGCATGGTACCGGCAATCTCACTGTTTTTTCTAAAAACTGGTCACAGTAAGTCAAATGCAGTGTTGAGCAATTTCGGAGCGAAGGGGTGAGGGTGCAGTAGAAGAAATGGTGACATGCAAAAGAAATGAAAGCCATATAGTCCTGTTCACAGATGCCCTGGCCGTAGTCACAGCACTAAAAAGCCAGAAAAATACTGAACTTAATGATTTAAGAGCAGTACTCTGTCAACTATGCCAGCAGTCCGCACCAAAAAGAGTAGTGGTACAGTGGGTTCTATCCCACTGTAACATCCAAGGCAACGAGGAAGCAGACAGACTGGCAAAAGAAGGTGCAAGACTACCACAACCAGATACTAGTGTGACATACGAAGAGTCAAAAAGGCTTATTAGAACCAGATACATGACCAAATGGGAAACAGAACACACTGGATACACAAAAAAACGATGCCTATTACCAGTTGAACAGAAGAGAGCAGGTCGTGGTCTTCAGACTCCGCACAGGCCACAATAGACTGAGGTACCACCTATTCAATAAATTGAAGATAGGTGGCACTGACGAATGCAGTTGTGGTACCGGGAAAATGACAGCTGAACATCTGCTGCAAAACTGCTCGACATTCGAGGATCAGAGAAAGCAGATGTGGCCATCACCAGTGGCAACACTAGACAAGCTCTATGGCAGTGTCGACAGCCTCGGGATGACCACTGCTTTTTTCGAAAAAATGAAGGTTGACGTCTGACAGCGTAAGAAGAAGAAGAAGAAATGCAGTGTTGGACCTATGCTTAAACAAATAGAGTGTCTGGATTTTCATTGGATTGAAACCAAAATGTTAACATTAGATTTGCTTTCTACTCTCTTCGCCTGGTATGGAACTTGGCAGCATTCTCCATGGAAAATATTAATCGGCTCTTCGACACAAATGTAAAGTTCGTCTTGTATAATGTCTCAAAAACTTGACATGTAACTAAGAGTATCACTCCACACTTCAGACCTCCCCTCCCAACTGGATGGCCATCACATACTTGGTAAAAGATGCTAAATATATGGCAAACAACACAGCAACCAAGACAGCGTGAGATTATGGAGAAAGTAAAGATAGGCATGATACATCCTCAAAAAGAAGTTTTGCAATTTAATCAGCTATACAATGGATTGGAACCCACAGGGGACAAGACTAGAAATCAAAGAGACCCGACTGGTAGCAATACTACCACTAGCACAGCTCTGGAGGTCATAGAGAGACACAAGGTCCTCTAGTCTGACTGAGATACCCAGAGACCCAACTGGTAGCTATACTATCACAGCACAGCTCTGGAGCTCATAGAGACACACAAGGTCCTCTAGTCTGGCTGAGAGACCCAGAGACCCAACTGGTAGTTATACTATCACAGCACAGCTCTGGAGCTCATAGAGACACACAAGGTCCTCTAGTCTGGCTGAGAGACCCAGAGACCCAACTGGTAGTTATACTATCACAGCACAGCTCTGGAGCTCATAGAAACACACAAGGTCCTCTAGTCTGGCTCAGAGACCAAACTGGTAGCTATACTACCACAGCACAGCTCTGGAGGTCATAGAGACACACAAGGTCCTCTACCCAACTAGGCCAAAATACGAGACGGTAGGGTTGCTTATTCAGCTAGAAATATCAATTATTTTGTTTTCTTCACTTTTTCCAAGTTGGTCTTTCATTGTTCAATGACAATCTCAATTTTTTGTTTTCTCATATTTTCCAGGTTGGGCTTTCAATGAGTCCATTGAGAATGTCTTCCGTGATCGCCAGATTGAAGATTTATGGATCCCATATTTCTGTATCACAACAAACATATCCAACTCCTCAATGCGAGTTCATTCCTCAGGTCAGTAGGTCTCTGCAACAGGCTTTTCTACCAGTCTTGTCTTTGGGAGTTGTTAGTAAAGCAAGTGATCCTTGTCTGCTCCAGCAGTGTATGGATATAAATCAATCCCTCCCAGAAATGTTTGTATGTATTGCCTTTTTGACACCTGAGTGGTATCTGGGGTGAAAAGAATAGGGCACTGTAAGTTTCCAGGTAAATCATAAAAGATGACTAAAGAAGACTGTATGGGGGCTGCATTCTCATCATAACTTAACTTAACGTCTTTATACTGGTTTAGAAGACTCTACAGAGTCTGTATACAACCAGTTTCTTATAGGGTGGATTTTAACCGATGTGCGAGTCCATCTTAATAGACTCAAACACTAGAGCTAAGTAGACTCGCAGCCAGTTAGGCACCATCTATAGCTACTCTTAACAAACCACCTGGGGAAAGGGGTACATTTTTTAACTTGAATTTTGTCAGGGAGGAGGCCGTTAAGCCTGCTCTTTTCAATTTCTAACTGCCAATGAATTTTTAACATGCCCGACACCGAATACGGGAGTCCGATCTCACTACCCAGAGATCAGGGAAATTGTTACCATAAGATCCACTTGAAAAAATCCTGGTCTCTACCATGATTCGAACCCACGACCTCCGGCACCCACGGCAGGCACTTTACCTCAACACCACTGAGTTTCAACAACTCATGTAAAACCATTGCTATCGTATCCACAAATGCAGATGCTTGGATAGATTTTCTGCAAGTTGTCGTAGCCTTAAGCAAAATGAATTATTTGCCTTTTCAAGTCAGGCTTAAACCGTGGCTTCTCTGACAGTTTGAGGTGGCAGTTTTCCATTCCGGTTAAGCTGTGTTGACTTGAACCAACAAATGGCTCACTTTATCTTGCACAGCTGTGGGTGGTGCACCCTAAACCAGGGTCCTCCCACAGCTGTGGGTGGTGCACCCTAAACCAGGGTCCTCCCAGCAGTTCAAACTTTGGTTGTCCACATTCAGGTCAAGCACCACTGACTTGCACCCACAAATAGCACACATTGTCTTGCACAACTTGGGGGGGGGGGGGGGGGGTGTGTGTGGGGGGGGGGGGTGTGCACCATAAGAAAACTGGGTTCTTCCATGCAGTTTGAAGTAACCATTACTCAGTTCTAAGAGAACAGAGATAGTTGTTTACCTCTTCACATAAGTGGAGAGATACGAGTCATGGACAATGACTACAACTAACAAAAGCCAGTTCCAAATCTTGGAAATTAAATGTGGTCCAGGTTAACAAAGAATGTGGTCCAGGTAACAAAGAAGGTAGTCCAGGTAGCAAAAAGGACAATACATCACAATCTTAAAACCCAGCCCCTTCGGACACAAGTGGAGCAACCAACTACGGTGGTTTGGTCTGCAGAATGAAAGAAGACACAATCTACGACAGTCATGGAAAGACAAGAGCCAAGGATCCAGACAACCCAGGACTACCGACCCAAAGTCTACTGAGACAACATCAAGACAGTCTCAGAAAGACAAGAGTAATAGACTGGAACCAAGTCAGGAGGAAGACAGCAGATAGAGCAGGTTGATGTTCTCTCTGGCAAACATCTACACCACAGAGTACAAGACTCTACACACTAGTAGAAGACTACACACTAGTAGCAGACTACACACTAGTGTAGAAGATTGTAGACTAAGTTCGGTCAAGTTTTCTATTCTTGTCTAGCCTTGCTGAGTTGAACACCATATGTCTTGTATGGCTGTGACGTGGGCGCTGAACCAGGGCCTTTTCCGGCAACAGTGTGGAAGTATTGTTTAAGCTGTTAAGTCTAGCTTATAGGCCATAAGCCAAGCTTATAGGCCATAAGCCAAACTGCTTGAGGGGTTTCAGGGGTGGGCTCTGAATATGACAAAAACAAGAATAAAACCACTGTCACACTGAAAGTTATGTCGAAAGAGGTAACTGACTAACTGTGTGATTTAGCTCCTCTATGGTAGAGTACACTATCTGTGTGCTAGCCAAGAATAGGACCACTGCCACACTGAGAGTATGTTGTAAGAGGCAACTAACAATTTGGTCTTACTTTACTAGAGCAGAAGACTCACCCACCAATAGCTTTGTACACTGCATCATTCACACAAACCAAAATCAGACTTGAGTAGCCTTCTTGGTTTATGAAAGCTCTAGAAACAAAACCCTGAATAATTCAAGGTCGGTCAGAAGAAGTTTAGCTTAATGGGCACTAGATGATAATAAATGATTTGTAAGTTCATATTTAGGTGAAAATGGAGGATGGAGAGAGGAGGTTAGAAAAGGTTTGAATGTAAGATAAGAGAAATTAGGATTGTAAAATTACTAAAAAATGAAATAAGAGGACAAAGTCAGACTGTAAAATCATGGATTCACTGGCATGAAGACTGGGATTATGAACCACTTCTTAAACACCTGAACATTAGCTTGGTTACAAAATAATAATTTACAGTATATTTATATCAACTCCATACCACCAGTGTCAGACTTGATCGCTATCTTAACCTTTAACACGCCACATTTTTTTTAACGAAAAATGTGCATCTCGCTATGGTAGTCGACTTTCAAAATTTGTAACTTTACTGTTTGTTTGTCAATAAATATGATTTTCTTGTGTGTAGAGACACAATTGAATAAAGAACTTGTGGATGTTATTGTTTTTGTTGTGTGCTTGTTAGTTTCTGAGATACAAAAAGATGAAGTTGAAAATTTTGGAAAATCTCGGGAAAAATTTAGATTCGACCGCTAAGGCCTAGTCGCTCTGATAGAAAACCATGGAAACCACAACAATGTATCGATACTGTGTTTACAATATCGACACAACTGTTAGTTTCCAATTCAAACGTAGTTCTTTCATCTAAACAAACAAAATAAACAGATCTACTCTATAAAGATCTTTCCCAACAACCTACTTTACCTTTCGCAAAAAGTCGGCTTGCTCCAAACGGCGTATACAAAAATTAAAATTGTTCTAAAGCCATTTGTATTCGAACATACGATACTTTAACCAAATATCGTGTATATATGCGTAACGTATTCAGCAGTAAAAAATGGCTGTCGGGAGCGTCTCCGTTAAAAAAATTTTTTTTTTTTCCAAAAACCCGTTTTTGAATGGAGCTTGAGTCTAGACATTCTTGACTAATGCATGCTAAAGGTTAAACACAGCAGTCGAAAATGGTGGTTTGTGAAAGGAGATAAATTTCACCAGGAGACATCAAATGAAAATCATCTACTTCTTCTTCGTTCGTTCTCAATCTCCCTCTACCAAGCCCTGATAAGGGCTTTGCAAGTAGTAGAATGTAGTTCGGAGAACGGAATGTGTTGTAGTTTACAGCTTGACTGCGATATTTGCACCTTTCAGTCTGACACATCCAACTTCAGCAGGCATTTTTTAGTACCGGGTTGCCTTCCCCCTTTGATCCCTTTTACTTAGCCAGTCTGCTCTGTCGCAGTCTGCTGTCCAGGATCACCAGCAGGAGATGTAGAAGGGCCTTGACAGCTCTGGTACCCTGACACTAGCAGTCAGCTATGGGTCGCAGCTCATGTGCTGCTCAGCGACTTGATCACAAATGAAAATGATCAGTTTAAAAACATTGCAGCAACTACTGCTTGTGCTGAATATATAGCAAGTCAGAAAATACGATGGCTTGGTCATCTCTTGATTGGCTACCACGTCGCAAGAGATGAGGACATCCAGGATTCAGTTGAACAGATCGCATAACAGAAATTATACAACAACAGTGGCTTTCAATGACCAACACAACAATCTTAACCCAGGAAAGGCAACTTCTACTTCTTGTGACACTTAATGACACCGGTGAACGAAAAAAATACGTTAAAAGTTTTGAGAAATGAAATGCCCTGGATATTAATTCCTTGATTAACAAAGTGAAATTTGCTTTCAACTCTCTTTGTCCAATATGGAACCTTGCAGCATTTTGTCAGGAAGATAAGGTTAGTCTCAACAACACTAATGTAAAATCAGTGGTACTAAATGACTGGAAAACATGGACATGTAACTAATTGTATCACATCCAGACTGTAGTCCTACTATGTGGCAAGGAAACATGGACATGTAACTAATCGTATCACATCCAGACTGTAGACTTTCACCAAGATGTCTCCATCACATGTTTCTAAGAAAGTCACATCTAGATGACAACTAAAGATGGTTGTAGATGAAGACTAGCAACAATATCATGTAAAAAAAATTGCTACTGAAACCACCGTTGCAGGATCGTATAAAATGGTTTGGTAGAGGGGTTCATTAGGTGTCACTGCTGTGGTGGTCTTATGCTTCCGATGTAAAAATATGGAGACAATAAATAATAATTAAAAGAAGAAGAAACGTGTGTAACAGGATCTGAATGTGGAGCCAATAATAGTAACACTATAACCTGCCTGATTTGTCATAAGACATAACTAAGGAGGGTTGGTTATGAAGCCTGCTACATAGTCCCATAGAAACTATGAGCCACAAAAGTAGAAAAGATCCCATGTTAGAAGAAGAGCAACTAAGTGATGTCAGACTGGGAGCATGTTGTGAAAATTGACTAAGGAGGGTTTAGCTGCCCTATCCTGTAGAAACTGTAAACCATATACAAAAAATAAAAGAAGATTTTTATACACCATAGTAGAAGAGAAGTGACTGAGTCAGTCATTATAATAATATAATGATTGGGGACGAAGATGCGGCAGGGAATGAGCAGACAGCAGCAAGCGACTTATAGCTGGCTGCTTGCAACAGAGTCAGTGACCCATAACTGACCAAGATCTTATTCTGCCTCCAAGTGGTTGCCCTAGAAACGGACTGCAACCATGGAACCTTGCTAAGAGATTAGGGATCAGAGAGGAAAGGCAAAACCTGTCCCAAAGGCAGTGCTGAAATGGATTGTGTTGGGCCATAAGGCATAGATATTGCAGTCTCGCTGTAAACTACAACATCAAGTCACAAACATCCTTTTCAAGATAAACAATGAAGAAGTATATGATGATTGTATTGATGTAATGTTCATAGTTTATCTGTGTATTGATGTAATGCTTATAGTTTATCTGTGTATTGATCTAATGCTCATAACTTATCCGTGTATTGATGTAATGCTTATAACTTATCCGTGTATTGATGTAATGCTCATAACTGTATCCATGTATTGATGTAATGTTCATAACTTATCTGTGTATTGAAGTAATGCTCATAACTTATCCGTGTATTGATGTTATGCTTATAACGTATCCGTGTATTGATGTGATGCTCATAACTTATCTGTGTATTGATGTAATGCTCATAACTTATCCGTGTATTGATGTGATGCTCATAACTTATATGTGTATTGATGTAATGCTCATAACTTATACGTGGATTGATGTAATGCTCATAACTGTATCTGTGTATTGATGTAATGCTCATAGTTTATCCGTGTATTGATGTAATGCTCATAATTTATCTGGTTTATGATTCTTCTGTAAACGATGTGTTCCAATATCAATGATCTAAGTTTGATTTCCTGTGACTTGACCTTTAACCCTGATTAAACAGGCAGTGTCTGGCGTTATGTTAGAGCCAGCATGTCCTTGTCTGGTTATCTTCCGCCGTTGTGCGACCCGGCGGACGGCCACCTACTATTGGACGGAGGATATGTCAATAACTTGCCAGGTACTTGTATGTAAGGTATTGCCAATACCCACTCATGATGGCTGAATAATTAAAAAGGTTTTGTGTGAGAACAGTAACAGAAATGTAATGAACGATGTTTTAGCCTATAAAAGATTGTATCATTGACAAACCAAATGAAAACTGTACAACAGAAGACAGTGAATTTAAGCTAAACAAATATCAACATAAAGGTTATCAATTTTCTGATACAAATATTTCTTTTTCTGCTAGTTGTTTCTCTGTTTCTTTATTTAGTGCCCAAGATTCACATCCATAAAGCAGAATTGGTTGGTTCTATACAACACTGGTATTTTCTTTCTTACTTCCATTCCCAGAAGCTCGTCCATTCATTGTCCAAGATTCCATAATGGGTTACCTGACTGAGACAACAGTTTTAAATAGTGACTATACCCCAATTACTTAAGTTACCCGACTGAGACAACAGTTTTAAATAAGATCATACCCCAATTACTCAAGTTACTTGACTGAGACAAGTTTTAAATAGTGACTATACCCCAATTACTCAAGTTACCTGACTGAGACAACAGTTTTAAATAAGATCATACCCCAATTACTCAAGTTACCTGACTGAGACAACAGTTTTAAATAAGATCATACCCCAATTACTCAAGTTACCTGACTGAGACAAGTTTTAAATAGTGACTATACCCCAATTACTCATGTTACCTGACTGAGACAAGTTTTAAAAAGTGACTATACCCCAATTACTCAAGTTACCTGACTGAGACAAGTTTTAAAAAGTGACTATACCCCAATTACTTGAGTTACCTGACTGAGACAAGTTTTAAAAAGTGACTATACCCCAATTACTCAAGTTACCTGACTGAGACAACAGTTTTAAATAGTGACTATACCCCAATTACTCAAGTTACCTGACTGAGACAACAGTTTTAAATAGTGACTATACCCCAATTACCCAAGTTACCTGAGACAACAGTTTTAAATAGTGACTATACCCCAATTACCCAAGTTACCTGAGACAACAGTTTTAAATAGTGACTATACCCCAATTACTCAAGTTACCTGACTGAGACAACAGTTTTAAATAAGATCATACCCCAATTACTCAAGTTACCTGACTGAGACAAGTTTTCAATAGTGACTATACCCCAATTACTCAAGTTACCTGACTGAGACAACAGTTTTAAATAAGATCATACCCCAATTACTCAAGTTACTTGACTGAGACAAGTTTTAAATAGTGACTATACCCCAATTACTCAAGTTACCTGACTGAGACAACAGTTTTAAATAGTGACTATACCCCAATTACTCAAGTTACCTGACTGAGACAACAGTTTTAAATAG
Organism: Ariolimax columbianus; assembly: GCA_036924085.1. Taxonomy (NCBI): domain Eukaryota; kingdom Metazoa; phylum Mollusca; class Gastropoda; order Stylommatophora; family Arionidae; genus Ariolimax; species Ariolimax columbianus. The sequence continues at coordinate 23,071,628 of JAVGWX010000010.1, read as the reverse complement.
TGACTATAGCCCAATTACTCAAGTTACCTGACTGAGACAATAGTTTTAAATAAGATCATACTCCAATTACTCAAGTTACCCGACTGAGACCATAGTTTTAAATAGTGACTATACCCCAATTACTCAAGTTACCGACTGAGACAATAGTTGTAAATAAGATCATACCCCAAAATTGTAACAGTTACCTCACCGATAATTAACTCACTCATGCAATGGCTTCCCAATTCTCTCTGTCCGTGACCATGATTCATACAGTTCTCCATCTGTGGTTCATAATTTTAATTTATGCTCCTGTGTTTCTCAGGCCTGCCTCTCTTTCACCTTCCTTCTGAGGTCAATATCATGGTGGTGCTGATGGTGTCGGGTTCTTGTCTTAGCATATGGCCCATCCAATTCCAGCCTTGACCAGTTATAATGGTGCACACATCTTCTTGGTTACTCTGGGTAAGCAGTTTTTGGTTGGGGATTGTGTTAAACTAGAAAGTTTGAGGAATTTTCCTAGACATCTTGTGGAGAAAAATGTCAACTTGTTAAAGAATAAAGACAATGATTATCAGATTGATGAAATTCACTAAATGAAGCCAATCTAGAGTCTTGTTCTGTTCTGTTTTGTTCAATAGACTGCTGGTTGTACATACTGTCTCCCTCAGCAAATTGGGATGAGTGTTAATACTGATGGTTCCAATAGCCTTCTGGTCAGTTGCCTCTCCCTGTTCGACCCTTGATTGATTTCAAAATACTGCAGTCTGTGAATTGCCAATTCATCAGTTTCACTGTCATTTTCGACCTCACAATGTCATCTCTATCCGTATCCAAAGGTCCCGCTATTGGTGCATTAAGTTGAAGATGTCAATTGAACTCTAGGTCCCACTATTGGTGCATTAAGTTGGGGATGTCAGTTTAATCTAGGTCCCACTATTGATGATGCATTAAGTTGGGGATGTCAGTTGAATCTAGGTCCCACTATTGATGATGCATTAAGTTGGGGATGTCAGTTGAATCTAGGTCCCACTATTGGTGTATTAAGTTGAAGATGTCAGTTGAATCTAGGTTTCTACTATTGTTGCATTTAGTTGAAGATGTCAGTTGAATCTAGGTCTCACTATTGATGCATTAAGTTGGGGATGTCAGTTGAATCTATAATCTCAACATGTGGTATGAGTGGAGTATGCTTTTAAATTTATTCATCAAATAGTCGTCGTAAATAAAGGCCTATTTTTGTAATGTCGTAAGGTCAGTACACGTCTGCTATTGTTCTCACACAATACTATATTATAATATTGCTTGCTTTTCAGCTGCCAGGTACTTGTAGAGATGTCAACTGATTCAATTTATTTAAATAATTACCTGTCTAACTGTGCTGTGTTCCTTCCACTGCTTGACCCAGGAAGCTTATGGCACTATGTCCGAGCAAGCATGTCTCTTCATCCTTATCTTCCACCACTCTGTGACCCTAACGACGGCCATTTGCTGCTAGATGGCGCTTATGTCAATAATGTACCAGGTAGGACTTTCCCAAATTATAATCTTCTGCAGTGTCAGTTTTGTAGTGGCTTGCTGTCAACTTACCATTCATCTTCAGTTGTTTAGTTGACACTTACTTTTATTGGTGATTCCGTCCCACTGTGATTTGTGTTGAGTCACATCTTCTTCTCTTGTATGTATTCATCATTGACCCCTTGGTCGTCACTTAATCTCAAAGCTCAATATATCTGGTGACAGTACCTGCCACATCTTCAAAGCTCAATATATCTGGTGACAGTACCTGCCACATCTTCAAAGCTCAATATATCTGGTGACAGTACCTGCCACATCTTCAAAGCTCAATGTATCTGGTGACAGTACCTGCCACATCTTCAAAGCTCAATGTATCTGGTGACAGTACCTGCCACATCTTCAAAGCTCAATGTATCTGGTGACAGTACCTGCCACATCTTCAAAGCTCAATGTATCTGGTGACAGTACGTGCCACATCTTCAAAGCTCAATGTATCTGGTGACAGTACCTGTCACATCTTCAAAGCTCAATGTATCTGGTGACAGTACCTGCCACATCTTCAAAGCTCAATATATCTGGTGACAGTACCTGTCACATCTTCAAAGCTCAATATATCTGGTGACAGTACCTGCCACAAAACAGAAAGGGAAGGTTTAAGGTCGGCGGACAAGAGACTGGCAGCGCTATAAGTGGGAGAGCAATATCAAAAGATGGACTAATGTCAGTGGACTAATGTCAGTGGACTAATGTCAGTGGACTAATGTCAGTGGACTAATGTCAGTGGACTAATGTCAGTGGACTAATGTAATGGCGTTGACGATCTTTTGCTTCCTCAACACTTTGTCCTTTCAGTATTTCACCACTTCTGCATTGCAGATGCTTTTTGTTTTCCTATTCAGTTTCTCATACCATCCTATATATTTTTTCTCTATCTTCCTCTACCTCTCTTGCCTTCAATCTTTCCTGTTGTCATCAGTTTTTCCAGACCCTTCTTCCTGCGAATGTACCCAATGAACCATGTCTGTCTTCTTTTTTATTGTAATTATCAGTTATTTGTTAATATTGTTTTATTGTCATATATCTTCACCATATTTGTTAGTTCCTTCTTTCTTTTCTTTCTTTTTGCTTATCCTGTTATGCCTTTTAGCGTCAGATTATGAAGAGATCTCTAGAACGAGTCCGTCTGTGTGCCTCATGCACAGTAGCATTTACTGCCTCGGATATTTCTGTAAGCCCCCTTTTTTCGTGGTCTACCTTTGGCTTTGAATCCATTGTATCTAAATAGCATTGCTTGTGGGGGGGGGGGGGGGGGGGGGGGGGGGGGGGGGGGGGGGGGGGGGGGGTGGGGGGGGGGGTTAGTCTTGTTACGTGGCCAAACCAATTTAGTTGCTGTCTTTTAATGCATTCTAACACTGGTGTTGTTTCCCACTAGTCCCTGATGTCATCGTTTCTGATCATGTCTCTCCTTGTTACACCCAATATTTTTTGCAGGCATTTCATTTCTGCTGTTACAAGGTTGTTTTTCATTTGATGTTAGTGTCACTGCTTGAAATTAAGTATTGTTAATTGTCCAATGATCTGATTTGCCTCATTGCATCTTTGTTGGATTTCCGCTGTAATTTTTCCATCTGCTGATAACATGCTCCCCCTAAGTATGTGAAATCTTTCACCTGTTTGAGTTGGTGTCTATCAATGGCAATACTGTTGTCTCCGACTATTGTTGATATTTTTATAACCTGTTTTTTTTTCTACATTTACTTTCATGTTGTATTTATATATAATTGTAGTTCTGAAGTTGCTATGACTGCCTGATCGTCAGCAAAAAGAAGTTCATTTAAGAGTTCACCAATGTTGCAACCTTCATTTGGGTTGGCTGTTTTACAAATGTGGAATACATATGTAATGAACAACAAAGGGGATAGCACGCATCCTTGTATTCCTGATTTGATATGAAATTTTGCTGATAGTGCGGTTATTGTTCAAGCAGAGCATCGACTATTAATGTAAAGACTTTTGCACAGGTTAATTGGGTGATCGGTTACTCCATCTCTCTTTCGCTTTCTATCACCTAGAGATGCATAAGTCATTAACCAATCCTCACCAAGCCTTCTATCACTCAGGGGTGCATAGATCATCAACCAACCCTCACCAAGCCTTCTATCACCCAGAGGTGCATAGGTCATCAACCAACACATGCCAAGCAGCTCTGTCCTGTTCTATCACCCAGAGGTCATCAACCAAGCCTTCTATCACCCAGAGGTGCATAGGTCATCAACCAACCCTCATCAAGCATTCTATCACCCAGGGGTGCATAGGCCATCAACCAATCCTCACCAAGCCTTCTATCACCCAGAGGTGCATAGGCCATCAACCAACCCTCAATAAGCCTTCTATCACTCATGGGTGCATAGGTCATCAACCAACTGATGCCAAGCAGCTCTGTCCTGTTCTATCACCCAAAGGTGCATAGGTCATCAACCAACCCTCACCAAGCCTTCTATCACTCAGGGGTGCATAGGCCATCAACCAACCCTCACCAAACCTTCTATCACCCAGAGGTGCATAGGTCATCAACCAACCCTCACCAAGCCTTCTATCACTCAGGGGTGCATAGGTCATCAACCAACTCATGCCAAGCAGCTCTGTCCTGTTCTATCACCCAGAGGTGCATAGGCCATCAACCAACCCTGTCCTGTTCTATCACCCAGAGGTGCATAGGCCATCAACCAACCCTCGCCAAGCAGCTCTGTCCTGTGCATTCTTTTCCACTCAACTTTTTCCTGTTTTCTTTACTTCCGCCTTCAGATCTCGTCTCTATGCATTCCTTGGTCTGCCTATGCCTCTCCTTCCCTGGGGGTTCCATGACAGGGATTGCCGGGTGATATTGGTCTGGGGCTTTCTTAATGTATGGCTCATCCATCTCCACTTTCTTCCTAAGATTTCCTGTTCCAATTTACCTTGTCTCGCTCTCTCCCAGTTTGTTGTTTGTAACTTTGTCAAACCATTGACCTTGCAGTTTCCTGTCATTGGCTTTGGTCATCCTTCAGGTTTCCGCTGCATACACAGGACTGGCTTTGCATTTGAATTGACAATTTTTGTCTTCCTTCTTATTTTCTTGGAGTTCCATCTTGGTTTCAACATTCCGAATGCAACTTTTGCTATTGTATCCTTGTTTTTATATCCTCGTCTGTCCCCTCCTTCCTTGTTGATGATATTTCCTAGGTATGTAAATACCTCTATCTTTTCCAGTGGTGTTCCTCTCAGCCTGATTGGTTCTGTATTTGCTGCATTGATCCTAATTATTTTTGTCTTTTCCTCATAGATCTTCAAACCGACTTGTTTAGAGGTATGATCCAGTCTATCCAGTCTTCTTTGCATTTGGCTTTGGCTGTGGGACAGGAGGGCTACATAATCTTCTCAAAATCCAGGTTCTCCAGCTGTTTATTCAAGGTCCACTGGTTTCAATTTCTCTCATTTGTTGCTACTTTCATAATCCAGTCCATTGCCAGGATAAACACGAAAGGCAACAGTAGGCAACCCTGTCGTACCCCTGATTTGATTTTGAATGACTCTGTGAGTTGTCCTTTGTGTATAACTCTACATTGCATACTTTCATTACTTTCATACATCTGTCTAATTATGTTTGTGAGCTTTTGAGGAATTCCATAATGCCTCAGTAGTTTCTAGAGTATACCTCTGTCCAAACTGTCAAAAGCCTTTTCATAATCAACAAAATTGATGTACAAACTCAAATTCCATACCAATGATTGCTCCACAATTATCCACAAGGTGGCTATCTGGTCAATGCATGAGCTATTATGTCTGAAGCCCAGCTGCTCATCCCTTATCTTGTTATCAATTGCCTTTTTCAACCTTTCTAGTATTACTCTATTTAACACTGATAATATTATTCCTCTTTGGTTTTTGTATTCCTCTAAATCTCCCTTCTTAGGCAATTTCACCAAGTAGCCCTCTCTCTAATCTTTTGGTAAACTTTCTTGCTTCCAGGTGGTGTCTATCAAGTTATGGAGCATGTTAGTAGAGGATTCCACATCTGCATTTATGGTTTCCTGTGGTATCCCATCAGGTCCTGCTGCTTTTCTGTTCCTTAGAAACTCTATTGCCCTTCTAATCTCTTCTTTACTTGGATTATCACAGTTGATTGGCAGGGCCTCCTCTGCTGGTGGGTTGTCTGGTGCTGATCTATTCAAAAGCTCTTCAAAGTATTCTACCCATCTTTTATTCTGTTCTTCAAGGTTAGTTATCTTTTCCCCAAGTTTTTTTTTGATTGGTCTACCTTGTTGTTGATACTTTCCCGATAGTTTATTGGTAGCCTCAAATAGACCTTTCATATTTCCCTTTCCTGCAGCCTCTTCCGCTTCCTCGGCCAGACCATCAATGTAACGTCTTTTGTCCGCCTTGATGCTCTTTTTAACCTTCTTGTTGCCCTCTACATACTCTTTCTGTGCTGTGCTTTTTGCGGCTCTTGTTTTACTATTTAGTAAGGCCATTTTCTCATTTCGCCCCTTCTTGATCTTAGTGATTGTTTCTGCTGTTATCCATTCTGTATGCTGCCATTTCTTCATTCCTAGCACTTCCTCGCATGCAGTTTTCCATGTGCTTTGTTTTTTGTTCAGTTACTCCATAGTGTGCCAATATTTTTCATAGAAAATGTCAATCTACCCTGTAAAAAGCTTTTTCTTGAACTACAAACGCAACATACAGTTCCTGATCGTATCCAATTGTTTTCTCCATCAATTGTCAGAGTGTAAAAATTGCATCTAAATCCCATCTGAGTATCGTTGAGCTGAGGTTAGAGGATGTAGCGTAATATTTTTTTCTAAGATTTTACCAAATATTTTGCCAGTGTGGCTCGTGAGCGATATTCCTCTGTATTTTGTGCAGTCTCTTTTGCTACCTTTCTTTTTCCATGTTGGAATTATAATTGCATTTCTTCAATCTTCTGGCATTTCTTGTGTTGTCTTTACTAGGTTATACAATCTACCTAGACACAATATCCTTACCTCATTGGCTGCATTAATTAATTTAACAGGAATTTTGTCAGGCCCCGGACATATGTTGGGTGGAGCAGCTTGTAAAGCATATCTGATTTCTGAAATATGTCAATTATCCATCCTATATGGAGCATTGTTCGCAAGAACCATATTACTGTATCAATCATTCACCTCTTTGCTTAAATATGAAACTGGCCCCTCTTACAGCAAACCTGTTTTCAAATGTTTGCAATCATTCACTATTTCACTCCAATGTGATGCATATGTTTTAGCTGCAGCTGGTCCCTTACAGGAAACCTGTATCCGAACTTCTGCAGTGGCTGATTATCATGGCAAGGTTATTTTTACATTTTGAGGTTGCCAGGCCCAAGCACAACCCTATTTAGTCACTTAACTACGTGAGTAGAAGGTGACAGTGGTTATCTTCTTTTCATATTACACGCGTAAAATCTTTGCTGTTGTCAGTTATTTATGTTTGTTTATTCTTTGCTATAATTAACATCCATAAAGCAACATCGGATTTACATAACAATGTAGGATTCTCTTTCGTACTTCCATTGCCAGGAACACGTGTCTTATCTTCTTCTTCCTTATCACTTTGAGGTTCACACACCATCAACCAATCTTCTACTGGCAGTTTTGTTCTGTACAGTTTTCTCCAGTTCTGTCCAGCTTCTGTAGGTTCTCCTTGTTAAAATAACAGAGATCGACAAACAAGTTTCCGGGTTTGACTATTCTTCTTCTTTATCGTACGCTGTTTACAGCGATATTTACGTTGCACTGTTTTATTTTGTTAAGCCTGTGGCTCAGTGCATCCGATTTCAACAGGCGTTTCTGTAGGGTTGCCCTCCTTAGCCTTTGGCTGTCCCCAGCCTAACTGCAAGGCAGCAGTTGTTTTTTGGTCAGAGTTGTCTCTCTTAGGAAGTTGTCTTGCAGGACTATCGAGTCTTCCCTACTCGTGTCTATAGGGTTTGGCAATGATATGATATGATGGACTATGTACTAGTTTGTACTATCCCAGAAGAGAGGCAGTCCAGTGTGACTTTTTCCCAGGATCGTCACGTCCTGTCAGAAACGTAGCATATGCATGTGAGTGAGGTATCTCTTTGCTCCCTTTATTTTCTCGGCTCATCTGCAGTGATGGTACGCCTAGCATTCCCCGCCACCCGGGAGGTTGTCACAATAGGGCAGGAGGTGCAATGTCCGCTGGACTGCATCTCTTCTGCGTCCATTGGGATGACTGATGGCAGACAGAGGCAAAGAGCGAGGCAGGAGTGCATTTAACCAGGTGCATTTCTGCGGCTCGACCGGGCCGGGCTGAGACGCAAGCCCCAGCCATGTCGTAGCCTCCCATCACAGCGGTGCTGAGATTTAGGGTGGGATTCTGGCTTAGAGGCGTTCGGCCGTAGTCCCTCAGATGGTAGCTTCGTACCATTGGCTTATCAGCCAAGCACGTGGACCAAATGTCAGCGACCTGTGATTCTTCTCGAAAGAGTGCATTTGACCAGCGGACAAGCCTGGTCATGGCACAGAGATGTTGTTCGCCTGGTGTGCGGACATATGTCATGGTCAAGGGTTGAGTCTCAGCAGTTCGCAGTGAGGTAGCTGATCTACTGCTTAAGACACACCGACCGAGAACTAAGTCTTTTACTAGTGGTTTCATACCTCATCGCCGTAAGGGGTGAGTATCGCGCAGCTTCCCGCCCGCTTTGATCGGCGGACGGCAGAGATCTCTTTCTGCGGCTCGACCAGGTCGGGCTAAGACGCGAGCCCCAGGTCCCAACCATATCGTAGCCTCCCATCACCGTGGTGCGGAGATTTAGGGCAGGATTCCGGCTTAGAGGCGTTCGGCCGGTATCCCTCACATGGTAGCCTCGCGCCATTGGCTTATGGGCCTAGTACGTGGACAAATGTCTGCGACTCCTCTCGAATATTGAGGTTTGACTATTCCACATCATAGACTATGTTGAAGGATCTCTCTCTTTCAAGAACGGCTCGGTTAATGTTTTTGTAGCAGAAACGTTGTTACTTCACATTATCATATTATCCTCATCGTCAGTCCTGCAGATGTGTTGTATGCGAGATAGCCAACAATATCCTGTATGCTGCCCAATCTTTTACATCACTGTACCAATGCGAGTCTGGGTTTTTGGTCAGTCCATCTCGCCATCGCATAGGTGGACGACCCCATGGATGTGTACAGGCATATGGCCACCAAAATGTTGTTCTACATGCCCATCTGTTGTCAGGCATTTGTACCACATATCCAGCTCAACAATGTTTGCATGTTATCACTGCTTCCACAACGTCTCCAAATAAAGTTTATGTAGAATTTCTTTGTTTCGGATCAGTATCAAAATTTGTAGTATGCGCTGTTCCATTGCTCTCTGAGTGTCTCTGAGCTTCTCAGCATCTCTTTAGCGCGAGCTCCACAATTCACATCCGTAAATCTTTGCTGGAATAACCATGGGTTTGAAAGTGTGTGCTCTCGCCATGGTGTCTTTCATATCTTGAAGTATTGGCTTAATGGATTTAAAGTAACACCTAGCTGCTTTTCAAAATTTATAATTTCAAAATTTTGTGAATGAACCCCAAAGTGTTACAGGTTCGGAAAATTTGCCCCATGATCAACCCTTCTCCTTTTTATCCAGGCTTGGGGCTATCCATGGCAAAGTTGCCGATTGAATTGCTCAAACTATAATCTTTGTTATCGAAACTTTGTTTGCAAGGAGGCTGATAAGTGCTATGTGATATTTAATAAACCAGGCTAATATGTGATATGATAAATCAGGCTGCTATGTGATATGATAAATCAGGCTGCTATATGATAAATCAGGCTGCTGTGGTATATGATAAATCAGGCAAATATGTGTTAAGTGATATGATAAATCAGGCTGCTATGTGATATGATAAATCAGACAAATATGTGTTAAGTGATATGATAAATCAGGCTGCTATGTGTGTGATATGATCAATTTATCTAATTTTGTATCATGCTCTCAGCTGATGTTATGCATAGTCTCGGAGCCAAGTTTGTGTTTGCTGTTGACGTCGGCAGCCAAGACGAGACAGACCTCACAAACTACGGAGACTGCCTGTCTGGTTGGTGGTTGCTATGGAAACGATGGAACCCTTGGGCTAAGCCTGTTAGGGTATGACTTATTGAGCCCAGAAAGGGGAAGGTTACAGTAGATAGAATTCAATCAAAAAAGAGTAACCTTTCTTGGCTATTAGTTGTTCGAAGCTACTCGTACGGAGTTCTTCACTTTTGCTGAATTTTCTCTCGTAGTTTTGTCTCGGTTGTAGTGGCTCTTCTAATATCATGGAGTGTACTGAAAATGCTGAGCTTGGGTGCTCCTGGCTGTAGTGCACTGCTAGGCTTCTCATGAAGCTCCACACTATGGGGATCACAGTGTCAATCCCTACTTCAATTTTCAGGCCTCGATAACAGTTTGTTTCTAGATGTACTGCTTGGACATGAGGTGAGGTCTTGGTCAGTATGTTTCACCTGACCATGACATGAGATGAGGTCTTGACCACTATGTTTTTCCTGACCATGACGTGAGGTGAGGGTCAGTATGTTATGGGGGTCATGGTCAGTATGTTTCACCTGACCCTAATGTGATGTGGAATCTTGATTAATATGTTTCACTCAACCCAGATGGGGGGGATGTGGGGTGAGCCCTTGTTCAGTATGTGTCGTCTGACCCTGATGTCTGGTCGAGTTGTCTTGTTTTGAAGACTAACCAACTTAAGGCATTGCACATTCCGCTATTCACACTGACCAAAAGTCTGCTGAGTGTAAAGTAGCTTCTTGGTCTGAAAAAAAAGTTATAGAAACAATGCACCTTAAATGATACAGGAATACAAAAGGAAATAACTTGTGTTCTCAGAAATCAGAAGAGAAAACAATTAATCAAAGGAGGAGAGACGTGTGAACCTATCTGGGAGCTAACATTGACAGAGATGGAGGAAGAAACTAAGAACAGGTGTGATGGAGCTAACATTGACAGAGACGGAGGAACAAACTGAGAACAGGTGTGATGGAGCTAACATTGACAGAGACGGAGGAACAAACTGAGAACAGGTGTGATGGAGCTAACATTGACAGAGACGGAGGAACAAACTAAGAACAGGTGTGATGGAGCTAACATTGACAGTGACGGAGGAACAAACTGAGAACAGGTGTGATGGAGCTAACATTGACAGAGACATAGATCCTTCAGTATACTAAGTCAAGGTTTGTCCCATAGTAGTTAGACTACTGTCGAGGAATGTAGTTGTTAGAGACTTCAGTATACTAAGTCAAGGTTTGTCCCATAGTAGTTAGACTACTGTCGTGGAATGTAGTTGTTAGAGACTTCAGTATACTAAGTCAAGGTTTGTCCCATAGTAGTTAGACTACTGTCGTGGAATGTAGTTGTTAGAGACTTCAGTATACTAAGTCAAGGTTTGTCCCATAGTAGTTAGACTACTGTCGTGGAATGTAGTTGTTAGAGACTTCAGTATACTAAGTCAAGGTTTGTCCCATAGTAGTTAGACTACTGTCGTGGAATGTAGTTGTTAGAGACTTCAGTATACTAAGTCAAGGTTTGTCCCATAGTAGTTAGACTACTGTCGTGGAATGTAATTGTTAGATCCTTCAGTATACTATGCCACAGCGTGTAAGAGGTAGAGTGGCCAGTTCCTTTTCTCACTGCTTTTTACCTCCCTAGTCATGTGTCGAGTACCTATTTTTACTTGGAATAAACATATTGGAAATGCAGAAGGGAAGGCCCGAAGAAGACTAGGCCTGCTCAGAAAATTTGCGGGCACCAACTGGGGAGCAAACGAAAGAATCCTTAAGAAAGTGTACAATGAAGTAATAGGACCTCACTTGGAGTTTGGATCTACAGCTTGGTCATCAGCTGCCAATACACACCTGCAGTCATTGGACAAGGTGCAAAACCAAGCCATCAGGCTCATTACAGAAGCCATGAAAACTATGCCGATTTTATAGATGCAGAAAGTTACTGGATTACAGACACTGTCCCATAGAAGAGACACAAAAAGTATGATCCAGATGGACAAGTACAACAGTATGCTACATCACCTAATGAAGGCAAGACTAGAAGATTTGGCTTTGGGTCGTCTTAAACGAGACAACTTTGTACACTGGGGAAAGCGACTTAGAAGACAGCACCACTTGAAGATAACACCACTTGAAGACAGCACCACTTGAAGATAACACCACTTGAAGATAACACCACTTGAAGACAGCACCACTTGAAGATAACACCACTTGAAGATAACACAGCTGAAGCCCACCTTATACCCAATACCATGGGAAGAGGACAAAGAAACCATACAAATAAATACATCAGTCACTGGTCTCACGGCTACAACGAGCTGCAAATGTGAACTGCTACACTGAGTATGATCTAAGAAAACTATCCTAAACAATCGTGGATACATATCCACGCAGATGGATCAGCAACAAAAGAATGGAGGTGCTGATATCTTTATAACATACCCTGAGGACCATTGTGAAACAATGAGTGTTCCCACTGGTAAATTCTGCTCCAACTATACAGCTGAGGTTCAAGCTCCCTAACAGGCTGAGGTTCAAGCTCTCAAACAGGCTGAGGTTCAAGCTCTCAAACAGGCTGAGGTTCAAGCTCTCAAACAGGCTGAGGTTCAAGCTCTCAAACAGGCTGAGGTTCAAGCTCCCTAACAGGCTGAGGTTCAAGCTCTCAAACAGGCTGAGGTTCAAGCTCCCAAACAGGCTGAGGTTCAAGCTCCCTAACAGGCTGAGGTTCAAGCTCCCTAACAGGCTGAGGTTCAAGCTCTCAAACAGGCTGAGGTTCAAGCTCTCAAACAGGCTGAGGTTCAAGCTCTCAAACAGGCTGAGGTTCAAGCTCTCAAACAGGCTGAGGTTCAAGCTCTCAAACAGGCTGAGGTTCAAGCTCCCTAACAGGCTGAGGTTCAAGCTCCCTAACAGGCTGAGGTTCAAGCTCCCTAACAGGCTGAGGTTCAAGCTCTCAAACAGGCTGAGGTTCAAGCTCTCAAACAGGCTGAGGTTCAAGCTCTCAAACAGGCTGAGGTTCAAGCTCTCAAACAGGCTGAGGTTCAAGCTCTCAAACAGGCTGAGGTTCAAGCTCTCAAACAGGCTGAGGTTCAAGCTCTCAAACAGGCTGAGGTTCAAGCTCTCAAACAGGCTGAGGTTCAAGCTCCCTAACAGGCTGAGGTTCAAGCTCTCAAACAGGCTGAGGTTCAAGCTCTCAAACAGGCTGAGGTTCAAGCTCTCAAACAGGCTGAGGTTCAAGCTCCCTAACAGGCTGAGGTTCAAGCTCTCAAACAGGCTGAGGTTCAAGCTCTCAAACAGGCTGAGGTTCAAGCTCCCTAACAGGCTGAGGTTCAAGCTCCCTAACAGGCTGAGGTTCAAGCTCCCTAATAGGCTGAGGTTCAAGCTCTCAAACAGGCTGAGGTTCAAGCTCTCAAACAGGCTGAGGTTCAAGCTCTCAAACAGGCTGAGGTTCAAGCTCTCAAACAGGCTGAGGTTCAAGCTCTCAAACAGGCTGAGGTTCAAGCTCTCAAACAGGCTGAGGTTCAAGCTCCCTAACAGGCTGAGGTTCAAGCTCCCTAACAGGCTGAGGTTCAAGCTCCCTAACAGGCTGAGGTTCAAGCTCCCTAACAGGCTGAGGTTCAAGCTCTCAAACAGGCTGAGGTTCAAGCTCCCTAACAGGCTGAGGTTCAAGCTCCCTAACAGGCTGCCAACATGATCCAGACCAGCAATTCTGATTGCCCCCAAGTAGTCATCTTTACAGACTCATTATCTGGGCTTCAAGCTCTTAAGGGTGGTAAACTCTCACTTCTGAGGAGTGAACTGGGTAGGGTAGCTGCTGGAAAGCAAACTTTAATCCAGTGGCTGCCATCCCACTGTGACATGCCTGGAAATGAGAGAGCAGATGGGCTTGCAAGGAGGAGAGGAGAATGTGAACAAGAAGACAGCGAAATCACATACTTGGAGGAAAAGAGAGTTGTCTAGGCTATAAGAAGAGAACAGAACCAACCCAATGATGGCTCCACCACCCTTGACCGGCAAGGGCAGACTATCATTCTTCGCCTCAGGACTGGGCACAATAGGCTGAATAAACACATGTACAGGCTTCGTCTGTCTGCTTCACCGCTGTGTGCATGTAAGACAGGCGAACAAACTACCGATCGTGTTTTGCAGGACTGTCCTCTGTATGGTCAGTTAAGGAGGATGCACTGGCCAAATGATTCGACACTACAATCAAAGCTGTATGGAGCTAAAGAGCAACTGCAGTCAACGGTCAAGTTAATCGCGGAAACTTGCCTGATGGTGTAAACATCTATGATGTGATCACTAGAAGAAGAAGAAGGTGGTACCTATTTACAACTGGACCGACTTGAGCTGAATGCGTTGTGTCATAGTTTACAGCTTGACTGTGATATTTGCATATTTCAGTCCAACACATCCGACTTCAGCAGGAATTTTTGAGAACCAGGTTAGCCTTCCCTCTTCGGTTCCTTTCTCCTTGGCCAGTCTGCTCTATTGCTGCCTTTTGTCCACCAGAATCACCGCACAGAGGTGTAGAAGGGTCTTGGCAGTTCTGATTTGCTGGCCTTGACACTAGCAGTCATCTATGGGTCGCCACCACTGCAGCTCATGCACTTTTCAGCATCTTGATCCCAAAATGAGTCTCATAGCAGACATTGCTGTCAGGAATGAAGTGTTAAATTAAAGTAATTGGTGTCTGATTACTGTTAAGGGGGTCTCTATGGCAAATTGGTCAATCCGTTTGCCTTGTGTTCAGACGGTCAGGGTTCGAATTCGAGCTGCAACAGTTTGTTTCATTTTGGCAATTTTTCCTAACGTCCCTGGGTTCATAGCTGGAGCTACGGAGTTTGTGCCTTGCACAATGCTCTTGACAGGCGGAATACTGTTCTGCGGCGAGAGACCGAGATATATGGGGAAACCCGCGGCGATGAAGTTGAGCCCTCGCCTTTAAACTTTTTTTCAACCTTTTGTTAATGAATAAGAGGCAACAAAGAAGGGAACTTGTCATCTTGCCTCATAAAATACTGAGACCTAATACAATCAAGTCTCTAACACTTCATCCCTGCCAACAGTGTCTGCTGTAGGACTAGTTTTACATTACCTTTTGTTGTTCTCCATGTTTGCCATGTGCATACACACTATTGTTATAAATGTGCTGATGAGGTCTTCGGCTGCTTTTACAGGTGCCCGACATGACTGAAATTCAATCTCGTTTGGCTTATGTGTCGTGTGTTCGGCAGTTGGAAGTTGTGAAAAACTCTGACTACTGCGACTACATTAGGCCACCGATAGACAAGTATGCCACGTTGCAATTTGGCAGCTATGATGAAATTGCAGTAAGTGAATATTTCCTAATTATTATCGTCATCTTTCTTTAAATAGTTTTTCATCAACCTGAGCTGCAATGTATCATGGGGAGCAGAAGTTTTCTTACCTTGAATTAAGTGTGATGTGATTTTTGTTGTAAGCTCATGAGGTCAGAAGTTTTCTTATCTTGAATTAAGTGTGATGTGATTTTTGTTGTAAGCTCATGGGGAGCAGAAGTTTTCTTACCTTGAATTAAGTGTGATGTGATTTTTGTTGTAAGCTCATGGGGAGCAGAAGTTTTCTTATCTTGAATTAAGTGTGATGTGATTTTTGTTGAAAGCTCATGGGGAGCAGAAGTTTTCTTACCTTGAATTAAGTGTGATGTGATTTTTGTTGTAAGCTCATGGGGAGCAGAAGTTTTCTTACCTTGAATTAAGTGTGATGTGATTTTTGTTGTAAGCTCATGAGGTCAGAAGTTTTCTTATCTTGAATTAAGTGTGATGTGATTTTTGTTGTAAGCTCATGGGGAGCAGAAGTTTTCTTACCTTGAATTAAGTGTGATGTGATTTTTGTTGTAAGCTCATGGGGAGCAGAAGTTTTCTTATCTTGAATTAAGTGTGATGTGATTTTTGTTGTAAGCTCATGGGGAGCAGAAGTTTTCTTACCTTGAATTAAGTGTGATGTGATTTTTGTTGTAAGCTCATGAGGTCAGAAGTTTTCTTATCTTGAATTAAGTGTGATGTGATTTTTGTTGTAAGCTCATGGGGAGCAGAAGTTTTCTTACCTTGAATTAAGTGTGATGTGATTTTTGTTGTAAGCTCATGGGGAGCAGAAGTTTTCTTACCTTGAATTAAGTGTGATGTGATTTTTGTTGTAAGCTCATGGGGAGCAGAAGTTTTCTTACCTTGAATTAAGTGTGATGTGATTTTTGTTGTAAGCTCATGGGGAGCAGAAGTTTTCTTACCTTGAATTAAGTGTGATGGGATTTTTGTTTAAAGTTTAAGTGTGGAATAAACACTGATTAGTTATCTGTTGATTTTAGCAATAAGAATAAACACAATGATTAATTAGTTAACTGTTGATGTTAGCAATAAGAATAAACATCATGATGATAGTTAGATTGATAACCAGCCTAATATTATTTTCCATGGAGAGAATGTTGCCAAGTTAAATATTGGACAGAAAAATGTTGAAAGCAAATCTGGTTTTTGATAGTCCTGACAACAACTGACACAATACACTTGGCCCAAGAAAGACACCTTCTGCTCGCCATGGGCTTACAACAAACAACCAAGAGTTAACTCATCAAGATGTTTATATTCATTGCTAATGTCAAGTGTTAATTTGTCAAGATGTTTATATTCATTGCTAATGTCAACTGTTAATTTGTCAAGATGTTTATATTCATTGCTAATGTCAAGTGTTAATTTGTCAAGATGTTTATATTCATTGCTAATGTCAAGTGTTAACTTGTCAAGATGTTTATATTCATTGCTAATGTCAAGTGTTAACTCGTCATGAGTAGCCTCGATCAACAACAACACTCCCATTGCTTAAGCATTTGTTAAGTTTGATAGGGCTTATGAATAAAAGCCTCTTACTCCTGCAGTCGATGTGCACTGCACAAAACTAGGTTTTTAATTTACCTCCAATAGAGAAAAAAAACCAATGCTTTTTTAAGATGTCGAACACATGTCCTTGTGGTCAAAAGATGGGACATTAATGTAAAATCAGTTCTATTATATGACTCGTAAAGGTTGTATGTAAGTAAAAGTCTCACATACAGATTGTAGATCTTCACTTAAGGATGCTTCTGTCACATACTAAATGTTGGAAGACCAAATGTGATCATAAATACCTGTCACACGTGACCCGACTTCCAAGTGCTTGAGTGGCATTAGTTTGCATTCTCATCAGAGGGAGACGTGTTGCTTCAACACCAAGCTGACGTTCTGGACAACACGTCGTGACTCATGTGTTACCTTGGCCTGACAACCACAGTAACAGAACCACTGTTGTCTGTCATAGGCACAAACACAGTTGCAGCCGCCAAGTTTCTGACAACCATCGACGAAGAAGAATAACCAGCAGATCTGATCACTGTAGACATCTTCTTTACATTGAGACAAAACAAGAGGCTCAGAAGACATCCACATTGTGTAAGCTGAGAGGTGGAACATAAGACCATCAGACGAGCGAGGACAGAGAGATTAGGACGGAGACAAAGTAGCTAGACAGCATTATATCAACGTACAGATATACAGACAGTGAATAAAACAATTGTTAGATTCCGATCAAGTGATTAGAACTCTGGATAATTTTAGTGCAAGATAAAGACCTGTGCTAATTGCTCGAAACTCTTGAAAGTCGTTGTAGTTAGTTAGAGAAGTGTTGAGAACACAACTCTTGAAAGTCATTATAGTTAGAGAAGTGTTGATAACGCAACTCTTGAAAGTCATTATAGTTAGTTAGAGAAGTGTTGAGAACACAACTCTTGAAAGTCATTATAGTTAGTTAGAGAAGTGTTGAGAACACAACTCTTGAAAGTCATTATAGTTAGAGAAGTGTTGATAACGCAACTCTTGAAAGTCATTATAGTTAGTTAGAGAAGTGTTGAGAACACAACTCTTGAAAGTCATTATAGTTAGTTAGAGAAGTGTTGAGAACGAAACTCTTGAAAGTCATTATAGTTAGAGAAGTGTTGATAACGCAACTCTTGAAAGTCATTATAGTTAGAGAAGTGTTGAGAACACAACTCTTGAAAGTCATTATAGTTAGTTAGAGAAGTGTTGAGAACACAACTCTTGAAAGTCATTATAGTTAGTTAGAGAAGTGTTGAGAACACAACTCTTGAAAGTCATTATAGTTAGTTAGAGAAGTGTTGAGAACGAAACTCTTGAAAGTCATTATAGTTAGTTAGAGAAGTGTTGAGAACACAACTCTTGAAAGTCATTATAGTTAGTTAGAGAAGTGTTGAGAACACAACTCTTGAAAGTCATTATAGTTAGTTAGAGAAGTGTTGAGAACGAAACTCTTGAAAGTCATTATAGTTAGAGAAGTGTTGAGAACGCAACTCTTGAAAGTCATTATAGTTAGTTAGAGAAGTGTTGATAACGAAACTCTTGAAAGTCGTTATAGTTAGTTAGAGAAGTGTTGAGAACGCAACTCTTGAAAGTCATTATAGTTAGATAAGTGTTGAGAACGCAACTCTTGAAAGTCATTATAGTTAGTTAGAGAAGTGTTGAGAACACAACTCTTGAAAGTCATTATAGTTAGTTAGAGAAGTGTTGAGAACGAAACTCTTGAAAGTCATTATAGTTAGAGAAGTGTTGATAACAAAACTCTTGAAAGTCATTATAGTTAGTTAGAGAAGTGTTGAGAACACAACTCTTGAAAGTCATTATAGTTAGTTAGAGAAGTGTTGAGAACGCAACTCTTGAAAGTCATTATAGTTAGTTAGAGAAGTGTTGATAACAAAACTCTTGAAAGTCATTATAGTTAGAGAAGTGTTGAGAACACAACTCTTGAAAGTCATTATAGTTAGTTAGAGAAGTGTTGAGAACACAACTCTTGAAAGTCATTATAGTTAGTTAGAGAAGTGTTGAGAACACAACTCTTGAAAGTCATTATAGTTAGTTAGAGAAGTGTTGATAACAAAACTCTTGAAAGTCATTATAGTTAGTTAGAGAAGTGTTGATAACAAAACTCTTGAAAGTCATTATAGTTAGTTAGAGAAGTGTTGATAACGCAACTCTTGAAAGTCATTATAGTTAGAGAAGTGTTGATAACAAAACTCTTGAAAGTCATTATAGTTAGTTAGAGAAGTGTTGAGAACGCAACTCTTGAAAGTCATTATAGTTAGAGAAGTGTTGATAACAAAACTCTTGAAAGTCATTATAGTTAGTTAGAGAAGTGTTGAGAACGCAACTCTTGAAAGTCATTATAGTTAGTTAGAGAAGTGTTGAGAACACAACTCTTGAAAGTCATTATAGTTAGTTAGAGAAGTGTTGAGAACACAACTCTTGAAAGTCATTATAGTTAGAGAAGTGTTGAGAACACAACTCTTGAAAGTCATTATAGTTAGAGAAGTGTTGAGAACGCAACTCTTGAAAGTCATTATAGTTAGTTAGAGAAGTGTTGAGAACACAACTCTTGAAAGTCATTATAGTTAGAGAAGTGTTGAGAACGCAACTCTTGAAAGTCATTATAGTTAGTTAGAGAAGTGTTGAGAACGCAACTCTTGAAAGTCATTATAGTTAGTTAGAGAAGTGTTGAGAACGCAACTCTTGAAAGTCATTATAGTTAGTTAGAGAAGTGTTGAGAACACAACTCTTGAAAGTCATTATAGTTAGAGAAGTGTTGAGAACACAACTCTTGAAAGTCATTATAGTTAGTTAGAGAAGTGTTGAGAACACAACTCTTGAAAGTCATTATAGTTAGAGAAGTGTTGAGAACACAACTCTTGAAAGTCGTTATAGTTAGAGAAGTGTTGAGAACAAAACTCTTGAAAGTCATTATAGTTAGTTAGAGAAGTGTTGAGAACACAACTCTTGAAAGTCATTATAGTTAGAGAAGTGTTGATAACAAAACTCTTGAAAGTCATTATAGTTAGTTAGAGAAGTGTTGAGAACACAACTCTTGAAAGTCATTATAGTTAGTTAGAGAAGTGTTGAGAACGCAACTCTTGAAAGTCGTTATAGTTAGAGAAGTGTTGATAACGAAACTCTTGAAAGTCGTTATAGTTAGTTAGAGAAGTGTTGAGAACGCAACTCTTGAAAGTCATTATAGTTAGTTAGAGAAGTGTTGAGAACACAACTCTTGAAAGTCATTATAGTTACAGAAGTGTTGAGAACACAACTCTTGAAAGTCGTTATAGTTAGAGAAGTGTTGAGAACACAACTCTTGAAAGTCATTATAGTTAGTTAGAGAAGTGTTGAGAACACAACTCTTGAAAGTCATTATAGTTAGTTAGAGAAGTGTTGAGAACGCAACTCTTGAAAGTCATTATAGTTAGTTAGAGAAGTGTTGAGAACGCAACTCTTGAAAGTCATTATAGTTAGTTAGAGAAGTGTTGAGAACACAACTCTTGAAAGTCATTATAGTTAGAGAAGTGTTGAGAACACAACTCTTGAAAGTCATTATAGTTAGTTAGAGAAGTGTTGAGAACACAACTCTTGAAAGTCATTATAGTTAGAGAAGTGTTGAGAACACAACTCTTGAAAGTCATTATAGTTAGTTAGAGAAGTGTTGAGAACACAACTCTTGAAAGTCATTATAGTTAGAGAAGTGTTGAGAACACAACTCTTGAAAGTCGTTATAGTTAGAGAAGTGTTGAGAACAAAACTCTTGAAAGTCATTATAGTTAGTTAGAGAAGTGTTGAGAACACAACTCTTGAAAGTCATTATAGTTAGAGAAGTGTTGATAACAAAACTCTTGAAAGTCATTATAGTTAGTTAGAGAAGTGTTGAGAACACAACTCTTGAAAGTCATTATAGTTAGTTAGAGAAGTGTTGAGAACGCAACTCTTGAAAGTCGTTATAGTTAGAGAAGTGTTGATAACGAAACTCTTGAAAGTCGTTATAGTTAGTTAGAGAAGTGTTGAGAACGCAACTCTTGAAAGTCATTATAGTTAGTTAGAGAAGTGTTGAGAACACAACTCTTGAAAGTCATTATAGTTAGAGAAGTGTTGAGAACACAACTCTTGAAAGTCGTTATAGTTAGAGAAGTGTTGAGAACAAAACTCTTGAAAGTCATTATAGTTAGTTAGAGAAGTGTTGAGAACACAACTCTTGAAAGTCATTATAGTTAGTTAGAGAAGTGTTGAGAACGCAACTCTTGAAAGTCGTTATAGTTAGAGAAGTGTTGATAACGAAACTCTTGAAAGTCGTTATAGTTAGTTAGAGAAGTGTTGAGAACGCAACTCTTGAAAGTCATTATAGTTAGAGAAGTGTTGAGAACACAACTCTTGAAAGTCATTATAGTTAGAGAAGTGTTGAGAACGCAACTCTTGAAAGTCATTATAGTTAGTTAGAGAAGTGTTGAGAACACAACTCTTGAAAGTCATTATAGTTAGAGAAGTGTTGAGAACGCAACTCTTGAAAGTCATTATAGTTAGTTAGAGAAGTGTTGAGAACGCAACTCTTGAAAGTCATTATAGTTAGTTAGAGAAGTGTTGAGAACGCAACTCTTGAAAGTCATTATAGTTAGTTAGAGAAGTGTTGAGAACACAACTCTTGAAAGTCATTATAGTTAGAGAAGTGTTGAGAACACAACTCTTGAAAGTCATTATAGTTAGTTAGAGAAGTGTTGAGAACACAACTCTTGAAAGTCATTATAGTTAGAGAAGTGTTGAGAACACAACTCTTGAAAGTCGTTATAGTTAGAGAAGTGTTGAGAACAAAACTCTTGAAAGTCATTATAGTTAGTTAGAGAAGTGTTGAGAACACAACTCTTGAAAGTCATTATAGTTAGAGAAGTGTTGATAACAAAACTCTTGAAAGTCATTATAGTTAGTTAGAGAAGTGTTGAGAACACAACTCTTGAAAGTCATTATAGTTAGTTAGAGAAGTGTTGAGAACGCAACTCTTGAAAGTCGTTATAGTTAGAGAAGTGTTGATAACGAAACTCTTGAAAGTCGTTATAGTTAGTTAGAGAAGTGTTGAGAACGCAACTCTTGAAAGTCATTATAGTTAGTTAGAGAAGTGTTGAGAACACAACTCTTGAAAGTCATTATAGTTAGAGAAGTGTTGAGAACACAACTCTTGAAAGTCGTTATAGTTAGAGAAGTGTTGAGAACACAACTCTTGAAAGTCATTATAGTTAGTTAGAGAAGTGTTGAGAACACAACTCTTGAAAGTCATTATAGTTAGTTAGAGAAGTGTTGAGAACGCAACTCTTGAAAGTCATTATAGTTAGTTAGAGAAGTGTTGAGAACGCAACTCTTGAAAGTCATTATAGTTAGTTAGAGAAGTGTTGAGAACACAACTCTTGAAAGTCATTATAGTTAGAGAAGTGTTGAGAACACAACTCTTGAAAGTCATTATAGTTAGTTAGAGAAGTGTTGAGAACACAACTCTTGAAAGTCATTATAGTTAGAGAAGTGTTGAGAACACAACTCTTGAAAGTCGTTATAGTTAGAGAAGTGTTGAGAACAAAACTCTTGAAAGTCATTATAGTTAGTTAGAGAAGTGTTGAGAACACAACTCTTGAAAGTCATTATAGTTAGAGAAGTGTTGATAACAAAACTCTTGAAAGTCATTATAGTTAGTTAGAGAAGTGTTGAGAACACAACTCTTGAAAGTCATTATAGTTAGTTAGAGAAGTGTTGAGAACGCAACTCTTGAAAGTCGTTATAGTTAGAGAAGTGTTGATAACGAAACTCTTGAAAGTCGTTATAGTTAGTTAGAGAAGTGTTGAGAACGCAACTCTTGAAAGTCATTATAGTTAGTTAGAGAAGTGTTGAGAACACAACTCTTGAAAGTCATTATAGTTAGAGAAGTGTTGAGAACACAACTCTTGAAAGTCGTTATAGTTAGAGAAGTGTTGAGAACAAAACTCTTGAAAGTCATTATAGTTAGTTAGAGAAGTGTTGAGAACACAACTCTTGAAAGTCATTATAGTTAGTTAGAGAAGTGTTGAGAACGCAACTCTTGAAAGTCATTATAGTTAGTTAGAGAAGTGTTGAGAACGCAACTCTTGAAAGTCATTATAGTTAGTTAGAGAAGTGTTGAGAACACAACTCTTGAAAGTCATTATAGTTAGAGAAGTGTTGAGAACACAACTCTTGAAAGTCATTATAGTTAGTTAGAGAAGTGTTGAGAACACAACTCTTGAAAGTCATTATAGTTAGAGAAGTGTTGAGAACACAACTCTTGAAAGTCGTTATAGTTAGAGAAGTGTTGAGAACAAAACTCTTGAAAGTCATTATAGTTAGTTAGAGAAGTGTTGAGAACACAACTCTTGAAAGTCATTATAGTTAGAGAAGTGTTGATAACAAAACTCTTGAAAGTCATTATAGTTAGTTAGAGAAGTGTTGAGAACACAACTCTTGAAAGTCATTATAGTTAGTTAGAGAAGTGTTGAGAACGCAACTCTTGAAAGTCGTTATAGTTAGAGAAGTGTTGATAACGAAACTCTTGAAAGTCGTTATAGTTAGTTAGAGAAGTGTTGAGAACGCAACTCTTGAAAGTCATTATAGTTAGTTAGAGAAGTGTTGAGAACACAACTCTTGAAAGTCATTATAGTTAGAGAAGTGTTGAGAACACAACTCTTGAAAGTCGTTATAGTTAGAGAAGTGTTGAGAACAAAACTCTTGAAAGTCATTATAGTTAGTTAGAGAAGTGTTGAGAACACAACTCTTGAAAGTCATTATAGTTAGTTAGAGAAGTGTTGAGAACGCAACTCTTGAAAGTCGTTATAGTTAGAGAAGTGTTGATAACGAAACTCTTGAAAGTCGTTATAGTTAGTTAGAGAAGTGTTGAGAACGCAACTCTTGAAAGTCATTATAGTTAGAGAAGTGTTGATAACGAAACTCTTGAAAGTCGTTATAGTTAGTTAGAGAAGTGTTGAGAACGAAACTCTTGAAAGTCGTTATAGTTAGTTAGAGAAGTGTTGAGAACGCAACTCTTGAAAGTCATTATAGTTAGAGAAGTGTTGATAACGAAACTCTTGAAAGTCGTTATAGTTAGTTAGAGAAGTGTTGAGAACGAAACTCTTGAAAGTCATTATAGTTAGTTAGAGAAGTGTTGAGAACGCAACTCTTGAAAGTCATTATAGTTAGTTAGAGAAGTGTTGAGAACACAACTCTTGAAAGTCATTATAGTTAGAGAAGTGTTGAGAACACAACTTTTGAAAGTCATTATAGTTAGTTAGAGAAGTGTTGAGAACACAACTCTTGAAAGTCGTTATAGTTAGAGAAGTGTTGAGAACAAAACTCTTGAAAGTCATTATAGTTAGTTAGAGAAGTGTTGAGAACACAACTCTTGAAAGTCATTATAGTTAGAGAAGTGTTGATAACAAAACTCTTGAAAGTCATTATAGTTAGTTAGAGAAGTGTTGAGAACACAACTCTTGAAAGTCATTATAGTTAGTTAGAGAAGTGTTGAGAACGCAACTCTTGAAAGTCGTTATAGTTAGAGAAGTGTTGATAACGAAACTCTTGAAAGTCGTTATAGTTAGTTAGAGAAGTGTTGAGAACGCAACTCTTGAAAGTCATTATAGTTAGTTAGAGAAGTGTTGAGAACACAACTCTTGAAAGTCATTATAGTTAGAGAAGTGTTGAGAACACAACTCTTGAAAGTCGTTATAGTTAGAGAAGTGTTGAGAACAAAACTCTTGAAAGTCATTATAGTTAGTTAGAGAAGTGTTGAGAACACAACTCTTGAAAGTCATTATAGTTAGTTAGAGAAGTGTTGAGAACGCAACTCTTGAAAGTCATTATAGTTAGTTAGAGAAGTGTTGAGAACGCAACTCTTGAAAGTCATTATAGTTAGTTAGAGAAGTGTTGAGAACACAACTCTTGAAAGTCATTATAGTTAGAGAAGTGTTGAGAACACAACTCTTGAAAGTCATTATAGTTAGTTAGAGAAGTGTTGAGAACACAACTCTTGAAAGTCATTATAGTTAGAGAAGTGTTGAGAACACAACTCTTGAAAGTCGTTATAGTTAGAGAAGTGTTGAGAACAAAACTCTTGAAAGTCATTATAGTTAGTTAGAGAAGTGTTGAGAACACAACTCTTGAAAGTCATTATAGTTAGAGAAGTGTTGATAACAAAACTCTTGAAAGTCATTATAGTTAGTTAGAGAAGTGTTGAGAACACAACTCTTGAAAGTCATTATAGTTAGTTAGAGAAGTGTTGAGAACGCAACTCTTGAAAGTCGTTATAGTTAGAGAAGTGTTGATAACGAAACTCTTGAAAGTCGTTATAGTTAGTTAGAGAAGTGTTGAGAACGCAACTCTTGAAAGTCATTATAGTTAGTTAGAGAAGTGTTGAGAACACAACTCTTGAAAGTCATTATAGTTAGAGAAGTGTTGAGAACACAACTCTTGAAAGTCGTTATAGTTAGAGAAGTGTTGAGAACAAAACTCTTGAAAGTCATTATAGTTAGTTAGAGAAGTGTTGAGAACACAACTCTTGAAAGTCATTATAGTTAGTTAGAGAAGTGTTGAGAACGCAACTCTTGAAAGTCGTTATAGTTAGAGAAGTGTTGATAACGAAACTCTTGAAAGTCGTTATAGTTAGTTAGAGAAGTGTTGAGAACGCAACTCTTGAAAGTCATTATAGTTAGTTAGAGAAGTGTTGAGAACGCAACTCTTGAAAGTCATTATAGTTAGTTAGAGAAGTGTTGAGAACACAACTCTTGAAAGTCATTATAGTTAGAGAAGTGTTGAGAACACAACTCTTGAAAGTCATTATAGTTAGTTAGAGAAGTGTTGAGAACACAACTCTTGAAAGTCATTATAGTTAGAGAAGTGTTGAGAACACAACTCTTGAAAGTCGTTATAGTTAGAGAAGTGTTGAGAACAAAACTCTTGAAAGTCATTATAGTTAGTTAGAGAAGTGTTGAGAACACAACTCTTGAAAGTCATTATAGTTAGAGAAGTGTTGATAACAAAACTCTTGAAAGTCATTATAGTTAGTTAGAGAAGTGTTGAGAACACAACTCTTGAAAGTCATTATAGTTAGTTAGAGAAGTGTTGAGAACGCAACTCTTGAAAGTCGTTATAGTTAGAGAAGTGTTGATAACGAAACTCTTGAAAGTCGTTATAGTTAGTTAGAGAAGTGTTGAGAACGCAACTCTTGAAAGTCATTATAGTTAGTTAGAGAAGTGTTGAGAACACAACTCTTGAAAGTCATTATAGTTAGAGAAGTGTTGAGAACACAACTCTTGAAAGTCGTTATAGTTAGAGAAGTGTTGAGAACAAAACTCTTGAAAGTCATTATAGTTAGTTAGAGAAGTGTTGAGAACACAACTCTTGAAAGTCATTATAGTTAGTTAGAGAAGTGTTGAGAACGCAACTCTTGAAAGTCATTATAGTTAGTTAGAGAAGTGTTGAGAACGCAACTCTTGAAAGTCATTATAGTTAGTTAGAGAAGTGTTGAGAACACAACTCTTGAAAGTCATTATAGTTAGAGAAGTGTTGAGAACACAACTCTTGAAAGTCATTATAGTTAGTTAGAGAAGTGTTGAGAACACAACTCTTGAAAGTCATTATAGTTAGAGAAGTGTTGAGAACACAACTCTTGAAAGTCGTTATAGTTAGAGAAGTGTTGAGAACAAAACTCTTGAAAGTCATTATAGTTAGTTAGAGAAGTGTTGAGAACACAACTCTTGAAAGTCATTATAGTTAGAGAAGTGTTGATAACAAAACTCTTGAAAGTCATTATAGTTAGTTAGAGAAGTGTTGAGAACACAACTCTTGAAAGTCATTATAGTTAGTTAGAGAAGTGTTGAGAACGCAACTCTTGAAAGTCGTTATAGTTAGAGAAGTGTTGATAACGAAACTCTTGAAAGTCGTTATAGTTAGTTAGAGAAGTGTTGAGAACGCAACTCTTGAAAGTCATTATAGTTAGTTAGAGAAGTGTTGAGAACACAACTCTTGAAAGTCATTATAGTTAGAGAAGTGTTGAGAACACAACTCTTGAAAGTCGTTATAGTTAGAGAAGTGTTGAGAACAAAACTCTTGAAAGTCATTATAGTTAGTTAGAGAAGTGTTGAGAACACAACTCTTGAAAGTCATTATAGTTAGTTAGAGAAGTGTTGAGAACGCAACTCTTGAAAGTCGTTATAGTTAGAGAAGTGTTGATAACGAAACTCTTGAAAGTCGTTATAGTTAGTTAGAGAAGTGTTGAGAACGCAACTCTTGAAAGTCATTATAGTTAGAGAAGTGTTGATAACGAAACTCTTGAAAGTCGTTATAGTTAGTTAGAGAAGTGTTGAGAACGAAACTCTTGAAAGTCGTTATAGTTAGTTAGAGAAGTGTTGAGAACGCAACTCTTGAAAGTCATTATAGTTAGAGAAGTGTTGATAACGAAACTCTTGAAAGTCGTTATAGTTAGTTAGAGAAGTGTTGAGAACGAAACTCTTGAAAGTCATTATAGTTAGTTAGAGAAGTGTTGAGAACGCAACTCTTGAAAGTCATTATAGTTAGTTAGAGAAGTGTTGAGAACACAACTCTTGAAAGTCATTATAGTTAGAGAAGTGTTGAGAACACAACTCTTGAAAGTCATTATAGTTAGTTAGAGAAGTGTTGAGAACACAACTCTTGAAAGTCGTTATAGTTAGAGAAGTGTTGAGAACAAAACTCTTGAAAGTCATTATAGTTAGTTAGAGAAGTGTTGAGAACACAACTCTTGAAAGTCATTATAGTTAGAGAAGTGTTGATAACAAAACTCTTGAAAGTCATTATAGTTAGTTAGAGAAGTGTTGAGAACACAACTCTTGAAAGTCATTATAGTTAGTTAGAGAAGTGTTGAGAACGCAACTCTTGAAAGTCGTTATAGTTAGAGAAGTGTTGATAACGAAACTCTTGAAAGTCGTTATAGTTAGTTAGAGAAGTGTTGAGAACGCAACTCTTGAAAGTCATTATAGTTAGTTAGAGAAGTGTTGAGAACACAACTCTTGAAAGTCATTATAGTTAGAGAAGTGTTGAGAACACAACTCTTGAAAGTCGTTATAGTTAGAGAAGTGTTGAGAACAAAACTCTTGAAAGTCATTATAGTTAGTTAGAGAAGTGTTGAGAACACAACTCTTGAAAGTCATTATAGTTAGTTAGAGAAGTGTTGAGAACGCAACTCTTGAAAGTCATTATAGTTAGTTAGAGAAGTGTTGAGAACGCAACTCTTGAAAGTCATTATAGTTAGTTAGAGAAGTGTTGAGAACACAACTCTTGAAAGTCATTATAGTTAGAGAAGTGTTGAGAACACAACTCTTGAAAGTCATTATAGTTAGTTAGAGAAGTGTTGAGAACACAACTCTTGAAAGTCATTATAGTTAGAGAAGTGTTGAGAACACAACTCTTGAAAGTCGTTATAGTTAGAGAAGTGTTGAGAACAAAACTCTTGAAAGTCATTATAGTTAGTTAGAGAAGTGTTGAGAACACAACTCTTGAAAGTCATTATAGTTAGAGAAGTGTTGATAACAAAACTCTTGAAAGTCATTATAGTTAGTTAGAGAAGTGTTGAGAACACAACTCTTGAAAGTCATTATAGTTAGTTAGAGAAGTGTTGAGAACGCAACTCTTGAAAGTCGTTATAGTTAGAGAAGTGTTGATAACGAAACTCTTGAAAGTCGTTATAGTTAGTTAGAGAAGTGTTGAGAACGCAACTCTTGAAAGTCATTATAGTTAGTTAGAGAAGTGTTGAGAACACAACTCTTGAAAGTCATTATAGTTAGAGAAGTGTTGAGAACACAACTCTTGAAAGTCGTTATAGTTAGAGAAGTGTTGAGAACAAAACTCTTGAAAGTCATTATAGTTAGTTAGAGAAGTGTTGAGAACACAACTCTTGAAAGTCATTATAGTTAGTTAGAGAAGTGTTGAGAACGCAACTCTTGAAAGTCGTTATAGTTAGAGAAGTGTTGATAACGAAACTCTTGAAAGTCGTTATAGTTAGTTAGAGAAGTGTTGAGAACGCAACTCTTGAAAGTCATTATAGTTAGAGAAGTGTTGATAACGAAACTCTTGAAAGTCGTTATAGTTAGTTAGAGAAGTGTTGAGAACGAAACTCTTGAAAGTCGTTATAGTTAGTTAGAGAAGTGTTGAGAACGCAACTCTTGAAAGTCATTATAGTTAGAGAAGTGTTGATAACGAAACTCTTGAAAGTCGTTATAGTTAGTTAGAGAAGTGTTGAGAACGAAACTCTTGAAAGTCATTATAGTTAGTTAGAGAAGTGTTGAGAACGCAACTCTTGAAAGTCATTATAGTTAGTTAGAGAAGTGTTGAGAACGCAACTCTTGAAAGTCATTATAGTTAGAGAAGTGTTGAGAACACAACTCTTGAAAGTCATTATAGTTAGAGAAGTGTTGAGAACGCAACTCTTGAAAGTCATTATAGTTAGTTAGAGAAGTGTTGAGAACACAACTCTTGAAAGTCATTATAGTTAGTTAGAGAAGTGTTGAGAACACAACTCTTGAAAGTCATTATAGTTAGTTAGAGAAGTGTTGAGAACACAACTCTTGAAAGTCATTATAGTTAGAGAAGTGTTGAGAACGAAACTCTTGAAAGTCATTATAGTTAGAGAAGTGTTGATAACGAAACTCTTGAAAGTCATTATAGTTAGTTAGAGAAGTGTTGAGAACAAAACTCTTGAAAGTCATTATAGTTAGTTAGAGAAGTGTTGATAACGAAACTCTTGAAAGTCATTATAGTTAGTTAGAGAAGTGTTGAGAACGCAACTCTTGAAAGTCATTATAGTTAGTTAGAGAAGTGTTGAGAACGCAACTCTTGAAAGTCATTATAGTTAGTTAGAGAAGTGTTGAGAACACAACTCTTGAAAGTCATTATAGTTAGAGAAGTGTTGAGAACGAAACTCTTGAAAGTCATTATAGTTAGAGAAGTGTTGAGAACACAACTCTTGAAAGTCATTATAGTTAGAGAAGTGTTGAGAACGAAACTCTTGAAAGTCATTATAGTTAGAGAAGTGTTGAGAACACAACTCTTGAAAGTCATTATAGTTAGAGAAGTGTTGAGAACACAACTCTTGAAAGTCGTTATAGTTAGAGAAGTGTTGAGAACAAAACTCTTGAAAGTCATTATAGTTAGTTAGAGAAGTGTTGAGAACGCAACTCTTGAAAGTCATTATAGTTAGTTAGAGAAGTGTTGAGAACGAAACTCTTGAAAGTCATTATAGTTAGTTAGAGAAGTGTTGAGAACACAACTCTTGAAAGTCGTTATAGTTAGAGAAGTGTTGAGAACAAAACTCTTGAAAGTCATTATAGTTAGTTAGAGAAGTGTTGAGAACACAACTCTTGAAAGTCGTTATAGTTAGAGAAGTGTTGAGAACAAAACTCTTGAAAGTCATTATAGTTAGTTAGAGAAGTGTTGAGAACGCAACTCTTGAAAGTCATTATAGTTAGTTAGAGAAGTGTTGAGAACGAAACTCTTGAAAGTCATTATAGTTAGTTAGAGAAGTGTTGAGAACACAACTCTTGAAAGTCGTTATAGTTAGAGAAGTGTTGAGAACAAAACTCTTGAAAGTCATTATAGTTAGTTAGAGAAGTGTTGAGAACAAAACTCTTGAAAGTCATTATAGTTAGTTAGAGAAGTGTTGAGAACACAACTCTTGAAAGTCATTATAGTTAGTTAGAGAAGTGTTGAGAACACAACTCTTGAAAGTCGTTATAGTTAGAGAAGTGTTGAGAACGAAACTCTTGAAAGTCATTATAGTTAGTTAGAGAAGTGTTGAGAACGAAACTCTTGAAAGTCATTATAGTTAGTTAGAGAAGTGTTGAGAACACAACTCTTGAAAGTCATTATAGTTAGAGAAGTGTTGAGAACACAACTCGTAATGATTCTCATGCTTGGTTCTACTATTATAACATGTATAATGTTCAACAAATAAACATTCACTGTTTTTCTGTTGTTAAAAGAATTGTTAGTGGTTTAATCAATGTGTGAGTTAAGGAGTGACAGTGGTAAGGAAGAAAGTTAGTAATAAAGTGGGGATAGAATAACATTAACCGTGTCATATATACATGCTCAAAAACTAAGTTTTAATAAGCTCATTTGAAGAAGTTACTTTTTTTACGGGGCTACTGTTACTGATTTTAGATTAGCATATTTATTTATAACAATTAAACATAAGTGTCATATGTCAAAATATGCAGAAATGAAAGACCTATTATATGAACATAGTTAAACATATAAACAGTTACAAATATTTATGAAAGAAATTTAAAGATTGGAATAGAACCAAATGTAAATTTACAAAACAGAACAAAATATATTGTACTTACAGTAATATTTAAATCCTTCAGCAACACAAAAACTTATAAATTCAGGATCATTGTAGAGTATATCCATTTTCACAGAAGTTAGAAAAGTTTTATGTGTCGTGTTATAAATAAACATTCTGCACAAATTTTGAAATTGGTTGTCTCAATTAGAAAAAAATCATAATTTACAAATATTCTAGACTTTCAATTTTAGTATTTACATTTCATATTTTAAAAATAGAACTATATATATTGCTTGAAGGAATTATCAGATGTACTTGATCTTACTTGCCTAAGTTCAGATCTATCTCGATCTTCTACTTGTTATAGGAACATTATTTGTTCCTCTAGTAGTTTCTCTTTTAGGCCTAGAACTAGGTCCATCCAGGGAAGACGCCCACGTTTCTTCAGAATCTGACAAACTAGTAACTAAAACTACTATAATTTATTTTTAATACGAACTGTCAGAACTATCATCACTCGATAAATCATCATTTTCTAATACAATCTATGAATGAATAAGTGCCAATGTTTGCTTGGCCGACAATCTTTGCTTGCGATCATTTGTGTAAAAAAGCTAATGTTTACCAAAAACACCTGACTATTTGGATAGAACAAATCGGCAAATTTTCTTTTTTTTTTTTTTTTTTTGGGGCGTTCGCCTTATTTCTCTATTCTCCAAGGCGTGTGCATTGCGCTGTGGTTTTTATTTTGCGCCTGTAGGTCCAGTGCATCCGACTTCAGCATGCATTTTATGTAAGGGTCTGCTTCCTCCTGCATTTTCTAAGGGTTTGCTTCCCCGGGGTAACGGCCGGTGCTGTGATGGGGATCGATTCCAGCACCTTTGAGTTGTGAGCCGTGTCACTTAACCACTAGCCCATGCCGTCCTCACGGCAAATCCATTTAAAAACAATGGACACGTCTCAATTGAGGTACACAAGAAGCAAAGGCTGCCGTCCATCGTAGATGGCATAATTTATTTTGCTAGCGCTATTTTTAGTAAGGATTAACTGTGCTACTTTTTATCCTCACTCTCTCGTCTCGTGCCGCCCGACCCCAGTGGCAAGTCAAGGACAAGACGACTAGAGGGCGACTACGAGATGCAGGGAACTCCGCATCAAGCACCTGTGAAAAAGACGGCAGAGTCCGGAGTCGAACCCACACCACCTGATCACGAGGCCGATGGCTTAACCACTTCGCCACGGAATCCCCAAGAAATACACAAGAAATAGTGATGCAAATGTAGTCTTTATTTGATTGGACGAAAATTCAGCTGATTTGTCTGAAACTCTTTTAAAAAAGAGTGTTAAAGAAGCAATGGTTGTCTGGTTTCTCAGAAAACGTAGACCGTGGAAATGGTTCCTCAAGGGGAGTCTCAGATACTAGGAGTTGAAGAATGTTTAAAATTCTGAATTGATTTAGTCGCTCCTCTACACCATGGGGTCTAGACTCTTGTGCCATGAAGTTAGATGTCTTTTTTATCTTTTCTTTGTAACTTCACTTCTAGTTTCTGCAAGATGAAGTAGCCAGTCCAATGCCCAATCCTCCTTAGTTTCCTCTTATTTCATGCCTGACAGGTTACAGTGGGACCATTCTTTGATTGCCTTTCATACCCCATTAGCGCACATATTTAATATTTGTTCATTTATTTGTTCAGGAAACAGGTTACCACCATGGCAAGACACTGTTCTCTGCCTGGAACAAAGGAGGTCTACTTGAAAAACTATTCCAGGAGACGGCCCCTCCATCAAATGAGGCTAGATCTCACATCGATAACATGCAGAAGGTAAATTACCTTGGCTGGGGTTTTACATATTCACAAGATTAATAATCTTGATTTTTTTATAATTATTATTTTTGTTACTAAAGTAATGCTTCACATTATTTTTCTCTAATCAGAATAAAGATACCATAGTGACAATTTTCAGACCACAACACTGATTTGTCTTGCATACATGTACATAATTGCACCGTCATCTGACAGATAGGGCTGCTGTGATAATTCGTTAAAATGCCATCTGTGTGCAACATGCTTTACAAACAAGCTGTAATTGAATCCTTTGTGGCCGAGAAAGAAAACACGAGGAACGTTTATAAACGTTTGTGGGCTGTCTATGGAAGTCGTACAACTGATGGAAGCACCATTGGACGCTGGGTTCAGGAAGTGGAGAGACCATGCTGCATGATTAACCACGTTCTGAGTGTCCTCCCACAGCCACCTGCCCAGACATGTTGCAGTGCGCCAGTGCCATTATTTGTGAGAATCATTGCATCACAAGACAACAAGTGGTCATGCAGAATTCGTGGTAACTTAATACAGGTTTATAAGATGATCAGAGGAATCGATAAATTAGACTATAACAAGTTTTTTAAAATACAGCCACCTACAATAACACGAGGGCATAGCTACAAGCTGACTAAAGAGAGGTCCAGGTTAGATATTAGGAAATATTTTTTTAGTCAGAGAGTGGTGTCTGCTTGGAATGCATTGCCAGGGGAGGTAGTGGAGGCAGGGACAGTTAATGCATTTAAGAATAAACTGGATGTGCATAGCTTTTAGAGCAAGGTGATGTAAATGTAACTGGTTGTATACAGACTCTACAGGGTCTTCTAAACCAGTATAAAGACGTTAAGTTAAGTTAAGTTCTCACTCAGCATTCAAAATGTTATCTCTGTTTTCTGTGATTTGTGATATTTTCACTACTTGCAAAGGAACATGACTATGTGAACAGGAAAGGAGCTGGTACAGGAAAGGCATACATGCTCTTGTTTCATGCTGGCGTTAAAGTGCGTGGAGATTATGTTCAAAAATAGCATATATAAAGGAAACATTCAGTTATACGTGCATCAGTTTTGTACATTGTGAACAAATAGTTTCAGGGGAAAAAATTGAAGGACATTACTTCCTGAGCGAGGATGGCGTGGTCTAGTGGTTAAGTGACCCTGCTCACAATCCGAAGGTGCTGAATTCGCTCCCCAATCACAGCACTAGCCCTTAACCTAGGGAAGCAAACCCTTAGAAAATCCAGGTGGAAGCAGACCCTTACACAATATGCATGCAGTAAGTCGGATGCACTGGGTCAAGAGGTGCAAAATAAAACAAAGTGCAATACACACCGTCTTGGGAAATAGAAAAATAAGGCAAACACAAACATTTTTTTAAAAATAACATAGTGCAATGCACAACGTCTTGGGAAATAGAAAAATAAGGTGAACACAAAAAAAATTTTAATAACAAAATAAAAAACATCTTGAACAATCCTTAAATTATTACTGGGTTCATTAATTGTTTGCGAAGTGCAGCTGGAAAGACAATTCACAACAAAAATTGCAACAGCATGTTGAGGAAAATAGTGATGACTACATCAGTTAACTGCTATATTGACATACAGAAAATAGAGGGGTTCGGACATTTGACAAGGTATGATCTCCAACCTCGCAAGGCAAGAGTAGTAGGACAAAAGAAGATGATTAATTGCCGGAATTCACCTAGAGATTTTTAGGTCTGAGGAGTAAAGAACACGTGCCTTTGCAGTAACTATGCAGTGCGAATTCAAGTTTTTATTTGACTTGCTATGGAGAGCTTAGGCATTGCCGAGGTTTTGAACCCGTGTGCCTTGGGTTACTTGTTATCAAAACTGCTAGATAGCCGTGACCTAGGGCATACAAAGAATAACATTGAAGGACATATGTTTTGTTTTGTTTCTAAGAATCGACATCACTGCACTCCGGGCATATCCATAGGTGCTCAGTCTCTCTCATCAAATGGCGTAAGGTATGGATGCTGATGGTCCCTGTAGCTCGCTGGTTGTACACTCTCCTGCGCCATCCTCTCATGCGCCCCACTCCGCTCGAACCTCGTTTAATGTCGAAACTTTGCAGTCTGTGGATTGCTGCTTCATCTATTACGGTGTCCTCATCCAGCAAGCGGCCATTGATTGATTTCAAAATGTCACTTCTGTCCATCACTAATGTGCCCATAATGGGAGCCCTTGAAGCCAAGATGTCAGCTCTTTCATTGCCCTGAGCCCCAGCATGAGCAGGGCAGTAGATCCAGGTGAGCGCCTGGAGGTTTGAGGCCTCAACAGCAGCTATCCACTCGTACCTAAGCCATCCCTTCTGTACTTTCTGAAGTACGGCTTGCGCGTCTGTCAAGATGACTGCCCTTGTTATAGAAGTCTCAGATATCCATTTCAGTGCTGAGGTCACTGCTTCCATCTCCATTCTCATACTGGAGGTTGTTGATATGTATGCCCTACTGTGCTCAGCCACGACCTCTCCTCTCACTCTAGCCGAGAAACCCCAGCCTGTTGTCCCACTGCGCACGACTGATCCGTCGGTGTATATGACAGCGTCACTCTCCTGGGTGTTCTCAGTTATCAGCTGATTTACCTCGTGCTCTGCTCTCTCGTTGTTCCGTTCTCTGGATTCCTTGCCTAAGGTTATGATGACTGTCTGGTACTCTATCATTCTATCACCAGTGTGGACCCATTCTTCCCCTTTGGCTACCGTCTCAGCTGGAGTGACGTGTCCGATTGTTGTCTCAGCCTGTGCCATCCATGATGACCCTCTC
The DNA here is from genome assembly GCA_036924085.1 of Ariolimax columbianus. Classification (NCBI taxonomy): domain Eukaryota; kingdom Metazoa; phylum Mollusca; class Gastropoda; order Stylommatophora; family Arionidae; genus Ariolimax; species Ariolimax columbianus. The sequence continues at coordinate 23,036,238 of JAVGWX010000010.1, read as the reverse complement.
TTGATCCCTTGATGTCTGAGATACTACTGTGCAGAGGGTGTCTGTGGTGACACGCATATAGACTTTGACTTGTGCCAGTTTATGTCTGGATGTCAGCGATAACAATCTCAACATGTACCGCATCATCACAATCGGGGTATCTCTAGTGCAGCCCAGAACCAGACGCATACCTTCATTCTGGATGCGGTTCAACCTTTCATACTGTGTTCTTGATAGTGTGAGGATGCTTAGCCCGTAATCGATGACAGACAACACGACCTGACGAAATAGGATGAACAGGAGGCGTTGTTCCAAGTCGGCAGCAGCCATGGTCTTGAGTGCTCCTAACCCTCTCTTGCATCTTTGTACGATATGGTAATTATAGGAAAGACTGCGATCAAATGTCACTCTGAGGTATTTCAACCTGTCACAACTATCAATGGTGCAACCATCAAAAGTGATGCCAGGGAGTTCAGCCTTTTCTATGGAATTATTCAAAGAGCACCACATCATGCAGGCCTTGTTCAGATTGATCTTGGAGCTTGAGTCACTGCACCAATGTGAGATTCCCTGCAAGGTTTCCTGGATGTCTTTGACCAACTCTTGCCTGTCTGAGCCAGTCCTGTACGTTAGGATGTCATTAGCAAATGTCAACGTTCGCCCTGTCCCTGTGGGTTGAATATTGGCAACTTTTACTGTGTAAATGTTGAACAGCACCGGTGAGAGCGGAGACCCTTGAGGCAGTCCTGGACATATTCGCCTCGGTACTAATGTCCACGATCCCATACGTAGCACAACTGTTCTTTCCACCAGGGCAGCTGATATCCAACTAACCAGCCACGGGTTTAAACCACACTACTGCAGACAGGTAATTAAGGTCCCAAAATCGAGACAGTTGTATGTGTCTTCCAGGTCGAGTGCCACCGTGACTGTTGCTTTTATTTTACTGTAACCCCTCGTACACATCATACGGTCAATTACCCGGATGCAAATAAACATGCACTATATCAGTGGCCTTGAAAACTTGCAAAAGACCAGTGACCTTGATAGAGAAAACATATAGACTTGGTGACCTTTATAGACAAAAAAACATACAGAAGGTGATGACAGATTAAAACATAAATATTTCAGTCAAGTTGACAATTACGACAAACGCATTCCGTTCTCTGGACAACATCCTGCTACTTGCAAAGCCCTTATCTGGGCTTGGTAGTGGGAGATTGAGAATGAACGAAGAAGAAGAGAAAAACATGTAGGTTAGTGACTTTGATAGAGAAAACATGCAGAACGTTGTGACTTATAAAGAGAAAAATATTTATAAGGTCAATGACCTTGATGACAAAAAACATGCAAAAAGTTGTGACTTATAAAGAGAAAAACATTTAGAAGGTCCAGTGACTTTGATAGAGAAAACATGCAGAACGTTGTGACTTATAAAGAGAAAAATATTTATAAGGTCAATGACCTTGATGACAAAAACATGCAAAAAGTTGTGACTTATAAAGAGAAAAACATTTAGAAGGTCCAGTGACTTTGATAGAGAAAACACGCAGAACGTTGTGACTTATAAAGAGAAAAATATTTAGAAGGTCAATGACCTTGATGACATAACAAGCAAAAAGTTGTGACATAAAGAAAAAAATATTAAGAAGGTCAATGACCTTGATGACAAAAACATGCAAAAAGACAGTGAACGATAGAGATTAACATGCAGAAGGTCATTACTTTTGAAGAGAGAAAAAATATACACGGTCATTGACCTATATAGAGAAAAACATTTTAATAGCATATCTTTTGACAGACACTGCTGTCAGGGATGAAGTGTTAGAAACTTCATTCTTCTAGGTCTCATATTTTTATGATAAGGCGTAGCCAGTTCTCTTCCTTACTGCCTTTCCTTACTTTGATAAGGCGTACCCAGTTCTCTTCCTTACTGCCCTTCCCTACCTTGGTAAGGCGTAGCCAGTTCTCTTCCTTACTGCCTTTCCCTACCTTGATAAGGCGTAGCCAGTTCTCTTCCTTACTGCCTTTCCCTACCTTGATAAGGCGTAGCCAGTTTTCTTCCTTACTGCCTTTTCCTACCTTGATAAGGCGTAGCCAGTTCTCTTCCTTACTGCCTATCCTTACCTGAGAGTAAGCCGCCTACCAATTTACAGCAGAGTCAAATGAAGCGTGACAATAATGTTGTTTGGACTCGTTACTTTTTTACCAAGAGAAGTAAATGCTGTACCACTCAGATGCTTGTTGAGAGGAAACTCTTGTACGAAACAAGTGTACACTAAATGAAATGTTTAAAAACATGTACATAATATGGGAATCCTGTTCACTGTTGACTTTTCTCTTGCAATTTTCAGAGCCATATTCCAGTGATGGCCTATTTTACAGACCTGGCAGAGCAGGTGTCCAAGATTGAGAAGCCCAAGATGAAATCCTACCTGTCTGTTGAAGGTTAGTCATACCCCACATTGTTAATGATCAATCCACTAATCCAACAATCATCTACATGTATCTGTCAACCCATTGTTAATGATCAATCCACTATTCCAACAATCATCTACATGTATCTGTCAACCCAAAACCTTTCAGCTCCCTGTGGAGCACAAGTCTTCATCATGTCCTGACCCATCTGTTCTAGCTCTGCCTACGTCTTCCCTGTTTAATTTATGTTTGTCTCGAGTTTTCTTTTCGCAATGTGTTTTGGTCTGCTTCTACTTCTCTTGCAGTGTTGATTCCAGAATACAGACTGTCTTGTAATGCTATCAACTGGTTTCCTTAATGTGTGTTCTATCCAATGTCAGCACCATCTCCTCATATCATGTTCCACTGGTTTCTGTCTGGTTCTTTCCAAACAATCCTCATTATCTCTTAAAGACCGCTGCCAGCGTTCTTCCGGGCCTCCGCTTGATGCCTGAAAAATGCTCATATCGTTAACAGCACATTGAACAAAATTTATTTCGTTTTTTCCGTGTTTCTAATTTTACTTGACATTACATGGTAAGGGAAGTAACTATTATATTTACGTTTTAAATGTAAAAGTTGCGACTTTCATTCTGTGGACATTCAAAGTTAGAAAACATTTGCTATCTTTCAAGTCAGTTTATCACAAAAATGTGTAGCGAACCTAGTACTTCAAGATTGTCTAATAGCAGGTTGTTTTTATCTGTAGAAAAGGCTAGGGAGTTGTGTACTCTAGATGAATTGTGTGACGAGGATTCACATTTTTCTGCTGATAAATCGAAATTAGAATATAATATTATTCAGCCTACTCAGCTTACTGAATCTGATGGTGAAGATGAAGAAGCGTTGTCACAGCCAGGACCTAGTGCTGCTAAAAGGCAAAACCATTTGACTACATCATCAACAGAAAAAAGAAGATGCAATATTTATAAAGCAAATTCTGGAAAACATGATAGTGTATGGGTTTCAATACCAAATTCCATCACCACTGACTGACTGAGACCCAGAACTCAGTCATTTTGTTGTTAAAATGTATTCGACCATGTGGAGTGAATGGAGACCTGCAACTCACTGACACATCAACTCCATTTGACTGCTACAGAAAATTATTTTCTTGTAGATATTATTCAAATGTGGATTTCTGTTATTCTGAAGTACACTAGACCAATCTGCATTATGTTTCAGTGGTTATTCATGGGTTGGTGACATTTTTGTGTGTAAAAAATAGTTTTTATTATAAAAAAATGGCAATATAATTTTTGTACAATTAATTGTAATATTTTATGAAATTCAACAAGACCTTCATATTCTTACTGCACATTTATTTTCCTTTAATTTGATAAATAACAAGTTTGTCTTCCTTGTGAAATAATTAAGAAAAGTCCAGTTTTATGAAGAGACTGCTTTTATGGAAAAAATAATTCTGGCAAAACTAGTAAAAAAATGATGACCTTTAAGAGTTAATTATCTTAAAATACCATTTTAATCCTTCCGTTCTGTGCAGGCACCCATTTATTAAAGTCTGAACTTTATTGGTTGTTGTTTTTGTTGTTCCCATGTTTAAGAGCCAAATAATAGTATTACCATATCTGTGATCCCATTATGATTTCTTGTTACAATCTGTGACAGAGCACTGTGAGCAGTTGTCTATCATGGCAGAGTAAGTTTTCTAGTTGTGTGCATCCCTCTGTCAATGGGTTCCTGACTCTGCTAATATTACAGTACACATAGAAGCAAGAGGGGAACTGGCTCCCATTCTACAAAAAACCTCTACCTCGCAAGTCTTATAACACTTCATCCCCACTGTCAATGATTGCTGTGAAACAACTTTTAGCTTATACTAATACAAAACAAGACACCTGACAAATATTGAGAGCTTGTACAGTGAAGTCTCTAACATTTCATCACCGATGACAGTGACGACATTGGAACTTGACTTTACAAGAATTAGTATATTATTGCTTGTTCAGAAAATTGCATCAGTTCATTGAAAGTTTGGTATGTGCACTGTTGATCATAATGTCCTTGTTTAAATATTTTTTGCCCGTATAAAACTGATCTCTTATGTTGGATTTTTCTTCATTAGGTAGAATTTTTTTAAATGCTTGATATTATTGGGGTAAACATTTAGAAGTTTTACAGACACATAGTCACCTGTTTTAAAACTACTCAGGCTGCAAAATTGTAGCTAAACCACAAGTAAGGAAATAGGAATTTATTTTAAAACAGATTCATCAGGTGGCCTAGCTGTGTTCACATTGCAGTGACGGATAAAAAAAAGCACTGAGCATTCTATAACACAAAGTAGTGGTGACAGTAGAAGGAGGTGGTAGAATGCGGAGCTACTTCATTATCAAAATCATCATGAATTCGAAGTTTAAATTCATCACAATGCAGAAGGTTACTATAATATTGTACAGGCTTTTCTGCAGGTAGGCTATGAGAGGTCGTTTATATCACGACATCCAAAAACCTAAGAAGAGAAACAGCAGGCACTTGGTATAGACAGAACATAATTAATTCGATGAATAAGACAGGATTATGAATCTGTACAGCTTGTGGTAAAGCAAGGAATAAAAATAGATGATTTCGACAAAGATATGGCTTGGCTTGGCTTGGCTTCGTTCATTCTCAATCTCCCCCTACCAAACCTTGAAAGGGCTTAAATAGCAGAATGTAGTCCAGAGAACAGAATGCGTTGTGTCGTAGTTTATAGCTTGACTGCGATATTTGCACCTTTTGGTCCAACACGTCCAACTTCAGCAAGCATTTTTTGAGTACCGAGTTAGCATTCCCTCTTCGATCCCTTCTCCTTAGTCAGTCTGCCCTGCTGCAGCCTGTTATCCAGGATCACCGCGTGGAGGTGTAGAAGGGTCTTGGAAGCTCTGGTTCGCTGGCCCTGACGCTAGCAGTCAGCTATCGGTCGCTGACTACTGCAGCTCATGCGCTCTGATAAAGATATAATTAGATCGGAGATTTTGAAAATATTTATGGCAAATGAACTTGTTACTCTCCGCAAACTTAAGGCTCAGCTGCAAGCTGAATGTAATATTGAAATCTCCAAAACTACTCTTTGAACAGTTGTAAGCAGGTTGACAGCGAGTTGACTTTTTGGAAATCTACTGGTGGCAGAATATTGTTTGTGAGAAGCCACACCTGATTTCTGTACAAAACAATTACCTGAGACAGATTCACGAGTAAAGAATTTAAGCTTATGATATCATGTATTTGGACAAATCTTGAGCTAATTTTCGCCGCAAATCAGAAAGAATGACAATCAGTTGACAGAGACAAGAAACAGAAAATTCCAAGTAGCTAAAAACAACACATTATGCTAGTGCATGCTGGCAGCAGAAAGAATGGCAATCAGTTGACAGAGACAAGAAACAGAAAATTCCAAGTAGCTAAAAACAACATATTATACTAGTGCATGCTGGCAGCAGAAAGAATGGATTTGTCAATGGCGTACAGTTTTTTCAAGCAAAGTCTGCAGACGTTATGGACTACCACGCTGAAATGAATGGACATATTTTCAGGGATTGGATAGAGAGCACTCTCCTCCACAATCTGTATAGACCGTCATGCCTGATAGTGGACAATACATCCTATCATAATGTTGTAGCACAGAAAGGCAAAGTTCCAACTTTATCAAGTACAAAAAAATTAAACCATGGCTTTGCTTACAAATATTTACAAATATTTCTTAATATCTAATCTGGACATTACTTCAGTTAGTTTGTAGCTATGCCCTCTTGTTCTTGTAGGTGGTTGTAGCTATGCCCTCTTGTTCTTGTAGGTGGTTGTAGCTATGCCCTCTTGTTCTTGTAGGTGGTTGTAGCTATGCCTTCATGTAGGTGGTTGTAGCTATGCCCTCTTGTTCTTGTAGGTGGTTGTAGCTATGCCCTCTTGTTCTTGTAGGTGGTTGTAGCTATGCCCTCTTGTTCTTGTAGGTGGTTGTAGCTATGCCCTCTTGTTCTTGTAGGTGGTTGTAGCTATGCCCTCTTGTTCTTGTAGGTGGTTGTAGCTATGCCCTCTTGTTCTTGTAGGTGGTTGTAGCTATGCCTTCTTGTAGGTGGTTGTAGCTATGCCCTCTTGTTCTTGTAGGTGGTTGTAGCTATGCCCTCTTGTTCTTGTAGGTGTTTGTAGCTATGCCCTCTTGTTCTTGTAGGTGGTTGTATTTTGAAAAACTAGTCTAATTTATCCTTATCATTGATCATCTTATAAACATGTATTAAATCATCTCAAATTTTTCTCTTTTCTGGACACTAGGCCAGTTTTTGTGAGTCTTTCCTCGTAACTGTAATTCTGGAATTACTGCAAATTATTGCAGCTTGTGAGACAGATGACGATAAAGGTGTAAATCGTTAAACAGCCGGGTCACAACTCTCCCCTGACACCCCACCTTACCATTCACATCTTAAGCCAATAGAACTTGTGTGGGCTGCAATGAAATCACAAGTGGTTGCACAGAGCATCACTTTTAAATTGTGTGATGTTAATGACTTGACTCGTGCTCCAAAAAGAAGGAGAATACTGGCAGGGAGATGGATTGCAGTTTCTCCAGTCAGTAACAGTTGGGAATCTTTTCAGAGTCATCAGATTCGGATTAAGGTAGTCCACATGATGATGACAGCTCTACCAATTGTCCGACTATATGCACCAGAACATGGTTATGAATCCACATTGTTTACATTTTTCGCTATGTGGTTAGCATATGCCTTTGAATCACCCAATGCCTTGAATCAATCCGGCTGTGTTGTACTGTAGGATGAAATGTTTGGGTCACACTGTTTTTCTATATTTTAAAAAAATATATAAGATATACGCCACTGTGCCAAATCCACCTAGCACTTGTATTTATTTATAAGAAAATCTCAAGATCAAAGACTGCATGACAATCTTAGTTCCTAATCTACCTGTACTTCTACAGGGGCAGATGTCTCTATGCAGGTCCCAGCTCTGGTATGAGCTGGATGTAGCTGGCAGAAGGGTTTCCTGCTTAGCGGGCTAGACTCGAGCAGCTTAGTACTCAGCTGCATTGGGGCAAGCGCTTATAAAGGGTGGTTAACTGATGCTCGAGTCCATTTTAATAGACTCAAACACTAGAGCAAGGTAGACCAGCAGCCTGTTAGGAGCCATCTATGCTGCAGTAAACAAGCCACCTAATCATGGCCAGTAGTATGTATATCACACAGTTAGTCGCCTCTTACAACACGCTCTCTGTGAGGCAGTGGTACTATTCTTGTCCTTGTCATACACAAAGACTACTTTGAGCCTCTGCGATGAAGTTTCACCCTTCTATCTAAGAACGCGCCAGGTGAAATAGCTCTGTGCAAGCAACTCCCATAAGCTGACATCAATATTGAAGCTTTTCAGAGATACTCTCACAAAGTCTTTGTAGCGTTTCTTCTTTCATCCTAATGAGTATCTGCCTGTTCTGAGCTCACCGTATAACAGCTACTTGGGGATGTGCTCATCGGGCATGTGAACAAGTTTCGTCTATCTTATCTGGCTTTTTTGCAGCAATTATAGTTTTTAGTATATCAGCAATAATAATTTATTTTGTTTATATTGTGTGGTTGTTTTTTTTTGTATATCAGCAATTCAAGTTTTTGTAGCATATCATCAATGGTTTATTTTAGTATATCAACAATTTTAACAATGTTTTTTAGTATATCAGCAATGCAATTTTAATTTTTCAGTATGTCATCCCTAAAAATCAGTATAATGGATGCTAGCAGTGGGAATATATGCCATAATGATCGATTTTAGATAGTAGTATATTTATTTAGCTTGCTTTTTGTATGGTTTATTCATCATATTTGTGTAGATTACGAAGACAATGATGAGGATGACGATCTAGGAAATATGTTGGAAGTATTCAAAGAAGAGGATGAATCTGCTCAAAGTGATGTGGACCAGGCTTCCAGCGAAGATGGGGAAGAGCCGACAAGTGTCCGCAGAAAGGTGAATTCATTATTTCCTTCCTGTTTTTATAAATGACCAGCCAGTACCAAATCTTGATCCATACAATCCCCTAGAGGCCTAAGGGCAAATTTGTCTGTTATTAGCTCTTTCATTGTCGTGAATCCAAGCTTGGCCTGGAAAGTTGATCCATACCAAGCCCTTGAGGCCACAATGTTTGCTATCCACTCATGCCATAGTCATCCCAAATCAAAACTGGATGTTCTGAAGCATGGACTGATTGTCCGACATTATAACCACCACATAAATGTTATTAAATAAGTGGAAGACATAAAGAATAAAATGCATCAAGAAAGACGAGAACATTTGCAATCTTTTTCCATAAGAGTTTGTTTTATTTTGTATTTATTACTAGCAAATTAGTGTGTGGGTAGAAGAGTGGTAGAGTGTGCGGTTCTTGCAACAAAGGTACCTGGTTCTACCCAGCTGTAAATGGATACTTGGCTTACTGTCGGGGAAGACAAGACAGTGAGATCTGCCTCTATAAGCTACTGCCTCTATAAGCCACTGACGACTTGTATTTACATGATCAAGGTGATGTCGACGTGATCAGTGGGGATGCGTCAATATGATGAATGGGATCACTGGAAGACTGCCTCTATAAGCTACTAACGACTGTAATTACGACCAATACATAATATGAGGGTAGTTATCTTGCTTGCTCCTAATAATGGAAGAGGTCCTACCTCGGCTGTTCTTCCTCGTTCACTTTCTCTCTGACTCTGTTCTAATATGGCGTTCTCATTTCAGCTAACTCTCGATCTGATGTGTCACTCAACTGAACGTCCCTCCTGTGTCACTCAACTGAACGTCCCTCCTGTGTCACTCAACTGAATGTCCCTCCTGTGTCGAGCTCAACTGAATGTCCCTCCTGTGTCGAGCTCAACTGAATGTCCCTCCTGTGTCGAGCTCAACTGAATGTCCCTCCTGTGTCACTCAACTGAACGTCCCTCCTGTGTCACTCAACTGAATGTCCCTCCTGTGTCGAGCTCAATCTCACTGTCTTCCAAATCTGTGTCGAGCTCAACCTCGTTCTGATGTGTCTCTCATCTGAATGTCTCTACTCTAACTGCTGTGATGTGTCTCTCATCTGAATGTCTCTACTCTAACTGCTGTGATGTGTCTCTCATCTGAATGTCTCTACTCTAACTGCTGTGATGTGTCTCTCATCTGAATGTCTCTACTCTAACTACTGTGATGTGTCTCTCATCTGAATGTCTCTACTCTAATTACTGGGATGTGTCTCTCATCTGAATGTCTCTACTCTAACTGCTGCGATGTGTCTCTCATTGAATGTCTCTACTCTAACTGCTGCGATGTGCCTCTCATCTGAATGTCTCTACTCTAACTACTGTGATGTGTCTCTCATTGAATGTCTCTACTCTAACTACTGTGATGTGTCTCTCATTGAATGTCTCTACTCTAACTGCTGTGATGTGTCTCTCATCTGAATGTCTCTACTCTAACTACTGCGATGTGTCTCTCATCTGAATGTTTCTACTCTAACTGCTGCGATGTGTCTCTCATCTGAATGTCTCTACTCTAACTGCTGCGATGTGCCTCTCATCAAAATGTCTCTACTCTAACTGCTGCGATGTGCCTCTCATCAAAATGTCTCTACTCTAACTGCTGCGATGTGCCTCTCATCAAAATGTTTCTACTCTAACTGCTGCGATGTGCCTCTCATCAAAATGTTTCTACTCTAACTGCTGCGATGTATCTCTCATCTGAATGTCTCCACTCTAACTGCTGCATGCCTATCTCAACTGCTTCTCTCCGTCACCTGCTCTCCACTACCTAACTCTTTTGAATGTTGTGTCGTCCTAAAATTCAATTGCTCCTCTCCGTGTCCAAATCTCAACTCAAAAGCTGTGTCCAATTCAACTGCTTGTTTCCTAAGTCGACCGCTCTCAACTGCCTATCTCTTTCAAATTCGCCTCTGAAGTGAAGACTTTATTCTCCGCTGCGTGTCTATCTCAACTGTCTCTCTCTCCACCGCCTGCTCTCAATTGAACGTCTCTTTCAAATCTACCTGTGTCTCTAAAGTGAACTGTTCTCTTAAACGTTAGCCCTGAGACTTATATTGTGGATCTGCATCCCCAGATCGCGCGATTTCCAAACGGTGCTTGTTAAGTCTCCTGCTTTCCATTATCTCCTGATCGCGCTGTTTTGAGACATGTTACATTGGAATACGCCATTGCGAGCAAGGATTTTTTGTTTGGCGTTTGCCTTATTTCTCTAATCCCCAAGGCGGTGTGCATTGGACTGTGGTTTTTATTTTGCGCCTCTCGACCCAGTGCATCCGACTTCAGTATGCATTTTATGTAAGGGTCTGCTTCCTCCTGAATTTTCTAAGGGTTTGCTTCCCCGGGGAAAACGGCCGGTGCTGTGGTGAGGATCGAACCCAGCACCTTCGGCTTGTGAGCCGTGCCACTTAACCACTAGACCATGCCGTCCCCAAGCGAAGATTTGACTATGTGGAGAGTGTCCACGAAATTCATGACAACTCACCCGCCATCCTACGCATCTGATTCAGACTTTCTTGGCCAAACACAACTGGTTCACCATGCACCCTATTCTCCCAACATGCTCCTTGCAATTTTGGTATGTTTCCCAAGCGAAAAATTCAGCTGAAAGGGGCCTGATTTGAGTCATAAGAAGACATAATACAGAATGCGATGACCCAGCTGTACTCCATTCCCAAAGAAGCCTTCCTGAAATGGCTGGATCGTTGGGAGAAATGTAGGGAGTTCCGAGGAGAGCACTTTGAAGGGGAGTAGCGTTTCAAACTTCAAGGTGAGTAATTGTATTTTTCCGACCGAAAGGTCAGATACTTTAACGTACCTCATATACTAACTCAAATAAAGTTATTTCATTTCGTCCCCCCTTCTGTTTTTCAGACGCCAAAGATGCCTTTGAAGAAATCCTCAGTTTCACTCAAGCAACGAAAGAAAACTTCGAAGTGAATGTTGTTAATTATTCTTTATAATATGTAGAACTGACAATACTGCACATCAGGCAGACCTAGAGGAGCTGTCTCTTTCAGCAGATGGTATAGGATATTTTGTCTTGTTGTTATTTTAATAATTCTCAGGAAAATGAAAGATTTAGTCTGTTATTCCTGTATTATGTATAGAGTATTGTTTCTATAGCTTTCTTTTATTGCTATTATCATATGTGAGATACTGTTTCTAGAGCTTTCTTTTATTGCTATTATCAAATGTGAGATACTGTTTCTAGAGCTTTCTTTTATTGCTATTATCATATGTGAGATACTGTTTCTAGAGCTTTCTTTTATTGCTATTATCATATGTGAGATACTGTTTCTAGAGCTTTCTTTTATTGCTATTATCATATGTGAGATACTGTTTCTATAGCTTTCAATTATTCCTGTTTCGTATATGGGGTATTGTTTCTAGAACTTTTTTTGTTCCTGTATCATATATGGGGTATTGTTTCTAGAACTTTTTTTGTTCCTGTATCATATATGGGGTGTTGTTTCTAGAGCTTTCTTTTGTTCCTGCATCATATACAGGGTGTTGTTTCTAGAGCTTTTTTTCTAACCCAGAAGGCTTTTCCACACTGAGCAGGATTTTGTTATGTGTGTATGATGAGCTGTGCAAACCCATGAGTTGAAGATTCTTGTACCCTGGAGGCGGAAAGTATTTATGCTGATGGAAATCAGCTCGCTGGCTATACACACTCCTCTGTACTATTTGGCCAAATATTTGATTACAAAAAACTCAAATTTATTTCTTCAATGATTATGTCTTTCATATTTTGTAAATAGAAATGAGATGTTTCCGAAGACTTATCAGCGTCACATACAAAGACCGAGTTGTAAATGAGAAAATACAAGAAAGAATGACAACAAAGACCTCTTGCGAACGATCAAATGAAGGGAACTCACCTGGTACAGTCACATAAGGAGATCAAATGGTCTTGCAAATACGATCCTCCATAAAAGGTGCGAGGCTGACGATGAAGAGGTCATCCCAGAAAGAGGTGGGAGAACAACATTAAAGAATGAATCAATATCCAACCAGAGGAGGCCGCTGACGGAGAGGGATGGTGTGGGATTGTAGGGATGTCTTCATGTGTGACCTGAAATCTTCTATGGAGCATTACAAGGCAAAACATCAGTTGGCAAGTCACAATTCAGAAGGGTGAGCAATGGAGCATGTCAACAGCAGTATGGTAACCCCCAAAGCAGAAAAAGACAGCAGGGTAGACCTCAAACATGCTGGTCAAATTCCACTGGATTATCCACAATATGCCAGAAGAGAAGCTTGTTACTGACTGAACCTCCGTAGCCCAGGAAAGCGATCGTTAAGACAAAGTTGAGACCTGCAAACGACACAACCGCCGCTGAGTAACGGATCATAAAGTAATGAAGCACATAATAAACCGTAGCCACGGCAGTGCTGAAGGTCAAAAGTTAATAATATGAACAGGTATGGCTCATAAAAAAAATGAACCTATGTTTACGTCCGCAAGGCCTTCGTCTAAAACAAAGAATACAAACACTCCTAACAAATCACATCAACAATTAGGAAAGAATAATAATGAATGTAGGGAAGGAACAGGATAATGCAGCTTCCACTTATTTGTACCTAGTCTATTTTATAATTGCCTCTATTTGATGTCTCATTACCTCCACATCATCATCTTGTTCCCTCCCTCATTTGATTACTTCTCATTCCTGTTGTGTTTTGTTAAGTGATCAAATTCAAGATAGTGATGCAGTCGTACATACTGCGCTGCGAGAAATCACGTTGAGATGCTTCTGCTAGATGAGAGATCAGGTTAGAGCTGAGCAGAGCGGTGCGTGCTGGACAACATCCTTCACCAAAAGAGTGAAGATGGAGGTAGTGAAAGCTCTGAGACCCAATGGCAGTCATCATATCAGACTGGCTAAGGTATGAGTGTATAGCAGCTGTAGAGGCCTCAAACATCCAGGGGTTGGAGTAAATCTACTGTTCTTGTCATCTGGGATTCAGGACAACAAAAGAGCTGTCACCCTGGCTTCACAGGTACCCATTACAGGCTCATTAAATATGGATAGGAGTGACATTTTGAAGTCTGTCAACTACCGCCTGTTAATGATGTACCACAAAAGATGTATCAGAAATTCACTGACTACAGAGCTATCAAACGAAGTTCGATGAGACTTAACAGGAGTGTACAACCAACTACAGAAACCATCAGTATCCATACCATTTGCTGAGAGAGACTGAGCACCTATGGCTATGCCCAGAGTGCAGTGAAGTCGATTCTTAGAAACAGAACAGAGCAGGTATGCAGCAAAAGAATTACTTCATAAACCATATTACTGCCACACAACAATAGTAATTATTGTTAACTTGTTCTCAAGTTTAGAATAAAAACCTGGTCTGCACTCTGTATGACGGCCATATAAATCCTGTCATACTACAGCAATGGTAGCAATTTGGGTCAGGTTATACAATCTAGTCATATGGCACACCAATCTGTCCAGCTAACTGTTGTTAGAGAGATGATAGACAAACAGCCTCTATTCCTGGCCCCAACCATCCCTAAACCTGTGTTGTCAGATTTTGGATGTAGCATCCATCCAACGGTCACATGGTTTTTCTCATGCCTTATAACCAGACCTTATATTAAAGACTCCTTTTGGTAGCTATCAGGGACCATTCTTGTGAGGTGGCCTGACCATTTTATTTAGGATCCATACATGAAGCATTTCTCAAAACATTTCTATGTACAGACACATCTGCTGTACTTGAACAATGCAGTATCTATCACAACTTTATTACCCTTAAGGAGCCCTTGAAATCATTTTCAGGTCTCAGTTTATTCCAGTTGTCTGTCCACTTGTGCTGTTGATTGTCGTGATGCATAAGTTGGTCTATCTTGGGTGGCCAAGTGTGTTGCTGTAGAATGACCCTGATGCTATCTATCCATCTGCCACATGCCCTGCAGCCAAAATTTCTTGTATTGTAAGCGTGCAGTGGGAGTTGATCTGGTTGCATTCACATGACCACCTCAACTTCTATCTAACGTCCTAATTTCATGTGTTATCTCTCTTGGAGACAAAGAACCTTCAGTAGACATTTCACTTTGCATGTATCAGTTTTCTGCTCCAGAGCCTTGGATAAGGACCATGTCTGACACTGGTAGCACAAATATCACGTTTATCAGTTGTTGTTTGTAGCCAAGCTAATGTTCTGGTGTTTAAAGGAGAATACATCCAGGTATCTAAACTCTCCATCCTGCTTCATTTTGATGTTCAGTCATGCTTAGTGGATCCAGTTATCTACATATCCGCATAGTTTCGGTCCCTAACTACACATCCGCATAGTTTCGGTCCCTATCTACACATCCGCATAGTTTCGGTCCCTATCTACACATCCACATAGTTTCGGTCCCTATCTACACATCCGCATAGTTTCGGTCCCTATCTGCACATCCACATAGTTTCGGTCCCTATCTACACATCCGCATAGTTTCAGTCCCTATCTACACATCCGCGTAGTTTCGGTCCCTGATGTCTTGATCTTCACATTATAACTTTCAGTGTCTTGTGCGGCCATATAATCCTGCAGTCTACCTTCGTCTTCATACATTAGGCTTTTCTTACCTGCATGCTAGCAATGAATGTATTGAGTCTGGTCCCATATCTTGTGTTGCAATATGACCAGCTGCTGTTATTAATTTATCAATGTATAAATCTTGAACAGCAACTGTAACAGTATGACTATAACAAAAACAAATATGATTCAATCAGTCATACTTATGTTGTTGTTACAAATCCAGCAGCATCCGGGCTGTGACCCTTCTGCGTATGTCATGTAATAGTATCGGCATGTGTTTGTCAGTTCTTATTTAGTACCATATAAAGTGTTCTATTTATTTGACCTTGGAGGAAGAAGCATTTTCCCAACATCGCTGAGCACCGAGAACTCAAAGAAATGATGATCAACAGTTTTGTTAGGGTGTGGACACAGATGGAGTGTGTTGTGGCTTCGTCACCTTGGAGTGTTGCTAATGCACACTCTCAATTACTTAATGTCAGACAGTACATTTCTGGCTACTGCCTGGGGTGGGAAGAAAATAAAGTTTTACAAATGACCTCGGACTACATCTCGGTTATTAAGGTCCATGTCTGGCAGTGAGTGACCAGTCACATAGCGTATTAATTGACGCACTGATAAATATGGCTGCTCTGTCTGTGCCTCCAATTGAAGGTTAATCTATTTGCCAGATTTTATTAATGACATTTATTTTGATTAAATTGTGATCTCCGGTGGATGAAGTGGTTAGTGGCACGGCAAACAACCGAAACTTGCTTGTGTTCGAATCAATGAAACAGAAAGATCGCACGCCTGTGGGAAATCAAACCATTAAAAAAATGAATGCTGAAGTTGGATGCACTGGGCTGTTGAGGCACAAATTTCAATGCACTGCTCTCTACCTTAAGATACGAGAACTGGGAAAATAAATTATGGAATTATCTCCCATAGCATTCATAGCATTTGGGAAACAATGTTCTATCTTCCTCGAATGAGGTTTGACTTGTAAATTTGGTCTCTTAGAAAGACGATCAGTCCATCTAGCGTTCATGGCTTTCATACATAATATACGATTCACTTTACAAATATTCAATGAATCATCAAAACAAGTATCTGTCTATGCTCTGTAATATTTTATTTTTTAAGTATGTGCCAGATTTAGTTGGGTTTTTTTTTATAAATACGAGGCATGTTCAAATGAAACCGGACCAAACTGCAACAAGTGAACATGATGTTACTTCTGGTGTAAACAGCACATACCAACTGTCAAGTTTGCAAAATGTCATTATCCTCGGACTCATAGTTTCCTCAGCAGACAGTTGGCGAGTGTGATACGGAATCCATCCAAAGTTGATCAACAATTTGGTTTCTAACAGCTGAGGGATGTCGACCAGTTGATATTTATCGTAGAATGCAGGCAGTGTATGGTGACAAAAGTGTGTCGAAGACAACAGTGAAGAACTGGACAAAGATGAATAAAGAAGGACGTGAGTTAACGAAAGATCTTCCGAGACCAGGTCAAGCGCATTTTGTTGCGTTAACTCACGTCTTTCTTTATTATGTCGTTCACTGAGGTTTGGTGTCTGAGTTCACTATTGTGAATTGGGTCCAACAGAGAAGATACTAGTCTCTTTAAGTATTTTTAGCTATCACAATAAAAGAACAACTTATTTGCGAAGACAGAGTGCGTTGTACTGTGTTTTGCACTTGTTGGTCCAGTGCATCCGACTTCATCACATCTTTTTTTTATGCATTTACTTCCCATATGGACACAACCCTGCTATTGCGAACATAAACAAATCTGAGTTGTGGAACTTGCCACCAACCACATTTCATTGAATCATGTGGCCCTTGAGGTCGAATAAATTGGTCCATCTTGCACAAGGCAGCAAGGAAGGGAATAAGTATATTTTGTTATAGAATTTCTCATGCATTATATATATATCCATCTGCTTTATGGTCTTCCTTGCATATGGTAGTTTTTATTTTCTGCCTATCGAGATATATATATACTACATGTTTTTTTTATTATCCTGCATCTACTTTTACTAATAATTTTACAACAGCGTGCAAACGACATCTTTGTATATTATGTTAAAAAATATGTAAATTACTAATTTTTATGCACCAGCCTCCATTTGGCTCCTTAAGAAGTATAAGACCCCAACTATATTTGGCGAGCTTTCATCATCAAAGTGCTTTGTGTGCTCGTCACTGATAGTTTCTGTGTCAATTTCCTAAGCACATGCACAACCCTCTTTTGTTGCCTTATATGACATGTGTGAAAGGTTGCAGTGTTCCTATTCTTTCCTCCCAAAATCCACACAGCTAATGTGTACACTAACAAGTTATTTTCTTACCTAATTCATGCTGCTGCTGCATTCAAATTTGATACCAGTGAAGTCATATGTGAATAAACGAACTTTAACATCAATAAAACCAGTTTTCGTTTGGGATAGTTTGTTTTTTGTTGTTGCGTTTTTAGAAATCTGCTGTGCTTATTTAGCCCCAAAGGTGATGAGGCTGGAGATAGGATAACATGGTGTTCTTTCTGGCTAGCCTTTACTCGCTTTGGTAGAAGACAGCTGACATAAGACAGCTGACATAAGACACCTGACATACACTATAGATGTGCCAACATCTACACTCTATGGTTAGAAGACACCTGACATAAGACACCTGACATACACTATAGATGTGCCAACATCTACACTCTATGGTTAGAAGACACCTGACATACACTATAGATGTGCCAACATCTACACTCTATGGTTAGAAGACACCTGACATAAGACACCTGACATACACTATAGATGTGCCAACATCTACACTCTATGGTTAGAAGACACCTGACATAAGACACCTGACATACACTATAGATGTGCCAACATCTACACTCTATGGTTAGAAGACACCTGACATAAGACACCTGACATACACTATAGATGTGCTAACATCTACACTCTATGGTTAGATGAAAGTGAAACAAAGATAGACGGACGTTTTTCTGAATGAAAATACCGATGATGGGTAAGAATCTGACATGGCTGCAGAGACAAACAGTGACATTTCTTCTTGTCTTCATTTATCCTGAAAAGGATGTTTGTGTCGTAGTTTACAGAGAGGCTGCAATATCTGCACCTTATGGCCCAAGACATCAGATTTCAGCACAGCATTTTGGGGACTGGGTTTGCCGTCCCTCTTTGATTCCTAATCTCTTAGCCAGGCTGCATGGTGATAGTCTGTTTGCAAGGTCACCACTAAGAGGCCCAATAGGGTCTTGGTCAGATATGGGTCACTGACCTTGATACAATGAGTCGGCTATGAGTCACTGGCTGCTGTCAGCTCATTCACTGCTGCATCTTCAGCCCCAAACAGTGATCTTAGGGATCTCCATGGCGAAGTGGTCAAGTCATTTGCCTCGTGTTCAGACAGTCAGGGTTCAAATTCGAGCTGCGGCAGTAGGTTCGTGATGGAAATTTTTTCTGGAGATCCCTGGGTTCATCACTGGAGTTCATGCTTTCTGCGATTCTCTCGGCAGGTGGGCATACCGTTCTGCGGAGTGACACCAAGCCATAGGGGAAATCCGCGGCGGTGAAGTCGAGCCCTTACCGTCAAACTTATCCAAGTTATGGGGACATTCCTCTAGAGATTACAATTATAAAACGGCAAGATCCCGTTTACATATATTGTGACTATGATGTTAGGCCCATATTTTCTTGACCAACAAAATGCATAATGTATTCTGCCTCTTTGTAGAACAGACAATAACACTTGACATTTGAGGTATACACAAATCCATGAAGTTGGACAACATGTGAAAAAAATGTAACAAAGACTGTTAAATTACTCATAAAAATCGGTGTTTTTAATACAAATTATTTAGAGCAAATAGATAATATAAAGCTATATTTTTCAGAAATTGTAACCAATGCAATTTTTTTCATTTTGATTTTAAATTACATTTATATATTATTTAAATATTTCATTTTATAATATATATGTTTGGGTTACAAAGTTATCTCCCTGGACTAAGACTTTCAAGGCTTTGGGCATTAATGTAAAAAAGACCACATAAAGTCCAGTTAATGGACCAAGGACCACATGCAGCTGAGTTAATGGGCCAAGGGCCACATATCTTTAAAGGCATAAACATATATTCTACAAATATTGATGCTATATATTCTAAATTCTGCAAATTTTAAGTGTAAAAATGTTAATGAACTTTAATTCTACATATCTATAAATTTATAAATCGATAAATCAGAAGGCTATAAAGAATAATGCTACAAAGCTTAACTCCCTTGGTCAATCAAAATAATAAAAATTTAGCTTTTGGCCCACCAATATTAAAGAAATCAGACCGCCTCAAATATTTTGGCCATTTACAAAAACAGGTGAAACTAAATGTGGGTCAGTGACACAGATCACGACCCAAATTTGCTTTTGTTCGGATTCAAGATACGGCAAGGAAAAAATGTCTCTTTTTAAACTTGGAAATCAGTTATCCAGCTACATGCACAATCAAATCATTGACTTGTAGGACTGAGTGGGTATAAGGCTTAAACTGGTTTCAGTTGAAGAATATAGCTCTTAATGCACTTAAGAAATGTACAAGCGTAATCAATATGTACAAGATTTTATCATTTCTGTAAAGCATGGATTAATTAGAATCAAATAAATGCACAATGTCAATGGCAAGGGCTGAAACAATTGTGAGCCTGAAGATCTACTTTTGGTGGAAGAGCATTGTTAATTGGTTGTAGCGTACTTGTTAATTGGTTCAGACCCTTGGGAGAGAGTTCAAACAATTATTGACATCCTGGCCCGAAGGATAATAGCCATAAAAAGGCATGTCACTCGTAAAGGAGCACATCTGATTGGCTGTAACCAGCCGAGTGCACTTCTGAATGCTATGATTGATCAAAGTTGGTCCAGGCTGTTGTCACAAGCAGGAATCTGACACAAAAATGATTGACATCCTGGCCCGAAGGTCCAGCACTCGTAAGAAAAGCATCAGCGATTGGTTGGAGCTCATGTGTGAGCACAAGCTTACTTCAAGTTACAAAACTTTTTGTGTTGGAACCACTTCTCAATCTGCAACAGTCATATCAAAGATACAAGGGGCTTGTCATAAGTCTTTACCCTGACTATGAAGGAGTAGGAGGAGAAAGTGAAATTTGGCACATATGTAGCTCATTCAATTTGTACTGGACTTGAGAAGTATAAATTTCCCACCTCGACGGGCTTACCTTACCAGGTATGGTGCACGGCGCAAAACACCTTATTGACTGGATCTGTTATTCTATGGGGTTGTCAGAACAATCAGAGAGGCCAGAACTGTGATATAATTATTGATGTTACAGGGAAAAATACCTAAAGAAACACACAGGGAGATGGAACCAGTGTTTCAGGAATTCTGTCCTTTACATGCCTCTGTAAAAAACTGGTGTAGGCAGTTTAAGTGTGGCCGTCCCCATGTTGCTGATCTTCCAAGATCAGGAAGACCATCCTCAGAGTGCAGCAGAGAAAATGCTGCAAGAGTTAAGAAAATCATTGACCAGGAAAGGAAAATGACAATTGCAGATATCTAGGTCAGAAAAACTGAATGAAAGTAGTTTTTAGAATTTTACACAACAGACTGAACATGGGAAAAGTCTGCCGCTGGGTCCCGTGTCTGCTGACATGTGAACAGAAACAAACGAGGGTTGATTGCTGTGGCCAGTTGCTCAAAATGTGTCAGTCGAAAAACATGTTGCCGACCATGGTGACAGTACATCAGACTTGGGTTCACCATTATGACCCAGAATCCACAATTTCAGCATGCAGTGGAAAACCCCGAGCCAAGAGCACAGAAATCTGCAAGAAAAGTGATGCTGACTGTTTTTTGGGACGTTAAAGGTGTCATATTGAAAGATTATCTGCCTCATGGTTAACCTTAAGCACGCCCTTGTCCGATCCCTTCTAACCAGCTCGGCCTGCAAAAACGGTGTGCGGAAAAAAAAATTTTTTTTTTGAACGGAGTCACTCCTGACAGCCATTTTTTACTGCTGACTACGCCCTCCATATATACACGATATTTTGCCGGTTAAAGTATCGTGTGTTCGATTACAAATGGCTTTTGAACAGTTTTAATTTTGTATACGCCGTTTGGAGCAAGCCGACTTTTTGCGAAAGGGGAAGTAGGTTGTTGAGAAAGATTTTTATCGCGTAGATCTGTTTATTTTGTTTGTTTAAATGAAAGAACTACGTTTGAATTGAAACTAACAGTTGTGGCAATATTGTAAACACGTTGTTGTGGTTTCCATGGTTTTCTATCGAAGCGACTAGGCCTAGTGGTCGAGTCCAAATTTTTCCCGAGATTTTCATAAATTTTCAACTTCATCTTTTTAAATCTCAAAAACAGGGGACGGCGTGGCCTAGTGGTTAAGTGGCACGGCTCACGACCCGAAGGTGCTGGGTTCGATCCCCATCACAGCACCGGCCGTTACCCCGGGGAAGCAAACCCTTAGAAATTGCAGGAGGAAGCAGGCCCTTACATAAAATGCGTGCTGAAGTCGGATGCACTGGGCCGACAGGCGCAAAATAAAAACCACAGTGCAACGCACACCGCCTTGGGGAATAGAGAAATAAGGCGAACGCAAAAAAAAAAAAAAAAAAAAAAAATAAAAAAAACTAACAAACATACAACAAAAACAATAACACCCACATGTTCGTTATGCTATTGTGTATCTACACACCAGAAAATCATATTTATTGACAAACAAACATAAAAGTTACAAATTTTGAAAGACGACTACCACAGCGACTAATTAAGAAAATTAATTAGGTCAAATTCTTTTCAAAAATAATGTGGAGTGCGTAAGGTTAATGGGCAATATTATGCAGATCTCCTTACCGAACTAAGAAAGACTGACCAGAAAACAAGGGATTGCACGCACTCAAATTCTGCCTTTGCTTCAAGACAACACACCCTCCTATAAAGCAAGGCTCGTGCTGCAAACAGCCAACGATTTGAATATTGAACTTCTTTCACACCCACTATATTCTCCGGATTTAGCTCCATCAGACTTGTTTTATTTTCCAAAAACGTAAAAAAACAGCTGACAGGAAATCATTTTGACAGTGACGAAGATGTCATACCGGCTTGTGATTACTGGTTTAATTAGAAAAATGGGTCATTTTATTCTGAAAGTCTTTTCAAGGTCACGCAGAGATGACAGAAATGTAGAAATTCAGGTGGTGGCTACATTGAGAAGGAATAAGCACTGCCAAATTTCAACTTTCTCTCCTCCTTCATGGTCAGGGTAAAGACTTATGACAAGCCCCTTGTATGACACCTTTGTGACATGATACCTTAGTGGCATGATGCCTTAGTGACATGATGGCTTTGTGACATGATGCTTTTGTGATATGGCACCTTATTGACATGATGCTTTTGTGACGTGTCATTGTGACACAACACCTTATTGACATGATGCCTTAGTGACATGATACCTTTGTCACATGATGCCTTAGTGATATGATACCTTTGTCACATGATGCCTTATTGACATTTCTTTGTGACATGCATTTGTGACATAGCACCTTATTGACATGATGCCTTTGTGACATGACATCTTATTGACATTATGCCTTTGTGACATGACATCTTATTGACATGATGCCTTTGTGACATGACATCTTATTGACATGATGCCTTTGTGACATTCCTTTGTGACATGATGCCTTTGTGACATGGCACCTTAATGACAAGATGCCACCGCCCACACCAGCAGTGCACTATTGTACTTGTCATTAGATTGCTTGCAGACATGGTTCGCATCACCTTCCATTACCCTATCTCAATGAATGGATAGTGTAAATATCAAAGTGTATATACATTGTATTTCATTATTTTGTGGGTGATAAACATGTTCAATACAATAACAATAGTAATATAAAGATAAAAGTAACAAGGCTGTTACAGTATTATCCACCATCAGCAGCAAATGTGTTTTAGGCCTAACTTAAGTGTACTGAACTGACTTGTAAGGCTTATCAGAGATTAGTATGCTTAGCCTATTTGGTAACATTAGGCCTGCAGTGTTTATTTTGGTTATAAATACTACATACATCTATCATGCACATATGTGATGATTGCAGTTAAGTACAAAAATCGATTGGCAAGAAACATCAGTATTTTGGGCTTATACACCAGGTCTGGAACCAAAAGTGTCATGGTCCCGAAGTTTATTTGTATTGAAAATGGTCAAGATTAGTCCCGACTTTTATCACAAGGAGAAAGCTTAAACAAATGTTTACATGCCAACCTGAAGGCTTATAAAAGAGCATCACTGATTGGCTGGATCCCTACTACATCTCCATCTGAGTGTTATGATTGGTGATTGCTGCTGAGAAAGATCAAACAATTGCTTACATGCTGAACTGAAAGTCCATAAAAGAGCATTGCTGGTTGGACAGATCCTGCTTCTGAGTGATGCAATTAGTCAAAACTCATCCCGGCTGTTGCCAATATTTTTTTAAAAATTTTTGCGTTCGCTTTATTTTTCTAATCCTTAAGGCGGTGTGCGTTGCACTGTGTTTTTATTTTGCGCCAGTCTGCCCAGTGCATCCGACTTCAGCATGCATTTTATGTAAGGGTCTGCTTCCTCCTGCATTTTCTAAGGGTTTGCTTCCCCGGGGTAACGGCCGGTGCTGTGATGGGGATCGAGCCCAGCACCTTTCGGTTGTGAGCCGTGCCACGCCGTCCCCCCCTGTTGCCAATATGAAAAAGCTCAAACAATTATTTATAGCCTTGTCCTAAAAAATTGTAACAGAACATCACTGATTAACTGTAACTAACAGCCATGTCAACTTCTGCGGAATTGTTGAATATTCATCAGCCCCCTCAAATGATGAAAACTTGTATCTTTACACAATCCATTATTCCCACAAACCAAATGAGTGCCAAGTTAAGTAGCCTTCTAGAATTGAAAGAAAACTTTAGAAGAAATATCAAATATATGATACAAGCAAGAGTGAGAGAGTGAATAATTAATTTCTCTTCCACAAACAACTACTCTCTCCCTTCTAGAAAAAGAAGTTCCTGCATTCGTTGGTATCATTGAGCAAGGCAAGATGTAAACCAAAAATAATATATCACCAAAGAGAACACTTCCCTGCCACCGCAAAACTGACAGGGGGGTGATCCCCAGTGGCAGCTTTCTCCAGTTCACCTAGTTGTAAATTGATAACTAATTACATTGCTGTTAAGGAAGACAAAGTGGTGAGAAATAAAACTGGACTACCCCACCTTGCTAAAGCTGTGATCTCATTCAATGAAGTCTCTAACACTTCGTCCCCGGCAGCAGTGTCTGATATGGGACTACCTTTACCTTTTGCTGAAACAATACACACTCAAGCGGTGCTCAAGATGGAAATGATAGACCCACTATAACCCTTCAAGAACGTCATAAAGTGTCACTCAATTATCATGCTAGTAACCTCAGTATGTAAAATCATCGTTATTGAAACGGCCACTGCAAACGCTCGGATCCAGGCTTTCTGTAAAGAGGCCAGCTGTTGTCGTAGCCTTACACTTCACATACCAGCACAAAAAGGCTTAGTGAAGTGTGCACTAAGAAATACCAGACAGCGATGAAGGGAGACTGGTCATTCTCTCCCCTCCCCCTCCCTCACAGAAGCCTCATGCAACAAAGTCTCTAATACTTCATCCTTGACAGCAGTTACTGTTAAAGGCACTATTTGAACCACAGCATCAATTTTCTTAACAAGGCATGAACAAGCCCATTACCCCTAACTGTGAGTATTACTGTGCCAAAAAGGGGAACAGAAAATAATAACACTGTAACCTGTCAAGCATGTCATAAGAGACAAACTAAAGAGAGTTGGGACTGGCTACTTCATCCTGTTGGAACTTTAAGCCACAAATACTTCAACAAATATGGACAAGTCAAACAAAAGAGGAACAAATCAACTATCCAAGACTGAGCAGATGGCTCAAAACTACAGGACTTGGTGTGTATCTGTTGAAGACCTGTGCTGCACAGGAAACTTACACTATTTTCATTGATTTGACCTAGCTATGTACCATAAATAACTAACTAAAGAAGGTTGTGCATAAGGCCGGCAAAGTCATGTGAAGCTAAAGCAGCGTAATACAGAAACCCTCACCTTGTACTCCACATACAAGGGGCAGTCAAAAAGTAACCTTCATATTGTCTTATTAACCTTTATCCCTGAATTATAAAAGTACGGAAGTTCCCACAGCTACTGAATTATTTTTCAGCACGTCACGTTTTTCTAGGTTGTTCACTTTGAAAATCTGTATTGTTTTGGTTTGTTGTATAAATATGATTTGTTTGTGTGTAGAGACATCAATGAATAACGAACTACTTGGTGTTGTTTTTGATGTGTGCGTGTTAGTGTATGAGATACAAGAAGATGAATGTGAACATTTTTTACAAACCGCAACATTTTGATTTTGCCCATTTCGCGGGGAATTGGGACCGTCGGAATGTGAAAATCGTCACAGAACACCAATAGTTTTTCTTACAAGATCGTCAAATCAGCTATTTTCTCTTAAAAATTTAGTTAATACTGCTAAATAAACAAATTAAACAGATCGAGCTCCAAAAAATATGTCGCAACAACTTACCTTTATCACCCGCAATAATTGAATAATACGCAAGTCGTCCCGAAAAAGAAAACACATCGTTTCAAAATCGCTTTCAAACTAACTTTACCGGTCATTTTAGTTGTTTACATGTGCAATGACGGCATCCCTATATTTAGATTCTTCTTCTTCTTCTTCTTCTTCGTACACAGTCAGACAGTAACCATTATTTTCTCGAAAAAAGCGGCGGTCATCCTGAGACTCTCGCCACTACCATAGAGCTTTTCTTGCAGTTCCACTGGTGATGGCCACATCTGCTCTCTCTGATCCTCGTATGTCGGGCAGTTCTGTAGCAGATGTTCAGTGGTCATTTTACCAGTACCGCACGGGCATTCGTCGGTACACCCTATCTTCAATTTGTTGAATAGGTGGTACCTCAGTCTGTTGTGGCCAGTGCGGAGTCTGAAGACAACGACCTGCTCTCTTCGGTTCAACTGGTAATAGGCATCGTTTTTGGTGTAACCAGTATGTTCGGTTTCCCATTTGGTCATGTATCTGGCTTTGATAAGCCGTTTTGACTCTTCGTACGTAATACTGGTATCTGTTTGTGGTAGCCTTGCACCTTCTTTTGCCAGTCTATCTGCCTCCTCGTTGCCTTGGATGTTGCAGTGTGACGGAACCCACTGTACCACTACCCTTTTTGGTGCGGACAGCTGGCACAGTTTGCAGAGTGCTGCTCTTAAGTCATTGAGCTCAGTGTTTTTCTGGCTTTTTAGCGCTGTGACTACGGCGAGAGCATCTGTCAGCAAGACTATGTGGCTCTCGTTTTCACTGTGTGTTGCCATTTCTTCCACTGCCGCCCTCAGTGCCTCTGCCTCCGCTCTGAAATTGCTTGTGTACTTACCAGTAGCGAGTGACAGTGTTATTTTTCTGCCATTTGGTAGGTTCAGGAATGCTCCTGCCCCTCCGTTCTGTGTAGCGTTTGTTACAGAACCGTCGGTGTATGCATGGGTCCAGTCCATGCTTGGGTAGCTTTTCGTTATGAAGCTTAGGGTAGTGTCTCTCCTTTCTTTTTCGGTCTGGCAGTTTTTGTTTGCAATACCTGGTATATTTTCTACCACCTCTGGAAATATATCCTGCCTCCAAGTAGGTTTTCGTACAGTAGTGATGGGTTTTGGTGTTGTTAGTGCGTTTATGATATTTAGATTCAAAATGGCCGTATTTCAACCGGTGTTAACACACGGCAATGCTCTAGAATAATTTTTTTATCGTGATCAGCAAATTTTATTATTGTGTGTCCATTTGTGCGGACTTTAGGAGGACATGGAGTAATTTTAGTTGTCTGTCTATGCGGACATTAGTGAGCTAAAGGTTAACAGGTTATGCTACATTAAGGTTATTTGTTGACCCCTCCTAGTACATATTTTGATGAAGGCCAGCGGAAATTGTGTGCCCGTGCTCCTACTGGAGCAAGAAACTAAAGATAATGATGATATAGTTAAGCCATCATACAAGGCCATCGTTATGCCAAGGACTACCACAACACTTTGGAATGTACACAACTTCCTCAATAAACATCCTTCAAATTCCCAAAAATGCTAGAAGGACAAACCAACAGGGAAACATTCTATCCATGCCTCTCAGCTCAACGAGAGAAGCAGATGACAGCTTGTGCCTCTCCAACCAAAATTGGGGACAAGCTGTGTGACAATCACAGAAGACCGAGTCCAGGCGGTGGATAAAATGTTACAACAGAGCAGACTGGCTAAGGAGAAGTGATCGAAAAGGGAAGACTAACCCAGTACTTCAAAATTCCTGCTGAAGTCGGATGTGTCGGACCGAAAAGTGCTTATATCACAGCCAAGCTGTAAACTTCGACATAACGCATTCCATTCTTCAAACAACATCCCACTATTTGCAAAGCCAGTTTTAGGGATTGGTATCGGGAGATTGAAAACAAACGAATAAAAAGAAGATATCCATGGGGATTCTCTGGAGCAAAGAATAGACCACTTCTGCATATCAAACATGCCGTAAATGGCAACTAAAGAGGGTTGCGCATAGGACTACCATTTTGTCATAAAATAGCACAGTAAAATAGTACAAGAGAAACCAATAGCATAAAACAGAAAATGCTTTCACACAGGCTCTCTGTAAGGATTGGTCTACACACCGGTTGGAGCCAGATTTGGACAAGAAGATGGTAAGATTGGATGAAACAGAAGGAGGAGAAGACTTCTGAATGTCTGCGATCGGGTAGAAAAGACTATATAGTTCACCAGTTCAAAAAGATAGTTTTCCTCTGATAACACATAATTGCTGCCTTGCAGGTAGGCTGAAGACAGCCAAAAGCTAGGGAAGAAGCCCCAAATAAATTCATACTGCAACAGGTCCTTAAGCACAGAACACAATGTAACACAGCCAGTCTCATAAAGAATGACATAGACATGACTTTCTTCAAGCCATTGATGTGGATGATAGATGGCGAATGAAGAAAAAAGGAATAAAATGAAGAATGCCTACTGCGTTATATCTTCCAATCATGTAAAAGCATAACAAACGTGTCCATTCCTGAAACAAATCAGCACGGGCAATGATCACAATCTAAGGCTGCCACTGACAATATCTTTGTGTACCACCAAAGTCAGCAGTTCATACTTCTTGCTGCCTGGATTAAGGTAATATATCGTATCTTTGATAACTGACACATCAAATCCTTCATCTCGCAGTTTGCTCTTCTTCAACTTAAAAGTTCCTGCAATGAATTGAAAGATAAAAGAAAGATTAACAAATTGAGAGTTGAAAGATAAAGAAACGATTAACAAATTGAGAGTTGAAAGATAAAGAAACGATTAACAAATTGAGAGTTGAAAAATAAAGAAACGATTAACAAATTAATAGTTGAAAAATAAAGAAATGATTAACAAATTAAGAGTTGCAAGATAAAGAAACGATTAACAAATTAAGAGTTGAAAAATAAAGAAATGATTAACAAATTAAGAGTTGAAAGATAAAGAAA
This sequence comes from Ariolimax columbianus, assembly GCA_036924085.1. NCBI lineage: Eukaryota > Metazoa > Mollusca > Gastropoda > Stylommatophora > Arionidae > Ariolimax > Ariolimax columbianus. The sequence goes on along the minus strand of JAVGWX010000010.1, from coordinate 23,007,629 downwards.
TGATTAACAAATTGAGAGTTGAAAGATAAAGAAACGATTAACAAATTAATCTATCTGTATGGCACTAGACAACACGTGTATGGCACAACACGTGCAGATACCATTACATGGCATTGGGCTAAAGGGCGAGAACCCGGATGCTGCTGGATCCGTAATAACAACAACAAATTATTATTCTTCTTTGGCGTTCATCCTGAAAAGGATGTTATGACGTGAAAAATTAACAAATGAATCTATCTAGATATTTTAACTTGAAAGTTCATGCATTGAGTTAACAAATATAGGAAAGATTACAAAATTAATCTATCTTTAATCTTCAACTTGAAAGTTTCTGCATTAAGTTAACAAAAATTAAGGAAAGATGAACAAATGAATTTATCCAGTTTCTTCAATTTGAAAATTCCTTCATTGAATTAAATGGCTGAATTAATCTATTTACTAACCTTTCCCTGCAGGAACTCCCAAAAGAACTTTTTGATATCTCTCCCCCTCAATCCATCTCTTTCCACATATCACCCAATCTATTGTTTAATACTGCCCTCCCCACCCCCTCTCTCCATCCACCTGTTACCTCCTCCATCTATTCCCACCCCTCTTTCACTCCAAATCTTCAACTCCCAGCCATCTCTACATCACCACCACCCCTCCCTATCCCCTCCTCCCCCACTTTTTAATGTATACAGAACACAGAGCGTCCAATAAACAAGTTCAAGTTGATGTGTGAAAGTGTGCCTTAGTGTAGTCTGGCTAGGAGAGTAGGGTTGCAGTGGGAAAAGCAAACTAGGTACCCAAATATGTCAGCTGAAACAGGATGTGTTGGACTGAAAGGTGCAAATATCGCAGCCTCGTTGTAAATTGTGACACAATGTCCTTTTCTGGATGAACGTCGAAAACGATGGAAGATGAAATAGATTTTTTGTCCATAATAAAATTAGGTGTATTGATATAAATTGTAATCAGATTTTAACCAACAAAAAATAAGGATAAAAAATAGTACTAGTTCAAATTTCTGGATACCTTCACGGCACATAAAACCTGACAAAAGTCAGAATGGCGTGGCAGATAGAAATATTGTCACCCAAACACAATTTTAGTTTATTCTAAATAAATAAGTTATAAAGAAGCCAAAGTTGTTTCCCAATACAAGTCGGAAAAGGCTACCATATTGTTTTGGCTACACACAGCCAACTGACGATGTCGCGAGCACATGATTCAATGAGTCGATAAAATGATCTGTCACAAACAGGTCAGAGAAATAATATACGTAAATTTTTGTCTAATGTATTTTAAAATGTTTAGTCAAGGAATTAACCAGAATAAAAAGATGTGTCCAAAGATACAGTTATTGCAGTTGGAAGCCTGGGTGAACATAAATATCAGGTTGTTGTTTGCGGATGCCCACAATGAGTAGGTTACTCTTTTGTGCGCCCTGAAAAGGACGTTGAGTGACAGGTTGCAGTAGTTTTCCTCATATGCTGAGCGTGCTGTTTAAGGTGGACCGAGGTCCTCCAGGCGGTTGTGCTTTGCTTGTCTTCATCTGCGTGTCATTCACTACTACGGGGATCACATCGATCCCTACTTCGTTAGCCAGGCTGCTATGAAAACAGCATGTTTCCAGGGAGGGTTACGAGGAAGCCGAGGTGAGGGTCTTGGTCAGTATATTTTGCCTGACCCTGACTAACATGTCTGATCAGTATATTTTGCCTGACTCTGACTAACATGTCTGATCAGTATATTTTGCCTGACCCTGACTAACATGTCTGATCAGTATATTTTGCCCGACCCTGACTAACATGTCTGATCAGTATATTGTGCCTGACCCTGACAAACATGTCTGATCAGTATATTTTGCCTGACCCTGACTAACATGTATGATTAGTATATTTTGCCTGACCCTGACTAACGTGTCTGATCAGTATATTTTGCCCGACCCTGACTAACATGTCTGATCAGTATATTTTGCCTGACCCTGACTAACATGTCTGATCAGTATATTTTGCCTGACCCTGACTAACATGTTAGATCAGTATATTTTGCCTGACCCTGACTAACATGTCTGATCAGTATATTTTGCCTGACCAGACGTTAGTCTTCCTCCCCATCAGCATCAGGTGAAACACAGACCAAAACACCATCTAAAGTCTTCACCTAACATCTGGAAACATCAATCTGGCCAATGATATGGGAACCAACATTGACCCACATAGTGGTGAGCCTACTGAGAAGCCTTGCATTGAACTATAGTCAGGCCCAAGTCCGCCTTCTTCTGTAGAACTTGAGATATAAAGAGAGCCACTGTAACTCACTTCCAAAGAAAATCAATGGTGAAAAACTTAGCAGGAGCAACTTCGAACATCCACATATCACAATCCTACTGCACAAAGCAGCAGAGATCTTTGTTGTTTTCACACTTCAATGTTGGAGGGATTCTTCTAGAGTCAGACCAGTAGAGTTGCTGGTTTCAGTCATCGCAGTTTTTATACAATTTTGTGGGGGGTTCTTTTGTGGGTTTGTGATGATATCATGCTCTCCTGATCACGTTTCTGTCCCATTAGTGATCTGTTCAGCTGTTGAACAATAAAGGACAACAAATAGACAATCTTCCTAGCTCCTCTTGGAATGAAAGCTACTTTGAATGCACACTCTTATTTTGGGAAATCTTGTTGAGATTGGTCAATGAGACACACTTCTTCTGACAACCACTTCCACCGATCTTCGTCAGATGTTCGTTGTAAGAGTTCTTCCAACATTGGATCAGTAGAGTTGATTTTAGCAAACTAGTTCGTGTAACATATTGAGATGTTTTTTAAAATAGGTTTTGGATCTTAGCTGTAAGGGGTCATATGTTAGTCTGTGTGGTGCGGTAAATCCCACAATCCAAGCTTTTTTGTGTTTGGATTCATGAAACAGCAAGGTCGCACACCTACGGAATGTCAGTCCACTACAAAATGTGTGCTGAAGTCGGATGCACTCAGTTTTAGGAAACAAGATAAAATATGTTTAGTACACTTCTGTACCATACAATATAGCAGAATAAGTAACGCATGATGAATTAACACTACAGCGGAAACACAAACATTTATATCCATAGTTTACCAGTGGTGTCAGCTTCCTTCACAAACCGCAGGAACAACGGACGAGCGTATGCCGGCAGGGATCTAGATAAAGACACATTCAACTGTGAGACATCTACTGAGCTGTTCTCATCGACGATCGCTGCCATTCCTGCTCGACCCTCATTGCCTGGTGACAGAATTTAAACAAAAGAATTTCAATTGAAGAATTTTGCTGCAATACAGATGTGATAATACACAGACTTGTGGGATATAACTTTGTGAATGGCACATGGGATGAAAAGGATAGGACCATTGTTAATTCCCTAATTTATCACCAGATGTGATTAAACAAGGTTATGTATATAGCTGGCAACCTCATCATGTTTAAATTGCTTCAAAACTTCACCGCAACTGGTCAGATGTAGACTTGGGATGAAGATGTTGAGCAGTGCATGAGAAGCAGCAATCAGCGACCCATAGCTGACTGCTAGAGTAAGGGTCAGCGACACATACCTGACTGCTAGAGTAAGGGTCAGCGACCCATAGCTGACTGCTAGAGTAAGGGTCAGCGACCCATAGCTGACTGCTAGCGTAAGGGTCAGCGACCCATAGCTGACTGCTAGAGTAAGCGTCAGCGACCCATAGCTGACTGCTAGAGTAAGGGTCAGCGACCCATAGCTGACTGCTAGAGTAAGGGTCAGCGACCCATAGCTGACTGCTAGAGTAAGGGTCAGCGACCCATAGCTGACTGCTAGAGTAAGGGTCAGCGACCCATAGCTGACTGCTACAGTAAGGGTCAGCGACCCATAGCTGACTGCTAGAGTAAGGGTCAGCGACCCATAGCTGACTGCTAGAGTAAGGGTCAGCGACCCATAGCTGACTGCTAGAGTAAGGGTCAGCGACCCATAGCTGACTGCTAGAGTAAGGGTCAGCGACCCATAGCTGACTGCCAGCATCACGGCCAGTGAACAAAAGCTGCCAAGACCCTTCGTCACCTCCATGCAGTGATCCCGGATAACAGGCTGCAACAGATAAGGAGAAAGGATCGAAGAGGGAAGGCCAACCCGGTACTAAAAAATGCATGCTGAGGTCAGATGTGTCATAACAAAAGGTGCAAATATCGCAGTCAAGCTGTAAACTTTGACACAGCGCATTCCGTTCTCCAGAGAACATCTTGCTACTTGCAAATTCCTTTTCAGGGCTTGGTAACGGGAGATTTAGAATGAATGAAGAAGTAGAAGATGCAGACTTCCTTAGAAGAAGTTAGGTTAAAGGGCCAAATGCAATGTCGAACCTATGCTGCAACAAGCTGAACTAGTGTAGTCTGGTTAACTGAATAGGAATTGCAGAAATAAGGCAAACCTGGCCTCAAAAATTCCTCGCTATAAACTACGACACAATGCCCTTTTCAGATAACCACCAGAAAGAAAAGAAAGATATTTCTTTCACAGACTGTACCAAGCGCTTTCATATGATTTTGGAGCAAATCTTCATCTTTGTATATTAGGCTTTTATCGTCAGCAAAGAGAAATTTATGAAATGAGTTGGGTTTTTGGTTACCTATGTGAATTCCCCTTCTGGTGTCACAATTTGACTGACTTCTTTTGTTATTCTGTCCTTGTAAATGTTGAGCTGCAATAGTGAAAGCACACCTCCATGTACTCTTCTTGTTATTTCAATACTTGATTAATAACTTTTACCACCCTACATACAAAATTGATGCAAATTCCCCTGCAGCTGCATTATTTTTCAGCACATTACATTTAACAACAAAGATTGTTGACTTTGAGAAACTGTAACCTTTTTATTTGACGGTCTATTGATATGATTTGTTTGGCTTGGATGGCTTTGTTCGTTTTCAATCTCCTGCCATCAAACTTGAAAGGGCTTAAGTAGCAGAATGTAGTTCAGAGAACAGAATGCGTTGTGTCATAGTTTACAGCTTGACTACAATGTTTGCACCTTTCGGTTCAACACATCCGTCTTCAGCAAGCATTTTTTGAGTACCGGGTTAGCATTCCCTCTTCGATCCCTTTTCCTTAGCCAGTCTGCCCTGCTGCAGCCTATTATCCAGGATCACCCCGTGGAGGTGTAGAAGAATCTTGGCATCCTGGTTCGCTGGCCGTGACGCTAGCAGTCAGCTATGGGTCGCTGACCACTGCAGCTAATGTGCTGCTCAGCATCTTGATCCCTACTTATATGATTTGTTTGTGAATAGAGAAATAAATTAATAAAGAATTTGTTGGTATTATTGTTTTTGTTGTGTGTGTGTTAGTTTCTGAGATAAAAAACGATGAAGGTGATAGTGTTGAACAACAGCACAAACATTTAGACTCCCCCACTTTCAAAGTCCCTTGGATAGAAAAAAAAAATCGCTGACAACGGATTACCGATGTTTACCATAATGACCGTATCTGTCACTTTTGACTATAAACATAATTATTGTATCCACATAAACAGTCTAAACAGATCTACCTGTTGCAGAAACTTGACTCCCCCACTCTCAACAATGGGGGAATCTTCAAATCTAAGTGACAAGATAAAAAATCATTTCCAAAAGTCTCAAACAAATTCCAGAATTGCTATTGTTGGTATTTTTTTTTTTTTTTTTTTTTTTTTTGCGTTCGCCTTATTTTCTCTAATCCCCAAGGCGGTGTGCGTTGCACTGTGTTTTTATTTTGCGCCTGTCGGCCCAGTGTATCCGACTTCAGCACGCATTTTATGTAAGGGTCTGCTTCCTCCTGCATTTTCTAAGGGTTTGCTTCCCCGGGGTAACGGCCGGTGCTGTGATGGGGATCGAACCCAGCACCTTCGGGTCGTGAGCCGTGCCACTTAACCACTAGGCCACGCCGTCCCCCTTATTGTTGGTATGTAACCATACATTATTGTTCAGACTATTTCTGTGTAGCCGTTCATTTTTCTTCTTCTTCTTCTGCTTTTGTTCTCAATCTCCCGCTACCAAGCCCTGAACAGGGCTTTACAAGTAGCAGGATGTAGTTCGGAGAACGCAATGCGTTGTTTCACTAGTTTACAGCTTGGCTGCGATATTTGCACTTTTCGGTCCGACACACGTCTTCGGCAGACGTTCATTTTTAAATTTGATTAGAATGGCCGTTGCTATGCATTGACATTGTAAGTCACCATACCGGCGACAGGCGAATTTTCATGACATCAGTCGCAAATCTGCGACGCTCGAGTGATAAAGGTTAAGAGTTCAAAATGTTGAATAAGATATCAGGTGACAGAAGCAAAGGTCATTGTAAGACAGCATACCTGGAACCTCAACCCCGTAGACAACAGCATCTTGAAGCTGGATAGCATTGCTGATCACAGCCTCCACCTCATTGGTGCTGACATTCTCACCTCTCCAGCGGAACGTGTCACCTGTCCGATCACGGAAGTACATATAACCCAGCTCGTCCATGATGAGGATATCACCTGCGGGTAATCAAACATTCTAGTCAATCCCTTTGCACTCTCTCTTTTTCTCTCTATTTCACCCTTTCTATCTCACTGCTTCATTCTCTCCCTCTTTCTCTATATCTAACCCTTTCATCTCACTATCTGCTTCACTCTCTTCCTTTCTCTCTCTCTCTCTCTCTCTCTCTCTCTCTCTATAAATATCACGCTTGCTAGCCTTGACAAACCTGTTGAAAAGGCTGTGTCCCCTTTGACAAAAACATCCCTGATGACCTTCTTGCCTGTAGACTTGTCATCCACGTATCCATCAAATTCTCTGACTGGATTGCCTTTCACAATTTTACCCATAAGCTCGCCTGGTTCTCCTTTTGGATGGAGAAATGGCAGAGTTACCAGATAGTGAGGAAAGGAGGTATAAGACTGTATAAAAAAGGAAAAGGAAATTTCATTGAAAGAGGAAAGAAGGAGAGAGAAAGAAAAACTAAAAGACATGCAAATGAGGATAGTCGGGTTGTGTTGGTGGTGAGAAACAGAGGAAAGAGGAAAGAAGGAGAGAGAAAGAAAAACTAAGACATCAAATAAGGATAGTCGGGTTGTGTTGGTGGTGAGAAACAGAGGAAAGAGGAAAGAAGGAGAGAGAAAGAAAAACTAAAAGACATCAAATAAGGATAGTCGGGTTGTGTTGGTGGTGAGAAACAGAGGAAAGAGGAAAGAAGGAGAGAGAAAGAAAAACTAAAAGACATGCAAATGGGGATAGTCGGGTTGTGTTGGTGGTGTGAAACAGAGGAAAGAGGAAAGGAGAGAGAAAGAAAAACTAAAAGACATGCAAATGGGGATAGTCGGGTTGTGTTGGTGGTGTAAAACAGAGGAAAGAGGAAAGAAGGAGAGAGAAAGAAAAACTAAAAGACATGCAAATGAGGATAGTCGGGTTGTGTTGGTGGTGTGAAACAGAGGAAAGAAGGAGAGAGAAAGAAAAACTAACAGACATGCAAATGAGGATAGTCGGGGTGTGTTGGTGGTGAGAAACAGAGGAAAGAGGAAAGAAGGAGAGAGAAAGAAAAACTAAAAGACATCAAATAAGGATAGTCGGGGTGTGTTGGTGGTGAGAAACAGAGGAAAGAGGAAAGAAGGAGAGAGAAAGAAAAACTAAAAGACATCAAATAAGGATAGTCGGGGTGTGTTGGTGGTCTGAAACAGAGGAAAGAGGAAAGAAGGAGAGAGAAAGAAAAACTAACAGACATGCAAATGAGGATAGTCGGGTTGTGTTGGTGGTGAGAAACAGAGGAAAGAGGAAAGGCAAATAACATAAATAAGGGAGGGGGGCATAATGAAAGGTGGTTTCTATTTTAGTTAGTAAAAGACAGAACAACAAGACAAGAAAATAAGATGTCAAATAAAATAGTGTATGTTTGCTTATTGTCTTCATATATGTCCTAGATATCCCCATTTGTATTCTGGTTGCTGTGGTCAAGAGGTAAGACACTCGCCTCTCAAAGCGATGAACAGAAATCGTGGGTGATCGAATCCTGCAAGTTTCTGGTCTAAAGGGAGGTGGAATCAGAGAGCCTGTATCCTGAGTTACCTCCAGTTGTCTTGACTTATGTCTTGCGACTGGTCCAAGGTAGCTCGGGACCAGAGAGTGAGGTTGATGACTAGCGCATTTTCTTCCTCACTATAATCCAAATACAGCGCAAGTTACATCATCAAGAGAAAAACCATCTGATGCTGTTGTCATCTCACTTGCAATGGGCAACTATGTATCCTGGATGTCCCCATATGTATCCTGGATGTCCCTATATGTATCCTGGATGTCCCTATATGTATCCTGGATGTCCCTATATGTATCCTGGATGTCCCTATATGTATCCTGGATGTCCCTATATGTATCCTGGATGTCCCTATATGTATCCTGGATGTCCCCATATGTATCATGGATGTCCCCATATGTATCCCGGATGTCCCCATATGTATCCCGGATGTCCCCATATGTATCCCGGATGCCCCCATATGTATCCTGGATGCCCCCATATGTATCCTGGATGCCCCCATATGTATCCTGGATGCCCCCATATGTATCCTGGATGCCCCCATATGTATCCTGGATGCCCCCATATGTATCCTGGATGCCCCCATATGTATCCTGGATGCCCCCATATGTATCCTGGATGCCCCCATATGTATCCTGGATGTCCCCATATGTATCCTGGATGTCCCCATATGTATCCTGGATGTCCCCATATGTATCCTGGATGTCCCCATATGTATCCTGGATGTCCCCATATGTATCCTGGATGTCCCCATATGTATCCTGGAACTCCCCATATGTATCCTGGATGTCCCCATATGTATCCTGGATGTCCCCATATGTATCCTGGATGTCCCCATATGTATCCTGGATATCCCCATATGTATCCTGGATGTCCCCATATGTATCCTGGGTGTCCCCATATGTATCCTGGGTGTCCCCATATGTATCCTGGGTGTCCCCATATGTATCCTGGGTGTCCCCATATGTATCCTGGGTGTCCCCATATGTATCCTGGGTGTCCCCATATGTATCCTGGGTGTCCCCATATGTATCCTGGGTGTCCCCATATGTATCCTGGGTGTCCCCATATGTATCCTGGATGTCCCCATATGTATCCTGGATGTCCCCATATGTATCCTGGATGTCCCCATATGTATCCTGGATGTCCCCATATGTATCCTGCATGTCCCCATATGTATCCTGGGTGTCCCCATATGTATCCTGGGTGTCCCCATATGTATCCTGGGTGTCCCCATATGTATCCTGGGTGTCCCCATATGTATCCTGGGTGTCCCCATATGTATCCTGGATGTCCCCATATGTATCCTGGATGTCCCCATATGTATCCTGGATGTCCCCATATGTATCCTGGATGTCCCCATATGTATCCTGGATGTCCCCATATGTATCCTGGATGTCCCCATATGTATCCTGGATGTCCCCATATGTATCCTGGATGTCCCCATATGTATCCTGGATGTCCCCATATGTATCCTGGATGTCCCCATAGGTATCCTGGATGTCCCCATAGGTATCCTGGATGTCCCCATATGTATCCTGGATGTCCCCATATGTATCCTGGATGTCCCCATATGTATCCTGGATGTCCCCATATGTATCCTGGATGTCCCCATATGTATCCTGGATGTCCCCATATGTATCCTGGATGTCCCTATATGTATCCTGGATGTCCCCATATGTATCCTGGATGTCCCCATATGTATTCTGGATGTCCCATGTATCCTGGATGTCCCCATATGTATCCTGGATGTCCCTATATGTATCCTGGATGTCCCCATATGTATCCTGGATGTCCCCATATGTATCCTGGATGTCCCCATATGTATCCTGGATGTCCCCATATGTATCCTGGATGTCCCCATATGTATCCTGGATGTCCCCATATGTATCCTGGATGTCCCCATATGTATCCTGGATGTCCCCATATGTATCCTGGATGTCCCCATATGTATCCTGGATGTCCCCATATGTATCCTGGATGTCCCGATATGTATCCTGGATGTCCCCATAGGTATCCTGGATGTCCCCATAGGTATCCTGGATGTCCCCATATGTATCCTGGATGTCCCCATATGTATCCTGGATGTCCCCATATGTATCCTGGATGTCCCCATATGTATCCTGGATGTCCCTATATGTATCCTGGATGTCCCCATATGTATCCTGGATGTCCCCATATGTATCCTGGATGTCCCATGTATCCTGGATGTCCCCATATGTATCCTGGATGTCCCTATATGTATCCTGGATGTCCCCATATGTATCCTGGATGTCCCCATATGTATCCTGGATGTCCCCATATGTATCCTGGATGTCCCCATATGTATCCTGGATGTCCCCATATGTATCCTGGATGTCCCCATATGTATCCTGGATGTCCCCATATGTATCCTGGATGTCCCCATATGTATCCTGGATGTCCCCATATGTATCCTGGATGTCCCCATATGTATCCTGGATGTCCCCATATGTATCCTGGATGTCCCAATATGTATCCTGGATGTCCCCATATGTATCCTGGATGTCCCCATATGTATCCTGGATGTCCCCATATGTATCCTGGATGTCCCTATATGTATCCTGGATGTCCCCATATGTATCCTGGATGTCCCCATATGTATCCTGGATGTCCCCATATGTATCCTGGATGTCCCTATATCTATCCTGGATGTCCCTATATGTATCCTGGATGTCCCCATATGTATCCTGGATGTCCCCATATGTATCCTAGGTGTCCCCATATGTATCCTGGATGCCCCCATATGTATCCTGGATGTCCCCATATGTATCCTGGATGTCCCCATATGTATCCTGGATGTCCCCATATGTATCCTGGATGTCCCCATATGTATCCTGGATGTCCCCATATGTATCCTGGATGTCCCCATATGTATCCTGGATGTCCCCATATGTATCCTGGATGTCCCCATTTGTATCCTGGATGTCCCTATATGTATCCTGGATGTCCCCATATGTATCCTGGATGTCCCATGTATCCTGGATGTCCCCATATGTATCCTGGATGTCCCTATATGTATCCTGGATGTCCCCATATGTATCCTGGATGTCCCCATATGTATCCTGGATGTCCCCATATGTATCCTGGATGTCCCCATATGTATCCTGGATGTCCCCATATGTATCCTGGATGTCCCCATATGTATCCTGGATGTCCCCATATGTATCCTGGATGTCCCCATATGTATCCTGGATGTCCCTATATTTATCCAAATGTATAATGTTGTGGCAAATAACACAGATAAACACAAAGATGATAACATTTTCTGACCAGGTTCTGCCTTGACACAAAGACCATATTTGTCTCGAAGGATCTCATTGGTTTCTGGGTTGACCTTGATAAGTGTGATTGGGTACAGGAAGGGAGCAATGCGTGTGCCGAACCCTACTGCTCCGATTCGATTCTCGAAGTTCACTGTGGAAACATGACCAATTATTGTTGTTATACAAAATGTGTTAACACAACATAATATACTTCTCCTTAGTTGCTCCTTACCTACCAGAGTTTGATCTTCAAGCTGAGAACAGGCCATCCCCATCTCAACAAACATCTCAATAGAACAGACCCACTACGTGAACCAAACTGCAGATTCTGTCACGACCACGAGGAGTCAGTCGTGTACCTCCTGACTTTGTGCCCAAGGCTGGCTTATCTGCGGAACTTGCTGTCACCACCATACCCCACTGTACTCTTCTTCTTCTTCTTCGTTCGTTCTCGATCTCCCACTACCAAACCCTGAAAGGGCTTAAGTAGCAGAATGTAGTCCAGAGAATGGAATGCGTTGTGTCGTAGTTTGCAGTTTGGCTGCGATATTTGCACCTTTCAGCATAACACATCTGACTTCAGCAAGCATTTTTTGAGTAACGGGTTAGCATTCCCTCTTCGATCCCTTCTCCTTAGCCAGTCTGCCCTGCTGCAGCCTGTTATCCAGGATCACCGCGTAGAGGTGTAGAAGGGTCTTAGCAGCTATGGTTCGCTGGCCCTGATGCTAGCAGTCAGCTATGGGTCGCTGACCACTGCAGCTCATGCGTTGCACAGCATCTTGATCCCCCCCCACCGTACTCAACACACTCTACACATCACTACAACAATTGAGTAGGACGTGTTTTGTTAGGGAGGCAGTTTTAGTAGCAGTGGTTTTAGTTTTAGTGGTAGTGGTTTTACATGAGGTTGCTATACATGTTAGGGACCCAAGACTGGCATCAGGGTCAGGCAAACATACTAACCAAGACTGCACCTTACATATTTTCTGTGCTCATGGAACCAGACTGTGTTACAGCAGCTAAGTGGGGATCAACATTGTGATCCTGATTACAGTTGGCCTACTGACAAGCCTTACATTGCTCAACAGCTAGGAGGGTGCGGGTCCATCTTCAGATATGAGAAAAGCCACTGTAACCCGCTACCAAAGAAAAGTGATGAGTAAATAAGCACAAGCAGCTTCAGACTATAAAATGATGAGGTTGGTAGCCTCCTTAATCACCTTTTATGAAATGCTTGGAAAGTTCTATCTATCTAGCCATGTTCTTTGTGTGCCAAATACGCAGCATAAGACAGAAACAAATTATTCCAGTTGGAACGGTGTGATGCCACTGTTTTTAGATCTTGTATGGTGCTGTGGCCCATAGTTGAGCCCTCTTGGATGATTATTCTTCTGAGTGTTTCCTTTCGTCTCCCTCTTTTCCAAACGCCCCTTGGTGTCCATTCGTGTGCTTGCAATGGAAGACGGTTGTTGTTCATTCTAAGGACATGTCCGATGTATGTCCATTGCTTTCTCCGGATGATGGTCGACACGTACAGTTGATGTGTCTTTGTTCTTATCGATTCATTAGTTATGAACTGATCCCAGCGTATTTTTCAACAATTTTCTGAAAATTTATTTTCAAAGATATTGAGTTTGTTTATGTGCTTTTGTTGTCTTCCAGCTTTCACATCCATATGTCAGAACTGATATTACGATTGAGTTGAATAGTCTGAGCTTCGTATGTTTGCTCAGTGTCGTTGATTTCCAGATGTTGGTGAGCTGATTAAAGGGACACGAGGCTAAAGTAATTCTAGTGGAAATTTCTTTTATGGCATTTCCATCTTGTGTCATTTTGCTTCCCAGGTATGTGTAGTGTGGGACATTTTGTAGAGATTTCCCCTGTAGTTGTGGTTGTGGAAGCCATGATTTTTGTCTTTTGAGGCGTTTACTAGCAGTTTTATTCTTCTCAACCTGGATACCACTGGTGTTCAAACATACATGCTTTCAGTTAAAATAAAATCTTCCAGAAATTGAAAGCAAACATTTTCGACTCTTCTGGTAGGCACAATATTTCAGTGGAGAACTTTTTGGCTTCTGGGGAATGTATGTGCTGTCTCTGTTTAACACCAATGACAAGTTGGTCCTTCTATATATGGCTCAAAGATATGGCACGTAACTAAGTCTATCAAACCCAGGCTGCAGACCTTAATCAACAAATGTCTTTGATGCATACTCTACATTAGACGGGCAGAGGTAATGGGCAGAAGTAATGACAAAAACAGATTGGAGGGATATAACATGGAAACAGCCAATACAGCAGACAAATGAAACACTTTGTACGGAACTAAACAACAGCTCACAAACACTTGCAGATACCACTATATGGCATTGGGCCAAAGGGCAGGAGCTACAGGCAACTGGATCATTAACCAACCAACTAGCAGAAAATAGATGAGAGAAAGTGGAGATAGATAGGATTCACTCTCAGAAAGAGGTGGGACAGTATATTCAGCGTACGAAGAAGAAGAAGAAGAAGAAGAAGACAGTATAATCAGATATGCGGTGGATTGGAACCCACAGGAAAACAGATGAGTGGGGAGATCAAGAAACACCTAGTGAAGAATGGAAGAGGAGTAAGCCAGTTAAGCAGAAGCCAGTTAAGCAGGGGTCTCATAAACAAAACTCAAGACGACAACACAGAATAGAAACAGATGTTAAACATATTCTGCGACCCCGTGTTACAAGGGCAACCATACAGATGACAACGATCATTATGACAATAAGGATGTGCAACATGTCCCAAGCTAATGTAGTCGCTCTATGACATTTTCACTAAACTTGCGAGCTGATTTGCTGACTTTGAGGAGTGAATTTAATAAATATGAGAAAGTAGAAAGAAAGATCTTAAAACTAACAACTAATCCCCTACGTACCAGCTTAAAAGAAATAAATCAGGATAATGACAAAGGGCAGAAGGGCAAGAGCCTCAGACTCATTCGATTCATAACAACGGTTCAAATGCTGTCATTGTCAGAAGTAGAATTTAGAAAGAGCTCAAACTTATATTGATATACTGCCAAAAGCATGCACAGGACATGGGCCTTTACTGAAAAGTCCAGGCCCTGGCCTTCTCAAGGATGTGACTGTTCTAACTAATAGGAGCATATTGTAAGTCTCTGGAGTTCTCAAATTATAATTCTCATGGTACAGGCAGACGAAGCCTGTAAACCATAGATAATTCTTCTAGAAGACCAATTTCAAATCACCTTATAGACAGATTGGGGACAATCCACACTAAGAAGAGTTAGCGCGAATAAAAATATTTGCCAGGCCAAACCATGCAGATATCAAAGAGAACAAAAAATATTGCTGAGGTCCATTGGGTGGATTTATAGGGCTGAGGAATACAGGCTCTTTGATCCTGCAGTCACCATGAAGCGTACAGACTAGGTTTTTATTTTTACTCCTATGAACCTAAACCTACTAGGGTTTTTGAACCCTTGTCACCTTTGTGAGAAGACCGGTGTCCACACCACTTTGCCACTAGCTAGAAGATCGAATGCAAGATGGGACAAAAAGTCTCAAACACTTTTTTTTTACATCCACATTGAAAAAGAATAATTCATAAAAACAAAACATAGAGTAGAAACATAACAAGCCTTATGTTACCTATGGCACAGTTGCCCTCGGTCGCACCGTAGAACTCTCCAATCACCTTGACACCAAATCGCTCCTGAAACTGCTTCCAAATCTGCGGTTTGACTCCATTGCCAAACATAAGTCGAACTGTATGCTGGGACTCTTCAGGTCTGACAGGTTGGGCAAGAAGGTAGCGACATATCTCTCCGATATACTGAGCAGTCTAGAATGACAGACAGAGGAGAAAAATATGCAGTCGGGAATGACAGAAAGAGAAAATGAGCAGTCAGGAATGACAGGACAGAATGAGAAAATATGTGGTCTAGACAAATAGAAGGAGAAAATATCTGGTCTAGACTAACAGAAGAAGAAAATGTCTGGTCTAGACTAACAGAATGAGAAAATGTCTAGTCTAGACTAACAGAAAGACAAAATGTCTGATCTAGACTAACAGAAAGAGAAAATATCTGGTCTAGACTAACAGAAAAAGAAAATATCTGGTCTAGACTAACAGAAGAAGAAAATGTCTGGTCTAGACTAACAGAATGAGAAAATGTCTAGTCTAGACTAACAGAAAGACAAAATGTCTGATCTAGACTAACAGAAAGAGAAAATATCTGGTCTAGACTAACAGAAAAAGAAAATGTCTGGTCTAGATTAACAGAAGAAGAAAATGTCTGGTCTAGACTAACAGAAGAAGAAAATGTCTGGTCTAGACTAACAGAAAGAGAAAATGTCTGGTCTAGACAAACAGAAAGAGAAAATGTGTGGTCTAGACTAACAGAAAGAGAAAATGTGTGGTCTAGACTAACAGAAGAAGAAAATGTCTGGTCTAGACTAACAGAAGAAGAAAATGTCTGGTCTAGACTAACAAAATTAGAAAATGTGTGGTCTAGACTAACAGAAAGAGAAAATGCGTAGTCTAAACTAACAGAAAGAGAAAATGTCTGGTCTAGACTAACAGAAGGAGAAAATGTCTGGTCTAGACTAACAGAAAGAGAAAATGTCTGGTCTAGACTAACAGAAGAAGAAAATGTCTGGTCTAGACTAACAGAAGAAGAAAATGTCTGGTCTAGACTAACAGAAGGAGAAAATGTCTGGTCTAGACTAACAGAAAGAGAAAATGTCTGGTCTAGACTAACAGAAGGAGAAAATGTCTGGTCTAGACTAACAGAAGAAGAAAATGTCTGGTCTAGACTAACAGAAAGAGAAAATGTCTGGTCTAGACTAACAGAAAGAGAAAATGTCTGGTCTAGACTAACAGAAAGAGAAAATGTCTGGTCTAGACAAACAGAAAGAGAAAATGTGTGGTCTAGACTAACAGAAAGAGAAAATGTGTGGTCTAGACTAACAGAAGAAGAAAATGTCTGGTCTAGACTAACAGAAGAAGAAAATGTCTGGTCTAGACTAACAAAATTAGAAAATGTGTGGTCTAGACTAACAGAAAGAGAAAATGCGTAGTCTAAACTAACAGAAAGAGAAAATGTCTGGTCTAGACTAACAGAAGGAGAAAATGTCTGGTCTAGACTAACAGAAAGAGAAAATGTCTGGTCTAGACTAACAGAAGAAGAAAATGTCTGGTCTAGACTAACAGAAGGAGAAAATGTCTGGTCTAGACTAACAGAAAGAGAAAATGTCTGGTCTAGACAAACAGAAAGAGAAAATGTCTGGTCTAGACTAACAGAAGGAGAAAATGTCTGGTCTAGACTAACAGAAGAAGAAAATGTCTGGTCTAGACTAACAGAAGAAGAAAATGTCTGGTCTAGACTAACAGAAGGAGAAAATGTCTGGTCTAGACTAACAGAAAGAGAAAATGTCTGGTCTAGACTAACAGAAGAAGAAAATGTCTGGTCTAGACTAACAGAAAAAGAAAATGTCTGGTCTAGACTAACAAAATTAGAAAATGTCTGGTCTAGACTAACAGAAGGAGAAAATGTCTGGTCTTGACTAACAAAATTAGAAAATGTCTGGTCTAGACTAACAGAAGGAGAAAATGTCTGGTCTTGACTAACAAAATTAGAAAATGTCTGGTCTAGACTAACAAAATTAGAAAATGTCTGGTCTAGACTAACAGAAGAAGAAAATGTCTGGTCTAGACTAACAGAAGAAGAAAATGTCTGGTCTAGACTAACAGAAAGAGAAAATGTCTGGTCTAAACTAACAGAAAGAGAAAATGTCTGGTCTAGACTAACAGAAGAAGAAAATGTCTGGTCTAGACTAACAGAAGAAGAAAATGTCTGGTCTAGACTAACAGAAGGAGAAAATGTCTGGTCTAGACTAACAGAAAGAGAAAATGTCTGGTCTAGACTAACAGAAGAAGAAAATGTCTGGTCTAGACTAACAGAAAGAGAAAATGTCTGGTCTAGACTAACAAAATTAGAAAATGTCTGGTCTAGACTAACAGAAGGAGAAAATGTCTGGTCTTGACTAACAAAATTAGAAAATGTCTGGTCTAGACTAACAGAAGGAGAAAATGTCTGGTCTTGACTAACAAAATTAGAAAATGTCTGGTCTAGACTAACAGAAGGAGAAAATGTCTGGTCTAGACTAACAGAAGAAGAAAATGTCTGGTCTAGACTAACAGAAGGAGAAAATGTCTGGTCTAGACTAACAGAAGGAGAAAATGTCTGGTCTAGACTAACAGAAGAAGAAAATGTCTGGTCTAGACTAACAGAAGAAGAAAATGTCTGGTCTAGACTAACAGAAAGAGAAAATGTCTGGTCTAAACTAACAGAAAGAGAAAATGTCTGGTCTAGACTAACAGAAGAAGAAAATGTCTGGTCTAGACTAACAGAAGAAGAAAATGTCTGGTCTAGACTAACAGAATGAACAAACTGGCAGTCTGGAATGAGAGAAGGAAAAAATGTGCAATTGGACTTAATCAGCAGTTATATTAAATACTGATTAATATTCTTCCATGAAGTATTTTTGGTTTTTCCCTAAGTCAGAGTGCATTATACTGTGTTTTGTGCCCTAATGGACCGGTGCATCCAACTTCAGCATGTATTTTTCTAGTGGATTTACTTATATTAGGAACATGACCTTGCTTTTTCATAAATTGAAACACAAGCAAGTTTGAGTTGTGACCCATGACACTAATTTGCTTTTAATTATTAACTCTTAAGTATACACACTCAAAAACCATGTTTTTACAAGCTCATTTAAAGGAGTTAATTTTTATACTTGGATGCTATTGCTGATTTTAGATGAGTATATTTATTTATAAGTATAAACTAAAGTGTTATATGCCAAATATGCAGAAATGAAAGAACAAGTATATGAACATAATTAAATATATAAACAGTTTCAAATATTTATGAAAGAAATATAAAGATTGGAATAGCACAAATTTAAATTTACCAAACAGAACCAAAAAATACTACACTTTCAATAATATTTAAATCCTTCAGCAACACAGAAATTTCTAAATTCAGAATCATTGTAGAGTATATCCATTTTCACAGAAGTTAGGAAAGTTGTATGTGTGTCTTGTTATAAATAATCTTTCTGTATGCATTTTGAAATTGGTTGTCACAATGAGAAAAAAATCATAATTTACAAATGTAAACTTTATATTTTAGTATTTGCATTTCATATTTTAAAAATAAAAATGTGTTGCTTCAGCATTATCAGGTGTACTTAATCCTACATGTCTAAGTTCAGATCTATCTTGATCTTCTACTTGTTATTGGAACATGATTTGTTTCTCTAGTAGCTTCTCTACTTTGTCTAGAACTAGGTCCAGCCAGGGAACACGCCCCCGAGATGGTGGAAATGGTTTCTGAGGGAGAGTCTCGGATACTAAGGATGCTGACTGTAAACTCTTAAAAGGGTTTTTATTGTTCATTTGGTGATTTGGAATGCATGCCTGTCCATCTGACAGATGAGTATTACTTTTCTTCACAATGAGATGGAATCTACTGTATCAACATGTTTTTGTTATCTATGTTATTAACTATTGGATCTATGCTTCAACAAATGGAACAATATAATTTTTATTGATTTATTAACTATTGGATCTATGCTTCAACAAATGGAACAATAGAATTTTGATTGACTTATTAACTATTGGATCTATGCTTTAACAAATGGAACAATAGAATTTTGATTGACTTATTAACTATTGGATCTATGCTTTAACAAATGGAACAATAGAATTTTGATTGACTTATTAACTATTGGATCTATGCTTTAACAAATGGAACAATATAATTTTGATTGACTTATTAACTATTGGATCTATGCTTCAACAAATGGAACAATATAATTTTTATTGATTTATTAACTATTGGATCTATGCTTCAACAAATGGAACAATATAATTTTTATTGATTTATTAACTATTGGATCTATGCTTCAACAAATGGAACAATATAATTTTGATTGATTTATTAACTATTGGATCTATGCTTCAACAAATGGAACAATATAATTTTGATTGATTTATTAACTATTGGATCTATGCTTCAACAAATGGAACAATAGAATTTTGATTGACTTATTAACTATTGGATCTATGCTTTAACAAATGGAACAATAGAATTTTGATTGATTTATTAACTATTGGATCTATGCTTTAACAAATGGAACAATAGAATTTTGATTGACTTATTAACTATTAGATCTATGCTTTAACAAATGGAACAATAGAATTTTGATTGACTTATTAACTATTGGATCTATGCTTCAACAAATGGAACAATAGAATTTTGATTGATTTATTAACTATAAAGATATTAGCTACACTTCTGGGCGATTAAAGAGGGATGTGCATGGAGCCAGCAACCATCATGTAAAAAATCACTGCTATGAAAAGACCACTGTAATTGCTCGAATACAGGTTTCCTGCTTCAGTCAGCTGTAGTGGTGGTTCTATTCTTCACTGTGTGAAACTGGGAATTGAGCAAAAAGGTGACAACCAATATTGAAATTGAGATATCTAGGATTCATGTTGACAGATGATGGCAGAATGGAAAGAGAGAGATATAGGTAAGAACTCAAAACACAATTGTGGTGTCCTGCTAGATATCATCATTAGTTACTTTCCCATCCATTTGGGCCGCTAAATATCGCAAAGTGCTTAACCTTCACCACACGAGTGCCACAGCTAAGCAACTGACCTCATGAAAATCGCACCTCTAAGGTCGTCAGTACTCAACTTACGATGTCGTTGCATAGCGACGGCCGTTCTAATAAAATATAATGAAACCGGCTACGTAGAAATAGTCTGAATATACTCATTTGATTGTAGAGAGTTCGACTTCCGTTATGTCCGGTTTAAAACAATGGCGATTTTGACATCTATGTTAGACTTTTGGAAATGATTTCTTATGTTTTCACTTGGATTTGAAGATTCACATATTATTGGGAAAGGGGAAGTTAAGTTTCTGCAACAGATTTTTCTGAGGTAGATCTATTTAGTTTGTTTATGTTGATACAATAATTACATTTATAGTCAAAAGTGACAGATATAGCCATTGATCTGAACTTCTACAATCCATTTTCTGTAATTTTGTTTTTCAACCAAGGTACTCCGAAAGCGGATGAGTCAATATGTTTGTGCAACACTAACATCTTCACCTTCTTGTATCTCAGAAACTAACATCCACACAACAAAAACAATAACACCAACAAGTTCTTTATTCATTTATTTCTCTACACACAAACAAATCATATCTATACAATAGCAAATAAAAAAGATACAGGCTCTCAAAGTCAACAACTTAGAAAAGTATGAAGCAGTGAAAAATAATTAAATGGCAGGGGAATTTGCGTAACATTTTTATTAAGTGTGGTAAAGGTTAAGTTCGTTGCTTAGGTCAAGTGTGTTGCAATGGATTTTGTAGGTCTGTGTTGCGGGATTGCTGTTATGTCATCTATCCAGCTGCCACATGGTCTTCATTGTGGCAAGATCACATTGTATTGCAAGCGTGCAGTGATAGCTGATCAGATTACATTCTCATAAGATGATCAAATCGTTGTATTTTCTGCTGCTTTTTTTTTTTTTTAGCGTTTGCCTTATTTTTTCCCCCAAGGCTGTGCGTTGCACTGTGGTTTTTATTTTGCGCCCAGTGCATCCGACTTCATGCATTTTATGTAAGGGTCTGCTTCCTTCTGCATTTTCTAAGGGTTTGCTTCCCCAGGGTAACGGCCGGTGCTGTGATAGGGATCGAACCCAGCACCTTCGGATTGTGAGCCGTGTCACTTAATCACTTGGCCACGCCGTCCACATTTTCTGCTTTGAAAAGTATTCCACCATAATAGGTAATTGTCCCCATATTTCTAATGTCCCAATTTCCCATTTTATGTCTCCTTGTGGCATCAATGACTTTTCTTAAAAACTGTATTTCACAAGTTTTAATTTTGGTCTCCTGTGCTTCTTGGATTAGGACCGTTTGACACTGGCAAAACAAAGTTAGTTTAAATACTGTTCTGTTTCCAAGGTGATGTTCAGGTGTTTAACAAGTGGTGACAGTTGATGAGTCACAGCAGAAGCTTTCTGGCATTTAGTTTAGTTTTCTAACAAGCGTTCAACAATTGTTTTCTAACAAGCCTTCAACAAAAGTTTTCTAACAAGCCTTCAACAATAGTTTTCTAACGAGCCTTCAACAATAGTTTTCTAACGAGCTGTCAACAATAGTTTTCTAACAAGCCTTCAACAATAGTTTTCTAACAAGCCTTCAAACAATAGTTTTCTAACAAGCCTTCAACAATGGTTTTCTAACAAGCCTTCAGCAATAGTTTTCTAACAAGCCTTCAGCAATAGTTTTCTAACAAGCCTTCAACAATAGTTTTCTAACAAGCCTTCAACAATAGTTTTCTAACGAGCTGTCAACAATAGTTTTTTAACAAGCCTTCAACAATAGTTTTCTAACGAGCTGTCAACAATAGTTTTTTAACAAGCCTTCAACAATAGTTTTCTAACAAGCCTTCAACAATAGTTTTCTAACAAGCCTTCAACAATAGTTTTTTAACAAGCCTTCAACAATAGTTTTTTAACAAGCCTTCAACAATAGTTTTCTAACGAGCTGTCAACAATAGTTTTTTAACAAGCCTTCAACAATAGTTTTCTAACAAGCCTTCAACAATAGTTTTCTAACAAGCCTTCAACAATAGTTTTCTAACAAGCCTTCAACAATAGTTTTCTAACATGCCTTCAACAATATATCCATACCCGTTCTCTTATCTGTGTTAGACATAGACTACAACTAAGACACAAGAACGAAAGATCACACTCAATTTGTGAAATGGTCAGGACAGGTCATCCCGTAACCGGTGAGGTCGTTGGGGCACACATGAAGACATCCTCACAACCCCACACTACCCCTCTCTGTCAGATAGCCACTGCCTGTGACTCTTCTGGTCGGAGACTGGTCCCTTCTTTTATGTTGTCCTCCCATCTCTTTTTGGGCCGGCCTCTTCGTCGTCTGCCATGCACCTTTCCGTGGAGGATTGTGTTTGCAAGACCATTTGATCTCGATATGTGACCGTACCAAGTGAGTTTCCTTCTTTTGACAGTTGCCAAGAGGTCTTCGAAAGGCCCTATTGCTGTTGTAATTCTATCTCGTATTTCCTAATTTGTAACTCGATCTTTGTACATGATGTTTAAAAGTTTTCGGAAACATCTCATCTCCAAGGCCTGTATCCTTCGTTGAAGGTCAGCTGTAACTGTCCATGTCTCACACGCATAGAGGAATATTGACAGGACCAGTGTACGCATTAATCTGATTTTCGTGCATAGTGCTAACCGTTTATCTTGCCAGATTTTGTTAAGCCGTGCAAGCCCCGCTATTGTCTGTGCTATTCTGGCCAACACTTCACATTTTGATCCTTCATCACTGACAATCGACCCAAGATATTTAAAACGGTCAACCACTTTGAGTTCCTGACCGTTAGCTTTTATCCTGCTGTTGAAGCCTGTGGCGTTGTTGGTCATTAATTTTGTCTTTCCAGCGTTTATCTCCATACCATAGTCAAGAGCTGTTTCATCAAGCCTTCTGACCCATTCCTGGAGTTCTGCTTCTGAGCCAGCCAATATCATCTGCAAAACGAAGGTTGATACCCGTCGATATCTGCAAAACGAAGGTTGGTAATCGTTCGGCCCCCTATCTTGACAGTACCAACGTGACCACCTAGTGCCTCACTCATAATTCCTTCAAGAAATATATTGAAAAGAGTTGGAGAGAGTGTACACCCCTGTCTCACACCAACTGATGTGCGAAACCAGTCCCCTCGCCTCCCATTCACAAGAACTGCGCTAGACGCCTTGTCATACAGATGTTCAAGGACCATTATAATATTTCCGTTGATATTATACATCCTCATGGTTGCCCAAAGCGCTTTATACCATACCCTATCAAACGCCTTCTTAAAATCCACAAATACATGATACAGTGTTTGCTGCTGTTCTAGATATTTCTCGCTTAGCAGCCTTAAATTAAATATATGTTCTGTGGTGCTTCTTCCCTGTCTGAACCCTGCTTGCTCCTCGGCAATAATGTTCTCTGCTTCGGGTTTCAATCGGTCGAGGATTAATCTAAGCATGACCTTGCTAGGGTGGCTGATGAGGATTATTGTTCTGTAATTTTGGCACAGCTTTAGGTTTCCAGACTTATGTAACGGTATAACTATTGATTTCGTCCATAAGTCCCGCCAGTTTCCTGTCGCCCATATTTTGTTACAGATGTGTGTCAGGCCTTCCACCACTACCTCTCCACCTGCTTGTAAGAGCTCTGCTGGTATATTGTCCACGCCGGCCACCTTCCCTTTTCTCAATGTCTTTACAGCTGCAATTACCTCTTCCTTCGTTATCAGTTGGTTATCCTCTATATTTGTTGGTGTTGGGGGGATTGTTTTCTCAGGTTCGTTTCACCCTTCATAGTTATATAGCTCGGAACAGTACTCTGTCCATCGTGCCAGTACGTCATTTTCCTCAATAAGGCACTTGCCGCTTTTATCATGAATTATAAGGTTCCTGCCTTGTCTTGGTGTTACCAGTTCTTTGACAACCTTGTATGCTCCTTTAGCATCATTTCTGTTTAGTCTCTCTTTGATGTTTGTGCATTGCTCACATATATCCACGCTTCTTTCGCCTCTCTCATCTTTTGTTGTATGACTTTCTTGACCTCTTTATAACTGCTGACCTCCTCCGGTGGGTGATTGTGTTTTTTCAGTGACGTTCTTTTATCACAAAGGTCTAGAATGTCTTTGGTCACCCATGGCTTCTTTTTTTGTTTGGTGGCATCCCAGAATCTCTGTTGCAGTATCTACGAGAGCTGCGTTAAGAGACTCTGTAACTGTATCTGTATCCAGTCCCTCTCTGAGAGCCAACAGTGGCGCAAATCTCCCTCCCACCCTTGCTTGGAACACTTCGGTGATTTTTGGGTCCATTAGTTTGTCCAGGTCAAACTTTAGCCTGGTCACATCCTTCTTTGCGACTCCCTTGAATCGCAGACGCATGGTCATCATAACCAGATCATGGTCGCTTCTTCCTATATCAGCTCCGGGGAAACTTCTCATTTTGTCGGTGTTGATGCTCGATCGGAACCTCCTCTGGACCAGTAAATAGTCAATCTGGCTGTGCACTTCCTTGCTTGGGTTATGCCATGTCCAGCGTCTCGACGGCTTGTTTAACCCAAACGTATTTGCCACCAACAGCTGGTTGCATCTTGTAAATTCTAGGAGTCTGAGGCCCCGGTCATTGGTTTCTTTATTTCCGTATGGGCCACATGTTCCCCTCCAGTAGTGGACTGCATCTTCTCCAATTTTTGCATTCCAATCCCCCTGGACTACCAATATGTCTTTTTTTGGCCTTTCGTGTATCAGACTTTGAAGTTGATCATAGAATGCCTCTATTTCACAATCTTTGTAGTCTGCAGTGGGTGCGTAGCACTGTATTATGGTAATATTAAACGGTGCTGCCTTTAGCCGTTAGGTGATAAAACGGCTAGATATTGGGCGGCAACCCAATATGCATCTGGCTGTGTCTTTATGCACCAGTATCCCCACTCCGTGTAAATGTTTGTCCTCCCTGCCACTGAAGTTGAACTTAGTGTGCAATGGTGTGTTTTGCGCTCGGCATTGCAACCCAGTGATGTCGGGGTTGGCTAGTCCTTCTTCTGAGGGGCAAAAAGTGAAACGAGTAGCCTGTCGATAAAGCGAACACACAAGTCAACCTCACCTCCAAGTGGTGCACACTGGGAAACTATGGCGGCGAGGCCAGATCAGATGCAGATGTTGGCCCGCACCGGCTTGGAGAGGAGATGGGCTCTGCCAAGAGAAAACCGCCCAAGATTCACACATGAGGACACAACCACAATCAAACATACCGGCTCGGTCGCAGCCTGCCGTCCCACACCAGGTCGGAGGCGATAAGTGTGCTACTAGTGGAACCACCAAACTGAGGAAAGACAAGCTCACAATAGGTACGTGGAATGTTAGAACACTGAACCCATGTGGCAAAATCAATGAGCTAACGCACGAGATGGAGAACTACCGTTGGAACATCCTTGGTATATGCGAGGCTCGATGGAAAAGGTTTGGAGAGTTTACCACGGAGGAGGGCCACAAGTTCTACGTCAGTGATGAGATGCTTGCAAATAGTGGTCAGGGTCAGAGAGAGAGAATGAGAAACAAAAATGAACAAATCGAACAGGAATTGAGGATAAGCGTAATGCACAGAATATATAAATGGTTTGGACACTTGATAAGAATGTCTCCAAGTTTGCATTAGTCTGTAACACTATACAAGGGGAAGTCTAAATAAATAATGGATTGTGTGCAAAAAGCATGAATTGACCCAAAAAAATGAAATAAGATGCATCTCCCAACATAAGAGGACAGGTGGCATGAGATACCCTACAGAGGCATGAATTGAAAATACCATCAGACAGGCAGTTTATCGCATGAACGAGGATTGCCATCTGGCAAGATAAATGGACAGATGAGGTGAGATGAAAATGAGTGATTAGATACTGCATTCAATGAGAACACACACAACTTACGGTTGCTCTGTATTTGACACAATCAGTCCAAAACTGACTAGCCGAAAACTTAGCTCGGATTGCCAGTGTGGTGCCCCCCAGCACACCCTGCCCTGCCCCCAAGATTCCACCAGCGGTGTGGTACAGCGGCAGAGATATGTAATCCACATCTTTGGGGGTCATGTTAAAAAACAGCTGGACACCATACGCCATGTAACAGAATCTGGGGAAATATATATATTAATATTATGCCAGAAAGACATTTGGAAGATGACCAGATTTTAAAAAATTATTATTTTTGTTTGTGCCTATCTTTTTTGTGTCCCTAAGGTGTGTGCAATGTACCATGTTTTGCGCCCTAAAGTTTAGTGCATGTCACTTCACCTCATATTTTTAAAATAGGTTTACTCCGATAGGCATACGACTTTGCTGTTTACAGCAAACAGTACCTGACGAGTTGGGCGGTGAGTCATGTCACTAATTTGCAATGTGACACACACACCCCCCCCACCCATGATCTGTGTACCTGTGGTGCCAGTTTCAGCACAGGTATAAACACCTTCTGTAGACCTGCCCACCAATATTTACGAAAGGAGGAGCACATTGCTGCAACTCACTGCATA
Organism: Ariolimax columbianus; assembly: GCA_036924085.1. Classification (NCBI taxonomy): domain Eukaryota; kingdom Metazoa; phylum Mollusca; class Gastropoda; order Stylommatophora; family Arionidae; genus Ariolimax; species Ariolimax columbianus. The sequence goes on along the minus strand of JAVGWX010000010.1, from coordinate 22,981,097 downwards.
ATTAACTGCACACCAGTGTCAGGGGTCTTGAGCTGTCTGCTGTTTTTGTTAGAGTTGTTGGTCTGGATATCTGATGATGAATCATGAAGAAAAAGAAACAGATCTGTGGTAAAGAACACAAGAAACATACACCACAGCTGGGAGTTATGTAGAGAGAGCTCTATTTGTGACAGAAACAAGAATAGCGCAACTGTCATTTCCAGAGCATGCCCTAAGAATGTGGTTTAACCTCTCTATGGTAGAAGACTTGGAATGAGTGACAGAGACAAGAATAGGGTGACTGCCACATTCAGAGCATGCCCTAAGAGGTGGCTAACATTGTGGTTTAACCTCTCTATGGTAGAAGACTTGGAATGAGTGACAGAGACAAGAATAGGGTGACTGCCACATTCAGAGCATGCCCTAAGAGGTGGCTAACATTGTGGTTTAACCTCTCTATGGTAGAAGACTTGGAATGGGTGACAGAGACAAGAATAGGGTGACTGCCACACTTAATTCATGTGTTTCCTGGGCCAGAATGGGAAGCAAAGAACAGTAACGCTTTTGCAGGCCTCCACCGAAGTGGTTCCTGGGACAAACAGAATAGGACCACTGTGTCTTTCCCTGAAAGGGGTAACAAAAGAAAGTTGTGCATGGGGCTGGAGACCTCACCATGTAAAAACCATTGCTATAAAACTGCATTGCAAATAACTGGAATCAGGCTTTTCTAAAAGCTGGTTAGGGCAACTGAATGCAGTGCTGGACCTGTTTCAACAAATGGACTGAATGTTTAAGTTAAATGCGACAGTCAGGGTCAGAAGCAACAGTGACCAGGATCCCACCTCACATCAACAAACTTGCATAGCAAATGGGCTTTTACAGCAGCCTGACCAATGAGGTGGGGATCGTCAATGTGATCCCATAGTAATGAGCCTACTGAGAAGAATTGCATTGTACTATAGCGAGTAGGACCCAGGTCCACCTTCTTCAGTAAGCTCCAGGATGTAAGAAGAACCACTACAAATATGAAATCCACCAAGAGTGAAGACCTCAGTGCGAATTGTTGTGGTAACAACAAACAACAGCATGCTAAATATGTTTCAGTAATAAAGTACTGACCTTGTATGTGACACAACAGCGGCCTTGGGAAGCCCTGTCGTCCCTGACGTGTAGACAAGGAGCAAACGGTCTGAAACACAGCATCAAATTTGTTCAACATTTTCATACATCAAATGTGATACTTTTTTTACACACAAAACTGTTTTTTTAATGTTACATCAAATGTGTCACTTTTTTTATACACAAAACTGGTTTTTTTTAATGTTACATTAAATGTGTCACGTTTTGTATACACAAAACTGTTATTTTTTATGTTACATCAAATTGGTGACATTTTCACACAGATCTTAAGCAGTGCAGTTTGTGTTCCAGAGTCTCAGTTCCATTCTTTATAAAGTATAACAGGCTATGGAATAAGTAAGTGGCAGAATTAGGGACTCAAACCATTCGAGACATGCATGGGATCTTCTGTTCTGGCCATACTTGGGTTCTCAGCAATGAAAGAGCTGATTTGCTGGATCAAAAAGTAGTTGATAGCAGACTGAGAGGTCTCAAACCTTCAGGTACTTGTGTGTTGATCTACAGTCCTGGTCATGCTGGGGTTCACATAGATGAAATAGCCAATAGCAGACTGAGAGGTCTCAAACCTTCAGGTACTTGTGTGTGGATCTACAGTCCTGGTCATGATGGGGTTCACATAGATGAAATAGCTAATAGCAGACTGAGAGGTCTCAAACCTTCAGGTACTTGTGTGTTGATCTACAGTCCTGGTCATGCTGGGGTTCACATAGATGAAATAGCCAATAGCAGACTGAGAGGTCTCAAACCTTCAGGTACTTGTGTGTTAATCTACAGTCCTGGTCATGCTGGGGTTCACATAGATGAAATAGCCAATAGCAGACTGAGAGGTCTCAAACCTTCAGGTACTTGTGTGTGGATCTACAGTCCTGGTCATGCTGCGGTTCACATAGATGAAATAGCCAATAGCAGACTGAGAGGTCTCAAACCTTCAGGTACTTGTGTGTGGATCTACAGTCCTGGTCATGCTGGGGTTCACATAGATGAAATAGCTAATAGCAGACTGAGAGGTCTCAAACCTTCAGGTACTTGTGTTGATCTACAGTCCTGGTCATGCCGGGGTTCACATAGATGAAATAGCCAATTGCAGACAGAGCCTTAAGCCTTCAGAGAAGTGTGTGGATCTACAGTTCCAATAATGGTGAGGTTCACATAGATGAAATAGCCAATAGCAGACAGAGCCTCAAGCCTTCAGATACTTGTGTTGATCTAACAGTACTGGTCATGCTGGGGTTCACATAGATGAAATAGCCAATAGCAGACAGAGCCTCAAGCCTTCAGAGAAGTGTGTGGATCTACAGTTCCAATTATGCTGGGGTTCACATAGATGAAATAGCCAATAGCAAACAAAGGCCTCAAACCTTACATCAAATGTGTCACTTTTTGTATACACAAAACTGGTGAATCTAGTTCCAATTTTGGTGAGGTTCACATAGATGAAATAGCAAATAGCAATCAGAAGCCTCAAACCGTAAGTCTTGTGTGGATCTACTGTCTTGGTCTTGCTGGGCAAAGGAAGCTGCCATCAAAAGTGCCCATGGATGGGACACAAGATAAGAATAAGACGGACATAACACAATAACAAGATATATTTTAGATGAGGGATCTGCAATCAATGGAACAGCAACTTGATACTGCAAGAACTTATAATCAAACGTGGGTCAAATAGGGAGAGGCACTTTAAACAGATTGATTACCACGAGCCACTGACTGCATCTGATGGATAATGGTGCTTGTCACTCAGGAATAAAAGCTCCAAATGATGGTGTCTTGAATCCAACAAGTTTCAAACATTGTCTGGTCTCAATGAAGGTGAAACCAGCGTCTAGTCTTACTGAAGATTAATGAAAAACACTGAGATCCCGTGTACACACTGTACACACAAAAGAACCATTGGCAGTTGAACATTAATAAGAGTAGGCTATTAGCTGATGTCCTGGCAACATGATAAAGTCATGAAATTCCTACCCAATACATAATCTACCTTCCCCCAGCCCAGTAAGCCACAACTTTGCAGAATGAGAAAAGTACTACATATATAGTTTGGCTACATGGCAGCAGGCACCATCTGCATGTTTAAATATTAGGATTTCAAGTATTCAAGCACAGAGCCACTCAGTATCAGAGAAGTTTATCCACTGTAGCACAGAACCACTCAGTGTCAGAGAAGTTTATCCACTGTAGCACAGAACCACTCAGTGTCAGAGAAGTTTATCCACTCTTGTACAGAGCCATTCAGTGTCAGAGAAGTTTATCCACTGTAGCACAGAACCACTCAGTGTCAGAGAAGTTTATCCACTGTTGTACAGAGCCATTCAGTGTCAGAGAAGTTTATCCACTATTGCACAGAGCCATTCCCAGAACAAAGATTTTAATTTATCACAGCGTAATTTATACACTCACCTCAGGGTGAAAAAGGTGAGCACAAATGTATTTATGCCATATCATGTTCTCAATTATCAGAGTGGTATCCCCACAACCAGATTCTAGTGTGACCTATGAAGAGTCCAAAAGGTCTATTAGGGCCAGATACATGGCCAAATGGGAAACAGAACAGACTGGCTACACAAAAAATTATGCCTACTACCAGTTTAACAGAAGAGAGCAGGTCGTGGTCTTCAGACTCCGCACAGATCACAACAGACTGAGGTACCATCTATTCAATAAACTGAAGATAGGTGGCACTGACGAATACACCTGTGGTACAGGGAAAATGACCGCTGAACATCTGCTTCAAAATTTAAAGACATACGAGGACCAGAGAAAGATAATGTGGCCATCACCAGTGCCAACACTAGACAAGCTCTATGGCAGTGTCGACAGCCTCAGGATGACAGCTGCTTTCTTCGAACAAATTCAAGTTGACGTCTGACAGCGTATGAAGAAGAAGAGTGGTACCCAAGTTGAAAAGAATGTGACCAGTGTAACCTTCTAAGCAAGTCATCAAAGATAACGAAAGAGGGTTGGGCAGCGAGCTAGCAACATCATCATGTAAAACCAATGCTATTGAAACTACTACTGTAAATCCTCAGATATAGGCTTCCTGAAAAGGGGTTATATGTAGTTGTGCCCTAATGCTTCACTTGAAGCAAAAAAGTAAACAGAATAAAGCATTTTTAGAGCAGTAATGAATGAGGTAAGTGGACAGATCAAGAGTGTGTACAGTCAATGGGTTACTGGAACAATCAGCATCCATACCCTTTGCATTTGCTGAAAGAGGCTGAGCATATATGGCTCATGCACCCATGTGGATCCAGGGAATGTAGAAAAGAACCACAGAAGTCTTCCAATCATTCAACTTTCATCCATCTGGTTCCAATCGCAACATAGTGCAGCAGTGTCAGAAAATATGAATAAAGAGAGGTGTGCATAGGGCTGGCAACCTCATTTAAACAAATTGCTACAGAAACTTAACTGAAAAAATGCATAACATTTGATGCAGGATTCCTGCAAGGGGCCAAACATAGAAGCAATGTTATAATTTGTAATGAGCATATACGGGATAAGAGGGATTCATTCTTAGAACAGTGGATTATTGGCTTGACTTTGTCGCTTCTTTTCTACCATGGGGTGTACAGTTTTCTACAATAGAGTGTAGAGGTCTTCTTTTATTTTTCCTATGAGCATAAGCTTACCTGGCCAGGGTTGGAGAGCTTGCATGCCCTAATGATCCCAGGAGCTATGCCTGGGGGAGTATTGCTCATGGCAGAGTCACCCAAATCAGACAGGTCCTTGGACAGGGGCCAGAATAAGAAGGAAAGGTAGAGCCCTGAAAGTGTAGATGCAGAACCCACCAGTGAGTGGTATATGGTCTGGGTTGCACCAATCCACCTCCACTCCATAGGTTACATGCATTCTTGTTTCGTTCTTTAATATGTCCTCTGTAAATTATCCCCAAGGTTGATGAAGAGATGCTGGAACATTGCACATCTGCTCCTTTGTGACGATATCTCAGGCGGCGGAGAATGCCAGATGTGCCATCACTACAGATGAGCTGGCGGAGCTGACAGAGGAAACGGGAAGACTCAAATCTGTGTGCCACGTTCCTGGCAGGACGTGACAATCCTGGGGCAGTGACCTCTTAACTGCCTCCTTACAGAGATACTTGATGGATGCATCCATACCCTCCCCTTCAATGTCATGATGCTTCTAAGACAAGAGACTTTATATGAGCTCCAACTGAGGAAGACGTGTGCTTTTGTCAAGAAGGCATTCCGCTGCCAAGAGCTACCAGGTCACATCTAAAGGGATTATATCATTTTTACTGGATAGGTTAGCCAGCCCCATGCCCAACGCTCCTTAGTCACCACTTACAACATGCTGTCAGTCTAGCCTGACTTAACCACTTCTCTTCTACCATAGGGTGTAAAGTTCTTCTTTTCCTTTTCTTGTGGCTTATAGTTTCTACAGGATAGATTAGCCAGCCCCATGCCCAACTCTTACAACATGTCTAACAGGTTATGGTATTACTATTTTTCGCTACTAGTTCAGGCCCTGGTAGCAAATAGTGACTTCATATCTGCTTTAGATAACACGACACATTTTGGTAAATTAAGACATAGAAAATCAGGTCATTGTGATAACTCTAACAAGGTTGATATCTATATCAAGTGAGGGTGATACCAGAACCAAGATCATTCAAGATAAATGTTGACTGATGTGTGATTGCTCCTACCATCAGCCACCCTAACCTTTCAAAAGCTGAAATCTAGAACACTTAAACCTCCAACACTTCATCCCCAACAGCAGTATCCATCATAACAACACCTTCAACGTAGACTAATACAAGAAAGCTCCAACAATCACTAACACATTGTATGGCTCCACTCACCAGCTACAAAACTTATAAATTTTTCAACTTAGCAATGACTGCGAAAGAGCGAACAGCTCGGCAGATCTATTTAATCCTCAACAACAATACGAGGAATCTAGGATAAGGGAACAATAGTTGAGACCTGGTATACACTGAAGTCACCTTATCACTTAAGAGCAACCTTTCTTAGAGATTTTATCATGGAGAAACCCTTGAAATAATTGGGAGGTCTCATGTGCATAAACATTATTATATCTATAGATTAGTCAGTTGTCAGTATAATCAATTAATAATAACTGTCCTCAATATAATCATATAATAATTGTCTTCAGTATAATCATATTAATAACTGTCCTCAATATAATTCTCTAATAATAATTGGCTATGATCGTTTGATTTTATTTCATTCTACATACATACAACATAAGAAACATAATCAACATGATTTACAACAACTAGTTGACACAACAAACAAATCAAGGAAAGAAAAAGGACTGAGTCTAAATTTATCCAAGATTGAAACAGCATTCATATTAAAATAGATTAGATGTGGGATCCCTGTAAAAGAACATATTTTTAAACAAACAACAAAATGTAGATACCTAGGGACTATCATAACGACAACAACAGAAGTACAATATAAATAAAGAAAGAATGGCACTGACGAAAGCAGATATCCAGAAAATAAGGATTTCCCTATCAATGAAAGTGATCTTGCATGTGGTTTGGAGTCAACTCTCCTATATCAACTGCTTTCAAGCTAGTGGATAAATGACACGTCTCACAAACCGAAGGTTTGCTCCCCATCACAGCACCGGCTGTTACCCCGGGGAAGCAAACCCTTCCCATAAAATGCGGGACGAACCAGACCCTTACATAAAATTCATGCCAAAGTTGGATGCACTGGGAAAACAGGCGCAGAATTAAAACATAGTGCAACGCCAACTGCCTTAGGGAATAGAGAAATAAGGCTAACGGAAAAAAAAAAGAAAAAAAAGCAAGCAGCTAGTGAGTTTCATCTTCCAGGATTGTCTTCAGATTTCTCTGGCAGCCTCTGATATTCTAGCACCTCATCTACAAAGACAGCTGGTGGTTTTGATGAGCTGCTTTTCCGGCTCACGCTTTATCTACTGGAAGCGTTTCTCTGGTTTTAGGATGCAAGATGTTTGCCTGTCGCAACTTCTTCTGTTAGTATAAACAGGTGTGTCCCAGAAAGACCAAAGGTTGGACAATGCTGTCAGAGATGTGACGCACACCATAGGATCACTTGATTGAAGTTGGAGAGCTTGTCTTAAGACAGTGTGATACCAGGGCTATTCTCATGCAAGATAAACGTTGACTGGTTGTTGTTTCGAATGTCCTCAATGTGTAGGTTCACTCTTTTGTGTGCCCTGAAAAGGACGTTAAGTGACGAGTTGCAATAGCTTTCTTCACATCTCAAGCATGCTGATGAAGGTGGACCGGGGTCATCCAGGTGGTTGTGCTATACTTGGCTTCATATGCGTGTCGCTCACTACTATGGGATCACGTCAATCCCTCCCTCGTTAGTAAAGCTGCCATGAAAACAGCCCATTTCCAGGAAGGGCAACGAGGAAGCCGAGGTGAGAATCTTGGACAGTATGTTTTGCCTGACTCTGACTAACGTGCCTGATCAGTACATTTTGCCTGACCAGACATTTGTCTTCCTCCTCATTTTGACTCATCATTTCAGTGTTACTAGAACAGTGGTTATAAGCCTGTTATGTAGGGTAGCCCACTTCCATAGCAGATGTTGTATTTGGGGATCAAGTGTTGGAGACCTTCATTAAACAAGGTCTTTAGGTCAAATTTGGTGTGGTGGTTTGACTATAGGTAAAGATGGTTCTGCAGCAGATCTTCCGTTTGTTCATTCATCAGTCAATCACAGGTGATGAACACTCTCTCTACTCATCCATTTCCTTCATTACAAAGGTGACTGAGCCGATGTATGTCAGATATGATCTTGGACTAATCTTCTCTGGTAGAGAGTTAGCAGTGGCTATTATTACATCATGGGGCACACTGAGAAAGGTGGAACTGGGTTCTCCTAGATGTAGTGCAATGCAAGTCTTCTCAGCAGGCTCACCACTTCCGTGGATCACAGTGTGGATCTCCACCTCATTGACCAGACTGCTGTAACACAGCCTGTTTCCAGGAGTACGGCGTAGACATCAAGTTGGGCCTTGGTCAGTACATTTCACCTGACCTTACCATGAGTCTTGGCTTCTAGGCTGAGCAAATAGCAAGTGAAGTATTGAACAAGTGAAAGACATCAAACCAAGAAAAGTAATGGAACAACAATGTGTCGATCCTGCTAATGACAACACAATTAGGCAAGTGCAATAACTTCTCTCTTCTGCCGCTAAACTATCAACCAAAAATATCATTTCCTCTTATTTTTTGCTTACTCTGTCAAATGTGTTTCAATTAACACCTGGCAGACTGCAAACCAGAGTTGTGCTGACTGGCAACTAGACAGCTTAGGAATATGCAGACAGACAAAGCATGAAATGGCTCTCACAATTATTGCTCGACAGTCCAGTGGTTTGCTACTCAGACTGCAGCTTGGATTTGAAGATTTGCCAATTATTGAGAATGGGGAAGTTAAGTTTCTGCAACTGATTTTTCTGAGGCAGATCTATTGAGTTTGTTTATGTTGATACAATAATTACGTTTATAGCCGAAGTGACAGACATAGCCATTAAACGGTAAACATCCATAATAGTTTTGGGCGAATTAAAAATTTTCTAATTTTCTAACCAAGGGACGCAGCTACCGCCTAAGTCTATATGTTTGTGCTATTTTTCACCACTATCACCTTCATCTTCTTGTATCTCAGAAACTAACATACACACAATAACACCAACAAGTTCTTTATTAATGTAAGTCTTTAGACACACACACCAAAAAAAAAAAAAATAAAGATTAGAGGTTCTCAAAAATCAACAAACATGCAAGGATGTGCCATGCTGAATGATAAACCAGCTGCAGGAAAAAAAAAGACGTAATTTTTTAACCTTGTATGGTAAAGGTTAACAAAGACAAATGCCTCGGACACCTGGCAAAAATGCTTCTAAACTTACCACCTGTCAATCCATCATCAAAACCTTTCCAGCTCCCTGTAGAGCAGAGGTGTCCAATAAATACACGCCAAGTCATCGAATGTTAGCCTGTCTATATCTGTGGAGGTTTTAAAGTTTGTACAGGATGGGTCAGCCAGTCCCATGACCAACCCATAGTGTTACTATTTTTTCCTTCCTTTTAGGGCCTTGGTAACACTCAAGTGATGTGAGTACATGAGAAAACTCAGATATAAGCAGATTCAAAAACAATAAACAAAACAACACTAGGAACACACATGAAAAGAAAAACTACCAAAAAGATCAAAAGAATCTGCCTGTAACATTGACAAATGAGATGAGAAAAACTAGAGGTACAGATTGAAGTAACAATGACTGCACAGATGAAACATAACAGACATTTCACTGTCTTGTAATGTCTAAGGGCATGTGGACAAATCAGATGAGAAACACAAGAGGTATGGATTGAAATAACAATGACTGAACAGAGATTTCACCTCCCCTATAATGTCTAATTACATAAGTGGGCTGATAAGATGAGAAACACTACTAAGGCATGGATTGAATTAATTAACAACAGCCACAAGGATGACATCAGAAAGAAGATACGACATCTAATGACATAAGTAGACAGATCAAATGAGAATGCCATTCAAATTCTGACCTGAACATTTGACATCAGCCTCTGGGGGGTTATAGGAAGGACTTATCTCCACTCCCTGGTTGAGATTCAGAGCTTGGACATGCTGTAAATCTGACCCACCCAAGCTGTAGTACTTCAGCGATGGAGACAATTCTGGACGAATATCTTTGATGGCTACAAATAGAATTTTAAACAATTTATAGATCAGAAAACATCAGCGTGTATCCTGGGAGTTCCTTGGTAAGGAGGACAGAATATGCCCACATCACACTATAACTCTTCATCAGATCCAACACATCACTGTGGGGAGTGGATGCAGTCAGTCATGCGATGGGAGAGCAGACCTTGAGATTGTTGCTGTTTGCCCACAACGAGTAAGATTATTTTTTGTGTGCCCTGAAAAGGGTGTTAAGTGGCAGGCTGAGTAAGATTATTTTTTGTGTGCCCTGAAAAGGGTGTTAAGTGGCAGGCTGAGTAAGATTATTTTTTGTGTGCCCTGAAAAGGGTGTTAAGTGGCAGGCTGAGTAAGATTATTTTTTGTGTGCCCTGAAAAGGGCGTTAAGTGGCAGGATGAGTAAGATTATTTTTTGTGTGCCCTGAAAAGGGCGTTAAGTGGTGGGCTGCAGAAGCTTTCCTCACATCCCGAGTCAGCTGATGAAGGTGGACCAGGATCCTCCAGACATGTGTTGGATGTTTGGCTTCATCTGTGTATCGCTCAATACTACAGGGATCACTTTGACACCTGCATCGTTAGCCTGGCTGCCATGAAAACAGTCTGTTTCCAGGGAGACCTACATGGAAGTGAGGCGGGGGTCTTACCCAGTGTAGCAGATCTCCGACCCGCTATAGATTTCCAAATTACGGGACCCAAAAGTTTCAGAACCATGACGCTCCATCGGTTTTAGAACCTTTGCAGTTATCAGGCAATTGAAGTTTGGATCTGTGTGGTCATTGATATTCTCAATCCATTCCTCTGTAGAGTTTATTTAACACCATAAATCTGTCTTTCTCTTTCTCATCCTTTTAAGTCTTGCTGCTTGCTGGCAAGATTGGTAGGTTCTGAGATCTTCTTGTCACATGACTAAACCACTTAATTCTCTGTTCATCTATATATGCGAGGGGTGGTCAAACTTGCTTGGCATAAAAGTTACATACAATAAACTTCATATGTTGGAGATATACAAGACATGAACAAATATTACTTTTACTGTCATACAACATTTTTCCCATTGCTGGGGTAGTCGAGGAGTTTTGATGACTGAGGACTACAGGCCGCTTCACCACTGCTGTCACTACGTCGTGTGCTGACTTTGATTGTTTATTTCACCCCCAACAGAAAAACAACATATGCCCATACCTGGGATTCGAGCTGCTGCCCTCCTTGTCGGCAGGCAGGCAGGCCTCAAAACCATTTGGCCATGTGCTCCTCGAACAAATATTATACACGTTTATATTGCTATATGCACATTTTTAATGACATGAAGATCAACAGCGACAAGACAGAAGCTATGACAATTAGCCATCAACCAACACAACGAAGTTTACACACTGGCACTAAAACCCTAATGCAGGTACAGGAGTTTATGTACCTGAAAAGTACTTTCACTGACAATGGCAGACTGGACAGAGAGATCGAAAATATAATTCAAAAGGCAAACAAGGTGCACTGGTACTGTAACATTCAAGTATCACAATGTCCACTACACAGACGCTGATAAGCACGATGATCATCTCTACGTTATGTTATTAGTATCAAACTTGGGTCTATTAGATGGACTCAAATGTAAGATTGAGACCTGCGAGATGCTCTGTGTACAAAGTATAGTAGGAAAGACAGATACAAAATTCCCAACAGCACGTTGAGGAAAATGGTTGCGACTAGATTTGGTTAATTACTATATTGAAGCACAGAAAATAAAGTGTGACGAGGATACAGTATGGTAAACCTTCATACTACATGGAAGTTTCAGGGCCACAAGCAAGAAGTTGACACCTGTGGTAATGGATAGAAGGGATCAAAGAAACATTCCAAAAGTTCAACATGTTAGTAACACAAGTCTCCCACCTAGCACAAACCACAAGTCTACATATACCTCTTCTCTACGACAACACAACGCAACAGCAGCTAGACAAAAGAAGAAGTAGAAAGCACATTTTGTTTTTGAAAATGTATATAAATTTTAAGAAAAATATGCATGTAATTATATTTTTTTTTACTGTTAATTTGTATAAGTTTCAATAAGCACAAAGTACACGCATGTTCACACATACATACATATATATATATATATATACATATATATAATTACACCAAATGTTTTCAAAATGCTGAATGATTATTGTTTTAACTACTGATCATACACGGCAATGAGCTACGGTTTACACCAAGAATATATCATTTTAAAGCTTGAACATTGTGTAGTTACCTTTTATATTACCATATTCCTTCCGACTCTAAGATGCCATAAATTGTAAGACTCACCCCTAACACATACAATTTAAAGGCTATAACTCTAATAAGATGCATCTGCCCAATATACAAAATTTGTAATATCAATAAATTTACTAACAACAAATGATTTATTAGATGATATGTTATCACTCTCTTTTGAATCAATATCAGAGTCATGATTCCCTAGATGACTGCAAGGGTCAGGACCAGCGACTCAGAGCTGCCAAGACCCTTCTACACCTCCCTGCGGTGATCCTGGATAACAGGCTATAACAGAGTAGACTGGCTAAGTAGAAGGGATAGAAGATGGAAGACTAACCCGGTAATAAAAAATGTCTGCTAAAGTCGGATGTGTCTGACCGAAAAGTGCAAATATCGCAGTCAAGCCTTTTCAGGGCTTTGTAGCGAGAGATTGAGAACAAACGAAGAATATCAGAGTCAACTACAGATGTATATGCTCCCGAATCACTCAATATCTGCATTATTTAATAATACCATATATCATCCTCTGAGCCAAAATATATGGAATTAGGGTCATTTCTTCAGCGACGAACAATAAGGGACCAAAATGAACTAAACTTAAATGATGTAACAATATTATAATGAGATGAACATGGGAAACTCTACTACCAAATGTGTGCACGCGCTAGGCAATGACAATCTTACCTAAAGTCTCGTCCATCTGACACCAGACATTCTTTTGTTGATCGATGATTGTATGTTGTTGTTGCTAATGCCAGTTGTACTTGAGTTAAGTACTCTTGACAACTTTCTTTGCTTTCAGTACTCTTGACAACTTTCTTTGCTTTCAGTACTCTTGACAACTTTCTTTGCTTTCAGTACTCTTGACAACTTTCTTTGCTTTCAGTACTCTTGACAACTTTCTTTGCTTTCATCTGTAGCTCTCTTCACATCCTGAGGTGTACTTTAGAAGGTAGTCTGGGGTCCTCCTGGCGAGGTGGTTCTGTAAACTTTCCTATATGGGGATCACAATGCCGATCCCTGCCTCGCTAGCCAGATTGACATAAAACAGCCCATTTTCAAAGAGAACTGCTTGGAAGTGAGGTGGGGGTCTTGTTCAGTATGTTTCCCCTGACATTGACTAACATAGTCTGATCAGTATATTTTACCTGACTGAATGTAAGTCTCCAAACCCTATGTTGGTTGTAAGATGCCAATAAATATAAGACACTTGCCAATTTTAAAGATGTTTAAATGGGAAAAAAATGTGCATCTCAGAATCAAAGCAATTCAGGAGTTGTGATACAAATTGTGTCTCAGTCAATATATTTCCATGAGCTGTACACTATTTGTCAAGTGATGCATGTGGCCCACATACTGAACATTATTTGTCAAAGGGATGCATGTTATCTGTACCATATACATCAAAGGGATGTCTGTGAGCTGTACCATATACATCAAAGGGATGTCTGTGAGCTGTACTACTGTCAAAGGGATACATGTGGTCATGCTTTAGCCACACCCTGATATATGCCATGCATGGCATTGCTCCCATTTTCTGTCAGTGTTAGTTTCCATAAATATGTTACATTAATCATTAATAAATATACACATACCTTCTAGCAGATTATCAGCAAATATTACAGCCTTAGCATTTGCAGCCTGAAAGAAATTTCAAATACATACAATTTAAAACGTACACTTAAAATTTAAGAATGCAACATGTTTACTACAGTAGAGGTTTCCAACATGGCGTTTCACATAATAATAACAGCTGTCAATCGTTGTCGATGAGGACCGCCGACATCATCCTTGTCACAGATTTCCCTGTTGGGTGTGGGTGCGCATGTGACTGAACAGGCCAATGCGGGCACGAAAGATCTGCTACATATCGAGCACACGAGGTTTGTAGAAGGGGATGGTGTTCCCACTGCTCAGGATTTCCACGTCTCGCGTCTGCTCTGGGCTTTCACAACACGGTCGTCTTCACCGGCAGCTACACCCGATTGGACTGCGCTTCTCCAGTCAGATCTGTTTTGCGCAAGACATTCCCAGATGTCGATGTATATCTGGCAACTTTTAAGTGAGTCCTTCAGACCGTCTATAAAACGTTTCTTTGGGCGCCCTCTCTCGCACCATCCCTCTCTCAGCTCGCCGTAGAGAAGCTTTTTTGGGAGCCGCTCGTCTGACATACGGACGAGGTGTCCGGCCCATCCTAGTCGTGCTTTCTCTAGCAGTGCATGTATGCTGGGCATGTTAGCCCTCTAGAGTACCTCGATGTCAGTGACACGATCTTGCCATCGGATGTGGAATATTCACCTCAGGCAACCTGTGTGGAAGTGGTTTAACCTCCTTGCATGTCCAGAGTATACAGTCCAGCTTTCGCAAGCGTATAGTAGGGTTGGAATGATGGTTGCACGATAGACTTTGAGTTTGGTCTTGACGCTGATGCCACGACGTGCCCAGACCATCAAGCGCATTCTACCAAAGGCTGTGCTGGCCTTTGCTATTCTGCTTGCCACCTTATCGTCTAGGCTGACAGATCTCGACAGCGTGCTGCCCAGATATGTTAATTTGTCTACGGTATTCAGCGTCTGCCCGCTGACTGCAGTCTCTGGTTTTGTGTACGGCATGCCTGGTGCTGGTTGGTACATGACCTCTGGTTTTTTGGCATTTATGGTCAGGCCAAAATTTTCGCATGCGGCAGAGAACTGGTCCATTCCAACCTGCATGTTCAGTTCTGAGTTGCTCATTAGAGCGCAGTCGTCAGCAAATACAAGTTCCCTGATTATGTCGCCAGCCACTTTGGTTTTGGCCTTCATTCTTCTGGAATTGAGTAATTTGCCATCTGTGCAGTACTTTATGGGTATTCCAAGCTCCAGTGATCTGAAGGCGTCTGTCATCGTGGCTGCGAACATCATGCTGAACAAAGTCGGGGCGAGTACACATCCTTGTTTTACTCCGCTTGATACTAGAAACGTTTTAGAGATTGCACCGCTGTCCAGTACATGAGCACACATGCCTTCGTGTAGCTGTTTCACCATTCTTATGAACTTGTTGGGGCAGCCAAACTTAGACATTATCATCCACAGCCCTCCTCTGTTTACTGTATCAAATGCCTTTGTCAAATCAATAAATGTGGTGTACAAGGCCTGATTTTGTTCTCGACACTTCTCTTGTACTTGGCGAGCGGCAAAAATCATGTCCACAGTTCCTATTCCGGCTCTGAATCCACATTGGCTTTCTGGTAGGTGGTGGCTTTGTTCAAGGTGTTTGTTGAGCCTGTAAGCGCGCTAGGATCTTGCCTGCTACGGAGAGTAGCGATATTCCACGATGATTGTCGCATTCCTGGCGGTTGCCTTTTCTTTTGTACAGGTGAACGATTGAGGCGTCCTTTAGCTCCTGCGGAATTTTTCCTTCAGCCCACATGTGACAGAAGAGTTCAGTGATCCTTCTGGTGAGGGATGGGCCAGCTGTCTTATATACCTCTGCTGGTATTGCATCAGCTCCTGGAGCTTTTCCTTTAGATAGTGAACTGATTGCCCTGTCGACTTCCTCCTCAGTGATGACTTCATCCAATGCCAGGTTCAGTTCCACCTGCGGCATTCGCCGGATGGCCTCTTCATTTATGGACGATGGGTGGTTTAGTATTTTGCAGAAGTGGTCTGCTCATCTGTCTAGAATCTGAACCTTATCTGTTAGCAGTGCTCCATCCGCACTGCGAACTGGAGTATTACTAGAGGGCCCTGTAATGCCTTCAATATAAATTTAGAATTTAAAAATTGTGTTGTTTTTTTTGCAATGAATGCAATCAAAATATTTGAAAGTCATAATGTACTTGTTGTTATGGATGAAGTGGCACTAGAGCTCTTACCCTTTTGCCCAATGTTGTTAATGGTATTTTATTTTTAGTTCCATGTATTGAGGAAGAAGTACTTTCCCTTCCAACCAATGCCATATTTCAGGTGAAACATACTGACGAACACAGGACCTCCCATCAGACTTGGATGAAACATACTGACCAAGGTTTCATCTCAAGTTAGGTGAAACATACTGCCCACGGCATCACCTTCTGACAGGGTCAAGTGAAAAATACTGACCAAGACCCCACCACCCATCAGGGTCATGTGAAACATACTGACCAAGACTCCCACCATGGTCATGTGAAATATACTGACCAAGACCCCACCTCCCATCAGAGTCAGGTGGAACATACTGACCTAGACTCCCACCTCCCATCAGGGTCAAGTGAAACACTGACCAAGACCCCACCTTCCACCAGAGTCAGGTGGAACATACTGACCAAGACCCCACCTCCCATCAGAATCAGGTGGAACATACTGACGAAGACCTCCACCTCCCATCAGGGTCAAGTGAAACATACTGACCAAGACCCCACCTTCCATCAGAATCAGGTGGAACATACTGACCAAGACCCCACCTCCCATCAGAGTCAGGTGGAACATACTGACCAAGACCCCACCTTCCATCAGAGTCAGGTGGAACATACTGACGAAGACCTCCACCTCCCATCAGGGTCAAGTGAAACTTACTGACCAAGACCCCACCTTCTATCAGGGTCAAGTGAAACATACTGACCCAAGACCCCACCCCACATCCTTGTGCTCCTAGAAACTGGCTGTGTTACAGGAGCATGGCCAACAAAGTGGGGACTGGCACTGTGATCCCCATAGTGGTGAGACTTTTAAGAAGCTTTGTATTGCACTACAGCCAGCAGGACACATGCCCACCTTCCTCAATACACTTCAGGATATATAAATATTGACTGTAATCCACCACCAGAGAAACACCATCAATAGCAACACGAGCCAGCATGAATAGCTTTGAACAACAACCTGCCAGGTCTGTCGTAAGAGCCAACAACGGAGGGTTTACCATGAGGCTAGCTACTCCACCCTGTGAAACTTTAAGCCACAATATCTTCAATAAATATGGACAAGTTAATTAAAAGCAAAAACAACTTGAACAAACAAAACGAGCATCAGCGAACCAGAGCTGCCAAGACCCTTCTACACCTCCACATGGTGATCCTGGATAACAGGCTGCAGCAGGGCAGACTGGATAAGGACAAGGGATCGAAGAGGGAATGCTAACCCGGTACTAAAAAAATAATTGCCAAAGTCGGATGTGTTGGACCGAAAGGTGCAAATATCGCAGTCAAGCTGTAAATTATGACACAACTCATTCCGTTCTCTGGACTACATTCTGCTACTTAAGCCCTTTCAGAGTTTGGTAGCGGGAGATTGAGAACGAACGAAGCCAAGCCAAACAAACAAAACAGGAAAGTCGCAAGGAAAGCTGGATGTATGGCTCAGAACAGGAGGACTTGGCATATATTTATTGAAAACATGCTCAACATGGAACTGAGGTTTCGATAGATTAATTGACTACATCTGATATATCCTTACCTGAAGACAATGGGTCAGCGAAATATCTCTAAGGTTGAAGTTAATAAGCGCAGTGGTGACACCAATCTTAGACAAGCCAAGCCAGAGAGGAATATATTCCAAACAATTCTCTGTAAACAGAGCAACAGCATCTCCCTTCCGGAACCCAGAGTCATAAAAAAAGTTGCCAACTCGGTTGGAATAATCTTGAGCATCTTTGAAAGTCCACTGTTTCTCATTGAAGATAAGAAATGGTTTGTTCGGAAATTTGCGTACATTTTCATCAAAGATCTTAGGTACTGTTCTGTTCTTTCTTAGATTGTATTTGACTCGCAACGTGACAATGATTAGAATTCTCAGTCCACTGAAAGAAAAGAAATAATATTCAGTACATTCACTTCTCACTCCTCTTCTACCTCTATTGTGGCTAATACATTCTATTCTTTTCTTTTTTTTTAATTTTGCGTTTTCCACATTTCTCTATCCCCCAAGACGGAGTGCGTTGCACTGTTTTTATTTTGTGTCTGCTGGCCCAGAGCATCCGATGCATTTTATGTAAGGGTCTGCATTTTTTAAGGGTTTGCTTCCCCTGGGTATTCGCGGGTACTGCAATGGGGAGTGAACCCAGCACCTTCAGATTGTGAGCCCTGTCCCTTAACCACTAGCCCACACCGTCCCCTTAATAATAGATTCTTTAGGATGGACTGGCCAGTCCCATATCTAACCCTCCTTAGTTTGACTTGGTCTACCCTCTTCTACCAGAGTGTAGAGGTCTTCTTTCAATTTGTTTGTGTCTTATGTTTCTGCAAGATGGGGTAGCCAGCCTCAATATCTTTTTAGTCACTTCTAATAACATGCTTGGCAGGTTATGGAATTACTATTCTTTGCACCCCATTTGGGCCTTGATAACACATGGACATAGTTAGTACACTACTTCCACTATTATATTGATTTATATTGATACATGTAAACGTGTACGGTTTAACCTAAATTTGTACAATTCAATCACATTTCATTTAGTATACGTCCATACAATATTGTGTACATGTTTTTCTCCTCCCCAATTTGGTTATGGATTGTGGAAATGTACTTTTTTCAAATTCCAGGTGTCTGGATAATAAATTTCAACAATTATTTTCAAAGTTATATATTTTTTGTTCTTCTTCAAGTTGAATAGCAGACACTGCTGTCATAGATTAAACTAGGACAAAGCTTCTTGAGGTCGGGTAACCTATTCCCTTCCTAACACAAAGCCATGTGCCAATTTACAGCTGAGTTGACTGAAACGAATAGATAACTGGGATCAAACTCAGCAAATTTGTGTGAGAAGAGACCATCTAGGTCCAATGTAGCCATCCAACCATATTGTAAAAGATGAATTAAGAAGGTTGTGCATAGATCTAGTGTAAAAAAAAGCATTTAAAGGTATGGTCAGATGCCACGCTTAGACAAACCTAACAAAAAAACACATACCTACTAAGATGCATTTTAATACAAATTTAAGATAATCAACAAAGAGCAATAATCAACAAATTGGGCACCGGACCCTGTTTCAATGAATAAATCCTTGCTGGTCCTTAACTTAAAAGTTTGGAAAGTACTGCATTGCAGACACTGTTGTTCAGTACAAAGCATTAGAAACTTTAATGTACTAGACCTCAGCTTATTTATGAGGATGTTTCCCTCCAGAACAGTACAGTAGGAACCCATTTACAGCTGGGTCAACTGGAGCGCATCAATGATGGGAATCAAAACTAGTGCCTTTGCCGTGAGAAGTAAGCACTCTATTACTCAGAAGCTCATGAAGATGTGCTATTGTACATGTGAAATATAATTTATTGTACCCACCCCCAACAAAATCAACCACCATACAACCCATAGCATAAAGAGATGATAAAATAATTACATTTTTCGGCAGTATTTATATTTGAATTCACGAAAGCCGCCAAAGATGCAACAGTGAATGAGCTGACAGCAACTAGCAGTTCCAAGCTGACCAAGACCATATTCCGCCTCCAAGTGGCAGTCCTGAAAACCGACTGAACCAGTGTAGTCTGGCTATGAGAATAGAGATCGCAGTGAGAAGACAAACCTGGTACAGAAAAGAACCAGCTGAAACTGAATGTGTCAGACTGTTAGGTGCAGACATCACTGTCTCGCTATAAACTACGACATGTCACTGGCTACCAGAGGGCACAGCTACAAATTGTTTAAGTAGAGGTTTAAAGTAATTTTGTTAGTCAATTCTTGGAATGCATTGCCACAGGATGTAGTGGAAGCAGAGTCAGCTAATGCATTCAAAAATAGATTGGATGCTCACAGTAATTTCAGTATCCGTGGAGTGAAATAAATTGGTTGTATGCAGACTCTGTAGAAGAGCCTTCTAAACCAGTATAATGAAGTTAAGTTACAATGTCCTTTTCAGGACAAAAGCTGAAGAAGAATTTATATAAGCTGAATAGTAAAATAAGTGTAAGATGTGACTCTTTAATATACTGGGAGGGAGAGAAGACTAACGTCAGGATTGGGTGAAAAATACTGATCACGATCTCCATCTCATGTTCACGTCAGTCTCTTGGAAACAAAGTGGGGACCGATACTGTGATCCCCATAATTACATAATATTTATTTAGCCTAGTTACTATGTGAGTTAAGTTACTGAGAAGCCTAGCATTGCTTTATTCTACAGCCAGGGCTCAAGTGCACCTTCCCAAATACACTTCGAGATGTAAGAAGAGCCACTGTAACCCAAACCCCCACCACCACCAAATAAATGTCGTGAAAGTTGAATCAACTCAGTACTCGGTACTGTGAAAACAAATGGATTCCTAACAACAAAACTTACATAATATCCCTTGGTAACGTCAGAATCACGATCCTCATAAATCGCCATCCTCCTAACACTAGATAAGCACCAAAAACCACTAACAGGGTTAGTATCCACCCAGCGTCAAAGAACAACATCAGGGAAGTACCGAGTGCGCTGAAACCTGCAAGTTTCGCCAACATTTTGATGCCCATGTAAAATAAATAACTAAAACAATTCGCTGACTTTGACTTTTATCCCGACATGTACAACTTCTAGGAGAGTCAAAACGCAATCGCAATCAGTTAACAGCGGCGAATAAACTTTGATTTGTACTTTGCCCTCCTAGCGACTAGTTTATCTGACGATCAGCTGGTATCCTTGTCTAAGGACGATCTTTCGTGGACTAACGTTCATGTGGTGTCGGTCTTCAAGGCCCTGTGGTTGGTTGCCATCTTCTGGGACAGACGACAGATTCCAGGGCAAGGTTTGGGACATGGTTGCCAGATACAAATTTTGATGAAAAGCCAAGGTTAGATAAAGAAATTGAAACTATATGTTAGAAAGCTTCTAACTTACCGTCTTTATACTGGTTTAGACGACTCTGCAGAGTCTGTGACTTATCAACATAAGATTGGTAGCAAGGGAACAACTTATCAACAGTTTAATTATTTAAAAATATGTGCTTTAAATGCCAAACTCGATCCTTATCAATCGCACAGGAGAAGTTACAACGAGTGAAATTAAATGTCTAAGACTAAGAAAAGTCATTGATGCTGTCAGTTCAGTTCAGGTACCAACTCCACATCGAAGGTCAGCTACAATGGATCTCAAATGTCATATATCTCTTGCCTTGATTGTAAAATATATCAGGTTTTTAACTGCCCATCTGTTGATGTTATAATCCCACTTATAGAGTTGTTTACCTATGGCACGTTTGCCCCATATATAATTTCTTCCCATATTGTTTTCAGCAAGGTGTTATGTCTTTTAGTGTGTCCAAAATATCTTAACTGTCGAACTTTAGTTCATCAATTCTCTTTGTACAAAATTAATTTATCCAAGACTTTCTTATGGTTTTTCTGTCCATGAGATGCGTTCCAATCTTCTGTATTTCTATATATCAATTGGTGAGTAAAGCCTGCCAGGTTGTATAGTGGCAGGTTTTAATTACCTAGCATTTTGATGTCTTTTTAATCCATACCTATTTTTTTCAGACATGCAATTAGTTTCTCATGCTGGATTCTGTCATGTTTGTTATAATCTGTAAAGCACACATAAATGTTCTTTATGTACGTATGTGTATTGTTCTGCTGGCAGTATCTTAATGTCATCAAAGTCTGCAAAGAGAGCACCAAAAACTACTCTGGGGTGTACTGGAAAATTAGACATGTCTATATATCGGAGTTGACGTTTGCCGATGATATGGCCCTGTTGGCTAAATCAGAGGTAGATCTCCAGACTAACCTGCAAATGTGAACAGAAGAACTGAGAAAGAGTGATGACAATTAGCGGTACAAGAACAAAAACCACGGTGGTCTCGAGAGAAGAGAAGAAACATCACATTTGTGAACAGCCTTTGGAACAGGTCAAGCAGTTCAAATACCTTGGAGCTGTAAATAAAGCAGAATGGAGTTAGCAACTGGTAAACGTTTTTTATGCCATAAATAGAGGACTCCTCAGAAAAAGAGAAATAAGTCAGAAAACTATGATGACAGTATACCAATCCACCTGTGTGCCGGTTTTGGCGTGGATGTGAGTCACGGACAATATAAATCAGTAGCGAAGCTGTAGAATAGACAGGATACGCTGAGCTTTCCCAACAGTTTGGTGACAAATTTGAGAAGACTACCATCTGCATAGAACAGATGTAAAATAGATTACAAATTGAAATTGTAATGGTCATTTTTGTTTAAGGGATGTGACATGTTAGCAAACGCGTGAAGCGGCAAAGCTAATTGCCTTCAGTTTAACACAGAGTAAGAATCAGGTTATTGGTAGCTAGGAGACACATCCCAGTAGCCACAAATAAGGCCGACCTTCCCTGACTTGATTTCAATTTTTAGAACAGATGAACTCTTATGTCCCTTTACGTTCATGACTCGGCTAACCCTAAAATTATCATCACGCTTCGCTACTGCTAACAACATCAGAAGAGACAGAATCACAAATTTGAATATTCCGGAGAATATCGAAACAATTCGTTGCCTAAATCACATCGAGCAACAGAGAATGAAATGGTTTGACCACATTGTGAGAATGCAACCTTCTACAGGAGAGCATCAAGAAGACGGGCGATGGGTAGACCGATGAAAAGGTCCATAGACACGGTAAACGTGACCTGACGTAAAGTGGGGATGAGTGTCACTCGGGCCACGAGAGGCGAAAGAGAAATACATACCACAACAACCCGAAAGAAAGTGAGACGACAAAAGTAGAAGATGAGAAGATCCATGCTTGTTGCTTTCCATTTGCTCATATCTTTTATCGTTTTCACTACTTCTTATCTAAGAATGTTTGGATCGTCATTATTCAATTGTGATAGTGTGTCACTCACCTCTGTAACCGTAGAACAGTTCACGTTCATGATCCCTCCATCGTTTGTAAATATATTTCTCCTCAAGTAAGAGTGTTATTAATACAAACTTCGTTTTTAGCCAGTTATGTCGTGTTTAAGAGATACTTCTGCCTGTGTGTTTATCTCTCGTGATGTGCTTCTTTCC
This sequence comes from Ariolimax columbianus, assembly GCA_036924085.1. Lineage (NCBI taxonomy): Eukaryota > Metazoa > Mollusca > Gastropoda > Stylommatophora > Arionidae > Ariolimax > Ariolimax columbianus. Next base: position 22,958,077 of record JAVGWX010000010.1, on the reverse strand, counting down.
TACGTCTGTTATTGTCTTGCATTTTGATTCTAGCCACTGTTCTTTCGCATTTCGTCACAAGTATCGCATAGTTCAGTGCCTTATCTTCTTCTTCCTCGTTCGTCTTCAGATCTCAACTTCAATGACTCTTACAAAGGCGGCAGTCGACTCAAGGTTCTGTACACCTTCGTACAGCTTCTCGTGGAAGGACACTGGCTGTTGCCAAATGCTACTTTTTTTTGTCGGTATACAGTGGACAGGAATATATGTTCTGCCTTCATGGGGACTGCGACCGCGTAGTCATCAGCGTTTAGAGAATAGTGGGTACTTTAGTGGAGGTTGTTGGCGATGTCATTTATGTAAATAAGGAAGAGTGTAGGCGAGAGGACAAACCCCCTAGGGGACGTCTTGTTCCATGGTTTCCGTGTTACTGGTACGCCCTTGGACCTGCACTCTTGCTGTTCTACTTTCTAAGTAGTTGTTGATCCACTTGTACATTTTCCCCCATACTCCATATTGCAGCACTTTTCCACCCAGCCCGTCTTTCCATACTTGGTCGAAGGCTTTTTCCAGGTCTACCAATACAGCCAGAGTGTGTTTTCCTTCCTGGAAAGCATCTTCGATTGCTTGTGCTATGTGGATTAGTGGATCCTCCCTGGATATGTGCTGCCTGAAGCCTGCTTCTGGTATGTGGATTAGTGGATCCTCCCTGGATATATGCTGCCTGAAGCCTGCTTCTGGTATGTGGATTAGTGGATCCTCCCTGGATATATACTGCCAGAAGCCTGCTTCTGGTATGTGGATTAGTGGATCCTCCCTGGATATATGCTGCCTGCTTCTGGTATGTGGATTAGTGGATCCTCCCTGGATATATGCTGCCTGAAGCCTGCTTCTGGTATGTGGATTAGTTGATCCTCCCTGGATATGTGCTCCCTGAAGCCTGCTTCTGGTATGTGGATTAGTGGATCCTCCCTGGATATATGCTGCCTGAAGCCGATTTGTGGTATGATAATTTGTTTTTCTTCGAGATGCCAGCTGAGTCTGGTACCGGTATTTATTTATGTATGTTGTTGTCTGTGCAGCTCAGGAGACTGGTTGACCTGTAGCTATTTGGGTCAAGTTTATCTTTATTTTTCTTCAGGATGGGAATCATTCGTGCTTCTTTCCACACTTGAGGTACAATGCCACGCTTCCAGCTGCAGCTTATGATAGTGGGGAGTATTTTCTTTGCAGTGCCACTCAATCTCATAAGCATGTCGTTGGTTACCCCATCTTTTCCAGGTGACTTTCTTGGTTTGAGGGAGTAAATGGCTCGATCAAGTTCAATCATGGTTAGGTTGGTTGTCATATACTCTTCTGGGCAGATAAATGAGGTTTTTTTTTGTGTGTAGATCTACCTCGCAACGGTGTGTAAGGTGTGCTCATGCTCGGCACCACATTCCAGTGGCGCTGAGGTCGGCTAGCTCTTCCCTGGATTAAGTGAGCTCACAAGCCAACCTGACCTCCTCGGGGTACACACTGGGCAACTAGAACCGTGAGGCTCTAGGCTAACGAGGCAATGGCTCGCCTGCGGGGACGGACGGGCTCCTCCAGGTAAAATGCAGATGTTGGCCCACCGCAGCTTGGAGAGGAGATGGGCGCCGCCTTGTGATTTCAAGCCTAAGAACCAAACATGAGGACAAAAACGAAATCTATTATACCGGATCGGTCGCAGCCCGGGTCAACAAGGACCGCGCCTGCCGTCCCACACCAGGGCGGAGGTGTTAAGTGTGCAACTGGTGATACCATGAGACTCAGAAGAGAGGATTTCATTCTGGGCACTTGGAATATTAGAACTAAGTGCAAGTGGGAAAATAAAAGAACTAACCCATGAGATGGATAGATACCACTGGAATGTGCTTGGCATATGCGAAGCACGTTGGAAAAATTTCGGAGAACACACCACAGAAGAAGGTCACAAGTTCTATTACAGTGGAAGACCTGACAAACACCTTCATGGATTCGGAATGCTGGTGCACAAAGACACATCATGTTGTGTATTGGGTTGCCGACCAGTATCAAGCCGATTGATCAGTATACGACTAAATGCAATGCTATGCACCTACCTCAGATTACGAGGACAGTGAGGTTGAGAGCTTCTATGAGGAATTGCAGGCTTTGGTGAACGAGGTACCGAAGAAGGATATACTGGTGGTACAGGGAGATTGGAATGCCAAAATTGGCGAAGACATGGTACGTGACTGGAAAGGCACATATGGAAATGTTACCACGAACGATAGAGGACTGAGACTCCTGGAATTTGCGTATTATAATAAGCTAGTAGTAGCGAATATGCTAGGACCACATAAAATGTTGAGACGGTGGACGTAGCACAACCCAAATGGTACGCTTCATAGTCAAATAGACTATATTCTGGTAAAACGTAGACTCAGATCTAGCGTCAATAGCGCCCGGGCAAGAAGTTTCCCAGGGGTCGATATAGGGAGCGACCACGACTTAGTGCTGTTGACCATGCATCTCAGACTAAAGAAAGTTCTGAAAAGAGAGATAACTAGACTGAGATTTGACTTGGAGAAGTTGAAGTACCCGGATATAGTGGAGACCTTTGGAGCGGTGATGGGGGGGGGGGGGGGGGAAGATTCGCACCTCTCCTGGTTCTTAACGAGGAGGCAGATGTTGAGACGATAAATGAAGCCCTGAATTCGGCATAAATCTCCACAGCAACTGAGGTTCTAGGTAGGTGCAGGATTAAGAAGAAAGCATGGATCAAGAGTGAAATACTGGATTTATGTTACAAGAGACGACAAATGAAGAGAGCGAAGAAAACACTAGATGGGATTCAGCAATACAGAGAGATAAATGGAAACATAAAGGCCAAGGTGGAATGGATAACGACTCAGTGTGCAGATTTCGAACAAAATCTAGGAAGAAATGATGCCAAGGGGGCATATAAATTAGTCAAGGACTTAGTAAGGCATATACAAAGTCGAAATACAACGATTCAGGACAAGAGTGGGAAATGTCTCACAGAAGCTCAAGACATTCGTGAGCGCTGGACAGAGTACTGTTCGGAGCTATATGAAGGTCGAGGTGACCCCAGAAATACAATGTCTCCTGAAGTGAGTCTGATAGAGGAAAATCAACCAATAAGGGAAGAAGTATATGAAGCCGTGAAAATGCTGAAGAGAGGGAAGGCTGTAGGTGTGGATAATATCCCAGCAGAGCTCCTACAAGTAGGAGGTGAGGCAACAATTGATACCCTGACATACATCTGCAATAGAATTTGGCAGACAGGAAAGTGGCCCTCCTAAATCAGGAAACCTAAATATGTGTCACAGCTATCAAACAATCAGTCTGATAAGTTATCCAAGTAAAGTTCTCTTGAGAATAATACTTAACAGACTGAAACCACAGGCAGAGAATATCATTGCCGAAGAACAAGCCAGCTTTCAAGCGGGAAGGAGTACCATCGAGCAGATATTTAATCTTCGGCTAATGAATGAGAAGTACTCAGAGTAACAACGACAACTCTACCCTGCCTTCATTGACTTTAGAAAGGCGTTTGACAGAGTGTGGCATGCGGCGCTATGGTCAACAATGAAGCATTATAAGTTCAACAGTGATATTGTGAGGGTAACTGCAAACCTTTATGAGCAGGCGACAAGCACAGTCTCTGTAGAGAAAACGCTAGGCGATTGGTTCCGCACGACGGTGGGTGTGAGACAGGGATGTATACTCTCCCCAACAATCTTCAATATATTCTTGGAGAGAATAATGGAGATGACCTTAAAAGAACATGTTGGCACGGTTAAAATAGGTGACAGGCTTATCACAAACTTCCGATTTGCTGATGATATTGATGTATTGGCAGGCACAGAAAGGGAACTCCAGGAGTTGATTGGTAGCTTGGATAGAGCGGCCCTGAGGTTTGGTATGGAAATAAATGCAGATAAAACAAAGCTCATGACCAATAACATAGCAGGGTTTAAATCTGTAATAGAGGCAAATGGGCAGGTACTTGAGGCGGTGAAACGTTTCAAATATCTGGGATCATTGATCAGTGAAGAGGGATCGAAGCCAGAGGTAATTGCAAGAATAGCACAAACAACAGCGGCGCTGACTCGGCTGAAACCTATATGGCAAGACAAGCGGCTCGCCCTCGACATAAAAGTTAGACTAATGCGCTCTTTGGTGCTATCAATATTTCTGTATGCCTGCGAGACCTGGACCATTACAGCAGATATCCAGGGCAGAATACATGCAATAAAAATGAGGTGCTATAGAAAACTCCTAAATGTTACATATAAAGATTGTGTCACAAACGTAGAAATACGTCAGAGAGTTGAAGACGCTATTGGTCCTTTTGAAGATCTGTTCACAGCTATCAAAAGACGAAAGATGGCCTGGTGCGGGCACGTCGCGAGGTCCAACAAAATTACCAACTCGATACTCTTTGGTTCCGTACCGGGACAGAGAGGGCGAGGGCGTTCAAGGAAGAGATGAGTGGATAACATCACTGAGTGGTCAGGCCTTCGTCCCGGTGAGATACGACAGGCGGCGACAGACAGAGAGGGATGGCGTGGGATTTTGGAGTGTCTTCATGTGTGCCCCAACGATCTGATGGGTTATGGGATGAACTGAACCTCACAGAAGTAGATATAAATAACATATGTGAAGCCTACAGAGGAAAGGCACATCATACTGGCTAATTTTAACAGCGACTCTCCAAGCTAGCTATATGCGACAATGGATCCAAGCGAAGAAGAGATTGAAGACCAGATGATTGAAAATAAACTCGTCCTCATAAACCAGCCAAAAGACAAGCCATCATAATACTCAAAATCATGGGAAAATATGAATACACCAGACCTTGCCATAGCAACAGACGACATACATAAACATACAAAAAGAACAGTAAAAGGCAAATTGGGAGGAAGCGACCATGTGCCAATTACTCTTCGAATCTCAGAAGAACGGAGTACGGAAACACACATCATGACCACAAGCTACAAAAAAGCCAATTGGAATGGCTGATCAGCTGTGCCAGAACATCACCAAATCCAACAATATAAACAAAAATGTCTCAATACTCAATGAAGCAATAATCCAAGCCATTAAAGACATCTATCCCACATGTAAACGGTGAGATTATAAACCATACTGGAGCCACATACTAGAAAAATTACATGGTGACCTAAATCAAGCAAGAAAACCACGGAGAAAAGACAAGCAGTTTGAACATGGACAAAGACGCAAGAAAGCTATGGAATCTGACAAAAATTCTCAATGAGGAAACCAAAGCGAACTCCGGCATGCCCTGATCAGAGAAAATGGAAAATTCTATACAGGAAAGATGGCGGCAAATATCTTAGAAGACTCATACAGAGATGAAAGTAATACAACAATCCCACAAGAGCGCATCAAACAAGTGCATACTGAAACCAAAAACAAGCTAAAGTACCAAAACCCAGACACACGCATGCAGTCATCTCTTATAATGAGAGAACTAAATGTCTCCATAAACAAACTCAAGAAAGTCCCAGGAAAAGATGGTATCACCAACGACATGATTAGATCTAGGACCCACATCCAGACACAAACTTCTCATAATAATTAACCAATCACGAGCAGCGGAAAATTCCCAGACAAGTGACAGGAAGCAATCATCATTCCTATAAGAAACAAACAGCAAGATAAAACAAAAAAGTCAAGCTACGGATCAATCAGCCTACTGAGCTGTCTGGGCAAGGTCATGGAGAGAATAGCTAACACGAGACTAATGACACACCTGGGAAAAAACTGTATACTAGAAAACTCACAGTCTGCAAATAGCAAAAATGGAAGCACAGAAGACCAGCTAGTCTACTTGGCACAGGAGTGGAAGACGCATTCCAAAACAAGGAAAAGGTAATGGCAGTCTTTGTAGACCTAAAGTATTTGACAAGGTGTGGAAAGACGGACCTCAACATGCTTAAAAATAAAGTGGAAGGGATAATGTTCAGTTGGATACATAATTTCCTCTGCTATCAAACAGCAAGAGTGAAACTAGATGGGATTCTGAGCCATTGTGTCCCTCTCCAACAAGTGGTGCCACAAGAGTGTCCCTCTCCAACAAGTGGTGCCACAAGAGTGAAGCTAGATGAGCCATTGTGTCCCTCTCCAACAAGTGGTGCCACAAGAGTGTCCCTCTCCAACAAGGGGTGCCACAAGAGTGTCCCTCTCCAACAAGGGGTGCCACAAGAGTGTCCCTCTCCAGCAAGGGGTGCCACAAGAGTGTCCCTCTCCAACAAGGGGTGCCACAAGTGCCCCTCTCCAACAAGGGGTGCCACAAGAGTGTCCCTCTCCAACAAGGGGTGCCACAAGAGTGTCCCTCTCCAACAAGGGGTGCCACAAGAGTGTCCCTCTCCAGCAAGGGGTGCCACAAGAGTGTCCCTCTCCAACAAGGGGTGCCACAAGTGCCCCTCTCCAACAAGGGGTGCCCCTCTCCAACAAGGGGTGCCCCTCTCCAACAAGGGGTGCCACAAGAGTGTCCCTCTCCAGCAAGGGGTGCCACAAGTGTCCCTCTCCAGCAAGGAGTGTCACAAGAGTGTCCCTCTCCAGCAAGGAGTGCCACAAGAGTGTCCCTCTCCAGCAAGAAGTGCCACAAGAGTCCCTCTCCAGCAAGGGGTGCCACAAGTCCCTCTCCAGCAAGGGGTGCCACAAGAGTGTCCCTCTCCAGCAAGGAGTGCCACAAGAGTGTCCCTCTCCAGCAAGGAGTGCCACAAGAGTCCCCCTCTCCAACAAGGGGTGCCACAAGAGTGTCCCTCTCCAACAAGGGATGCCATAAGAGTGTCCCTCTCCAACAAGGGGTGCCACAAGAGTGTCCCTCTCCAAAAAGGGATGACACAAGAGTGTCCCTCTCCAACAAGGGATGCCACAAGAGTGTCCCTCTCCAACAAGGGATGCCACAAGAGTGTCCCTCTCCAACAAGGGGTGCCACAAGAGTGTCCCTCTCCAACAAGGGGTGCCACAAGAGTGTCCCTCTCCAGCATGGAGTGTCACAAGAGTGTCCCTCTCCAACAAGGGGTGCCACAAGAGTGTCCCTCTCCAGCAAGGAGTGTCACAAGAGTGCCCCTCTCCAACAAGGAGTGCCACAAGGAGGAGTCATATCACCTACCCTTTTCATCATTGACATAATGGAGACAATTCCTAAGCATATCTCCAGGGCCCTCTTTACAGATGATCTTGCAGCATGGTGTGCTGCAGAAAATCTACTCACTGCTAAACACAGGGAGCACTAAATATCATAGGAAAATGGGCGTCAGACTGCAGCGTCCAAATACTGTAGTAACACACGCTTCTTGTTATCCAACCAGGAAGAAACATTCAAACTAAAACTACAGGAAAGTAAAATCACATATGAAGAAAACCCCACATATCTTGGGGCAAAGCTAGATAAGAAATCTGATCAACACTTGACTGGCGCCAAGTTGCTTTGTTCGGTCATGTATGGCTGGACCAGGAAACCTCTGCCCACAAGATACTACATAAGTCGTTACTCAGCGCCAAAGAGGTTGTCCCCGAACAGTATGGCTCCAGCAAGTAGCAACCTCTTCGCTGAGCTATTTAGTGTCTTTTTGTACTTTACTGCAATAGTTTTGTAGGAGATGTTAGCCTTACTCGATCTTTCCTTTTCTGCCATTCCTCTGGCTTCTGTCAGTTGTTCCTCCAGTAAGGATTGTAGTCTCTTCTTCTCCATCGGGAGCTGGATGTGAGGGAGAGACACATGAGCCCTCAGTACTATTAATACAAAACCCCAAAATCGAATCGCTCACGGAGGCTTCTTATTAAGAAGAAGACATGACATCACTGCACAATGGGCAGGCCCACATGCGTTGTCCCTTTCAGCAAATCGCCCAATGTATGGATATTCTTGTCCGTTGTCCCTACAGCCGGAGCATAGTGCCACCACTACAGCTAACCTCCTTTAGGAAGCCTGCATACAAACATTTCTCTGCCCTGGACCCACACAACAGCTGTGGGGCGTGGATGTGGCTGACCGACGCAACCAGCATTAGACGCCTAAGTGAACATTATTATGTAATGGGAGTGCTTTCCAATGCCCAAGGGTATTTTCAGAGACCGATATTTTGGACTCAGTCTAGTGTTGTTGTCCAAGTGCTAGAGACATACTCTATGAATGATCTGATGGCCACAGTGTAGACTTGCTGCAGGATATTTTGGTTTGCCCCCACGATAGTCAGCCAGATTTTTCCTCGCAGAGTCTTCTTCTGATATAGTGACACTAGCTATAGATAGGGGGGGAGAATCACTGATGTCAATCAATGACCATCTCTTTGAGGATGACACGCACTTGATTAATCAACTGTCCAGCACTGTGGAAATTGTAATCAAATGTAAGCGACTCAACAGTGTGTATATCCAGCAACCATCCTCTTCACCATCTGATAAAAGATACTGAGCACGTGTGGATATGTGAATCTTTTTAGAGACAGGGACCAAAGACATGATAGCAGTCAAAGCTGGCTGCATACATCAGGGTCAGTACATCAGAACTTCTCAACATACTAATCCACTTCCAAATAGTGGCCCTGAAAACAAACCGCATTCATGCAGCCTGGTTGAGAGAATAGGAATTTGGCTTGGCTTCGTTCGTTCTCAATCTCCCGCTACCAAACCCTAATAGGGCTTAAGTAGCAGCATGTAGTCTAGAGAACGGAATGCGTTGTCGTAGTTTACAGCTTGACTGCGATATTTGCACCCTTCGGTCCAACACATGCGACTTCAGCAAGCATTTTTTGAGTACCGGGTTAGCATTCCCTCTTCGATACCTTCTCCTTAGCCAGTTTGCCCTGCTGCAGCCTGTATCCAGGATCACCGCATGGAGGTGTAGAAGGGTCTTGGCAGCTCTGGTTCGCTGGCCCTGACGCTAGCAGTCAGCTATGGGTTGCTGACTGCTGCAGCTCATGCACTGCTCAGCCAAATAGGAACTGAAGAGAAAAGGCAATTCAGGTTACAATAATGTGCCACGCAGAAACTGGACGTGTTGGGATGCAAGGTGAAGGCATCACAAGCATGTTGCAAATGCTCGTAGAGGCCTTCTGGCTGAAGAGAAAAGAGAAGGACTGTAGAGATCAAGGAACACCCTGGCAAGCCAGCCTTCTCAGCATGGCTGTACGATCTCTGGCAGGGACTGTCACTCGTGGATTTAGCCTTTAGTCATAGCAGACAGTGTCAAAATACAGGAGACATGTCAAAATACAGGAGACAGAGCTTGACAAAACTCACAAGGTGTTACACGCATGGTCTACAGTGACTGAGACGCCAGTGATGGCTATAAACGACACAACATCTTTATCTGGACAAAAGGTGAAGAAGAAGTTTAGAGGACAATGACGTCAGTTGTGCTGATCAGTTAAAGAATTGAATAAGAAAAAAAATGTATTGAACACAATCTCAGTTTTTGAATGATGTTTTTAATCAAATAATTGTAGTATTGTCAAAGTTCATGGCTTGGCTTATTTCTTCGAGCTCCCTTTCACTGGCTCCTATTGTGTCATCTTCTTGAGCTACACTTAGATACTCCATATCTTCTTCAATGTTATATTGTTAGTATTAACACCTTTGAGAGATTTCTTTGACGTTAGCTCTAAGAAAAAAATTATTAAAAAATCACATCAATGTTCCTTGGTAGTCTGAGGTTTCTGTTGTAGCAATACTGTCTTTCCTTCAGCAGTGTTGGAGAGAGGAAGAGCCATGTTGTCACATTGCTTCTCTGATGGAGAGAGGAAGAGCCATGTTGTCACATTGCTTCTCTGATGGAGAGAGGAAGAGCCATGTTGTCACATTGCTTCTCTGATGAAGTTGACATGCTGTATTGTTTGACTTTCTCACCACAAACACATGTAATTGCCAATTCGCAGAACATCTAGAGTAAAAAGCTCTCCAACACAAGGGTTCCAATTCAGCTGGGCTAGTCGGTTTGAATGAAAGCCCTAGAAGCAACTCCTAAATATCTCTGGGATGCCGTCAACTCTGTGCCAATGCAAAAGTAGAGATGGGCCGGCTATGTGATCCGCTTGACTGACAATAGATGGACAAGGAGGGTGCCTTTCTGGTGACCGTACAACTACAACCGCCCTTGGACCATCATGGTCTCCAGGGCAAAGGGCAGACATAGATTCAAGTTGGCTACTTGACATCAAGCAACCTTCTCTGACTAAATACCAGGACTCAGGTAAGCTCTATAAAGACACCAATAACCACTACTTTCTTTAGATATAATAAAGTTGATGTATGAAAACTTATGAAGAAGAACAAACTGTATGTGGATTCCCAGGCTGTCTACGGCTTTGTAAAATATATCCAAGTTGACGTACACAAAAACAATAAATCTGTCATAAATGTTTACGATTTTTGTTTACTTACCACTGTATATTTTTCACAAAAACATTATGTATTTTATTCATCAAATGTAAACATGTTGCAGACTTAATTAATCTCTTCGCAGTGGAAACTGCTCTGACTTGACCCCATCTTTTGTGATGACTGAAATAAGAACAGCATCTCCAGTGTAGATGTCACGTTCGGCTGCAGAGGTAAACACATCTTTTACCAAGGCCACACATTTATCCCTTGATATAGACTGAGCAACATAACCTTGCTGGTTTTTTCCACCAATCTGCAAAATGGGTGGAATTGTACAAGTTAAGAAGATATCAAATTGACAAAGCACGACCTGTCCTTCTCAGTTGGAGTATAGGTAAACTACTACAGTTGATATCTAATAGATGCATATGCTAATATAGTGGTGGCCACTTGTGCCTTACTGGGACCAAAAGAATAATTTCACTGTCCTTCTTCTGCGTTTGTTCTCAATCTCCCGATACCAAGCCCTGCCCAGCAAGTAGCAGGATGTAGTCCGGAGAATGGAATGCGTTGTGTTGTTAGTTTACAGCCTTGACTGATATTTGCACCTTTCGGTCTGACACATCAGCCTTCTGCAGATATTTCACTGCAACCTGCCAGGCATGTCTAAGAGGCCACAAAGAAGGGTTGGACATGGGGCTGACTGGCTGCTCAATTGTGTAGAAATGATAATTCTCAAGTAAATAAAAATACATAGAGGGTGACCGTACCATGATAAAAAACAAAATGACACCTTCGTTATGGTCCCAAGGGATTTGTCAGGGACAAAGCATGAATTAAAACAATAACAAATAGAGGTATAAAGGGAGCAATCATCTAACAGGAAGAGACAGTGTGGCCAGAGCAGAGAACTGTGGATGAGAAAGTAATCAAGGCGTGGCTGGTGCCGTGAAGAAATAGGGGTAAATCCTCGACAATGAGCTGAAAGATGCTGTCTAGGAAGTCAGAGATGAGTTTAGTGGAGCAGGCACAATCCAAGACAATAGCCCAACCAGGATTATTAGGCTTGTGGACTTTGGTGAGCATATAAAAAGAGGGTTTGCCCAAAAGAGTGTCAAAGATATACAGTTTAGGCACACTAGAAGGTAGTAGATGGCTCTCAACCAGATCAGGAATAGAGGTGTGGACCTAGGCATTGTTGACCACGGTAGTAAAATCATCTGGCGATGAATAGAATCAAGGGTTGGATAGTTGTTGGTGAGACTAATCAATGCGCAGGTCCTTGAACCATTCCAGTAACATTCTTGTCAGCAGACCTGGTTATAAGATCACCATGCCAACAAAGAGTGGAAAGGATGTAAGACAGTAAAGGACAGAGTATCATTCTTCTTCTTCTGCGTTTGTTCTCAATCTCCTGCTAGTCCTAAACAGGGCATTGCAAGTATTGGTTCTTTTTATGTATAGTCAAGATTGCGGGACACATCTAAATTTAGAAGTAAAATTAGATTTATGATGGGAGAAGCGAGTAAAATGGGCCTTCGTGGTCAGAAAAAATGTCAAAACCAGGTATGTATCACAGGCAACAGTGAAACTCAAGAACATTGTGAATTGAAGAGCGATCAAAACTATTAGACCCAGGCTTAATACCTGATAATTGGTTTAAAGGAAGGTCAGGTAGAATACAGATGACCTGGAATCAGCACCGGCCGTTACCCCAGGGAAGCAAACCCTTAGAAAATGCACTTAGTCGGATGGACTGGGCCGACAGGCACAAAATAAAAACAGTGCAACGCACACCACCTTGGGGAATAGATAAATACGATGAACGTTCTGCCGAAGACGGATGTGTCAGACCAAAAGGTGCAAATATCACAGACAAAATGTAAACTAGCGACACAATGCATGCCCTTCTCGGTTTTTTTAAGTTTTGAGAAAAGAAAACAGTGAAAACAGTCTGATAGAGCTAAATCTGGAGAATATGGTGGGTGTGGAAAAATGTCAATATTCAGATTGTTGCTATTTGCAGTTGAAGCCTTGCTTTATGGGAGGGCATGTTGTCTTCAAGCAAAGGCAGAATTTGAATGTGCGCTATCCCTCGTTTTCTGGTCAGTCTTTCTTAGTTTGGTAAGGAGATCTGCATTATATTGCCCATTAACCATGTTGCCATGAGGTAGGTAATCTTTCAATATGACACCATTGACGTCACAAAAAACAGTCAGCATCACTTTTCTTGCAGATTTCTGTGCTCCATTGTTCTGACAAACCTTTAGAGTAGCAGATCCGGTCAATAAGACGTGTTTCCCCATGCACCATACCGGGTAAACTCGTCGAGGAGGGAAATTCATACTTCTCAGATCCAGTACAAATTGAATGAGCTAAATATGTGACAAATTTCAACTTTCTCTTCCTACTCCTTCATAGTCAGGGTAAAGACCACTTGTAACTGTCTTTTTTTTGCATGTGCCTCATCTCTGAGGTTTGGTTACTGTTTTTGAGGGGGCTGCAGTTACTGCCTACGATTCACATGCACAAGTCAAGACAGGTACATTAGAGCAGTATACATTTCTCTTTGTCAGATGTTAGAGTTTAAATTCTAGGGGGAAAAATGTATCACAAACTGTGTTACCTGGTTGTCTAAAAGTGGCTGCAACATGGCAGCTGCAGATCCCTTGGCCCTGTAGACTTCTCTCTCGTATGATCCGACTGGGTCAAAGCTGTACACACAACCTTTACCTATTACAATAAGAAATAAATATTTGCAGAAATAAGAACATGCGCCAATCATTCATCCATCTATTTACTCTTGGAATATTGGACATCCTGGTCATGATGGGGTTCTCAGAGAGGTCTCAAACCTTCAGGGATGTGGGGATCTACTGGTCATGATGGGGTTCTCAGAGAGGTCTCAAACCTTCAGGGATGTGGGGATCTACTGGTCATGATGGGGTTTTCAGAGGGGTCTCAAACCTTCAGTGATGTGGGGGATCTACTGGTTATGATAGGGGTCTCAGAGAGGTCTCAAACCTTCAGTGATGTGGGGATTTACTGGTCATGATGAGGTTCTCAAACCTCCAGGGATGTGGTGATCTACTGGTCATGATGGGGTTCTTAGAGAGGTCTCAAATCTTCAGTGATGTGGGGATCTAATGGTTATGATGGGGGTCTCAGAGTGGCTTCAGACTTTCAGGGACTTGTGCGGATTTATGTTCCATGCTGAGTTTCACAAGAACATTGAAATAACTGAGATCTTGTTCTAGAAAGTGTTAAGGACATTAGATGCCATTGCCATGTTCGAAACTACCCTTGCTGAGTCCTTCACTTTTGGTGATGTTTCTCTGGTAGTGGCTTTTCTCCAACCCAAAGGCTTACTGAAGATGGTGGGCTTAGACCCTCTTGGTTGTGGTGTAATATTAGGCTTCTAATTAAAACCCATCAGTGGGGAGGAAGACTAACGTCTGGTCAGACAAAATATATTGATCAGACATGTTGGTCAGATTCAGGCAAAACATACTGGCCAAGACCCTCACTACGGCAGCAGGCTGACGAGGTGAGATATTGACGTGATCCCCGTAGTTGTGAGCGACACACATATGAAGCCAAGCATAGCACAACTGCCTGGAGGACTCCGGTCCGCCTTCATCAGCGATGCGAGGAAAGCTACTACAGCCCACCGCTTAATGTCCTTTTTAGGGTTCACGAAAGAGTAACCTACTCATTGTGAGCATTCACAAGCAACAACAAAACCCATCAGTATAGGACTCCCACTACCGATCCCCACCTCATGTATGAGGTGTGGATGTGAAGTGAGGTTTGGTCAGTATTATGTTTCACCTGCCCCCATCGCTCGTCTCATCTTCGCATCGGTGACATTATTCAATCTAATTAAGCATATAATGTACACCAAAAACAAATGTGAACAAATCAGAGCTAAAGCAAAACAAAAAATGGCTACCTTCTTCATCCAGTCCAGCCACTAAGTTGTGAGTGTAGTATGGGAAAAAACGGCGATAGTACAAGATGGTTGACAACATGGCAGCCACAGATGGTGTAGACATGGGCTTGTTGTGGTCTTTCTCAAAAATCTGTTCACAAAGAAAAGCATCTGTCATGCCCTCCCAGATCAAGAACAAAAGAGATATAGGAAGAGAAAGAGACAAGATGTATAATCTGTGGTGTAACATTTTGTTTAAATGATGTATGTGTGTGTAGCTGGTTAGGTAACTTATTTATATGATGTTTTTATACAAGTTGGTTGGGTAACTGTTTTATATGTTTTTATACTAGCTGGTTAGGTTGTACAATGGGGATCACGTCGATCACCTTATTAGCATTCTGCCATGAAATCAGCTCATTTCCGGGGAGGGCTACTAGGAATTCGATGTGAGTCTTGGCCAGTATGTTTTGCCTGACCCCGACTAACATGTCTGATCAGTATATTTAGCCTGACAAGAAGTTAGTCTTCCTCCCCTTGCTAGTTAGGTATCTACTTTAAATGATGTTTTTGTACCAGCTGGTTGGGTAACTGGTTTATATGATGTTTTTGTACCAGCTGCTTTAAATGATGTATGTGTGTACAGCTGGTTAATAATCGGTTTACATGATTTTTGTTCCAGCTGTCTAGGTAACTGGTTTTCTGTCTCTTCTGTAACCCAGTAACTACTGAAGTGAAAAAACATGCTGTGGCATCAGTCATTTTGAACTCAATTCTTCACCCTTTGGAGAGTGTTCAAATTAAACCGTAGTTTTCCAAAACATTTTTTTATGGTCTTTAGAATCCTGAATCAACAAAATCAATGAAAAATGCGTGTTGTCATATTTTATCTGTAACTTTTATATTTATTATGATATTGGAATGAATTTTGAATATGTTATGTATGAATGAAGGAGTGTCTAAAAAGTAGAAAGTTGTATGTGTTCCTACAATAAAAGCTCCACCCATCGGGAGTAGTGCACACTGAACATGCATTCCCTGCTACATTTACACCAGTGTCGCTAGGCATACGATCTGACCCGACCATCAACGATACCATTGCTGTAGTATAGATCTAGCTCATTGTTATCACAATATCTGATTAATTATCATCATAATCAAAGTCTAGCATGTCTGATAGACCAAACAGATTCCGTCTTGATGAATCCTGTGTGCTCACTATCAGATTAATCGATAATTTTTTGGTGAAAATGTTTTAACTTAACTTCCAAGCTGTTTTCAATATTTTATCTATACTTTCTCATTGCATACGAATTCAAAACAGAAGGCAACAATAAGCGTAGTAAACAAGAAATGAACGCAATGAGAACAAGAGGTATAGGACTTTAAGGGTTAATTAATGTTTTTAGTGGTTTGAAAAATACTAGCATCTTGACAGGCATTATAAAATACAAAATAGATAAACCCTTACCAAGGCTTCCACAAGATGAACACACCTCACCAAAATGTGGAAAATATACAATTCTACGCCCCATGGTAGAAGAGGAACGACTAAGGAAGCTTGGTATGCGACTGGTTTATCCATCCTGTAAAAACTATAAGCAAGAAATGAGAAGCTCTAAGCTGCCGAAGACGGATGCCTCAGACCGAAAGGTGCAAATATTGCAGCCAAGCTAACTAGCGACACAACGCATTCCGTTCTCCGGACTACATGCAAAGCCCTGTCAGGGCTTTGCAGACAGAGATTTAGAACAAATAAAGAGGAAGCTCTACACCTCATGGTAGAAGAGGAACGACTAAGTTAAGTTATACTGAGAGCATGATGTTGTATGAGATAACTGTGGAAGCTAGGTATGTGGTTGGCTATCCTATCCTGTAGAAACTATAAGCTACAAGCAAAGAGAAGAGAGCCTGTATACATCATTTTTGAAAAATAACGATTTAGTGAGCTATATACCTGTAGTCGAGCTCCTAGAATCTTGGTCAGGGTCAGGACATCTCCGTGAAATCCGCAACATCCAAGCATAGTTTTGGATGATCTGAATAACGTAAACGGCAAAGTTAATGGCAGTAAATGTTAATACATCCTCTTATTCTCTATTTGACTCCTTATAAAGCATAAGGCCACCACTACAGTAGACACATCACTGTTGACCTTCACCAAAGCACTTTGAGTCCTCTAGCAATGGTAGTTTCTATAGCAATTTGTTATAAACAATGAGGTTGTACTAAGCTACTCTTCACTCCTGATTAATGTTCTCTGGTAGCGGGTTATATAGTTCTCATATCTTACAGTATCCTGAAAGTGGGTCTGGCCATCCTAGTTGTAGTGCAATGAAAGTCTTCTCAGCAGGCTTACCACTATAGGGATGACTTGTTGATCAACACCTTGTTTGCCCAGCTTATGTAAGACGTAAGTTTCCAGGTACACAGTGTGGTCGTGAGAATGTTGCACCTGACACTCCAGTGACGTAACAACACCTAGTTGCATGGCGGCACAGGTCTACTATTCTTTTCTATCCAGTATGGAGTTAGATGCGCATAAGGGAGACTTGCCCAAGTATCCTCCTGTCCTTTTTCACTCCAGCTAAAGCAAGCAAAGAGATGCTACTGCAGCTGGCCTTCCTCTGGAAGTCTTGCTCTTGTAGTAGTGGTTTCTGTAGCACTATATTTTACATGGTGAGGCTGATAGTCCCATGCACAACTCTTTATTCGCATTTTATTACATGCATTGGTCCTATCTATCCTTTCTTCTTCCCCCCCCCCCCCCCCCCTCCCAGTAAGGGCCCCTAGTTCCGCAGCTCAGAGAGTGTGTTAATACTGGTCAACTAATATTAAGAAAGCTCTTATGATTCCAGGGAAAACAAATTATACCCACTTTTATTCCTTTATCTGTTTCTATGGCCACCACTTGCAAGCAGAATGGGGTCTTAGGCAGCTTTTGTTTACTGAAACAAGCAGTCACATGAACAGGCACTCCAAGCTAGAAGGACAAACTTACCATTCACTTTTTTTTTTATTAACATAATAAGATATTGCCTTTTAAAGTTGAATGTGACATGAAATATAATAAATGACGGAAAGTTGTTTCAATCAATGTTAATATAAATCATATTTTACTTTGAATAACAGTCATATAGACATGTATATTATGGGATGTTCTAGGTCAGACATTATGTACATTATTATCTAAACATTCTAGTGTGTTACTAGACCTGAAAGCTGAGCAAAGAATAGTAACACTGTATCCATGCCAATCATGTCATAAGAGGTAAAGGGAGGATTGTCAAGAAGCCAATTATTCAATCCTGTAGAAACTTTAAGGCAAAGTAAAGGAATGCCTTTACATCTCACTGTTGGAGCAGCGTAACTAGGTAAGTCATTATTGAAATGTACAGTGGGATCAAGATGCTGAGCAGTGCATGATCTGCAGTGGTCAGCGACTCAAAGTTGACTGCTAGCGCCAGGACCAGCGAAACAGTTGTCAAGACCCATCTGCACCTTCATGATGTTATCCTGGCTAAGGATAATGGATCAAAGAGGGTAGGATAACCCAATACTCAAAAATGTCTGCTGAAGTCAGATGTGTTGGACTGAAAGGTGCAAATATCGCAGCCATGTTATAAACTACAACACAGCGGTGTCTGCTCTCTTGACAATATACTGGTACTTGCAAAGCCCTTTTCAGGGCTTGACAGCGGGAGATTGAGAACGAACAAATAAGAAATGTACAGTACGATATGTAGTCAGTGACTTAACTTTGCATACTTTTATGTTTTTGTTTATGGTAGCAGAAGACACAGTGAACGAGATGACAGCAATCAAAGACTCATAGCTGACTGCTTGTGTGAGTGAACAAAAGTTGTCTAAGACACATTCTCTCTCCAAGTGGTGGCCCTAGAAACAGATTGTGCCCATGCAGCCTTGTTGAAATAGGGATCAAAGAGGGATGCAGAATTTGTCAGGTGGAAAGACACAGGATTTGCAGCCTTGCTGTAAACTACGACACAACATAACAAAATGGATATTTTGTGAGGCGAATGACAAAAAAGTCCATGACAGGTGATTGGTTCTTTTGGAACTATTTAGATTTAGTTGAGGATCAGGATGCAGAGAGGGTAGTAAAAAGTAAGGCTTAGTTCCTGCAGAAGACGAATGTGTTGAACTGAAAGGTGCAAATATCGCAGTCAAGCTGTAAACTAGCGACACAGCGCATACCGTTCTCCGGACTACATCCTGCTTCTTCCAAAGCCCTGTTCAGAGTTTGGTAGCTGGAGAATGAGAACGAACGCAGAAGAAGACCTAGTTTATTTCTATCCGAACTGAAATAATAATTTTGTTTAAACCTGAAATTTAGTGGTAGAGCACTCGCTTTTCACAGCAAAGATGTAGGGTTCAACACCCACGACTGCACAATTCAGTTGACCTAGCTGTAAATGTGTACTTGGCATTCGACTAAGGAAGTAACAGGCAGCGAGGAAAAGAACTGGCCACCCTACACCATACAAGATGTGGCTTAGTAAACAGAAATCTCTAACAACTTCATTCCCCAACAGCAGTATAACTACTATGGGACAAACCTTTACTTTACTTATCCGTTAACAAATGGACAAACACTAATGTTTGTTTTTAAAAAATAAATTTAGCAGTTTGTAGCTGTACATCATTTCTCCAGCTTTTATTAGTTTTTACTACATTGTATTACACCAACATTGTTGGTCACAGGTATAAAGCTTGGTGTGCCATGCATTTGAGGTTATCGTTTTATATTATAACGTGATCTTAATATGCTTTTGGGATTCATGGATATGGATTGGGAACCTCTGGATCGGACTGGTTTTAAATGAATAGTCTTTTATTGTTGTTGTTTAATGTTTTTTTGTGCGTCCTGAAAAGGGAGTTAAGTGGCAGGTTTTAGTAGTTTTCCTCACACCCCGAGATGCTGATGGCGGTGGACCAGGCGGCTGTGCTATTCTTGGCTTCATCTGTGTGGATCAAGTCGATCCACATCTCGTCAATCAGATTGCCTTGAAAACAGCTGTTTCCAGGGAATGCTATATGGAAGAGAAATAGTGCTCTTGGTCGGTATATTGTGCCTGACCATGGCGTCCTGGTCAGTGTGTTTTGCCTGACTGGACTAGTGTCTCAGTTCCCTGTCCTCTATTGTCACTTTACGAACAATGTAATAACACTAATATTTTGGGTCACATGAAAATGCAAGATCAGACATCAGGTATCTGTTCTATATCATAGTAACCTTATTCTCTTTTCTAATGGTTTACCATTTCTACATGATGAGGCAGTCTGGGCTGTGTCAAACCCATCTTAGTTGCTTCTTCCTGGCATGCGTGTGAAAATGTTAACATTGTGTGTTACTGAATAAGGCTTTGAAAGGACACACATTTCAGACAAACAACTTACAGCGGATAAGTCTTGGGGCAGTCATGGGAATGAATTGAGAACCCCTGACTCAGTCTTGTGTCTGTAGCTATAAGTGCATAGTCCTCCCCGGCAACTGCCAGAGTCGTTCTGAAATGAGCAACAATAATATGTAAATAGTAACAGAAGTAGCTAGGTCATTTGAGTTGTGGAGATATATTAGGTCAACTGCAAGCATTTGCCCCTCACTGATCTTCTTTTTTTAACAGTCTATGAAACTCTTATTATTCTGTAAATCCACATTCTCCTTAAACCAAATTGACAGTTTATTCAACATTCATGGCTCAAAAAATTATAGATCGAAACCACTGCTGTTATGACCATAGGTTTAGAAATGTTAGCATTTGTAAGTTTAAGTGCATAAATTACTACTTCTTTAATGATAACATTGCAATGGAGGGAACTTGCAGTGTTTACATATTTCCTACTTTAAAAATCAGATATGTGTCAAGCAGAGAGGGTACCTCAGAAGATAGAGAAGTAGTGTGTACAACCAGCAAACTATCAGCACACTCAGTGACATTAATGGCACCTATGAGATGAGGGGTCTGTCTGCGGTGAAGCTGATTCTTATTAACAGAATGAATAAACATTAGCTTCCAATAGGACATCTTTTGTGACTGACCATTACAATGGGGAAAAAATACAAAAGACTACTCCTTATAATTTTCGTGACCACTTTAGTCTTAGTCATTGCTTATTCAAAATTCATCGATTGGAAAACTTATACCAAAGCCACATCTGCTATCACACCACCAGAATGGAATCAACAAACTTTATTACTTCTATCTACGCCTACTGGGTTTGAAAATAGTATCTAGAATCTATAGTAGAGGCCTAGACTAGAGGTCTATATTATTATGAAAATGTAAGGCGCAGTACTACACAGCTGATTGAGTGATATAGACTAGTAGTAGTAGTATACTAAGTCTAGTCTACACTATAACACTGTGATTGACTGTCGCTGAGGATGAAATTTATGAAGTGTTAATAAAGTACTTAATGACTTAATTGCACTTTGACTTAAGTTTAAGTTAGATCTACACACTATGTAACACAGTCACACTAGCACAGTACTGAGTTTAGTTAGTGAGTACTAGACTTCAACTTACTAAGATGATGTCTCGTCGTCTGGTGAATCATGACTAGTTCAAGTTAGTAGTTCCTGTCCTCAGTCATATTGTAACCCATGTCATGTACCATCTTACAAGTTACAGTTGCTAAACCGAAAAATAACAAGACCTGGGACTGAACCTGGCAATTCCTATTCCATTTCTTACCATAACTGTAGTGTAAGTAGTCAGTGTTGATATATGCCTGTCATTGGATTGCATTTTTCTGGGGCTTTCTACCAGTAACACTACTATTACTACTAAGTTACTAACACTGACAGTTGTATTTCAAGTATTTGTATTTACTAATTATTGCTGTAGAGTAAGAGTGTAACTTGTAGTTGTAGAGTCAATTTGAAATTGCCATCAAAGTACCTAAAAGTGCACTATCACTCACTAAGTTTTCCACTAGGTGAATGCGTCAAATTTGATATTCTGAAACAAAGCCGGTAGGTTAGTTTGTGAGTGCGGTAAGCGAAGGAATTTCAAGAAGAAAACAACTACTACTTTACTAGTAGTACTAGTCTGTAGTCAAAGTGACAAAAGTCACAAACTGACAGTGTCACAAAGTAATACTAGTAGTAGTAAGTAATACTAATAGTATAAATAAATAAATAGGAGTCAAACTACAAGTACAAGTTACAACAATTGTATGATAGAGACGATATTAACATTAAAATAACTAACCCGCCATTGAAGTCGTATGGATTAAAAGATACTTGATTTGGAGCCTGGTAATCCGCAAGAGGTTTGCCCACACCGTGGTAAGTCATCATATTTGAGAACGCCATTTCTCCCAACAATCTATCGATAAAGCTTGAATGACTTGCAAATGGAAGTACACCGGAAGTCAGTTAAAAAATGAACCATTAAGAACTGTTAAAGGCGTAAAATCTAGAAATTCGTTTTGTTATTATGATTTACTTGCAAAACTCTATTTAATAACTATTGCTAAATTATTTTATTTTTGTTTCTATGTTATATTAATATTGTTTATAATTTTCTTTTAACACATCTGGTTAATTGTGAAATTATTTTGAATTGTAATAAAGATCGTGTTTTTGTATAAAAATGGTTTGGGAAAAGTCCAAATTTGCAAGATTAGGCAACAAGAAAGCCGAATGCAGCATGGGATTAATATTCTCCCCATAGAACTTTATCCACGAATGATCCTGATAATGACTGTATGTCCTTTCTGAGGTCCTCGTATGTTGGACATCTTTTTTATGGATGTTCAGCAACCATTCTATCAATTAAATACTGTAAACACATTCTCCGTTATTTCACATCCTAAATTTATTGAATTGATCTTGAACGTGATGACCCCTTCCTCATGCTAGCTGCGGGTCCCAACTTCATCTCCAGCTGACCCTGTCTTGGGCCACGGAAGTCCGGTGCGTGGTAAGTGCTCCTCTATAGGCATCTCGGGTGTTGCAGCGTACAGCAAGGGAGTCAGACCAACGCATTGGAGGTCTTCCTAGCGGTATCTTACGTAGGGGGTACCAGGCTGCTGTCATTGTTTCCCATCGGCCATCGATACATGACAGTCGATACAAGCAAAACTCAAAGCTCTGAAGGTGAGGCCCTCAGACCAGGCAGATCATCGATACCAACTGAAGAGGAGGACACTTTCGGAGCCAGTACAAGTAACAGAGACGACGGCCAAATGCCCGACTGCATTTCAATGGAAAACTCAAAAGGCGGACTAAAAACTAGGTTCTGGGAAGTCAGGAGCCTATACCTGGGGAAGCTATTCATGGTTGGACAGGAGATTGGAAAGAACCGGGATTGACATCATGGGAATATCAGAGCACAGATGGGCAAGGTCAAGTACACTGTGTGTGCACAACCGGATAAACCTTTATTTTCTCAGGGAAGGACACAAGTGGTCAGAGCGGGGTCGGTTTCCTCCTGTCCAGGAGGGATCTTGTTTGCGTTATTTGCGAATGCCCACAATGAGTAGGTTACTCTTTTGTGTCCCCTAAAAAGGGTGTTAAGTGGCGGGTTGTCGTAGCGTTCCTTACATCCCGAGCGTGCTGATGAAGGTGGACCGAGGTCCTCCAGGCGGTTGTGCTATGCTTGGCTTCATCTGCGTGTCGCTCACTACTCCGGGGATCATATCGAACCTCACCTTTTTAGCCGGACTGTTTTCCTCGATAACAGCCCGTTTCCAGGATGACCAACGAGGAGGTCAGGTGAGAGTTTTTGCCAGAATATTTCTCCTGACCTGGCTAACATTGTCTGGTCAGTGTGTTTTGCCTGACCAGACGCTGACCTCATCCAAGAGGGTAGCACCTTCGCTTCTTGTGTTTAACACAGTAAACGGTAAGATAATTGCGATTAGGCTAAAATGAAAGAAAAGAAACCTAACAGTAATACAAGTTTACGCACCAACATCAACATCAGATGATTGTGAAATTGAGAATTTCTAAAACACCTTGCAAGACATAGTGGGTACGACAGAGACGAGATACCTTGATCATCATGGGGAATTTTAGCGCGAAAACAACAGAAGAAAGAAGAGTAAGATGATCGTTTGGTCTTGGACACAGGAACGAAAAGGGGGGGGGGAGGACTAGTTGAGTTCTGTATGGAGAATAACCTCACCATTGCCAACAACCTATTTGAGCATCACCCGAGGAGATTATACACATCGACCTCCCCCGATGGCAAACACAGAAATCAGATTGATTACATCCTAGTCCAGCACAGATGGCGGTCCAGTGTGTTGTCAACACAGACGCTTCCAGGATCAGACTGCGACACGGACCGTGAATTGCTGGTTGCTGTACTTACGATAAGACTACGAAGGGTGAACACAGGTGCACGACCAATACGTTTCGATGTGCAAGCAATACCATTTGAATATAACGTCGAAATAGAAAACAAGTTTGAGGCACTAATGGCAACGCAAGAAAACATGTCTACTGAAGAATTGGTGTCACATGTGAGAGAAGCACTCATCTCAACAGCACAAGACATTATTCATAAGAAAGTGGGTAAGAAACAGAACTATATTACGAAGGAGACACTGTAACTCGTAGAGGCAAGAAGGAAAATGAGACAGACATGAACAGAATGAAACACCGATAAATACAGGAATTGCACAAGAGAAATCAGGAGGAAGATTAGGAAAAATAGGAAACAGCACATAATATAAACATGTAGCAAAATAGAGGAACTCCAGGGGCAGGGGAGGGAATGTGAAGCATTCAAGGAGATTAGATCTCTTACTGGAGAATTCCGGTCATCTCTAAAGGCAATACAGAACAGAAACAGGTCAACTATGACAGAAAGCAAAGACATTCTAGAAAGATGGGTGGAATACTGCGAAGAGATGCACGGGGACAACACACACAAAAAAACGAAGACATGCTAACAAACAATGAAGAGGAAGAACCAGAACTCACATTGAGCGAAGTTCGAGCAGCACCACTGGGTCCTTCCAGCAGTTAACAACCAATGATTCCATCACATCGTTTGGGGAACTCAGATGCTAGTCCAGTCAGGCACAACAAACTGACTCTCTTCCATGTAGCGTTCCTGGAAACAGGCTGTTTTCGAGGCAGCCTGGCTGACCAGATGTGGATCGATGTGATCCCCGTAGTAGTGAGCGAACGCAGATGAAGCACAACCACCTGGAGGACGGCAGTTTACCTTCATCAGCATGCTCGGGAGGTGAGGAAAGCTACTACAACGGCCACTTAACTCCTTTTTCAGCGCGCACAAAAGAGTCAACTTACTCATTGTGGACATTAAACAACAACATCCCATTGTTCCAATCTCTTCCCTCTGCGCAGGAACCCATGCACGAAAGTGTACCGCCTCTTCACAGCTGTTCTCGTTTCTCTCCCTGCGGATTATCAGTTCAAATAAAAGGAGTCAACTTTGAGGGAGAATCGACATCAACACAAGTGGGCCTCACAACAGAAGGAAGACCCTTTTCAATTAATTTATATTGTACTCTCAATCCTTATGTATCAAGTATATTGTTTGTCATATTTCCCAATCATTCCATCTCATTCATTCTCGTTGTACACCTCACTACACTGCTATCTTCACAATTGTGTATAAAATGTATGATGGGGTTTTATATTTTTTTTTTAATAATTTTTTTTTTTTTTAAAGAAAAAAAAAGGGGGGGGGGGAGAGATATATTTAAATCAGGAAATAAATAAAGAGATACGAATCAAGTATGACAGAAAATAAATATACTCAATCCCAAAATGGTCCCAGGAAAACAATTGTGCATATTTATGCAAATACCTACGGCGGACAACTTGGATCATCAAAAGCGAGGAACAACGGGAGGAACATCACGGAAATACCAGGCTAAGTACCAACAGATACACACACGCATCCAAGCACTGGTTTATGCGTCTTAATATCGCCCAAATTGACTGCGGTCTGGGTCGGAATAGGCGCGCCTCCGCCAGTAGAAACTTGTGAGGCAAACACATAACGAAAGGATAATTAGAAGCGAGGAACAATGGGAGGAACATCACGGAAACACCAGGTTAGGTACAAACAGATACACACACGCATCCAAGCACTGGTTTATGCGTCTTAATATCGCCCAAATTTACTACGGTCTGGGGTGGAATAGGCGCGCCTCCGCCAGTAGAAACTTGTGAGGCAAACACATAAAATTAAAAAACAATTTTAAAAAAAGAATCGACATAAAGTATTATCTCCAGTTGTCTCGACTACGTATTGCCACTGGACCGAGGTAGATCAGGACGAGCGATTGAAGTTGGGGTTCTCACTTACATTTATTTACGCGCAAATCACAGTCAAACCTACAAAACGAGCCACGTTCCAGAGCCATACAAAAGAACTGACCCCACATTGAAGACAATACTTTCTATTTTTGTGATGGAATTAATTTCGCTTGCATGTTTACTATGGTTTTATTATCAGCTCCCTTCTCGGGCCAGATGGCACACTCTTAATTGACAACTGTGTTTGGCCAGATAATTAAATGAATCTTATTTAGACATGTGTAACCTGATTGATATGATTTAACTTATTCTTAAATGCATTAACTGTCCCTGCCTCCACTACCTCCCCTGGCAATGCATTCCAAGCAGACACCACTCTCTGACTAAGAAAATATTTCCTAATATCTAATCTGGACATCTCTTTAGTCAGCTTGTAGCTATGCCCTCATGTTATTGTAGGTGGCTGTATAGTGTATTTAAAAAAAAAAACTTGTTATAG
Source organism: Ariolimax columbianus (assembly GCA_036924085.1). Classification (NCBI taxonomy): domain Eukaryota; kingdom Metazoa; phylum Mollusca; class Gastropoda; order Stylommatophora; family Arionidae; genus Ariolimax; species Ariolimax columbianus. The sequence goes on along the minus strand of JAVGWX010000010.1, from coordinate 22,932,028 downwards.
TCTAATTTATCGATTCCTCTGATCATCTTATAAACCTGTATTAAGTCACCACAAATTCTTCTCTCTTCGAGACACTGTAGGCCGGTTTTTCTGACTCGTTCCTCATAACTGTAATTCTGGAATCTCACTATCATCTTTGTCGCTCTTTTTTGTATTCTTTCTAGCATGTTTATGTCCCCTCTATGATAAGGACTCCACACCTGTACACAGTACTCCAATCTAGGTCTAACTAAAGCTTTATACAGTTTGACGATCACTTCCTTGCTCCTATGTTTAATATTTCTTTTTATCATACCTAACATTGCATTTGCCTTTTTCACTGCTACCTTAACTTGCTCACTCACCTTTCCTGTATGATCTATTATAACCCCTAGGTCCCTTTCCTTATCTATCTTTCTAATATTCTTTTCTCCCATTCTGTAATTATGTTCCATATTGGATCTACCCATGTGGATGACAGTACATTTATCTACATTAAACTCCATTTGCCAGCTTACAGACCATTCTCGAATTTTATCTAAATCCGACCTCAATATATCCACTTCCGCTTTAGATGAGACGTAATCGCTACTCTTACACCGTTGGTATGAACAGATCAAGATGCGTGCCAGGTGTAGGATTACAGAAACAGAACATCCTGACCAACAAACAAATGACGCATATTCCCATTTCAACATAGGCGAACAATCAGTAACGTTTAGGCTCTTCGCGGTGGACAAATTGAGATAACATCTGTTCAATAAACTAGCGATAGAAATACAGATGAATGTAATTGTGGTATTGTTGTTGTTATTGTTGATGATGATGTTTCTATTGTTGTTCGAAGCTACTCTTGCTGAGTTGAGTTAGCTATTTATGACGTTTTTTTTAGTATCGGGTTACAGTGGCTCTTCTTACATCTTGGCTCGCAGTCGAGAAGGTGGCCCGGAGTCCTCCTGATTGTAGCGCAATTTGCGACTCCTATATACGCTCGTCACTATGGGGATTACAGTGTAGATCCCCACCTCTTTGGCTAGACTGTTGTGCCATATTTTATTTCAAGGGAAACTAGCGAGGATGTTTGGTCAGATCTTGATAAATATGTTTCACTTGATCATGTCCGTAGTCTTTTCTCTCTTGTGGTCTTGATAAAATGACTTACTAACATCTGCGGCAAAAGTGTCCACTATACCAGCGACAGAAAAAGCACACGTGGCCATAGCTACCACCAATGATTTGTTCTAGACATACGCAGGTCTTCTTCGTTCATCTTTTGTCCTGGTGCTTTTGTCATGATGGCTCACATATAGGTAAGATGTCCTGTTCCGTTTTTATGGATGGCTCACATATAGGTAAGACGTTCTGGTGCTTTTGTCATGAGGGGTCACATATAGGTAAGATGTTCTGGAGCTTTTGTCATGAGGGGTCACATATAGGTAAGATGTTCTGGTGCTTTTGTCATGAGGGGTCACATATAGGTAAGATGTTCTGGTGCTTTTGTCACGAGGGGTCACATATAGGTAAGATGTTCTGGTGCTTTTGTCATGAGGGGTCACATATAGGTAAGATGTTCTGGTGCTTTTGTCATGAGGGGTCACATATAGGTAGGATATTCTGATGCTTTTGTCATGAGGGGTCACATATAGGTAAGATGTTCTGGTGCTTTTGTCATGAGGGGTCACATATAGGTAAGATGCATTGTCCTAGTGCTTTTGTCATGAGGGTTCACATGCAGGTAAAATACATAGATTTCTTGTTATCGCCAGGTGGAGTGCTTGTGTTGTCGTTGGGTGGAACTTCCTGAGTGTGTCAGAGACCCTCAATCGACCGACTTCGAGGTCGTCCCCTTGCACGCGGATCGGAGAACTGCGTATTATATGCTCTCAATGAAGGCTGATCATAATGCTTTCTGTCAAAATTACCAAACCACCTGATTTCTTTGGCGTTAATGTAGGCACTAACTGGGCTTGTTCCCATTATCTACCATAGCGTGGTGTTGCGGATTTGGTCACGGATTGTCTTTCCTGCTGCACTTCTCACAGCTCGGAATCTTACTTTTATGTGTTTCTAGTAAGGACCAAGATTGACATTTGTAACACAATGTAGAAATAAACAGATAATTTATCAGTCTCTTCTTAGTTGAAGGAAATACTCTAGAGTGTTTCAAAATCGGTGCAAAGTGATAAGGGGCACTGAATTCAATTTTAGACACGCTCTATGTCAGTGTCGACAGCATCAGGATAAGCGCTGCTTTCTTTGAACAAATTCAAGTCGACGTTTGACAGCATACGAAGAAGAAGATGAAGAATTCTATGTGCGATTTCTCTGTTCTCTCTACCGTCATCAATGAACATTCTACCGATGTATTTGAACTTCTTGACTTACTTGGCGTGTGCGTTGGGGGACTAATACATGGCGAAGACTCCTGAGAAGTTCTTGCAGACTTTCCTTGTGATTGCCCCCCCCCTCCCCCTTGGCAGAGCGAGTGCCCATGTGAATCCAGTTGATGTGGTGTGGGATGTTAACGTTTTGATCAGTGAAAATTCCACGGAGGATGACGTCATTATCTAGACAGACGGATCCGTCATCCGTGGTTTGAGGAGCGCATGGAAGGTTGCGGCTCAATGCGGTGAGAGAACGATAAAGGAGGGGTGTAAGGTTTTTACAGGGCCACAAGCAGGATGACCATGGAGATAAAACGCTGTTGCGAAAGCTTTGGTCTGACTGAAATCAATGAGTGCCACGCATGTTTGTATTTTCAGCAATTCAATAAGGATGTTCAGGAAGGTGTAATCAGGTTGCGTGTGGCGCCAATAGTTGGAGTCGAAGGTCGGTAAAGGTTACGGAGAATCACTTTCATACTCGTTTCGGGACATGTAGGCGTCGAAGGCAACGAGAGAGCTCACAGTTTGGCAAACACAGCAACGGTGTCGGATCCATGGACCGAGCCGATATCCTAACTACCGTTAGGGAAATGGCCGACGAGAAGATACGGAAGTTGATTCAGACTCTACGTTCTTGGCGCGACTGGTTGAATTGGAGATGAAACGAGAAGCGGCGAAGTATGAAAACCATACGGGGATTCACAGACGTCTGGTAACCAGCATCAAATCAGAACGGTCAGTCATCACGCGCTGGCATAGATACAAAGAATGAGATCTGAGTGATATTACTCATGTAAATTATGAACAGAACTGGAGAAAGAATACACCCCTGTCGTACAACACTCAGCACTGGAAACCAATTTGTCGTACCGGCATTTGTTCGTACTGCACCTTCACTGCTTACGCACAAAGCACGAATGCGATCTAGTATTCCCCCATTACCTCCCATAGTTTACTTCTGTTTACCAGCTCAAGTGGCTTTTCCTGGTCAATGGAGGTTCTTATTGTATTCTATGGGGTTTTCCCTTAACTGTCTGAGCGTAAATATAGCATCACTACATCCACTGCTTTTCACAAAGCCTGATTGTGAAGCAATGAGTAGTCTCCCTACAATAGCTCGTACTCGCTGATCAACGTATTCGTGAGAACATTTTTCCAACATGGCTAAGGGTGGATTGCCCCTATAAGAGTTGGCGGGGTCTTTGTGTATGACAAGGACATGAATAGTATCACTGTCCGATAGAGAGCATGTTGTAAGAGGCGACTAACTGTGGGGTATGGCAAAACATGGTTAGGTGGTTTGTTTAGAGCAATATAGGAAGGAAGTGATCGTCAAACTGTATAAAGCTTTAGTTAGACCTAGATTGGAGTACTGTGTACAGGTGTGGAGTCCTTATCATAGAGGGGACATAAACATGCTAGAAAGAATACAAAAAAGAGCGACAAAGATGATAGTGGGATTCCAGAATTACAGTTATGAGGAACGACTCAGAAAAACCGGCCTACAGTGTCTCGAAGAGAGAAGAATTCGTGGTGACTTAATACAGGTTTATAAGATGATCAGAGGAATCGATAAATTAGACTAAAACAAGTTTTTTAAAATACAGCCACCTACAATAACACGAGGGCATAGCTACAAGCTGACTAAAGAGAGGTCCAGGTTAGATATTAGGAAATATTTTTTTAGTCAGAGAGTGGTGTCTGCTTGGAATGCATTGCCAGGGGAGGTAGTGGAGGCAGGGACAGTTAATGCATTTAAGAATAAACTGGATGCGCATAGATTTTAGAGCAAGGTGATGTAAATGTAACTGGTTGTATACAGACTCTGCAGGGTCTTCTAAACCAGTATAAAGATGTTAAGTTATGTTAAGTTAGATAGCGCCTAACAGGCTGTGGGTCTACTTTGCTCTAGTGTTTGATTCTATTAAGATGGGCTCGCTCATCGGTTAAATACTCTCCGTAAGCGCTCGTCCCAATGCAGCGGAGTATTAAGCTGCTTAAGCCTAGACCGCTAAGCAGGTGTAATAGTTTTAGCCGGAGCATGGGCGTTAAGGGCAGGAGTGATGGGACCGGTGACTCTGAGAAGAAAAGGTACCTGAATGTGTGCCAAGGTCATTTACCGTCTCGACACTAAGTCGACAAAGGAAAACGGGAGATTGAGGAGAAGAATGTGTCTGGTACAGGTAGGGATTAGGAGCTGCCCACTCTGGCGTTCCGATTTGGGTAGTAGGTGGTTAGTGACAGACATAGGCCATCAGGTCTTCTGCGACATTTTAGAGTGATAGGAATTCGGAGTGATTTGTTCCAATAACAACTAGTTGGAGGTAGATCCAAACTAGAGTGATCGCTGAGTTAAACAACCCACAGAAGTCCATTAGACACCCCTGATACTGCTTGATATTATATAATACAAGGCAAAGTTTAACTTAAGCAGACTGGCCATGGAGAGAGAGGAACTGAGAGTTTAGCTAGAAGACTGGCTGGTAAGAAATGAGAGTTTAGCTCACCGACTTACTAAAAAAGCGATTGATATTCTGCTACTATTTAGCAGGCTGTTTTGCGAATGTGTCAGGGATGGAATGAGTTGCAGGGTGACTGAACCAGCATATGCCTCTGAGTCTTGGCCAGTCGCTCTATAAGGTGTTTGTTGGACACCCTGTGACTAGAAGAGATCTGAATGTGTGTGTGGTGTGTGCAGAACACAAAGGGAACGATGTATGTTCCAGAGTATGTGTATACACAGATCGATTGAGGGTGTGACCACATGTGAGTATGCGTTGAACTGATTGAATGTGAAATATAAAGATCACCTGCCTGAAGGGATCTGAGTGTGAGTGAATGCACAGAATACAATCGTGAAGACGAGTTTGAGAGAGTGTGTAGATAAGGGGACGGGAGTGTAGCGGTTAGAACTGGGTTGTAAGTAGTTGGGAAGAGTTAACAAAAGCTAATGCTTAAAACTTCCGCTGTAGTTTATATTTATATTAATATAATTAAAATGATTATTTAGTTAAGATGTATTTCACTAGTTGTTTGTAATAATACCGTTTTTGCTTGAATGTGTTATTATTAAATATGACACAGGTTGCTCGAGAGTGTTGCTGTGTTATTTGCTGAGTGTGGTTGTGTCGGGAATGATGTGGATGCATGTAGTAACATTCTAGATAGCTAACTACTGAGGAAACACATTACACTGCCCTTCTCTCGCCTACATCCACACCATACCAGAGCTGGGACCTGCACAGTAGCATGAACCCCTGTAGAAGTACAGGTCGACTGAGAACTAAGAGTTGCAATCCTTTCTGCTGCCTTTGCTTTTCCATATAGGTACCACCACCACTTTTTGCCAATCTCCATCCCTTCAATCCATGCCTGATATAAAGATCTTTGTGAGCCATCTTACCCCTACATCATGACAAGCTTTCGTGACATCTGCCGATATGTTGTCTGCACCTGGAGTCTTGTAGTTATGGATTCTTCTAATTGCCTCCCTGACTTCTTGCTCCTTTAAAACAACAATCTTTTGTAAAGAAAATACAAATAGTCATATGGCTCCAGCAACCTGTTCCTCGATAAGGTATATAATCTTGTGCGGGTCCCAACCCTGTCCCAGTCGAGTAGTTTTATCTCAATGTGACCAGTTGGCGATTGGTTTGTTATGCCCGCTGAAGTCATTCCTGCGCTGTCATGTAAGCGATGTGGGATCAAAATGCTGAGCAGCGCATGAGCTCAGTGGTCAGCGACTTATAGCTGACTGCTAGCGTCAGGGCCAGCAAACCAGAGCTGCCAAGACCCTTCTACACCTCCACGTGGTGATCCTGGATAACATGCTGCAGCAGGGCAGACTGGCTAAAGAAAAGGGATCGAAGAAGGAATGTTAACCCGGTACTCAAAAAATGCTTGCTGAAGTCGGATGTGTTGGACCGAAAAGTGCAAATATCGTAGTCAAGCTGTAAACTACGACACAAAGCATTCTGTTCTCTAGACTACATTCTGCTACTTAAGCCCTTTCAGGGTTTGGTAGCGGGAGATTGAGAACAAACTTGGCCAAGCCAAGCCATGTAGGCGCTGTTAGTTCTGGTGTTGGTATGGTCATCTCTTTCCTGATCAGCGGGTCAGGCTTGAGCAGGGTTGCTTTTGTTGTTCGGCTGCTGGCACACCCTCTGCCTCCGTTACCTTTTGTTTTCTTGTAAACTGGTTGCTTCTTGGGTAAGTGCGCTAATGAGGAAGCTGGAACAGGGTATTCTGGATGTTATTTCTGATGAAACAGGAGGTGTAAAGAACATTTTTAGTAATATTGTCGGCTAGACGAGCAAAGCTAATCATGACACAGTGACGTACATAATTCAACGACATTGGAATCAATCCGGCGTGAAAGCAGAGCGCTGGGTAAGATTAAATTTAGTCTTCCAAATAACTAGCACACAGCGTTAGTGAATTCTGATGCACGAATCCATTTCTAATATGGTAATTGAATGATGGTATGGCATAGAAAATACTATGTGAACTCGCTAACAGGGTGAATACAGGATGAAGTAACAGTTGCACAGCATGGACTTCAATGCCTGACCGCCCACCCGTTTTTGATAATAGGAAGCAAAATCTGTGATTTTATGTCATTGAAAAACACAGCACAATGATAGAAACGGTGCACATAACTTATCCTAGTATGGCCCATTATTGGTGGCCCGCTATAGATATATTATTATAAATCCACATCAGGCGATGGAAGCAGATAGAATAGCACAAACAACCAGGCTAAAAGGTTCAGCAGCCTGTAAGGAACTTGACCAGAATCCACAGTATACCCACTGTTCTAGAAAACAAGCACTGAGCAGTACCATTCCTGGACAAACCAGTGATGATGGCAACACCATCAGATGGTTTTGTCTTAATGATGTAATTTGGATTACAGTGAGAAAGAAACTGCACTGGTCATCAACCTCACTCTCTTGTCTCAAACTACCTTGGGCCAGCGGCAAGACATGAGTCAAGATGACTGGAGGTAATTCAGGACTCTGGTCCCACCTCCTTTGAGACCAGGGGACACTTGAAACCTGCTGAGCTCGAATCCACACCACTTTCATTCATCGCTTTGAGAGGCGAGTGCCTTACCTCACGACCACAGCAACCCACTTGGATGAACCAGTGACCTAAGACTGATCACTGTTTTCTTTAGATACATTCAAGCTGACGCCTGAAAGCATAAAAAGTGGCAGAGGACGAAGTGAATGAGGTGACAGAAGCCAGAGAATCATAGCAGGCCGCTTGCGTCACAATCAGCGAATCAAAGTTGATCAAGACCCTTTTCATACTCCAAGTGTTGGTCCTGGAAACAAACCGCATCTGCGCAACCTGGCCGAGAGAATATAAATTGGAAATAAACCGGTCCAATAAAATGTGTTGCTAAATGTGTCGTGCTGAAAAGCGCAGATATTGAAGCCTCACTGTAAACTTCAACACAATGTACAACGCAGGAGAAGAAGAAGAAAGACAAGTTCTATGGAGATATAAATAACCTCAAGGTGACCAATGCTTTCTTTATGGAGTGATCCCCTTATTCAAAAAGGGCAAAAAATCAGATCCAGCGAATTATATACCGGTGAATTTAACGAGCATAGTCTGAAAATTGTTAGAGTCAATAATCAAAGAAAACATTGTAATGCATTTAAACAAATTTAATCTAATTAGAAATAGTCAGCATGGGTTTACTAGGGGGAGATCATGCTTAACAAATCTATTAGAACTCATGGAGGAGGTTAGCAAAATGATAGATAAAGAGGAGCCAGTGAATGTTATTTATCTAGATTTTGCAAAGGCCTTTGATAGAGTACCTCATCAAAGATTATTTCGAAAGTTAAAATCACATGGAATAGGTGGGGAAGTTGCCAAATGGATTGAAAATTGGTTAATGGGAAGAAGGCAGAGGGTGGGCACAAATAAGGAGTACTCTGAGTGGTGTGAAGTGAAAAGTGGAGTGCCACAGGGCTCGGTTTTGGGACCAATTTTGTTCTTGATATATATAAATGATTTGGACATTGATATGGGATTCATGATTGGAAAATTTGCTGATGACACAAAACTATGCAGTAGTGTCTCATCTAAAGCAGAAATGGATATATTGAGGTCGGATTAAGATAAAATTTGAGAATAGTCTGTAAGCTGGCAAATGGAGTTTAATGTAGATAAATGTACAGTCGTCTACATGGGTAGATCCAATATGGAACATAATTACAGAATGGGAGAGAACAATATTAGAAAGATAGATAAGGAAAAGGATCTAGGGGTTATAATAGATCATACAGGTAAGGTGAGTGAGCAAGTTAAGGTAGCAGTAAAAAAGGCAAATGCAATGTTAGGTATGATAAAAAGAAATATTAAACATAGGAGTAAGGAAGTAATAGTCAAACTGTATAAAGCATTAGTTAGACCTAGATTGGAGTACTGTGTACAGGTGTGGAGTCCTTATTATAGAGGGGATATAAACATGCTGGACTTGGCTGCATTATTTGCACCTTTCGATCCAACACATCCGACTTCAGCAAGCATTTATTGAGTACCAGGTTAGCATTCCCTCTTCGATCCCTTCTCCTTAGCCAGTCTGCCCTGCTGCAGCATGGTATTCAGGACCACCGCGTGGAGGTGTAGAAGGGTCTTGGCAGCTATGGTTCGCTGGCCCTGACGCTAGCAGTCAGCTATGGGTCGCTGACCACTGCAGCTCATGTGCTGCTCACCATCTTGATTCCAAGTTGATGTTTGAAAGCCAAAGATAAAGAAGATAAAATGGAGCGTAAGAGGCCTTCACTTTCTTGTGTGTGTGTGTGGCTTACATACATAATTAAGTTGCTGGCCCCATGCGCAGCCCTTCTTAGTCGCCTCTTCTGACACAACTCACAGGGTAGTGTTGCTGTTCTTTGCTCCACTTTCGAGCCCCAGTAACAGACTGGCAGAAAAAAAACCCACAATTTAAACAATTCCTTTTCTGTTGTTTTCACAGTTCAACGCAGATATCTCAGATGTATAGAAAGTATGCAACTCCTGGAGTATATACAAACATTTTATTTGGTTGCCACATGTACAATATATACATATTATCAAATGACAGAGGGGTACTGTAAGCCTAAAGAAGAATGCATTTTAATTTTAGAAAACTAATACTATTTCGTTTCTTTCATAATACACAATGAGTGTCCCTTATCTGAAAATTCTCAAACTGAAAACTTCTGAAATTCTAAACGACAGGACCTCTCACCAGAGTCGAACCCTGGCCTAAAGAACAGGGTCATTGTAATTTTCTAATCATGTCCTTAGAGTCGATTAAGGAAAGTTGTGCAATGGGTTAGAAAGCAGACATGCACAACTACTTACTACAAAAACCGTTAGTGCAAAAGCACACAAAATGATGTGGTACACGATTCCTGTACAGAGATATTTATAGTGATGACCCTATGCTTTGTATGGAGCATAATGGAGAGTAAGAACATGAAGTAACAGAAGAGGACATAAAAAAATAAAGAGAAGGGGAAGAAAAAGAAGGAGGGGGTGAAGAAGGAAAAGACAAAGGGGGAAAAAAAACAAATTAAAGAAATAAGAAGAATTAAAAATCTAAGAACAAAATAGCAGAAGAAAAAGGAGGTGGATGTAGAAAAGTAGAAGAAGAAGAGGAGGTGGAGAAGAAGATGAAGAAAAACAAGAAGAAAGAGAAGGCAGAGAAAAAGAAGAAGAAAAGAGGATAAGAAGAAAAAAGAGGAGAAGACGAAGAAGAAGAAAATGAAGAAGGGGAGGTGTAAGAATAAAAAAGGAAAACGAAAATTAAGCAGGAATTGAAGTAAATGAAGAATACAAGGAAGGATGAGAAGAAGATGAACAAATAAGAAGAAAGAAGAAGGGGAAGAGAAAGGAGACTATGTTCTTAGTCGACCTGTACTTCTACAGGGGCAGATGCCCCTGAGCAGGTCCCAGCTCTGATATGAGCTGGATGTAGCCGGGAGAAGGGTTTCTTGCTTTGCGAGCTAGGCTCGAGCAGCTTAATACTCCTAATACTTTGCTGTGTTGGGACAAGGTGGTTAACCGATGTGCGATAGACTCAAACACTAGAGCAAAGTAGACCCGCAGCCTGTTAGGCGCCATCTATGCTGCTCTTAACAAACCACCTAACCATGGCCGGTGTTATGTCATGTCACACAGTTAGTCCTCTCTTACGATATGCTCTCTGTGAGGCAGTGGTGTTATTCTTGTCCTTGTCATACACAAAGACCCCGGCGGACCACTCGGGAAAATGAAAGGAGACAATGAAGTAGAGGAAATAGAAGAGACACATTCTACCCAGAAAATGTCAGATCAAAGATGTTCGTACTGTACTAATTTGTTTACTGGAGCCTACAAATCCTAAACATTTTAAGAGGGAAATGATCTGGCACATTTAATGGCTTCTGACGACGTTTGCGTCACACAACATCATGATGAAAGAGTGTGCCGATCTCCTGTACCACATTATTCTAGCCTTGACCTTCTGACCATTTACAGGGTACTTGTGTTCATTCGTTGTGGAGGTTTAACATTCACTGCAGTTGTTTGCCTTCTGAAAGGAGTAAAAAAAGAATTATTGAATGACTATTACAAAGGAATGTTTGTGACAGGTACTGCTGGAAATTGAAGCAGAAAAACTATTACAATAAATACTAGTCTGTAAGTTAGAGGACAACACTAGATTATAAGTTAGAGGACAACACTAGATTATAAGTTAGAGGACAACACTAGATTATTGGAAATCAGGGAAATGAAGACTAATACCAAGTTAAGATTTTAAAACTCCAATGTCTAGTCAGTATTCCTGTACGGATCCGAAACTTGAAGAACCGACAAAAACAATCCACAGGAAACTAAAGTCGTTTGTCAATTCATATCTACAGAGGATAACGAGTAAAGGCGAGCAAGACATGGTGAGGAAGAAAGACTTATGGGAATAGAGCCAACAACAACCAGGGGAGCAACAGACCAAACGTAGGAAATGGGGTTGGATAGGACACACGCTACGGAAATCGGCATCAAACGCAGCCAGACAGGCCCTGATATAGATTCACAGGGGAAGAGGAAGAGAGATAAAGCAAGAAACACCTGGAGAAGATACCGTGAAAATGATCACAGGGGGGATGTTCAGAGTTGAGTGGGGGTTTGTAGCTGAGCACTCTGGTGTTCCGAATTAGCGTTTGGGGGGGGGGGGGGGGGGGGGAGAAGTTGGTCAGATACCTCACTACTGGCTATGACATCTAGAGTGACAGGGATTCGGGGATAATCCTCCAATAACAATTAGTTGAGGGTAGTTCCAAATTAGAGTGATGGCTAAGTCAGACAAACAACAGGAGACCATTGGACATTCATGATGTTGCTTGAGACTATAAAATACTCTGCAAAGATGAACTCAAGGAGACTGGCTAGGTTAGTGACTGAGAGGCTGTCTGTGAGCTGTGAGTTTGCAGGGTGACTGGACCAGCATAAACCTTGCGTTTTGGTCAGTCGCTCTATAGATGTTTATGTTGGACACTATATGAACAGGAAAAGATCTTCATCGTTCACAGGAACAGGAAGAGATCTGAATGTGTGTCGTACGTGCAGGACACCTAGTGAATGATGCGTGATCCAATTACATATGAATATACAGATTCGTGTGAATGCGAGAAGTGATCTAAGTAATTGTGAATGCACAGATCACCTGAGCATACTTGAACCGATTGAATGTGGATGTACAGATCACCTGGTTGAATGTTATCTGATTATATGTGAATGTACAGAACAACTGAGTATGTAATTTGATCGGGAGGACGAGTTTGTGATTGTGTGTTGAGTGTGCAGATAAGGGAATGCAGCAGCGAGAGCCTGGGTATTATGTCCTTGGAGGAATCACCAAAACTATTGCTTAAAACCTCAGATCGTAGTTCAATATATGTATTCTGATTATTTAGTTTAGATGTACTTTGTTTCTTTTAGTTGATATGCATATTAAACGATAGTGTTATGTTTCCATTCAGAATATTGTTTACTGAATTTTCCTGTGTGTAGTAGTATCGTGGTGTGGATACATGTTGTAACTCTTTAGATAAGTAAACTACTCAGCTAAACCTAGATTCTGCCACAGTTATGGTATGAGTGGATAGCAGACATAGATACCCTCAAACTTGTGGGGGCTTGTGAGGATCTACTGGTCTGGTCATGCTGTGACACACAACAAACGAGCTGACATCCTCGCCTCGATGTCCCCCATGGTGGAGCAGGTTGAAAATATTGAAAGAGGCAACATTATGAGGTCAACCTATCATCATCTATTTGTTGTTGACACTGTTACCCTCTTCCCCTCACATACTGGTGCCAACAAACATATAGCTACCTCCAACATACTGTTACACCCTCTCATATGTTGTACCCCAAAATATATTGCTACCTCCAACATACTGTTACACCCTAATATACTATCACAACCCCCCCCCCCCCACCTCTCAATACTGTGTTCCCCCAACATATTGTTACAATCTCCCCCCCCCCCCCCCATACCGTTATTTGTTACAGATATTGAACTTTGCTGTATGAAGCATGTCTTCTAACACTCTGTTATTCAAACACAACAACACAGGCGATCAAGATAACACACACATCAATATTCTATTCTTACCATTAATCGATCCTTCGTCAGATTCCAATTTTGGCAACAAGATCTTGTGGCCCCGCACGATGTGGAACGCTTTCTGCTCTTGACAACACCAGGAATGCATGACATAGTATTTGTGCCTCCCATTGGCAGACAGCATTCTGGTCCTAGACCGAGCTCTCTCGTACATCTGTCTGCGCTACATAGCCGAAGTTTTAATCGCATGATCTCAGAATCCTAGTGAAGAATAAGTTGGGTTAAGTTACAATGTAAACACTAGAATGGTAAGAACATGACATTTCAACTAGTATTTTGAGAAGGAGAGAAGGTCCAGTTTGAATGTCGGTTTTCGGGCCATGAGAACTTGTGTTCAAAATCTTGGCATGCCAATAAGTTGTTAGCCACAAGCCTCTCACGACATGCTTGGGATGTTACAGAGGTCCTATTCTGTTTCTTTCATACACCCCTAGGGTGTCTGTGAGAGATAGTAACTGAAACACATTAGCCTTTTAATAAGAACCGGGTTACTGGCAGTTGTGGCCAGAGAATGACCAGTCTACATACTAATAATGATGATGATGTAATCTCTTTAGCTGGCAGCTCTTGACAGCCCAATGCCTTCCGGACAAAAGCACACATCCTCGTCAATTGTTGCAGGGATGTGTAGAGTGTGTTGTGTATGGTGGGGTGTGGTGGGAGCAGCATGTTTCAGCCAGACCTGAGCACTGGGTCAGGAGTTGCTTGACTGATTCCTCTGCAGTTTGGTTCACGTAGTCGGTCTATTCTATTCAGATGTTGGTTGAGAGGGGCATAAGATCAAGCATAATAATAGTAATAATGATAATAATAATAAGCCCCTCGCTCTCTTGGAGCATAGGCCCAACACATCTTCCAGATTAACCCACCTCGTCATAATTAATATGTGGTGAGATTTCAGGGTGGTTTTGACACAAGTGAGGTTGCCAGCCCCCTGACAACCTTCTCTGATCACGTTTCCATCAACCATTAAATGCCAGTCACTAATTGGATAACGAGGCATTTGGCTACATTAAGAGAGTCATACATTAAGGGAGTCATACATTAACAGAGTCATACATTAAGAGAGTTATAGTTACTCTCGCCAATTACCGCTTGAATTTCAAAACAGAATTTAAAACTTAACTTTACGTCTTTATACTGGTTTAGAAGACCCTGCAGAGTCTGTATACAACCAGTTTCATTTTCATTACCTTGCTCTAAAAGCTATGCGCATCTAAATTATTCTTAAATGCATTAACTGTCCCTGCCTCCACTACGTTTGTCTGGTAATGTTATCCACTGGTGTTCGTAATGTGTGGACTATCCATCGCCTCCTTCATATTTCATGCTCCACTGGTATTTCTCCCGTTTTCCCCATCAATTCCTAGTTAGTGATCCTGTTGTACTGTTTCCACTCTTGTATTTCGTACAGGAAATCATTTACAAAAGTCTATAATTTTTTCAAAAGTACCTGTGTTTTTCTCCATGTTTACGTGCCAAATAATAGAATGGATTTTACGTTGGAGTTGAAGATGTTTATTTTGGTGGTGGTTTTAATTTCTTTTGACTTCCATAAAGTCTCTAATGCAATGAAAGCTCTTCTTGCCTTCTGTATTCTTAACAACATTGTTTCCTGTACCTCCTAATGCTGCAGTTATAATTGAGATCATTTAAAATATGAGTTTATTAGTCACAAAACTTCCTTTCCTTCTTCAGAGGTTTTTAGTTAGTGAATAACAAAGAGGCCATTGACATCACACCTAGAGAGTCTCTATAATGACAGCAACACACTCCCTCCACTCTGCCACTTTCCCTTATTTGCCAGTGCATAATCTTCCTTCCTCTTAACAACATCTCTTTGATCTCAGGAAAAGCGAGTTCATGTTTCATACATGAGGAATTGTTTCTAGAGCTTTCTTGTAAACATAGATAGGATGTATTCTTGACTTAACTATACTGGTTTAGAATAGTAGAGTCTGTATACAATCAGTTTCTTCCACTACATGTCTTGTCTCTCCTGCAACCCTAAGAGGCTGCAGGGTCATCACTCAGCGTCGATTGGTGGGTTTTGAGCATGCTTTTGAAGGTCAGGGCCTAATACCTCACTGGTGATGTGTTAGTCCATTATTGGCCTGCATGTACCCTTCCCAGCCACACCAAAATCGGCACTGTCAGCAAACAGGGCCAAGGGCATTCAACCTCATGAAGTTTAGCCGTGTACACTGGACCATGGAAACATGACACATGATAACGAAAATACAACTGGTTGTGTCGCTTCTTTTGTTTCTCGTACATTATTAATCGATCATCATCATCTAGTTGATCAGTATCTTAATTTGACCCTATCCTCTGGTTGAGCAATCCTAAGACTGGTTGCAGTGTTGTCTGAGTATGACTCTCCATTTGACCCTATCCTCTGGTTGGTCAATCCTAAGACTGGTTTCAGTGTTGTCTAAGCATGTCTCTCCATTTGACCATATCCGCTGGTTGGTAAATCCTAAGACTGGTTTCAGTGTTGTCTAAGCATGTCTCTCCATTTGACCATATCCGCTGGTTGGTAAATCCTAAGACTGGTTGTAGTGTTGTCGGTGCATCTCTCCATTTGACCCTATCTTCTGGTTGGTCAATTCTAAGACTGGTTGTAGTATTGTCAGAGCATGTCTCTCCATTTGAACCTATCCTCTGCACCTCTCCCCATTTCAACATAGTTTCGTACTTTAATGTCCCTGTATGCCTTAGATGTCAAGGTATGTCTTGTCACCCCCTTCCTCTTTTCCCCTGGGTTATTCCCTCTAGTAGCGTCCATAGAAGACATTAATGTCGAATATTGTGTCTCAGCAACTCATGGACAGGTTAACTAATTAACTCAATCTTCATTTTTGTATCATTTTCTATATTTGTCTTTGTACCCCTACTTCACTTAGGACATTATCGTTGGATCAAATAATAATACATGAATTAAGATCAGTCAAAATAATTGTTAAATGTCAAACCCATTGATCTCACTATTAATCGATTTATAGAATATTACTATGAGGTCTTTTTTTGTCATGTCAATCACCATGTTTCCTAAGACAGTGTATTTTATTGTGTTTTGCACCTCTTAACTGGTCCATTACATCCAGTTTCAGCCCATACTTTTAAAATGGAGCTACTTCCTATAATAATGAATAAATGAAATGAATTTTTTTAAAATATGACAAATATTATTCTAAACATATTGTGTAAAAGACGTCCGCGTAAACTTACCCTGAGTGTTATACAGTCTTTTGTGGCTTGGAGCTGGTCTTCTTTATCCGCAATCTTGGCCTGGAGACACTGGTTCTCGCGACTGAGCGCATCCACTTTCTGAAAGTAACATTTCTCTAGCTGGGTCAACTGTCTTTGCCCGGCTGAGACTTTCTGTGCCAGAGTCGAATTAGTTTCTTCTGCTTCCATTTGGCTGTTTCTCATTTGCTCTACCTGGCCAAGTAACAAGAAATCATTACAAATTCAGTCACACTTACAAGAATAATCCAGATGATATGACTACCTACTGAAGAAAAAAGAACAGACCCACTGACCCATACTGTGAGATCCAAGGATGCTGATAGCCTTAGATAGTACCACGACATTTGCACTATTTGGGCAACATTGTAACACTTTGAACTGTCACTTGTTGGAGTATGTTGATTTCTTTATAATTAACTAGCACATAAGTAGGGGGGGGGGGAGGAGGAGGAGGAGAGAGGGGGGGAGGGGGAGAGATAATTTAAGACACAATTACCTTGGATTTGTTTTGTATTTGGCCCTAGATGAAAGTATTTTGATCTAAATATAGGTTGATTTTGTCCTTGACCCCTTACCATAAATAAATCCATAAAAATCTCAGTGCTCGGTGCATAGACACATCTCGCCAGTATACATGGTCCTCGTTCTGCCTCACTCTAGGTGTAACCATTTAATCGTAGTTTTCTCCCATATTCTCAAATTTTATTGAACATGCATTTTTTATATCTGCTTATCTTATAATAAAGTTCTGAATTATTCTGTACCGTCTCGTATTTTTAGGTTCAACAATGATACGCAAAATGAAAATCGTCCAATTGTTGGTTAAATGTCAGTTTTAATTTTTGTTCGTCTCTTTTTATTATCAGATGAGCAACCAGATGTGCCAGTTACATACCAATAGAAAATTAAGGATGATCAAATCAATCAGAAAGCCACCAACAGTAACACAAGACGATTACCGTAAGATGAACAGATAATAGCAAACTGTCGTGTTGTGCCTCAGAATAGTACACAACTGACTCTGCTGCCAAATGTACACAAAATTGAAGATTGGCAACTCAGCTGCATGTACATGTGGACAAACACACCAGACTGCAGAGCACATACTATAGAACTGCCCCGAATATGATATACAGAGAAAATCTCACTGGCCCATTGAAACAACACTGGAAGAGAAACTGCATGGACATATATATGACCTATAAAAACAGGGAAGTTTATACAACAAATAACAGTGCAGATATCATCATGTAGCATGTCCTTTTTAGACCGTCGCTCCCATCACAGTCTGTTTGAAAGAAACTCGTTCCCGTGCCAGAACTCCAGTCTCCGCCACAGTCAAACCCAGGCATTCCTGGATACCTTGGTGTCATCATCTTCTTGGTCTACCCCTTCCTTGTTTGCCTGGCACCATACCTTCCATCACTGTTCTCTCGAGACCATTCTGTCTCTTGATGAGACCAAAGTATTTGCATTTTCTGGCCAAAATGGAATTGATAAACCAGTTCTCCTCTAATCTCAACTCTTGCCGAATGTCTACAGGATCTTTCTGTAACATTTTGACTCGAAGGATTCGATTCTTTGTCTGGAAGTTTTGGTAATCATCCATGATTCGCAGCCATAAGCTGCCACAATAAAAATACAAGCTCTCAAGACTTTTACTTTGATCATTTTGTTGGTACTCTGCCATATTTCTTTAGGCTGTTCAGTCTCTGCATTGCCATGGCTAGTCCTCGTCTGATTTCTTTCAAGCAGTCACCCTTTTTGTCAATTCTAGAGCCTACATATTCAAAATGTGTGACCTGATCTATTTCCTCACCACCCACTGGAAATTTAGGCTGACGTTGTGTTTTGTCGGTGGTCATTATCTTTATTTTATTTATTGCCGATATAACTTTATATTTTCAGGCGAACAAAAAAAAAGATGAAGATTAACACTTCTGTCAGCAACATTGCAATTTCTGTTACCGGTACTTAAAATTGTTTCATCGACACTTTGATGTCCTTGTTTCTCTTCACTGTCATTACAGCTCTACAATCAACATTACAATCATAAACACAATCAACATTACAATCATCACACCAGCCGCCAAATAATCCTCACTATCAACATTGCAATCATAAACACAATCAACATTACAATCATCACACCAGCCGCCAAATAATCCTCACTATCAACATTGCAATCATAAACACAATCAACATTACAATCATCACACCAGCCGCCAAATAATCCTCACTATCAACATTGCAATCATAAACACAATCAACATTACAATCATCACACCAGCTGCCAAATAATCCTCACTATCAACATTGCAATCATAAACACAATCAACATTACAATCATCACACCAGCCGCCAAATAATCCTCACTATCAACATTGCAATCATAAACACAATCAACATTACAATCATCACACCAGCTGCCAAATAATCCTCACTATCAACATTGCAATCATAAACACAATCAACATTACAATCATCACACCAGCTGCCAAATAATCCTCACTATCAACATTGCAATCATAAACACAATCAACATTACAATCATCACACCAGCTGCCAAATAATCCTCACTATCAACATTGCAATCATAAACACAATCAACATTACAATCATCACACCAGCTGCCAAATAATCCTCACTATCAACATTGCAATCATAAACACAATCAACATTACAATCATCACACCAGCTGCCAAATAATCCTCACTATCAACATTGCAATCATAAACACAATCAACATTACAATCATCACACCAGCTGCCAAATAATCCTCACTATCAACATTGCAATCATAAACACAATCAACATTACAATCATCACACCAGCTGCCAAATAATCCTCACTATCAACATTGCAATCATAAACACAATCAACATTACAATCATCACACCAGCTGCCAAATAATCCTCACTATCAACATTGCAATCATAAACACAATCAACATTACAATCATCACACCAGCTGCCAAATAATCCTCACTATCAACATTGCAATCATAAACACAATCAACATTACAATCATCACACCAGCTGCCAAATAATCCTCACTATCAACATTGCAATCATAAACACAATCAACATTACAATCATCACACCAGCTGCCAAATAATCCTCACTATCAACATTGCAATCATAAACACAATCAACATTACAATCATCACACCAGCTGCCAAATAATCCTCACTATCAACATTGCAATCATAAACACAATCAACATTACAATCATCACACCAGCTGCCAAATAATCCTCACTATCAACATTGCAATCATAAACACAATCAACATTACAATCACCTCCACCAACACAAGACTCACCTGCGTCATTATAGCTCTACAATCAACATTACAATCATAAACATAATCAACATTACAATCATAAACACAATCAACATTACAATCACCTCCACCAACACAAGACTCACCTGCGTCATTATAGCTCTACAATCAACATTACAATCATAAACACAATCAACATTACAATCATAAACACAATCAACATTACAATCATCACTCCAGCCGTCAAACAATCCTCACTATCAACATTGCAATCATAAACACAATCAACATTACAATCATCACACCAGCCGCCAAATAATCCTCACTATCAACATTGCAATCATAAACACAATCAACATTACAATCATCACACCAGCTGCCAAATAATCCTCACTATCAACATTGCAATCATAAACACAATCAACATTACAATCATCACACCAGCTGCCAAATAATCCTCACTATCAACATTGCAATCATAAACACAATCAACATTACAATCATCACACCAGCTGCCAAATAATCCTCACTATCAACATTGCAATCATAAACACAATCAACATTACAATCACCTCCACCAACACAAGACTCACCTGCGTCATTATAGCTCTACAATCAACATTACAATCATAAACATAATCAACATTACAATCATAAACACAATCAACATTACAATCACCTCCACCAACACAAGACTCACCTGCGTCATTATAGCTCTACAATCAACATTACAATCATAAACACAATCAACATTACAATCATAAACACAATCAACATTACAATCATCACTCCAGCCGTCAAACAATCCTCACTACCAACATTGCAATCATAAACACAATCAACATTACAATCACCTCCACCAACACAAGACTCATCTTCGTAATCACCCCTATGACATTACAATAACTACTGCAATCACTACTACAATCACTACTACAATCACTACTGCAATCACTACTACAATCATTACTACAATCAATACTGCAATTGCTGCTGCAATCACTACTACAATTACTACTACAATAGCCACTACAATTACCCCCTACATTCAGGCCATCAATCATCATTGCAATCATAATCAGCACCAGCACCATTGCTAATAAACCATCACAACCAACATTACAACCAGTCATCACCATGTTGCCCACCACAACCACCATCACAAAAACACAACCACCACAACTACTACCATTAAAACACAATCACTAGCATCATCACTTCCACTACTAAAATACTCACAATCCCCACCGCCATCACTACCACCACTATATTCAGAACCACCACCATCATCACTAAAACACAACCACTACTACTACCACAAAAAACACAACCACTATCATCATCAACTGCCTCTACTAGAACACCCTCAGCCACCACCACCGACACCACTAAAACCACAACCATCACCACCACTATAATCACACCCACTACCGCCATCACTACCACCACTGAAACACAACTACCACTAAAAACACAAAACCAGAAGCATCATCACTGCCACATCTAGAACACCAACAACCACAACCACCAACATCACTAAAACCACAACCATCACTACAATAACAACCACCACCACCACTAAAAACACAACCACTAGCACTTCTAGAACACCCACAACCACAACCACCAACATCACTAAAACCACAACCATCACTACAATCACAACCACCACCACCATCACTACCACCAATAAAACCACAACCACTTCTAGAACACCCACAACCACAACCACCAACATCACTAAAACCACAACCATCACTACAATCACAACCACCACCACCATCACTACCACCAATAAAACCACAACCACTAGCACTTCTAGAATACCCACAACCACCAACATCACTAAAACCACAACCATCACTACAATCACAACCACCACCACCACTAAAAACACAACCACTAGCACTTCTAGAACACCAACAACCACAACCACCAACATCACTAAAACCACAACCATCACTACAATCACAACCACCACCACCACTAAAAACACAACCACTAGCACTTCTAGAACACCCACAACCACCAACATCACTAAAACCACAACCATCACTACAATCACAACCACCACCACCATCACTACCACCAATAAAACCACAACCACTTCTAGAACACCCACAACCACAACCACCAACATCACTAAAACCACAACCATCACTACAATCACAACCACCACCACCATCACTACCACCAATAAAACCACAACCACTAGCACTTCTAGAACACCCACACCCACCATCACCACTATAAGCCCCCCCCCCCCCAACAATTACCTCTTTCTCCAGCCTGAACCTCACATCAGAAATCTGCTGTGTTAGCTGTGTGGTCTCAGTTTCCAAACGACACTGGAGACTAGTGACCTTGCTGGACAGACAATTCTTCTCCTCGGTCAGTCTGTAGATCATACCTTCTTTGTCCTGTATGAGAAGTGTGCAGGATAACACATGTAACAAGTACAATTATCATGTTTACAAACGAGAAGCAAATAATTATCTGTCAATCATCGTCTCTTTCTTTAAAAAATGATGCAACATTGGCACTGGACGGTATGACGCTGACCACATCACCGCTAGTGTGCAGTTGGTCAAAGAAAAATATGGGCCTAACACCATTTTTCCCAATATTGTCTTCGCTCCTCTTCAGATCAAGGTCCATGTTTCTCCCTCCACTCTGCCGCTTTCCCTCATTTGCTAGTGCACACTCTTCCTTCTTGAGAACATCTCTTTGATCTCAAGAAAAGTGATGTTTCATACATGAGGAATTGTTTCTAGAACTTTCTTGTAAACATAGATAGGATTTATTCTTAACTTAACTTAACGTCATTATACTCGTTTAGAATACTCAGCAGAATCTGTACACAACCAAAGAATGCTATTGTTTGCAAGGCTGTTTTATCTCAAAACAGCTTTTGTCTCATATCTGTCCCGCTAAGTCACTATTGTTCTCTCTCTCTCTCTCTTGTTGCGTAAACATGCGGTTTTGTAGGATATGTTCCTCCCAGGGATACCTTTCATTTGTCCCAATCCTTGCTTTGTTGTAACAAAGATGACTCTTAAGTCTATTTCCCCCAGTTCTCAGTCTGGAGATGGCGACTTGTTTTGTTGTAGCAAAGATGACTTAAGTCTATTTCCCCCAGTTCTCAATCTGGAGATGGCGACTTGTTTTGTTGTAGCAAAGATGACTTAAGTCTATTTCCCCCAGTTCTCAATCTGGAGATGGCGACTTGTTTTGTTGTAGCAAAGATGACTTAAGTCTATTTCCCCCAGTTCTCAATCCGGAGATGACGACTTGTTTTGTTGTAGCAAAGATGACTTAAGTCTATTTCCCTCAGTTCTCAATCTGGAGATGGCGACTTGTTTTGTTGTAGCAAAGATGACTTAAGTCTATTTCCCCCAGTTCTCAATCTGGAGATGGCGACTTGTTTTGTTGTAGCAAAGATGGCTTAAGTCTATTTCCCCCAGTTCTCAATCTGGAGATGGCGACTTGTTTTGTTGTAGCAAAGATGACTTAAGTCTATTTCCCCCAGTTCTCAATCCGGAGATGGCGACTTGTTTTGTTGTAGCAAAGATGACTTAAGTCTATTTCCCCCAGTTCTCAATCCGGAGATGGCGACTTGTTTTGTTGTAGCAAAGATGACTTAAGTCTATTTCCCTCAGTTCTCAATCTGGAGATGGCGACTTGTTTTGTTGTAGCAAAGATGACTTAAGTCTATTTCCCCCAGTTCTCAATCTGGAGATGGCGACTTGTTTTGTTGTAGCAAAGATGACTTAAGTCTATTTCCCCCAGTTCTCAATCTGGAGATGGCAACTTGTTTTGTTGTAGCAAAGATGACTTAAGTCTATTTCCCCCAGTTCTCAATCTGGAGATGGCGACTTGTTTTGTTGTAGCAAAGATGACTTAAGTCTATTTCCCCCAGTTCTCAATCTGGAGATGGCGACTTGTTTTGTTGTAGCAAAGATGACTTAAGTCTATTTCCCCCAGTTCTCAGTCTGGAGATGGCGACTTGTTTTGTTGTAGCAAAGATGACTTAAGTCTATTTCCCCCAGTTCTCAGTCTGGAGATGGCGACTTGTTTTGTTGTAGCAAAGATGACTTAAGTCTATTTCCCCCAGTTCTCAGTCTGGAGATGGCGACTTGTTTTGTTGTAGCAAAGATGACTTAAGTCTATTTTCCCCAGTTCTCAGTCTGGAGATGGTGACTTGTTTTTCTATAGTTAAATCATAGGAGAGTCATCTTTTCTGAAGTGGAGGTGTTGATCAGTCCATTTCCTTCTGAAGATGGCTTTAATTATTGTCTTTGTCTCATAATACATCATGCAAAGGTCTGTTTGTGGGATAGCGCCTCAACACTTTGCTAGTTTGTATGCAGCTTCATTGGCTTCAATATTGCAGTGCGAGGGGACCCACCAACCTGATACATGATTGTAACAACCTGATACATGTGTGTAAAAGGGATCCTTTTACAAATGTACACAGATATTCCTGATCCCCACATGTTACTGTATCTACTTCAGGTAAACCTGTGAACCTATTCATAAGTTGTATTTGTTTCTGGTAGATGGGATGCTC
This sequence comes from Ariolimax columbianus, assembly GCA_036924085.1. NCBI lineage: Eukaryota > Metazoa > Mollusca > Gastropoda > Stylommatophora > Arionidae > Ariolimax > Ariolimax columbianus. Next base: position 22,907,881 of record JAVGWX010000010.1, on the reverse strand, counting down.
TGATCCCCACCTGTTTCTAGTAGCTGAGATGCTCTGATCCCCACCTGTTTCTAGTAGCTGAGATGCTCTGATCCCCACCTGTTTCTAGTAGCTGAGATGCTCTGATCCCCACCTGTTTCTAGTAGCTGAGATGCTCTGATCCCCACCTGTTTCTAGTAGCTGAGATGCTCTGATCCCCACTTGTTTCTGTATCTACTTCAGGTAAACCTGTGAACCTATTCATAAGTTGTACTTGTTTCTGGTAGCTGGGATGCTCTGATCCCCACCTGTTTCTGGTAGCTGGGATGCTCTAATCCCCACCTGTTTCTGGTAGCTGGGATGCTCTAATCCCCACCTGTTTCTGGTAGCTGGGATGCTCTAATCTCCACCTGTTTCTGGTAGCTGGGATGCTCTAATCCCCACCTGTTTCTGGTAGCTGGGATGCTCTAATCCCCAACTGTTTCTAGTAGCTGGGATGCTCTGATCCCCACCTGTTTCTGTATCTACTACTGGTAAACCTCTGGACCTATTCATAAGTTGTACTTGATTCTGGTAGCTGGGATGTTTTGATCCACACCTGTTTCTAGTAGCTGGGATGCTCTGATCCCCACCTGTTTCTGTATCTACTTCTGGTAAACCTCTGGACCTATTCATAAGTTGTACTTGTTTCTGGTAGCTGGGATGCTCTGATCCCCACCTGTTTCTGGTAGCTGGGATGCTCTAATCCCCACCTGTTTCTGGTAGCTGGGATGCTCTAATCCCCACCTGTTTCTGGTAGCTGGGATGCTCTAATCTCCACCTGTTTCTGGTAGCTGGGATGCTCTAATCCCCACCTGTTTCTGGTAGCTGGGATGCTCTAATCCCCAACTGTTTCTAGTAGCTGGGATGCTCTGATCCCCACCTGTTTCTGTATCTACTACTGGTAAACCTCTGGACCTATTCATAAGTTGTACTTGATTCTGGTAGCTGGGATGTTTTGATCCACACCTGTTTCTAGTAGCTGGGATGCTCTGATCCCCACCTGTTTCTGTATCTACTACTGGTAAACCTCTGGACCTATTCATAAGTTGTACTTGATTCTGGTAGCTGGGATGTTTTGATCCACACCTGTTTCTAGTAGCTGGGATGCTCTGATCCCCACCTGTTTCTGTATCTACTACTGGTAAACCTCTGGACCTATTCATAAGTTGTACTTGATTCTGGTAGCTGGGATGTTTTGATCCACACCTGTTTCTAGTAGCTGGGATGCTCTGATCCCCACCTGTTCCTGTATCTACTACTGGTAAACCTCAGGACCTATTCATAAGTTGTACTTGTTTCTGACAGCTACTAACTTTCCGTGTCCACAAAATCAACATGGTGATTCATGGTGCTTTGATAGTGAAAGAATTAGCTGACAAAGTCATTTCCAGAGGACGCCCAATTTCAATTTTCGTGGAGGTTTCTTTCATGTTCTCCACGCAATCAACACTTCTGGTAGCTCGGATGCTCTGATCCCCACTTATTTATGTATCTACTTCTGGTAAATCTCTGGGCCTCTTCATAAGTTGTACGTGTATCTGGTAGGTGGGATCCCAATTGTTCAGTTATCTGTTTTGTTGTTGTTTCTAAGAACTGACATCACTGCACTCCAGGCATACCCATAGGTGCTAAGTATCTTTCAGCAAATGGTGAAGGGTATGGATGCTGATGGTCCCTGTAGCTTGCTGGTTGTACACTCTCCTGCTCTGTCCCCTCATGCGCCATACTCCACTCAAACCTCATTTAATGTAAAAACTTTGCAGTCTGTGGATTGCTGCTTCATCTATTGCAGTGTCCTCATCTAACATTTCAAAATGTCACTTCCATCCATCACTAATGTGCCCATGATGGGAGCTTGTGAAGCCATGATGTCAGCTCTTTTATTGCCCTGAACCCCGGCATGAGCAGGACAGTAGATCCATGTCAACCCCTGGAGGTTTGAGGTCTCAACAGCTGCTATCCACTCGTACCTAAGCCATCCCCTCTGTACCTTTTGAAGTACGGCTTGCACGTCTGACACGATGACTGCCCTTGTTATAGAAGTTTCAGATACCCATTTCAGTGCTGAGGTCACTGCTTCCGTCTCCATTCCCATACTGGAGGTTGTTGACATGTATATCCTACTACGCTCAGCAATGACCTGTCCTCTCTAGCCGAGAAGCCCCAGCCTGATGTCCCATTGCACAGCATTGATCCGTCGATGTATATGACAGCATTACTATCCTGCCTGTTCTCAGTTATCAGCTGATTCATTTCGTGCTCTGCTCTTTTGTAGCTCCATTCTCTGCATTTTTTGCGTAAAGTTATGATGACACTCTGGTACTCTATCATTCTATCCCCAGTGTGGACCCATTCTTCCCCCTTTAGCTATAGTTTCAGCTGGAGTGACGTGTACGATTGTTATCTCTGCCTGTGCCATCCATGACATCCCTCTCTTGATTCTTAATCCCTTTGATGTCTGAGATACTATGTTCAAACCTTTCACACTGTGTTCTTGATAGTGTGAGGATGCCCAGTCCGTAATCGATAACAGACAACATGACCTGACGAAATAGGATGAACAGGAGGCGTTGTTCCAAGTTGGCAGCAGCCATGGTCTTGATTGCTCCTAACCCTCTCTTGCATCTTTGTACGATATGGTCAACATGACAATTATAGGAGAAACTGATCAAATTTCGCTCCGAGGTATTTCAACCTGTCACACCTGCCCATCAAATGTGATGCCCGGGAGTTCACCCTTTACTATGGAATTATTCAAAGAGCACCACATCATGCAGGTCTTGTGTGGATTGATCTTGGAGCTTGACTCTCCGCACCACTGTGAAATTGCTTGCAAGGTTTCCTGGATGTCGTTGACCAATTCTTGCCAGTCTGAGCCAGTCCTGTACGTTAGGATGTCATCGGCAAATGTCAACGTTTGCCCTGTCCCTGTGGGTTAAATATTGGCTACTTAGTCTCGTTATATCTTATGCTTGTATCTAGGGCAGTGGCGTATCTAGGGTATGGTAGATATGGCATGTGCTATCGGTGCCACTTCTATGGAAGCGCCACTGAGAAGTTTCTATTAAAGCCAGACAAGCCATCGTCTGATAGTTTCATTTTCGTTTCAAGTAGCTCTTTGATTCTAGACCAGAGGATCAGGTATTTATTTTATGTGAATTCTGTCCCATCAATTGAAACTTGTAGATATTATATGCCAGATTACCATTAAATCAGGGGAGAAAGACTAACGTCTGGTCAGGCACAACATACTGATCAGACATGTTAGTCAGGGTCAGGCAAAATATACTGGCCAAGACCCTCACCTCAGCTTCCTTGAAGCCCTCGCTGGAAATGGGCTATTTTCATGGCTTCCTGGCTAAGGAGGTGAGGGATCCACGTGATACCTGCAGTAGTGATCGACACACAGATGAATCCAAGCATAGCACAATGGCCTGAAGGACTCCGGTCCGCCTTCAGCAGCACACTCGGGATGTGAGGAAAACTACTGCAATCCGTCACTTAATGTGCTTTTCAGGGCGCACAAATGTGGGCATTCAAAACAAAAACAACAACATAACATCAGTGTGTTCTTAGCACACATTATGGGGAACTGAGACGTTAGTCAAGCAACGATAGTATAAATTACTGCAATCATGTAGTTATTTAAACATATATTTCACATTTTCATTTTTTTCATAAGGAATCCAACTAAAATGTATAATGCGTCTTAATATTAATTGTACTAAATCATCTCATCAAATATGCATTTTCTACATCAGGCCATTAATTTTGTTGTTGTTGTTTTTTAAGGGCGTTCGCCTTATTTCTCAATTTCCTAAAGCGGTGTGTATATTGCATTATGTTTTTATTTTGCGCCTGTCGGTCCAGTGCATCCAACTTCGACATGCATTTTATGTATTGTTTTGCTTCCTCCTGCATGTTCTGTGATTGGGGAGCAAACCCAGCACCTTCGGATTATAAGCCGTGTCACTTAAACAATAGCTCACGCCGTCCCCCAACAATTTAATTGGTAATAACAAAACTTTTGCAGTTATTCATGTGTGCATAGAGAAGTACTGATAAATCTTGTGTATTGGTTCGAGCAGGAGCTAAGAATCATCAAGAGTGTATCACGCTGTGGAATAAATGTCGCTGAAAACTGAGAATTCATTGATGCTGATCTTTCAGTTACAGATTGAGAAGGAAGACCAGAAACAGCATGAAATCTTGATGAGAATCCTCCACTGCATAACATCCCTTGTGACTCTGATCCTGGCTTTGCGAGGACACGGAGTCAGTTCAGATAGACGATGACTCCAATGTGGGGAAATGTCCTTGGATTACTGAAACTACTGGCCACATTTAACCCTGTCATGAAAGAACACCTCACTCGTGTGGAAAGTCATCTTAGATTCACGACACATATTTCACAGGTGTACAAATTGAATTTCTCTAATAATGGCATCTCCTGTTTGTCGGAGTTTACAAAGAGGAACTCATAGTGAGTTCCTCGAAGAAGGAGTCGGTCTCTGTTAATAATAGAATATTGAACTTGAAAGGTGTCAGAGACAAAAAGAAATGAGTGGCTGTTAAGAGCGTGCAATGTTGGGTTAATAGTCAACGAGGAAAGTGAGAGTCATGAAGGGAACACTAGACCGTCTTCACAGAGGAAAGGACAAAAGATTTGCTCGTTTGCACAACACTAATACCATGTTTGGGTTCCTTCTCAATGTCGAGAGACTGCTACGTTGCCCGCAGTATGACCTCAAGAGGAAGCGTGAAAATGTTGGCGAATTATACAGTCTCTGATGTTGATGCAGCTATCTGAACACATTATGGATTGTTTAATGTCGTTATCATGTCGAGCCAACATGAAAATATAACAACCTAAAGACTTTCTCGAATTTATTGTACATTATGAAGACGAGAGCCTCTTCCATAATCTTCGCATTGCCATTCAGAAAATGCTAACCATTCTCCGTTTCCATTGCCGATTGTGAAAGATCCTTCAGCAAATTTAAACTAATAATTTCAAATTTTAGAGTCTCTATGAGTCAATCTAGACTCTGTGATGCTGCTCTACTGAGTGCAGAGAGAGAATAAACTGAGAAAACGGACTTTGCTCACACTATAGAACAATTTACATCAGTGAGATCAAGTAATGCACAGATGTAATATGTGTGTAGTCCAATAGTTTATTAATTAAACGATAAGCTAGCTTCGCTTGTGATTGGGAGCCAATATTGTCGAGCTGATTGGTATCAGATGTTTGGGCTGGGATCAAGATGTTGAGCAGTGTATGAGCTGTAGTGGTCAGTGACCCAAAGCTAACTGCTAGCGTCAGGGCCAGCAACGCAGAGCTGCCAAGACCATTCTACCCCTCCACGTGGTGATCCTGGATAACAGGCTGCAACACGGCAGACTGGCTTAGGAGAAGAGATCGAAATGAAGTTGGATGTGTTGCACTGAAAGGTGCAAATATTGCAGTTAAGCTGTAAACTACGACACAACGCACTCAGTTCTCCAGACTACATGCTGCGACTTGCAAAGCCCTTGTCAGGACTTGGTATCGAGAGTTTGAGAACGAACGAAGAAGAAGATGTTTGGACAGGAGCATAATCTAAATACTTGTCACATGTGCTATTTTCCAAAGATATGCATCTTAACTTAACTTAACGTCTTTATACTGGTTTAGAAGACCCTGCAGAGTCTGTATACAACCAGTTACATTTACATCACCTTGCTCTAAAAGCTATGCGCATCCAGTTTATTCTTAAATGCATTAACTGTCCCTGCCTCTACTACCTCCCCTGACAATGCATTCCAAGAATACACCACTCTGACTAAAAAAATATTTCCTAATATCTCATCTTGGGGCATGGAAGCTCTGCTTCCCACTTATTCCTGTATCTCAAGACAAACCTCATTGGCCTTTTCAAAATTGTATCCATTCATCCAGTGAATACAGATGAAAATATCCAAACAAAATTAACTGGTTATGCACAATAATGAACTTAATGCAGTCACACGGAAACAACACACCAACTGCCAAAATTAACAAACACATATATGCACCCACACACTTGCAAAACCAATCTGTGGTCATCGGTTTCACGCCTGCAATTATCCAGATCTCGTTGGCAGCAAATGAGATCCCGTTTGGCATCATTGTACTCCGCAGACAAACACTGCAACTGCTCCCTGGGACAATGTAAACAATCAGCCCGTTATATCAGCACCAAGATAAGAATACACAAGAGTTGTGTAGTGTGGTGGGGTGGAGTGTGATGTGGTGTGGTGCGGTGTTGTGTGATGGGGTGGGGTGGGGTGTGATGGGGCATAGTGTGATGTCGTGTGATGTGATGTGATGTGGTATGGTGTGATGTTGTGTGATGCGATGTGGTGTGATTTGATGTAGTATCATGTGATGTAATGTGCTGTAATGTGATGAGGTGTTATGTGGTGTGATGTGATGTCATGGGATGTGACGTGACATGATGTGGTGTGATGTGAAGTGATGGCGTGCAATGTGATGTTATGTGGTGTGATGTGATGTTGTGTAATGGGATGTGACCTGACATGATGTGGTATGATGTTAAGTGATGGCGTGCAATGTGATGTTATGTGGTGTGATGTGGGTTGGTGGTGTAATGGGGTGTGATGTGATGTAATGTGGTGTAATGTGATGTGATGTAATGTGATGGGGTGTAGTGTGATGTGGTGTGGATGTGATGTGGGGGTCTTTGCAGTAAGTCTCACCTGACTCTGACAGGAACAACTTAACAACAACACAGCACTGACGTTAAATCAGTTCTTACAAAATGGCTTAGAAACATGACAAGACTATCATAATTTTGTTTTCTTCCTCTTCTTCTTCTTCTTTTTCGATCAACTGATGCTATGTTTCTAGCACGTTGAGGTTCACGATTGAGACTGTTCATTTCAGGTCTTCATCGGTTACTCCAGCTTTTCAAACATGGCCGCTCGCCTGGGCCAGATTAGCTCTCTTTGGTCTGTATAAGTGGAGCAGTCTTGCAGGATATGTTCTGGTGTTTGTTTGGATGCTCCTCAGTCGCATGTGATAATGCCTCTAAGACCCATTCTGTGGAGGTGGCCTTGAATCTGCAATATTCAGTTCTAAACTCGAAGATCTCTTTGTCCCATCTCTGCCAAGTTGACTTACCGTAACGTATTTATATTGGTTTAGAAGACTGCAAAGTCTGTATACAACCAATTTTTGGAAGGGGGTTAACTGATGTGCGAGTCCATCTTAATAGACTCAAACACTAGAGCAAAGTAGGTCCATAACCTGTTTAGTGTCACCTATATTGCTCTTAACAAACCATCCAGCCATGGCCTGTGTTATGCCATGTCACACAAAGTTAGTCGCCTCTTTCGACATTCTCTCTGTGGGACAGTGGTGCTATTCTTGTCTATACTATAATTTTCTGGCTTGTATTTTTTGTGCTGGTCTCTTCATTCTGTCCTCATGGAGCATGTAATGAGTTTCTTTGTTTCTTTACAGCTATGTGGATGGCCAGTCTGTAGGACACTATCCAAATCACGTTGAGGGTCTTCACCAATAAATGCCCAGATCTAACAATAAATACATATCAACAGTAAACAACACAATAACAACATGTACATCTGGAGACTGACAAGAGAATGCAGCAATGGAGATGACACACTATCAGGAAGTAATTAACAATATAACTAGATACGCTCTGGCTTGGAATTCACAGTGAACGAGACAAATGAGAAAGCTGGAGAAAACGTGATGAAGATTAATTGAAAGTCGAGGCAACTGGATTCATTTTATGAAAGATCAAGAAGACGGACCACATGATGGTTCTGAGGAGGGTCACAGTTTCAGCCCTTTGTTTGAAAGGAGCTAGGGAATGTAAGTCATGGTATGGGGCAGTCCTATTTTGCACTCTCTGAAAACGGTTTGTCTACTGTACTGAGATGAGGATTCGCCTCTTCTTTGCTCCAAGTGGAGCAAAGAGCTATCTCTACGGTTAGCCTCCTTATAGGCTGCCTGTATCCTAGCATCAGTATTGATGGCCTCTATATCAATAATTTTACATGATGATACTGCTAGCCCCATGCACGATTCGCATTTTGCTACATGGTTGGGTGGTAATAGTGCTTCGATTCTTTTCAGCCCGGATACCACTTAGGGAGTCATAGATGGGCACAGCTGTTCTATTCTTCTGTCTCTGAAATGGTTGCCTACTGTCTGTAAACTTACCTGTTGCACTTAAACTCCTGACAAAGTTCCGCAAGTTGTGCCCGCTGTTCGTTGTTCTTTCTTTGCAAAGTATCGCGTAACTGATGAGAACAAATTAAAAACATACACCGGGGTAATTGTGAACAAATCTATCTTAGAGTTTCAAAATCATTAGAATAAGGATCATCTTTATGGAGCAATAAATAACCTGTCGCTGATGGCTGCATTCTTTAAAAGACCTCGTTCATGTCTAAAAGCATACAAAGAATAATAAAAAGAAGAAGAAGAAATACGAATAAGAAACAGAAGACAAAAAAGAACAAGAATTAGTAGAAGAAAACGTGGAAGCAGACAGAAGGAGTTAAATAAAAAGAAGAATAAAATGATAAAGAATTAAACAAATAAAAAGAAGAATAAAATGATAAAGAATTAAACAAATAAAAAGAAGAAGAAAATGATAAAGAATTAAACAAATAAAAAGAAGAATAAAATGATAAAGAATTAAACAAATAAAAAGAAGAAGAAAATGATAAAGAATTAAACAAATAAAAAGAAGAAGAAGTAGAAGAAGATGAACTATAATAAGAACAATACAACCGCACGCTTAGACGACCAGGGATCGTCGCGTCAAATGACCGTGTCCATGGCTGATCGTCGCGTTCTGTTGGGGAGGTGACGATCTGTTTTAGCCAGGTGTTGCGAGGGTGACCCCAAGGACGTCTCCAGGATGAACATGGCTTCTTCCCGTAACTTGCCCCACACAGCCTGCCGGAGCATCTCGTGGGTTGGGACTTCCCGGGAAAGGCGAACAACGTGACCAAAGAGGGGGAGAATAATAATAAGAGAAGTAGAAAAAGAAATAAAAGAAGAACAAGACTACGAGTACGTAAAAGAAGACAGAATAATAAGCAGAAGAAGTGTAATAAAAAGAAGAAAGAGGATTAAGAAGATGAAGAGAAAGAAGAAGAAGGAAGGAACCTCTTACCTCCTCCAGTTCTTTAACCTTGCTGCACAGACTAGCCATCTCGCAGTTGGCCCGGCACAGACGCTGTTCGGCTTGCTCAATTTCCACTTCTTTATCACTCAAGGAATGCTGGTATCGACAACATTTCTCCTCACACTCAGCAATCTGAGTGAGCCAGGATTCAAAATGGAGAAATTTAATGAACAATTTCAGTCTTTTGTCTTTTACTATCCTCCCATTACAAAGGATAGTGGAAAAATAAATGGAAACTTCAAGGGCATTGAGAAAACAAATTATTTGAGGGACAACAACAATCGCAATCTGTTGTCTGGTGTGAATGTTTGCTGTTGTCTTGTGTGAATGTTTGTTGTTGTCTAGTGTGAATGTTTGTTGTTGTCTAGTGTGAATGTTTGTTGTTGTCTAGTGTGAATGTTTGTTGTTGTCTGGTGTGAATGTTTGCTGTTGTGTGAATGTTTGTTGTTGTCTGGTGTGAATGTTTGCTGTTGTCTGGTGTGAATGTTTGCTGTTGTCTGGTGTGAATGTTTGCTGTTGTCTAGTGTAAATGTTTACTGTTGTCTGGTGTGAATGTTTGTTGTTGTCTGGTGTGAATGTTTACTGTTGTCTGGTGTGAATGTTTGTTGTTGTCTGGTGTGAATGTTTGCTGTTGTGTGAATGTTTGTTGTTGTCTGGTGTGAATGTTTACTGTTGTCTGGTGTGAATGTTTGCTGTTGTCTGGTGTGAATGTTTGCTGTTGTATAGTGTAAATGTTTACTGTTGTCTGGTGTGAATGTTTGTTGTTGTCTGGTGTGAATGTTTACTGTTGTCTGGTGTGAATGTTTGTTGTTGTCTGGTGTGAATGTTTGCTGTTGTCTAGTGTGAATGTTTGCTGTTGTCTGGTGTGAATGTTTGTTGTTGTCTGGTGTGAATGTTTGCTGTTGTGTGGTGTGAATCTTTGTTGTTGTCTGGTGTGAATGTTTTCTGTGTCTGGTGTGAATGTTGTCTGAAGTAAATGTTTTCTGGTGTATGTGTAAGCATTTTAGCAGAAAAAATTGGGGTTGGTGACTGTATTCTCTGAGAGTCAAAAGTTGCTGAGAAAATAGTTAGCATGACAAGGTTCACCCAGGGTCAGTCACCGGTGTCGACACTAGGTTGACACTAGGTCCATCCAGGGTCAGTCACCGATGTCGACACTAGGTTGACACTAGGTCGACAGGGAAGCAAAAGATTAATGTCACTATAGGTGGAAAACTTGTCTAGATTGAGAGTAGTTAGTAGATTGACCATTCTTAGTATCTGACTGGTACCAGACATAAGGGTGTGGGTAGGAGTGTCGACAAAGACTCACACACCAGGCTGTGTCACAATTAGATTGACAGTGACTAGATACTGCAGGCAATTAGGTACTAGATGTGTGGAACCAAATTAGATTGATGGCTAACCAGCCAACAGTGGAGGACCACTAGACAGTCCTTTTGGGTGTATATGGTTAAGAAAAGAGTCTATAAAAGAGAACGTAGACAAGAGATTCAGCATCCTGGAGAGCGAGCAATTACTGGGTGGTTATTCCATCATACACATAGAGATTTGCATCTAGCTCACAGGTGCGAATGGCGGACACCCTGTAAGCAATATGAGATAACAATCAGATCACTTGAAAGTCAGAATATTTGTCGTGGTATGTGTCGATAAGGGTCTGGTGAACTCCGGGATACAAATCCAAAGTAGACGGGATGGCATGGGCTAGTGGTTAAGTGACATGGCTCACAGGTCAAAGGTGCTGGGTTCGCTCCCCAATCACAGCACCGGCCGTAACCCCAGGGAAGTAAACCCTTAAAAAAGGTAGAAGGAAGCAGACCCTTACATAAAATGTATGCTGAAGTTGGATGCACTGAGCTGACAGGCACAAAATAAGAACATAGTGCAATGCACACTGCCTTGGGAAATAAAGAAATATGGCAAAGCGAACACACACACACACACACAAAAAAGACGAAGAAAAATCCCAAGTATGAGTTGAAAAGGGTTTGGTGAACCCAATGTCTGTGTCGAAAAGAGTCTGGTGAACCCAGGGATACAAATACCAAAGTAAGTGTCAAAAAGGGTACTGTGAATCCTGATATATAAATCCTAAAGAACGTGTCGAAAATGCTGTGGTAAACCCAATTCCACTGTGTGAAAAAGGGAGGTGAGCCATAAGAATCCTCAGGGAAGACATCCTCTCAGAACGGGTGTAACACGAGCAATAAAAGGACACTTCCCAAACACTTGAGAATGGGTAACTGGTTTGAGTGTAAGTTATAGCTGGTGTCTCCTTCGGGAGCTCATTTGTTAACCCAGGTATGTACGCTCGGCAGCCTACAGCAGTCAACCCTGACAGCAGATCATCACCAAAATAGATGAAAATGAGCAGGAGACAATGAGTTAGATAGTCAACCCTGCAGAAGACGGATGTGTTGGACCAAAAGGTGCAAATATCGCAGCCAAGCTGTAAAATAGCAACACAATGCTTTCCGTTCTTCGGACTACATCCTGCTACTTGCAAAGCCCTGTTCATGAATTGGTAGCGGAGATTGAGAACGAACGCTGAAGAAGAAGAAGATAGTTAACCATTGATTTGTAATACGATCAAATTAGATTAAGTTTAGAGTTTATGTTATTTCAAACACGAAACAGAACCCGGGTATAATAGTTCAGAGGTAACATCAAAAGCACATGCTTGAATCCTCTGTGTCAGTTTAATATAGATATTATCGTGAATGTTTTCTGTTTTCTGGTGTGAATTTTTTATATTGTCTGGTGCACATGTTTTCTGTTGTCTGGTGCAAATTCAGTTTTTTTGGTTTTTTTTGTTGCGTCGCCTTATTTCTCTAATCCCCAAGGCGGTGTGTGTTGCACTGTCGTTTTTATTTTGTGCCTGTCGGCCCAGTACATCCGACTTCAGCATGCATTTTATGTAAGGGTCTGCTTCCTCCTGCATTTTCTAAGGGTTTGCTTCCCCGGGGTTCTGGTGTAAATGTTTTCTGTTGTCTGGTGCACATGTTTTCTCTTGCACACGTTTTCTGTTGTTGAGTGTACACATTTTCTGTTTGGTGTGAATGTTTTCTGTCTGGTGTGAATGTTTTCTGTTGTTTAGTGTACATGTTTTCTGTTGTCCAGCGTGAATATTTTCTGTCTGGTGTGAATGTTTGTTTGGTGCACATGTTTTCTGTTGTCTGGTGCACATGTTTTCTGTTGTCCAGCGTGAATATTTTCTGTATGGTGTGAATGTTTTGTCTGGTGTGAATGTTTTCTGTTGTCTGGTGCACATGTTTTCTGTTGTACTTGTTTTATGTAGTCCGTTTTTTGAGTACATATAAATTATTAGGCGTTTTGACCGTTCTTGTCGCTAAAATAAATTGCACTTTATGAAGAACAATGTTAAATGTAAAGCTTCTAGTTTGAGATCCTATTTTTGGAAAGCTCTAGTCTACCCAGTTGTAAATGGTTAACTGGCTTACTGACGAGGAAGGATAGACGAGGAATGAAACTGGCCACACCGACACATATGTACCAAGTTCACGGAAAGTACAAAGAAGTATCTAGCACTTCAACTCCGACAGCAATGTCTACTATGGGAATATCTTTGCCTTTTATGATGTGCCTCATTATTATTATATATATTTACTTACTTACTTCCCGTATCCAAACACCATGCTATACAGTATGCATCCAGTATTCAGCGACATGGATTGCCTGTCATTTGCCCCCAGAATTACGTCAGTCCCAAGGGCTACATACTAGGCCAAGACGCCCTCCTCCCACATTAGTCACAGTTGCAATATATACCCATACCCCCTTCCCTCTCCCAGCATCAGTCTCTGGTGCAATAACATACTAGCATAGGCACCTCCCTTCTACCCCCTCCCTCTCGTGTGCTTGCAGTGCGCATGGAAACACACTGTGAAGTCCAGCAATTTAAATTTCCCACCATTGGTAAGATGCAATTATCTGTTGATGAAAGAGATTTTTAGTTTTCATTAATATTTTATATATGAGGCGTGTTTATATGAAACCGGAATTAACTGGACCAAGTGAACATACGTATGATGCACATGATGACAGTCACTTCTGGTGTAAACAGCACATACCAATTGTCAAGTTTGCAAAATTTCATTATCCTCGGACTCATAGTTTCCTCAGCAGACTGTTGAAAACATGACGGGTGTGATACGAAATTCGTCCAGAGTTGATCAGCAAGCGGTGATTTGGTTTCTGACAGCTGAAGGATGTCAACTAGTTGACATTCATTGCAGAATGCAGGCAGTGTATGGTGAAAAAAATGTGGCGAACGTAAGCTCCAGCGACAGTACACCCGAATTGCTGCATAAATTTTGGCGATGGCATCTTCTGATGCTACAATATGCGCCTGACCTGGTCTCGGAAGATCTTTCGTTAACTCACAGTATTCTTTAAACATCGTTGTCCAGTTCTTCACTGTTGTCTTCGACACACTTTTGTCACCATACGCTGCCTGCATTCTGTGATGAATGTCAACTGGTCGAATTCCGTATCACACCCATCATGTTTTCAACGGTCTGCTGAGGAAACTATGATTCAGAGGATAATGAAATTTTGCAAACTTGACGACTGGTATGTGCTGTTTACATCAGATGTGATGTCATCATGTGCATTGTATGAATGTTCACTTGGTGCAGTTAGAGCCGGATTCATTTGAACACGCCTCGTCTATATATATTTGCCGGTTCTTTTTTCCTTTTGTCAGGTGGAGGCCAATTCTCTGGGTTAAAGGTTGCTGTAATTGAGAGTTCTTCATGGCTTCCAAAAAACTTTGCGGGAAAATTTTTCTCCATGAGTATTTAACTGTTTTCTAAGATATGTTCGGCTGTCTGTGCTGGTAGTTGGAACGCACGTGGGTGATGGGGTCTGTATAAATGGCCATTCAATCTGTTGAATCCTGTTCTCATGCAGAGACAGGTTGTCTTAGTAAAGTCCCTAACACTTACTTCCCGACAGTAGTGTCTACTAAAGAGCAACCTTTACTTTCATCTTACTCCACAGAGAGCTGAAACTGTTTGATGATTGATCACCTGAGAAAAAGAAAGTGAAGATAAGGTGAAGGTTGTACCATGTATGTTTTCTCTTTGATCTCCCGCTCATATTTCTGAAGTTGTTCATCGACTCTGCGCATTCGACTCTCCATGTCTTGTTCAGAGTGCTCAATTGTACGTTCTAGGTCTCCAATCTGTGGAATTGGAGATTTGATCATCTTAGGAGACAGTTAGCAAATAGGCAGAGAGGGGTGAAAAGTAGGTGATGAGTAGCTAAAGTAGGAAAGGAAGGATTATAATAGGCAGACAGAAGGGAGCTGAAGTTAGTGAGGAGCGGGGTACAGCGTGGGCTAGTGGTTAAGTGACACGGCTCACACACTGAAGGTGCTGGGTTCAATCCCCATCACAGCACCTGACCATTACTCCGGGGAAGCAAACCCTTAGAAAATGCAAGAGGAAGCAGACACTTACGTAAAGTTCATGCTGAAGTTGGATGCACTGGGCTGACAGGCACAAAATAAAAACCATAGTGCAACGCACACAGCCTTGAGAAATAAGGCGAAAGAATTACAACAACAAAATTTTTTTTTTTTTAAAGTGAGGAGCAAGTCTATGCAGAGCATGTATACAACCAGTTTCATTTACATTTCCTTGCTCTAAAAGCTATGTACATCCAATCTATTCTTAAATGGATTAACTGCCCCTGCCTCCACTACTTCCTGTGGCAATGCATTCCAAGCATTCACTACTCTCTAACTAAAAAAATATTTTCTAATATCTAATCTGGACCTTTCTTTAATTAATTTGTAGCTATGCCCTCTTGTTCTTGTAGGTGTTTGTATTTTGAAAAACTTGTTATAGTCTAATTTTTCCGTTCCTTTGCTTATCTTATAAACTGTATTTAGTGAATTCAAACTCTTCTCTTTTTTAGACACTGTAGGCCGGTTTTTCTGAGTCTTTCCTCATAACTGTAATTCTAGAATCCCACTATCCGCTTTGTCACTCTTTTGTATCCTTTCCATCATCATGTAGCATGTCCTTTGTAGAACCTCGTTACCATCACAGTCTGTCTGAAAGAAACTCGTTCCCTTGCCAAAACACCAGCTTCCGTCACTGTCATACTCAGGCATTCCTGGATAACTTGGTGCCATCGTCTTCTTGGTCTACCCCTTCCTCTTTTGACTGGCACCATACCTTCCATCACCGTTTTCTCAAGACCGTTGTGTCTCTTGATGTGACCAAAGTATTTGCATTTTCTAGCCAAAATGGAATTGATAAACCAGTTCTCCTCTATGCTCAACTCTTGCCGAATGTCTACATTTGTTCTTTTCTCTGTCCAGGGTATTCTGAGGATCTTTCTGTAACATTTTGACTCGAAGGATTCGATTCTTTGTCTAGAAGTTTTGGTAATCGTCCATGCTTCACAGCCATAAGCTGCTACAGGAAAAACACAGGCTCTCAAGACTTTTACTTTTATCGTTTTGTTGGTGCCCTGCCATAATTTCTTCAGGCTGTTCAGTCTCTGCATTGCCATAGCTAGTCTTCTTCTGATTTCTTTCGAGCAGTCACCATTTTTGTCAAATCTGGAGCCTAGATATTCAAAATGTGTAACCTGATCTATTTCCTCTCTGTATCCTTTCCAGCATGTTTATATCCCCTCTACCAAAAAGACTCCACCTGTACACAGTACTCCAATCTAGGTCTAACTAATGCTTTAAACAGTTTGATGAGATCAAGATGCTGAGCAGCGCATGAGCTGCAGTGGTCAGCGAACAATAGCTGACTGCTAGCGCCAGGGCCAGCGAACCAGAGCAGCCAAGACCCTTCTACACCTCCACGCAATGATCCTGGATAACAGGCTGCAGCAGGGCAGACTGGCTAAGGAGAAGGGATCGAAGAGGGAATGCTACCCGGTACTCAAAAAATGCTTGCTGAAGTCGGATGTGTTGGATCAAAAGTTGCAAATATCTCAGTCAAGCTGTAAACTACGACACAACGCATTCCATTCTCTGGACTACATTCTGCTACTTAAGGCCTTTCTGGGTTTTGTAGCGGGAGATTGCGAACAAATGAAGCCAAGCCATACAGTTTGACTATCACTTCCTTGCTCCTATGTTTAATATTTATTTTTATCATACCTAACATTGCATTTGTCTTTTCACTGCTACCTGGACTTGCTCACTCACTTTACCTGTATGATCTATTACAATCCCTAGATCCCTTTCCTTTTCTATCATTATAATATTGTTCTCACCCATTCTGTAATTATGTTCCATTTTGGATCTACCCATGTGAATGACTGTACATTTATCTACATTAAACTCCCCTTGCCAGCTCGCAGACCATTCTCGAATGTTATCTAAATCCGACCTCAATATATCCACTTCCGCTTTAGAAGAGACACTACTGCATAGTTTTGTGTCATCAGCGAGTTGTGCAATAATTGATTTGATATTAATGTCCAAATCGTTTATATATATATATATATATTAAGAACAAAATTAGTCCAAAAACTGAGCCCTGTGGCACACCACTCCACTCAGAGTACTCCTTATTTATGCTCACCCTCTGCCTTCTTCCCGTTAACCAATTTTCAATCCATTTGGCAACTACCCCACCTATTCCATGTGAATTTAACTTTCTAAATAATCTTTGATGAAGTACTCTATCAAAGGCCTTAACAAAATCAAGATAAATAATATCCACTGGCTCCCCTTCATCTATCATTTTGGTAACCTCCTCCATGAATTCTAACAGATTTGCTAAGCACGATCTCCCTCTAGTAAACCCATGCTGACTATTTCTAATTAGATTAGATTTGTCTAAATGCATTACAATGTTTTCTTTGCTTATTGACTCTAACAATTTACAGACTATGCTCGTTAAACTCACCGGTCTATAATTTGAGGATCTGATTTTTTGCCCTTTTTGAATAAGGGGATCACTCCTGCATCTTTCCAATCCCGTGGAACAATCCCTTTTGCAGGTGATTGAGAACATAATATAGTCAATAGTTTTGCTAGTTGGTCTCTAACAACAATTCAAACAACAATTATGGGTGAATACCATCTTGACCTGGACATTTATCCACTTTCAACCCCTCCAATTTAAAAAAAACGCATTTCCTCTGTGATACAGATTAATCTTAATCCCACTGTATCCATGTCTCTTTGAAAAATATATATATAGGCTCTGGGATCTTGAAGCAGTCTTCTTTTGTGTAAACTGTGCCAAAGTACTGATTGAGTAGATTAACCACCTCCCTATTCTCACTTATTATTTTCCCTGTACTGTCTATGAGAGGGCCTACTTTGTCTTTCGTTCTTTGTTTATTTCTAACATAAGAAAAGAAGCTTTTACTGTCAGACTTGATCCTATGAGCAAGTTTTTTTTCTAAGTCTATTTTTGCTGCTTTATTCACTTTCTGAGCTGTTTTGTTTGTCAAAATATTGTAAATATGTTTCTTTTGATTTACCTTCCTCCATTTATTTGTTCCATGCTTTATTTTTAGCTGTTCTACATTTAACTACAAATCTAGTTATCCATTTTTTACATTTGGGGTTTACCTCCCTACATGGAACACATTCCTCTTTTAGCTTTTCTAGAACTGTTTTGAATCTCTCCCACTCCTGATCAACATCTGTTCCTTCGACAATATCTTTCCAGATTATGTGGCTCGCTGCCTCTTTCAACCTCTTTACATCTGCCTTAGAGTAGTCTTATGTTTACATGTTTATGTTTGCTTCTTTCCCTGCTATAAGATCCTAACAGATGATCTGATGGTCACTTGAGCCAAACAGTTCCCCAAGTTAAATTAGGGGAGGGTTGAGTTAAAATAAGTGAGGAATGAGTTAAATTAGGGAACGGTTGAGAAAGTAGGCGAGGAGTGAGTTAAATTAGGGGTCGGTTGAGCTAAAGTAGAGAGGAGTGAGTTTGATTAGGAGAGGATTGAGTTAAAGTAGGCGATAAGTGAACTAATTTATAGGAGGGATGAGCTAAAAGTAGGCGAGAAAAGAAAAAAGAGGCAAAAACTGTATCAAAGTAGGTGAGGACTGATCATAGTAGGCAAGAGGTATTTAAATCAGATCAGAAGTGAGTTAAAGTAGGCAAAAAGTAATCAAAGTAGACAATTAGTAGACAATGTAGATGCAAAGTTGTCACAATAAGCGAGGAGTGATCAATATAGCTCAATAATAATCAAAGACGGCAAGGTCTAAGTTGAATTAGGCAAGGAGTGAGTTAAAGTAGACAAGAAGTAATCAAAGTAGGTGATTAGTAGGGCAAAGCAGATGTGGAGCAATCAAATTATGTGATGATTAAGAAAAAATAGGCGAGTAGTGGCCAAGCAAGTAAAAAGTAATCAAACGTACGCGAGGAGATGGTAAGCAGGTAAAAAGTAACCAAAGAAGGCGAGAAGAGGACACACATGTAAAAAGTAATCACAGTAGACAAGGAGAGGACACTCATATAAAAAGTAATCAAAGTAGGCGAGAAGAGGGCACGCAGGTAAAAAGTAATCAAGGTAGGCGAAGATAGAACACACATGTAAAAAGTAATCAAATTAGGCGAGGAGAGAGAAAGCAGGTAAAAAGTCATCAAAGTATGTGTGGAGATGGAAAGCAGGTAAAAAGTAAACTAAGTAGGCAAGGTGAGGGAAAGAAGTTAAAAAGTAAACAAAGTAGGCAAAGAGAAGGCATGCAGGTAAGAAGTAAACAAAGTAGGCAAGAAAAGGGAAAGCAGGTAAAAAGTAATCAAAGTAGGCGAGGAGAGGAAAAACAGGTAAAAAGAAAACAAAGTAGGAGAGAAGGCACGCAATTAAGAAGTAAACAAAGTAGGCGAGGAGAGGGCATGCAGGTAAAAAGTAATTAAAGTAGGTGAGGAGAGGGCACACAGGTAAGAAGTAATCTAGGCGAGGAGAGGGCACGTAGGCAAGAAGTAATCAAAGAAGGCAAGGAGAGGGCACACAGGTAAGGCATATGCAAAAAAAAAGACAGCTACAAGTGGCTTGTCATAAGTCTTTACCCTGACTATGAAGGAATAGGAAGAGAAAGTTTAAATTTGGCACACATGTAGCTCATTCAATTCGTACTGGGCTTGAGAAGTATGAATTTCCCTCTTCGATGGGTTTACCCGGTATGGTGCATGCCGCAACACACCTTATTGACTGGATCTGCTACTCTAACGGTTTGTCAGAACAATGGAGAAATCAGAGACAAGAACTGGGATTAAATTCTTGACGTTGCAGGGAAAAACACCTACAGAAATACACAGGGAGATGGAACCAGTGTTTGAGGAATTCTATCCTTCGTATGCTTCTGTAAAAAAACGTGTCGGCAGTTTAAGTGTGGCCGTTCCCATGTTGCTGATCTTCCAAGATCAGGAAGACCATTCTCAGAGTGTAGCGATGAAAATGCTGCAAGAGTGAAGAAAATCATTGACCAGGATAGGAAAATGACAATTGCAGAGATATCTAGGTCAGCAAAACTGAATGAAAGTACAGTTTTTAGAATTTTACACAACAGACTGACCATGAGAAAAGTGTGTGCCTGCTGGGTGCTGCTTCTGCTGACATGTGAACAGAAACAATCGAGGGTTGATTGCTGTGGCCTGTTGCTCAAAATCTGTCGGTCGAAAAACATGTTGCCGATCATGGTGACAGTAAAATGAGACTTGGGTTCACCATTATGACCCAGAATACAAAATTTCCAGCATGCAGTGGAAAACCCCAAGCTCACCAACACATGTCAAGCCAAGAGCACAGAAATCTGCAAAAAAAGTGATGCTGACTGTTTTTTGGGAGATCAAAAGTGTCATATTAAAAGATTACCTTCCTCATCGCAACACGGTTAATGGGCAATATTATGCAGATCTCCTTACCGAACTAAGAAAGACTAGCCAGAAAACGAGGGATAGCGCGCACTCAAGTTCTGTCTTTTCTTCAAGACAATGCGCCCTCCTCTAAAGCAAGGCTTGTGCTGCAAACAGCCAACGATTTTAATATTGAAATTCTTCCACAATATTCTCCGGATGTAGCTCCATGAGACTTTTTTCATTTTCCAAAACTTAAAAAACAACTGAAAGGAAATCATTTTGACAGTGACGAAGATGTCACACTGGCTTGTGACAACTTTAGTTAAAAAAATAGGTCTTTTCAAGGTCATGCAGAGATGGCAGAAATGTATAAATTCAGGTGGTGGCTACATTGAAAAGGAATAAGCACTGTACCAAATTTCAACTTTCTCCTCTTACTCGTTCATGGTCAGGGTAAAGACTTATGACAAGCTTTTTGTATAAGTAAAAAGAACTTCAGTAGAAAATAACAAAAATGCTAAGTAGGAATACAAATAGCAACATCGAACTAAAGAAAACAAAGAAAGATCAAGGCAGGCATGTAATCTCAACAGACAACAAAAACATACCAAGGAATCTTTTTCGCAAATTTGTCGCTTTGCCTCGTCTAACTCACAGTTCAAGCGTTTGATTTCCTGCGCCATGTTCTCCATTTCATTAATAGCCCATCTGAAATAGACCAATGTTCTCCATTTGATTAATTGCCCATCAGAAATAGATCAATGTTTTCTATTTCACTAATTGCCCATCTGAAATGGACCATTGTTCTCCATTTGACTAATTGCCCATCTGAAATGGACTGGGACTAACAGGGGGAAACGGATAATACGACCGAAGAGGGAGAGGCAATGGCAATCAATCATTGAGGCAATGCCTGCAAATTGAGTACGTCAAACCACAGTTGAAAATCAGGATGTGTCAGTGGATCCTGAGAATCCACCACTGGTTCTGCATTCCGCAGGTGGAAGGCATCAAAACGCTGCCGGTCCCGCTGTAGTAGTGTCCATGTCTCGGAGCCGTACAGAAGTATGGGAACGATGCAGGAGGAGTATATAAGAAGCCTGGTCTCCAGGGAGAGCCTCTGCTGAAATCAGACTCTGTGGATCGAGTGCATGAATGAAGACGCCAGGCCCATCCTATGGGTGATGTCGTGACTGCTGCATGCGTTAGAGAATTAACCGAAGGAAGAAATTGTGTTAGTAAATGTTAGGCACAGCAGTCCCATTTCTAGGGTAACTCATTTGACAATGTCGTTTTGATAAAAGGTTCACAAAATTGGCCTCGACTTTACATCCAGCCTAGGACTGTTGTTGTTGTTTAATGCTTCCAATAAGTAAGCTGATGAATGTGTGCCGTGCTCCTCCAAACGTTTGTTCTACACTTGGCTTCATCTGCGTGACGCTCACTACAACAAGCATCGCCTTGATCCACACCTCGACAGCCAGAATGCCATGAAAACAGCCTGTTTCCAGGAAACACTACATGGAAGAGAGATAGCGGTCTTGGTCAGTATATTGCACCTGACCCTGACGCGATGTCATTGTCAGTATGTTGTGACTGACTCAACTAGCGTCTGAGTCGCCCTCCCCCAACCCACCCCCGGGCTACGTGAAGGGTAAGTCTGGATTATGATGATGGTGCTATTGTCATATCGATACTGATGTCCCACAGACATGAGGAGTGAACAAACAAACAGTAGAACATGTTCTCCAGGTCTGTGAACTCACCGAGTAGAGCAGAGTGACAACATGACCCTCCTCAAAACAATTAAGAGATCAACAATATGGTGATGAAATAAGCATGAGACAGATGTCCAAGTCTATCAGAGAAATCGATGCGCTTATTTGAGTGAATGACGAAAAAAAAGATAATGATAGCAAAGATAATAGGACTGTACCAATATAGTTATGTGCATTCAGTTTTATTGTATGGAGTAGAATCCTAGACCCTGACAAAGAAAATGGAGAAGAGTATTGAGGCCTTTGAAATGTGGGTATTCAGAAGACGGAAAAGTTTCTTGGAAAGATCGGAAAACCAGTAGTGAGGTTCTGGAACAAATCCAGGTGGAACAGGCACTTCTAAAGGAAATAAAAAGCAGAAAAACAAAATATTTTGTTCATGTCAAGCATCATGACAGTCTGCTAAAGGATATTTTGGAGGGCAGAGTAGAGGGCAAGAGAGCCAAAGGGCAACAGAGGTACAGATGGACAGACAACATCAGAATGTGGTTGGGATACAGTTTGACTGTGTGTACCACCCTGGCGGGAGACAGAGACAGATGGAGATACATTACCTTCTCTCCCCGATGGGAAGATGGCACTTGATGATGATGATGAGGAACAACATTGATAAGTCTTATCAAAAAGCTGTACTTACTCCAATTTCTTACGACATTCCTCCAACTCCAATTCAATTTTCTTGAGTTTTTCTTTACAGTGTCTCAATTGTGCTTGTATATCTGTTGTGTCCTCCTTCTCTCCTTTTGTCTATTTTGAAAATAAATTTAAATGTATTTATTTATTCTTCATGAACAAAATACAAGTTTGTCTATGTTTAGTGGACATGTCTTATTTGTGACCTCATGCAATGTTCTATCTGAATAGCATGGTCATATAAGCGCGCAACGGTTCACTTGATCGAAGCACTCCTGAGTGCTTCTCTCTCGATGATGGTTCTCTGGTAGCTGGTTACAGTGGCTCTTTTTATATCTAGGTGGGTACTGAAAAAGGGGGACCTGGGTTCTGCTGGCTGTAGTGCAATGCTAGGTGACAAGTAAGCTCACCACTATGGGGATCACAGTGTCGATCCCCATCTCACTGCCCAGGATGCAGTAACAAACCCTGCTTGGAAGTGCACTGTGTGGATATACGGTGGAGGCCTTGGTCAGGGTGTTGCACTTGAACCTTGTCGTTAGTCTTCGGATCTCAGCATCGTTTATCTTCTTCTTCTTCTTCTTCTTTGATCGTTCTCAATCTTCCACTACCAAACCCTGAATGGGCTTAAGTAGCAGAATGTAGTCCAGAGAACGGAATGCGTTGTGTCGTAGTTTACAGCTTGGCTGCGATATTTGCACCTTTCGGTCCAACACATCCGACTTCAGCAAGCATTTTTTGAGTACCGGGTTAGCATTCCCTCTTCGATCCCTTCTCCTTAGCCAGTCTGCTCTGCTGCAGTCTGTTATCCAGGATCACCACGTGGAGGTGTAGAAGGGTCTTGGCAGCTCTGGTTCGCTGGCCCTGACGCTAGCAGTCAGCTATGGGTCGCTGACCACTGCAGCTCATGCGCTGCTCAGCATCTTGATCCCCATCGTTTATCTAACTTTCTGCAAAGCAAAGTCACTTCAAACCACAGACACAGGCATTTTGGTTAATCTCGTCTGTCAAGTGACTCTTCAAATTTATGCGTGGTGCAAAATATCTTCTTCAGGATTTTACCTGAAAATGATGTGAGGTTTTTTTTTATAGTGAGGCTTCGATATTTGCGTGTTTTAGCGAGACACATCTCGTTTCAGTTGGTTTATACGGGTACAGGGTTTGCCTTCCCACTGCAATCCCTTTTCTCTTAGCCAGACTACACTAGTGCAGCCTGTTTCCAGGGCCAATGGAATAATATCTTGGTCAGCACTAGTGCAGTGGCCGTGATACAAACAACCAGCTTTGAGTTGCCAACTGATGTTAGGTCATTCACTGTGCAGCATCTCCAAATTCAGAGTATTGTTCCTTTACTCTTGAACACGACTAAAAAGACAAGCCAAAATGACACTGACTTTTACTGTTACACACCCAGCTGGTGTGATATGATACACTAAAGTGATATGACACATTAAAGTGATATGACACACTAAAGTGATATGATACATTAAAGTGATATGACACATGAAAGTGATATGACACACTAAAGTGATATGACACCAAAGTGATATGACACACCAAAGTGATATGACACACTAAAGTGATATAACACACTAAAGTGATATGACACACCAAAGTGATATGACACACTAATACTAAAGTGACACAGAACACAGGCTGGAAATGTCTGCTGTACGAAGGATAGGTATGGTAGTTACTCTATGATTTGCACGGAACGACAACACACAAGACGAGACAGAACGTGGTAACAAGGGCCTGAAATTGACTGACATTGAGTTGACGGATGGTGGCGTTCAGATCATCTACGCAACATCTGCACTGTTCCAGCTCCTCTTCCTTTATGCACAGGGCAGCCTCGAGTTCTTTGACTAGAAAGAAATACAGAGAAATTTGGTGCTGGTTTGGTTGTGTTCTGTTGGGTTAAATTCTGTTTTGTTGCTCTCTGGTGTGTTGTTATGATGATTTTTGTTGTGTTATGCTGTGTTATATTCTGTTGTTGTGTTTTCTATTGTGTTGTTATGTTGTATTTTGTGTGTTTATTTGTTGTATGGTGTTCTGTTGTGCTCTCTTGTGTTTTTTGAGTTGTGATGTTACTTTTTGTTCTGTTGTGTTATGTTGCGTTGTGATGTTACCTTATGTTCTGTTGTGATGTTACCTTATGTTCTGTTGTGTTATGTTGTGATATTACCTTATGTTTTGTTGTGATTTTACCTTATGTTCTGCTGTGTTATGTTGCGTTGTGATGTTACCTTATGTTCTGTTGTGTTATGTTGCGTTGTGATGTTACTTTTTGTTCTGTTGTGTTATGTTGCGTTGTGATGTTACCTTATGTTCTGTTGTGATGTTACCTTATGTTCTGTTGTGTTATGTTGTGATATTACCTTATGTTTTGTTGTGATTTTACCTTATGTTCTGCTGTGTTATGTTGCGTTGTGATGTTACCTTATGTTCTGTTGTGATGTTACCTTATGTTCTGTTGTGTTATGTTGTGATATTACCTTATGTTTTGTTGTGATTTTACCTTATGTTCTGCTGTGTTATGTTGCGTTGTGATGTTACCTTATGTTCTGTTGTGATGTTACCTTATGTTCTGTTGTGTTATGTTGTGATATTACCTTATGTTTTGTTGTGATTTTACCTTATGTTCTGCTGTGTTATGTTGCGTTGTGATGTTACCTTATGTTCTGTTGTGTTTTGTTGTGATGGCCCCTATTTTCTGTTGTGTTATAATGCATTGTAGTGTTACCTATGTTCTGTTGAGTTGTGTTGCATTGTGATGTTACCTTATATTTGTGACAGTTCTAGTTCCCTGTGGAGCATACACAATTAGGGTAGGGGAGATTAAGCTGGCGACTGTGTTCGCTATGAGTCAAAGAGTTGCCTGAGAATATAGTAAGTACTGGGGCACAGGTCAAACCCAGGTCACCACACCAGGTCTGCGCAGACCAAAGCGAGAGGTTACAATTTAATACAACTGCAAAACCTGGCTAGTTTTGGGGATGGGTATAGATTGACCATTCTGGTATCTAAGTGGAGAGGGGTATATTGCTCACATGTCAGGCTGTCACATTTAAAGTGACAGTGACCTATAAATATTGCAACCAATGGTATTCTAGATTGGGTGAGACCATATGAGAGTGATGGTTAACCAGCCAACTGGGGAGGACCACTTGACAGCCATGTTGGTTTCTAGTGCTAAGATGATGCTCGTGAATCACATGTGATGAAGACTACTCTCTTTGTTCAGTCGTGTGGACAGTCTTTTTTCTCTTGCTGTGTCCGCTGAAATGGGTAACTTGCGCTGTTAATTAGATTAAAGTGAGGAAGAAACTATGTCTTTTGTCAACCTCACTCTCTGGTCCTGAGCTACCCTTGGCCAGTGGCAAGATATTCATCAAGGCAACTGGAGATAGCACAGGATGCAGATTTTTTCTAAGTGTTTACTCCCGAAGTCTTTCCTGTAAACAGGTATTCCACAAGGCAGCATAGGGGGGATGACATACAACATTGTGTGCCATGCCTTTCCCATTACCGCAAGAGGTTTGTAAGAACACCACCCTGCGTGTGAGTCAGTTGGACATCTCTCCCCAGATGTATTCAGCCCATTATAGTTGTGTCTTAATTTCACACACAACAACCTACACTGTTTGCAGCTAAGGCGAAGGGTGCCAATCTCATGAAGTTCAGTCTTGTGAACAAGACTGTGAAATATGATACAGGTTTACGCGCAGTGCTATTCATATAGCCGATGTACTTTCCAGGATAATTGGACAGAAGAAATCCCAAAAAACAAACTAATTAACTAGTTCAAATGGAAAACAACATGTTTCCGTGAATACAAGTGTAAGTCGTCGACTTGTGTGAATTCCAGACAAATCCATGGTCTGGCAGCATCCATAATGAACTAAAACAAAAGAGCAATGTAGACGTGCAGCCGGTTACGGCGACATCTTTGCTGCTTGTGAAAAGAGCTAAGAAAAAAGTCTATAAAAGACAATGCACAGAGAAATTTTGCAGATTTGGAGAGAGAAAGAGAGTTTACGAGGTGCTTATCCTGATAAACTTCTAGAGCTTTGCATATACGCTTAAATGTGTGAATGACAGACACCCTGTAAATAGTAAGAGAACGAGATCTGATCACATGCGAGTGTGAAGATTCTTCTCGGCACGACTTGAGAGTTGATCTAGAAGGCTGCTCGACTGTCCTCCATGAACACTGCATTGGTGTCTGTTGAAAGAATGGTGGCCCTTCCATGATCAAAGGTAGTTGTCTCAGACAAAGTGGCTCGACTAAGGATTCTGTGAATCCTAGGGACTGCGTTCTCAGTGGTTCGTTTAAGGATTCTGTGAATCCTAGGGACTGCGTTCCCAGTGGTTCGTTTAAGGATTCTGTGAATCCTAGGGACTGCGTGCCCAGTGGCCTGAATAAGGATTCTGTGAATCCTATGGACTTCATTCCCAGTGGTTCGGACAATGTGGCTCAATTAAGGATTCTGTGTAATTCTAGGGACTGCGATCCCAAAAGGCACATGATTACGGAAAGAGAGGTGCATCACATGAGCCCTCAGAGAACAAAATTGTTCGATAAAGGTGTAACATGAGCACCAAAGGGGCATGTCTCAAACACTTGAGAACTACTGAAGAAGAGAAGAAGTACTTTAAGCACGCGTGCATTGGCTGAACTGCGAGAGACTCCATTAGATATATATCAACAACTTCAGCAACAACATCAGAAAGAGAACCAACAACAACAAAAACAGCAACAACAAGAACATAGCAACAACAGCAGCAAAAATATTTTTAAAAGCAGCAACTACAGCAGAAATAAGAACAGCAACATCATCATCAACAACAGCAGAAACAACAAGAACATCAGCAACAACAGCAGGTACAAGATCAGCAACAGCAGAAACAATACCAACAGCAACAATACTAACAATAGCAGCAGCAATAGCAATAGTAATAGCAAAAACATCCAAACAATAACAACATCAGTAAAAATTACAACAACAACAACTGCAACAACAACAACAGTGACAACAACAACAACAGTGACAACAACAACAACAGTGACAACAACAACAACAACCAAACGTACTGCATTTGATCTTCTGCTGCAATAGCCGACATATTTCTTTGTTGTCGTTCTCCAGGCTGAGCGCACGTTCTTGATGTCCAGCACTCTCCAGCTTTTCATTCTGAAGCTCCCTGGACAAACCGTTTACTTCGGAACTGAGGCAGTGAATCTCTTCTTCTTTCTCTCTAGAATAGAGTACCGAAAATTAACACTAGAATAAATCAGGTGGCAAAATCATAAACACCATTGAAGTTTATCAAGCTTACATCATGGAAGAACCCATGAAACAAATGTCATGTCTCAAGGAGCTTGTGAAATAAATCTCATGTCTCATGAAATTCTTAAAATAAATGTCATGTCTCATTAAATTCTTAAAATAAATGTCATGTCTCAAGGAGCTTGTGAAATAAATCTCATGTCTCATGAAATTCTTAAAATAAATGTCATGTCTCATGAAATTCTTAAAATAAATGTCATGTCTCATTAAATTCTTAAAATAAATGTCATGTCTCATGAAATTCTTAAAATAAATGTCATGTCTCATGAAATTATTAAAATAAATATGCCACAAAACTTTTGATATAAATGTCATGCTCAAGGAGCTCATGAAATAAATGTAATCTCAGGAAACCCTTGAAATACATGTCATATCAGGAAGCTCTTGAAAGAAATGTCATGTCTCAGGAAACTGTTACATGTAAATGACATCTACAGATCAATGTACGTTAGTGTGATCAGTCAGCTGTCAATATAATTATCTGATATTAATTTTCTGTCATAAGTTCATGTTGTTTAATTATAATACAGCGTGTGTTTCTGGGTAGTGGAGAGGTACCATGCTTGCCTTTCACTGCAAATGAATGGACTTCGAGACTCGTTATCAACAGGAGCCTGTTTTTTAACTGCGGAATGGTAGCGGAAAAGGAAATATGGGTTAAGGAACTGGTCACTCCCCCACATAAAATGCTTGGGATAAGGATGAATTGAACACTTCATCCTCGACAGCAGTTGTAACACAGTAGTGTCTGATATGGAACTACCTTGATATGCAACATAATACTGTATTTGCATTGCTGGATGGGAGCACCGCTAAAGGTCACAAGCCAAGACAACATGAAGACATCAATGTGAGCAATGACATACTTGACAGATAAGTCAATGTCCACAACTAGAAGCTAAGTTTAAGAAAGACAACTTTTCAATTACTTTCGGTAAAAATAATATTAATGAATGCACTTGTTCTTATGTACAAATTTATTAGTATTTGTGTTTTTATTAATAATATAGATCATTACTTGTTTGGCTACATTAATTGGCACACCGTGATGCACGCATTCTTGTCCACTCTCTGACTAATGGTTGCCACTTTATATATTGTTTTGGTTTTTTGGATACAAGCTTAGAAATAAGGGCTATGATAATTTGTAATGACGGGTAAGATCAAATGCAAGGGACGATGATGAAGGCAAAGAAAAACAACCTTAGATGAAATGGCAAACAATGATAAAACCAACGAACATCTGATATGTGAAACGCTGAAAGGGCAAATGGTTGTGGACATGACACACTTGATGATGAATATGTTAAAAGAGAGAACATTATACTAGGTAGAAAACCTACTGCAAACATCGCCTGAGTCTGCGGTTCTCGTTTTGACATGCACATAGGTCGCTGCAGCTTTGGGCCAACTTTCTCTCAAAATCCTCCAATTCTTTGAGACTTTGACACTTGTCTCTATTGCTCTGAAAGTCCATCTGCTGCATCTAATGTCATAGAAAAATCATACAGTTATAAATACATTGCTTTTTTTTTCTTATTCTTCACGCGCTTCTTGTTTTAGCCAATGAGAAACTGAGTTATTTACTGTTTTGTTCTTGTATCACATACGACTGCGGAACATCTTCTACAAAATCACCATTTTGATAGCCATTCCTAGACAAGCTCTATGAAGATGCCATTTACTTTAAACTGACCACTGCTTTCTTTACTTTTATTCAGGTCCATCGTGAAAGCAAGTGAAGACAATCGAGCTGATGGAGACACGAATAGCCTCGGACTGACCACTGCTTTCTTTCTTATATATTAAAGTTGACATCTGAAAATGTATAAAGACCAACAGGCACACTCACTAGTTATTTTTCTCATTTTGATAAACCCAGCACATTTAATCACAGAACAAGTCCTTTTGGCTACATTCCGAAAGTGTTTATCGTCTTGATCATGTGGGGTGGTGTCCTGAGATTAATCCTGATAAGAGCTGAGTTTTTTTGTATTGTAGTACCTGGAGATATGTGGTTAAATATTCATTGTGATTGTATACCTAAAGAAAATTGAGGTTAAAAATAAACTGGGAGAAAGAAATGAGAGAGAGTAACAGTCCAGACCCAATCCACCAGCTACAAAGACACCAGCAAACTGCAATCTTCCGCATGAGAAGGGGCCACAGCAGACTACTGGGCCACCTATATCAGCTCAAAATCTCACAAACAAATGAATGTCCATGTGGAACAGGAGTCCAGACAACTGAACACGTATTTTAAGAATGCCTGGTCCACGTAGAACTAAGATGCCATACCTGGCGAGATGGAGCAGAACTGAGACAAAAACTATGGGGTCACAGCTCAGACCTGAAAAAGACTGTGGACTTCATCCTGGCGATAGCACTAAAGATTTAGCATGATCAGAAAACCTGGACACAGAAGATCTCTTTCCTTGGTCAAGGAGCTTTCGTCACCTGGAGGTCTGTTGTTCGAATCTGTACTGCCTATTACTTCACTGCCTTTCCTGCTGCTCGTAATGTACTTTTAATGTCTAATTAAACAAATATTAAAGTTGCTTTTTTACTCTTAAAATTAACCCGATCAAGAAAGAGGCAATCATGGTTGAGAGCGAGCCATTGGAAGAGGTAGAAACCTTTACTTATTAGGGCAGCATAATTGGTATGCCAGGGGGCAAAGATGCAGATGTAAAGATCAGAATTGAAGAGGCAAGAGAGGCATTCCAGACACTATACAACATATGGAGATCCAGAGAAATAAAAATTCATACCAAAATTAGAATATTTAACGCCATTGTCAAGTCAGTGCTGTTGTATAAAGAATGACTAAGGTCATACAACAAAGACTCCAGTCATTCATTAACAAGGAATTAACAAAGGATTGTAACAAAGCAATGTGAAAAATGAAGACCTGTTAAAGAGTATCACATCTAGACTGCAGATCTTCATCTACAAATCTCTTCTATGTAAACTTGTATTTCACATTAGATTACCTGAGGTAATGGCATACACAGATCTGTGGTAAAGAACATGGTAATAAAAAATACAGCAAGAAATGGAGAAATTTTTATTTTTTTTGCGTTCGCCTTATTTCTCTATTCCCCAAGGCGGATGTGCGTTGCACTGTGTTTTTTTTTGCGCCTGTCGGCCCAGTGCATCCGACTTCAGCATGCATTTTCTGTAAGGGTCTGCTTCCTCCTGCATTTTCTAAGGGTTTGCTTCCCCGGGGTAACGGCCGGTGTTGTGATGGGGATCGAACCCAGCACCTTCGAATTGTGAGCCATGTCACTTAACCACTAGGCCACACCATCCCCTGAAATGGAGAAATAAAGTGGAAATGAATAGGATACAGCGTCAAAAATAAGACAAACAGTATAACTATAAATGTGCTGAGCTTGAATCCACACAGAAATAGTCAAGAAACACCTAGCGAAGAACAATGGAAGAGAAATCCAGTTCAGTCGGTGTCTTGTGGGTGGAACTCAAGAAGACAGCTCATAATAGGAATAGATGAAGAATATTTGCTGTGGCCCCATGTTCAATGGAGGACCAGACGGATCAATGATGATATTTGAGAGCTTCAAGACCTGTCCTCTTGTAAGCT
This sequence comes from Ariolimax columbianus, assembly GCA_036924085.1. NCBI lineage: Eukaryota > Metazoa > Mollusca > Gastropoda > Stylommatophora > Arionidae > Ariolimax > Ariolimax columbianus. The sequence continues at coordinate 22,876,477 of JAVGWX010000010.1, read as the reverse complement.
AAATCGACCTATGTCCCATTCATTCACCAGTTAAAGATATAGTCTTCAATGAACCTTCTCGTGAAGGCAAGATATGCGGCCATCTGCCTCCTTCAGCTGACAGCAGGCCTGGTTGAGTTTAGCTCTGAGATCCATGACAGCCCTCTCCAACTGACAGTAGTCCTCCGACTTGCATTTTAGGTCCTCATATAGCCGTCTCAGGTCTTCCTTCATCTGTTTGATCTGTTGGGAGATTAGGAGAGGTTGTAGTGATGGTAAATATGTTCCGAGATATGTTTGGGGAATGTTTATGGTGTGTAGAGAAAGTTGGTAGTGTGGGGGTAATGTTTGGGGAATGTTGGTGGTGTTTAACTTAACTTAACATCTTTATACTGGTTTAGAAGACCCTGCAGTCTGTATACAACCAGTTTCATTTACATCACCTTGCTCTAAAAGCTATGCGCATCCAATTTATTCTTAAATGCATTAACTGTCCCTGCCTCCACTACCTCCTGTGGCAATGCATTCAGAGCATTCATCACTCTCTGACTAAAAAAATATTTCCTAATATCTAATCTGGACCTCTCTTTAGTTGATTTGTAGCTAAGCCCTCTTTTTCTTATGGGTGGCTGTATTTGAAAAAACTTGTTATAGTCTAATTTATCCATTCCTCTGATCATCTTATAAACCTGTATTAAGTTTAGTGGATGCTTGTGATTTGTCACAAATGTTGGTAGTGTTTTGGGAATGTATGTGTATGTGAGGAATGTTGGTAATGTCTGGGAAATGTTAGTGTTATTAGTGGAATGTTGGTGGTGTTTAGCAATGTTATTGTTTTGTGGATGCATGTACTGTATCTGGACTTTTGGTCTTGCTTCGGAGATGCATGTACTGTATGGAGAATATTGGTTATGTTTGGAGAATGTTGATGGTTTTTGAGGGAGAGGTTTAGGTACTTTGATGGGATGCTGGTTTTGTTTGTGGAATGTTGGTGGTGTTTGTTGGATGTAGGTACTGTTTGGGGAGTGTTGGTAGCGTTTGTTGGTACTGTTTGGGGGGATACAGGTGGTATTTCAGGAATATTAGTGTTAGTGATGTTTATGGAATGTTTTTTAAAATTTTAATTTATTTATTTATTGGTAGAAGAGAGGTGAAGTTGATGACGTTTATCAAATAATGGGGATGTGTATGATATGTTGCTGTTGTCTGATCGAGGTGTTTGAGGAATGCTGGTGTTATTTGTAATGTTTGTGAAATGTGTGCGATATTTAGGGAATTGTAGTGATATTTGTGATGGGGAAATGCGAAAAATTTCTACAAAAATGTGTGGGAATACTTTAGAATGAAACAGGTTGGAGTAGTAACGCAGCAGATACTACAATTAGGATTGAGGTTCGATACTTCATTTACTTGTCTTTTGAGAGGTGTGAGTTGCCAGTTCTATTTCTTCCTGTTTAGCCTGCAATAACTCTAACAGAATCACATATCCAACTGAGTGAAGTCAATCAGGGCATTACCCTTTGGCAAACCGATCCAGCATTTTAATGACGACAAAACGATTCAACGTTTGAATTAGAAACTCAACTTCAAAATAAATCAAAACTCACAGAACATTCTTTCTGCTGAAGTTCACAAGCAAAGTCGCTCCTGGCCTCGCCGAGAGCCGCCTCTTGAGATTTGACGTCATTTCTACACATCATTAGGGAGGATTCCCTCTGTTGGAGCTGTTCGTGGCAAGCTGCCACTTTATCTTGCAAACAGTCCACAGTTTTCTGATTGGTTTTATCCTTCTCTTTGAGCTCCTTTATTATAAAATAAAAAATATTTGTAAACAAAACAGTAACACGACAACCAATGTATACGGTATCACCTGTGTTAGTTATGATGTTCCCACTCTTTGGTTTTTTCCCCAAGATTTTGGATTTTATTTATTTGATTAAACCGTGAGATTTTGTTCTTCTTTGGAATCTTAGCTTTTTTCTTTCCCACCTTGGGATCTTAGCTTTTTTCTTTCCCACCTTGGGATCTTAGCTTTTTTCTTTCCCACCTTGGGATCTTAGCTTTTTTCTTTCACACCTTGGAATCTTAGCTTTTTTCTTTCACACCTTGGAATCTTAGCTTTTTTCTTTCACACCTTGGGATCTTAGCTTTTTTCTTTCACACCTTGGAATCTTAGCTTTTTTCTTTCACACCTTGGGATCTTAGCTTTTTTCTTTCACACCTTGGAATCTTAGCTTTTTTCTTTCACACCTTGGAATCTTAGCTTTTTTCTTTCACACCTTGGAATCTTAGCTTTTTTCTTTCACACCTTGGAATCTTAGCTTTTTTCTTTCACACCTTGGAATCTTAGCTTTTTTCTTTCACACCTTGGGATCTTAGCTTTTTTCTTTCACACCTTGGAATCTTAGCTTTTTTCTTTCACACCTTGGGATCTTAGCTTTTTTCTTTCACACCTTGGAATCTTAGCTTTTTTCTTTCACACCTTGGAATCTTAGCTTTTTTCTTTCACACCTTGGAATCTTAGCTTTTTTCTTTCACACCTTGGAATCTTAGCTTTTTTCTTTCACACCTTGGGATCTTAGCTTTTTTCTTTCACACCTTGGAATCTTAGCTTTTTTCTTTCACCCCTTGGAATCTTAGCTTTTTTCTTTCACACCTTAAGATATTAGCTTTTTTCTTTCCCACCTTGGGATCTGAGCTTTTTTTTTCACATCTGGAAACAGCCCGTTTACAGGGAGGGCTACTAGGAAGCCGAGGTGAGGGTCTTGGCTAGTATGTTTTGCCTGACTGACTAACATGTCTGATCAGTATATTTTGCCTGACCAGACGTTAGACTTCCTCCCTAAATGAGGATGTAAAAGCCTGGATACAAGTGTCAGAGTCTTGTCTTATCTTATCCACTTGTACCGTTGGGCGACATGGAGAGTGGTAATTTTCTGTCCAGGGCATGACGCGTCACTGAAGTAGTAGTCATCCCATGAAGGTTTAGAATTCCACAACATTTTCTATCCATCTGGTTTTCTGTCTGCCACGGTTGCAATAATCTGATCAGCGTGTGTTTTAGGTGCAACATTTGATTGTCTCCCCTTCAATACATTCAGTACAGTCTTGCTTCAACTATATTTTGAACCTCTTCGTTGCACAGTTTGTCTCTCCTATTTATGTTGATGATTTTCCGGAGGCATTTCATCTCATTAATCTCTCTCTAGATTTTGTTAAAGAATAGACTGAATATTTGGTTGATCAGTAATCTTCTTGTGGACATGTTTATTTTAGGGTGTTTCAATAACAGTGCCAATAGCGGTTTTTGTCATTTTGAAAATAATATGGAACTCTAAAACTATCAAAATGCATAACAAGCTAATGATCTTCAATGTAAATATGAAATCGGTCCTGTTGTATGAAGCGGAAACACAGCAGTTTACAAAATTCAATATTTTGTGATTTCAGGTTATATCAATAGATCTGAAAGAAATATTCTGGGCCTGCAGTTGTTCAACAAGGTTACAAATGAAACATGGCTGCTAGCGTCAGGGCCAGCAAACCAGAGCTGTCAAGACCCTTCTACACCTCCATGCAGTGATCCTGGATAACAGGCCACAGCAGGGCAGACTGGCTAAGGAGAAGGGATCGAAGAGGGAATGCTAACCCGGTACTCAAAAAATGCTCGCTGAAGTCAGATGTGTTGGACAGAAAGGTGCAAATGTCGCAGAACATTCCGTTCTCTGGACTACATTCTGCTACTTAAACCCTTTCAGGGTTTGGTAGTGGGAGATTGAGAACGAACGAAGCCAAGCCAAACCTATGGAAGAGAGCAGGACAAACACAGGTGGAACAGGAAACCTTAAGAAGATGGTGGTGTTAGACACGTGGTACATTACGAAAGCCCCAAGCTAGTATCACCATGTAATGTATGTTGTGAGACCCCAGGAAAAAAAAAGCAAAGGAAGGCTAAATGCAGGCGAAGAAAAGAATTAGAGGTCTTTACAAAAAAACAAGAAAAATGGGACAAAGCTGGAAGGAATGAATTGAATAGAACATGTCTGCTTGGAGGTGATTGTTTGATGTCCTCGCACAATATGGTGAACTGAACGAATAATAATAAAAAGATGATAAGACGAAAGAAGAAGAGGAAAAAGAAGAAAATCATGATACTTGAAGATGTAAAAACATGAAAAATGTCACCTACAAAGCACATCTCTTCAAATTTGCTCTCGTAACAAGCAAGAACGTCATCTCGTTGGTTGATCTGTCGCTTGAGGTCATCTTGTTCCCGACAGGAGAGTCCCAGTCTGCTTCTCAGACGGTCAATGTCCTCTTGAAGCTATTAGAAAGTGTAAAAAGTGTAAATAAATGAAAGCTGCTGTGGTAGAGAAGATAACAGCGTATGAAGAAGAAGAAGAAGTAAAGAAGGTAAAAAAAGGTGATAATAAGATTTAAAAAATGTGGCTTAGTTACAGAAATGGGACAGAAGCAAGACGACACATACTGTTGCAGATCATAAGGTATTTGTCAGAGTTTAACTTTTAACTTTAAGCGGGGGCTCGACTTCATTGCCTCGGGTTTTTCCCCCCTTTTTTAGCTCGGTCTCTCTCGGCAGATGGGTACCCCATCTGCCGAGAGCATCGCACAAAGCACGAACTCTGTAGCTCCAGCGATGAACCCAGGGATCTCCGGAAAAAAATGACATGGACCGACCGCCGCAGTTCAAAATCGAACCCCGACCGTCTGAACACAAGGCAAACGGCTTGACCACTTCACCACAGAGACCCCATCAGAGTTAAGGTGGTTCTATTACAGACAATCCGGTCTGATGTTGACCACATCACCCCTAGTGTGCTGTTGGTCAAGAAAAATATGGTTCTAACACCAGGTTTCCAATATGCCAGATTGGCGTGAAATCGGGTCTTTCTTTTTTTCCATTTGATAACAGACATTGTTGTTGGTTATGAAGTTATTAACATTTCATTGTACATTGCCTTTTCTTTTTATGAGGTGAGGTGGCCTCTAGCCTTCTTGCTATTTTTCCTTCCATAACAGTAACCAAGGTACCGATTTACAACTGGAGTGATAGGGTTGGTTAAACCTGGTACCTTTACCGTAAGGAGCGAATACTCTACCCGTCATGGTAGGTTTCAATATGTTTTGTATCTGCTCCTGTACAGTATCGGTGCCTTACTTATTTGTCGCCAAGAAAATTTGGCTCTGTCAACAATAACTCAGGTAAGACTTCATTGCTGATATTTATTATCAGGGTTAACGACTCTCTTCAGGGTTGTTAATCATTTTCAAGGACTACATGTACTTCATGATTCATAACTTCATAATCAATAACTTTGTATTTCATAATTTCATGATTCATAACTTCATGATTCATAACCAATAACTTTGTATTTCATAATTTCATGATTCATAACTTCATAATTCATAACTTCGTAGATCATGACTTCGCAATTCATAACTTAATTATTTATAACTTCATGATTCATAGCTTCATTATGGTCTTCGCAGTTGCACGTATTGAGTTCATTACTAATGACAAATGTTCTCTAGTAGCAGGCTCTAGTCTAATTTACCTACTCTTTTCCAGTCACTTCTTAAATGCTTGATCGAATCATGACGTTTCTACTTACAACATTTTGTATTATCATCAATCCTTTGTCTTTATCTGTTGTTTCAGAGATGCGACCTCATAGCGACATGACGCCACCACATACCCCAGTCGATTCATATGGTTAGTTTCATTGCAAGGACAGCAACCAGTAAACCTTTCATGTTACAAATGTAGGATTCCTCAATAGAAGAGAAATAAGTCAGAAAACTAAGATGGCTGTATACCACTCCATCTGTTTACCAGTTTTGACTTCATGTGCGTGAGTTATGGCAACAACCCAGAAAAGCGGTTTCCAAGCGTCAAAAATTAGATATCTAAGGAACTAGGACTAAGACTAAGATTAGAACTAAGACTAGGACTAGGACTAAGACTAGAACTAAGTCTAGGACTAAGACTAGAACTAAGACTAAAACTAAGACTAGAACTAAGACTAGGACTAAGACTAGAACTAAGACTAAAACTAAGACTAGAACTAAGACTAGAACTAAGACTAGGACTAAGACTAAAACTAAGACTAGAACTAAGACTAGGACTAAGACTAAAACTAGGACTAAGACTAGAACTAAGACTAAAACTAAGACTAGAACTAAGACTAGAACTAAGACTAGAACTAAGACTAGAACTAAGACTAAAACTAAGACTAGGACTAAGACTAGAACTAAGACTAAAACTAGAACTAAGACTAGGACTAAGACTAAAACTAGAACTAAGACTAGGACTAAGACTAAGACTAATACTAAGATCAAGACTAAGACTAAGACAGTTCTGTCTCTAATTTGTCTTGCGAGGTCAGTATTGTTTGCTCTCTTCCTGTTTGAGTGTGCAGCGTTGTAGGATGTGTTCCACGGTCATGGTATGCTCCCCACATAGACACCTGTCATCTGTCCCGATCCTCCTTTTGTTGTAAAGATGACCCTTGAGTCTAAGACATGAGATGTCCTGTTCTCAGTTTGAAAATGATAACTTACTCTTCTCTAGTTAAATCAGTAGAAAAAAGGATCGCCTAATTTCAGATATAGAAAATATATTAATTATGTGAAAAAGTTGATCAGTATGTTTAAATTACATTGAAAATAGTTTCTGTTGATTTCTATGCTGACTTATTTTCACATTATAAAGTCTGCGTGATTCTTGTAGTTATGTATGCATTATGTGCATAAATTATGTATCTAATTGACGGATGTAATGCAGGATGTCAACTGTGTGTTGCTAGGGCCCGAGAGGGGAAGAGCGTGTTGTAAAAGGTGGTTAAAGAAGGTTGCACATGGACCGAGCAGTCTCACTATGAAAAACAATTGCCAATGAAAAGGGAGTCAAGACAGGGTCAGGTGGAACATGCTAACCAAGACCCTATGTCTCCTCCTTGCCACATACATTCCTGGCAACAGGCTGTGTTTCAGCAGTCTGACCAATGAGGTGGGGATCGAGACTGTGATCCCTACAGTTGTAAACCTATGAAGTCTCACATTGCACTGCAGCCAGGTGGACCCATGCCTACCAACTCCACTATAGAATATAGACAAAGTCACTGTAACCTGCTACCAAAGAATAATCGTCAAAAGGGAAGAACTGAAATGGAGAAGCTGGCGTGATGATTGCTATTGAACTTCGTTTGCAATAACTCAGGACACAACCTACTATAAAGCAACCAGCTGTAGTGATGGCCGTATGTTTTACTTGGAGCTTAAAGGCGAATCAATTTTAAACACTCAGGTACATTGTGATTGATATACTAACCCCGCCAATCTGTTTGGAGTATTCTTGCAGCTGTTGGCACAGACATTGAATCTTCTTTTCATACTGGATCTGAGCGACGGATTTATCCTTTCCTGTGGACATACTTCCTTCTTGGGATCACATGACCTGGAGAGTAGGAGGGGAAATGGGGATTACTTGACCTGAGGAGTAGAAGATGGGGATTAGGGATTAGGTTATTTTTGGGAGTAGAAGAGAAGATGGGGAATTGGGAGAGTAGATGTCCATATGAAAAGAAATTAGGAGATCTATGAACTTAGGAGACTGGGCATTATGAATTAGATACATTGAAAGTAGAAGATGAGGATTGGGGATTAAAGATGATATATTCTCCTCCTAGGAGAGCAGATGGGAAATTAGGGATTAGATAGCTATTAGAGTTGGTCAGGGCCAGCGAACCAGAGCTGCCAAGACCCTTCTACACCTCCATACGGTGATCCTGGATAACAGGCTACAGCAGGGCAGACTGGCTAAAAAGAAGGGAATGCTAACCCGGTACTCAAAAAATGCTTGCTGAAGTTGGATGAGTCAGATGTATTGGACCAAAAGGTGCAAATATCGCAGTCAAGCTGTAAACTACGACGCAACGCATCCTGTTCTCTGGACCACATTCTGCTACTTAAGCCCTTACATGGTTTGGTAGCAGAAGATTGAGAATGAACGAAGCCAAGGCAAGCCAAGATGGCTTTAAGAGTTGGAGGGCAGATGGGAGATTTGGAGATATGTGACCTGGGGAGGACATTTGATGTGGAGATTAGGAGTTAGGTACCGGGGAGAACGTTAGATGTGGAGATTGAAGGTTAGGTACCTGGGAGGATATTAGATGGGGAGATTAGAAGTTCGGTACCTGGAAGGATGTTAGATGGGGAGATTAGAAGTTAGGTACCTGGGAGAATGTTAGATGGGGAGATTAGAAGTTAGATACCTGGGAGGATGTTAGATGGGGAGATTAGAAGTTAGGTACCTGGGAGGATGTTAGATGTGGAGGTTAAAAGTTAGTCCTGGAAGGATTGTAACAGTTCCAGCCGAAGCATAGCGTTAGGGGCAGGGTTGATGAGGCCGGCGACTATGGGAACAAAGGTACCTGAATGTGTGCCAAGGTCACTCACCGCCTCATACTAAAGTGTTAGTTCAGGTAGGGGTAGGAGCTTACCACTCTGGCATTCCGAGATTTGGGTAGTGGGGGTTAGTGACAGACAGAGGCCATCAGGTCTTGCTGCGACATTTTGAGCGACATAAATTCAGAGTGATTCGTTCCAAGTAGAGGTAGATCCAAACCAGAGTGATGGCTGGGTCAGACATCCTATAGAGGGCCATTGGACAGCTCTGATACTGCTTGAGACTATATAATACTAGGCAAAGCTTAACTCGAGCAGGCTAGCCATGAAAAGAGAGAGGAAGACTGAGAGTAGCTAGGGAACTGTTTTAGCTCACCGACTTTCTAGAAGAGCGATTGATAGGCTGTTTTACGAATGTGTTAGAGACATGGAATGAGTAGCAGGGTGGCTGAACCAGCATACGCCTTTGAGTCTTGGCCAGTCGCTCTATAAGGTATGTGTTGAGCACCCTGTAAGTAGAAGAGATCTGAATGTGTGTTGTACAAGCAGGAAACCTCATGGACGATGTATGTTCTGAAATGTTACACGAGTGTACAGATCGCCTGAATACGTAATCTGATTATATGTTGGCATACAGATTTGTCTGAGTACGTAATCCGATCGTGAGGACGAGTTTGTGATTGTGTGTTGAGTGTGAAGATAGGGTAGTGCAGAGGCAAGAATACTGGGTTACCATAGTTACAGAAATAACATCAACAGCAATTGCTTGAATTTTCTATTATAGTTAAATATATATATATTGCGATTATTGATTTAAAATGTATTTTCAATAGTTGTTTGTAAATGTATTGGTTATATGAATGTGTTATTATTAAATATAAAGATGTTTGCTGGAGAGTGTTGATATATTATTTGCTGTGTATGGTCGTGAATGATGTAGATGTATGTGGTAACATTCTAGATAGCTAAACCACTGCCTTATGCTGCCACAACGATATTAGATGTGGAGGTTAGATGTTAGGTACTTGGGGGGGGGGGGGATATTAGATGTGGAGATTAGAGGTTAGGTATCTGGGAGGATGTTAGATGGGGAGATTAGGAGTTAGGTAGCTGGGGTGGGTGTTAGATGGGGAGATTAGGGGTTAGGTAGCTGGGGTGGGTGTTAGATGGGGAGATTAGAGGTTAGGTACCTGGGAGGATATTAGATGTGGAGATTAGAGGTTAGGTACCTGGGAGGATGTTAGATGTGGAGATTAGAAGTTAGGTAGCTGAGGTGGGTGTTAGATGTGGAGATAAGAGGTTAGGTACCTGGAAAGATGTTAGATGTGAAAATTAGAAGTTAGGTAGCTGGGGTTGGTGTTAGATGTGGAGATTAGAGGTTAGGTACCTGGGAAGATGTTAGATGTGGAGATTAGGAGTTAGATAGCTGAGAAGATGTTAGATGTGGAGATTAGAGGTTAGGTACCTGAGTAGATGTTAGATGTGGAGATTAGAGGTTAGGTACTTGGGAAGATGTTAGATATAGAGATTAGAGGTTAGGTACCTGGGAAGATGTTAGATGTGGATATTAGGAGGTAGGTAGCTGGGGTGGGTGTTAGATGTGGAGATTAGAAGTTAGGTACCTGGAAAGATGTTAGATGTGGAGATTAGGAGTTAGGTAGCTGGGGCGGGTGTTAAATGGGGAAATTAGAAGGTAGGTACCTCAGAGGACATTAGATGAGAAGATTAGGGACTAGGTAGCTGGGGAGTAGAAGCTAGGGGTTTGTGATCAGATTAATGGGGGGAGTAGGTGGGAATTATGGATTATATTAACTGTAGTGTGATAAGGATGATAAATGATTATGTATGAGATACATTGGGGAATATGAGGTTAGATGGGAAATCTGAAGATATGTATCCTGGGGGTAGAAGAATGGATTAGTGATTTGGAGATATATGACATGGAGAGCAGGAAAGTAGAGAGGGGATTATGGCATGAAAAATGGGAGAGCTGATGAAGGATTAGGAGATGTATGACCTGCGGAGCAGGAGAGTTCATGAAGCATTATTGAGACATATTACCTTGGGAATAAAGCAACAGATGGGGAATTAGGAGATGAATAGCAAATGTAAATGAACTCCAATGTGAACACGAGCGTATAATAACAACATCAAGAGAGGAGACGATACTATATCTGGTTACAGAGTTCGAGAAAAGGCATGAGATATTTGGATATATTAAGTACATGTAATAGTAATCTGACGGCTCCGATATGGACTTAACAACAGCCAACAAAACACACTTGACCTAAGAGAGGAAACCAGGTCCCGGAACACTTACTACAACAGTCAACAAAACACACTTGACCCAAGAGATGAAACTTCAGGTCCCAGGACACTTACTACAACAGCCAACAAAACACACTTGACCAAAGAGAGAAAACCAGGTCCCAGGACACTTACTACAACAGCTAACACATGTGTTATGTTGGATGTTGTAGCTACATTATTTATACAAACATGCTCACGTGCATGTTTGTCTTCATACATCAAACAATGAACTAATGCTAGACATAGAATACAGATACTACCCAGACAGATATTTAGTAGAGAAAGGTCATCTATGTGGAGGAGGTTGAGAGATAGAGAACTGGCCAACACACACAAGCGACAAAACTAACTGTAAGGCACACATTGCCATTTAAGGCTGCTGTAGCGTAGTTTTTGGTGGTGCTGGATTTTTTTCTGATTGCAAACAGGTCCTGTAGTGGACCCTGTCTCAGAAAGTTGATACTTGAGCAATCTGGGAAGTAAAGGCGACTGACGTGATACAGATCACATCACCCATTATATGCCGTGGGTCACCAAATAATATGTGTCATGGATCACCAAATATAATGTGCCATGGATGACCAAATATAATGTGCCATGGGTTACCAAATAATATGAGCCTAACACCATATTTCCCACACACCAGACAACGTGAAACGGGATCTTTAGTTTACTTTTATGGGTAATAAATGAACAATGAGAAGTCTTCATGCTAATAATTTGAAATGTGTCTGAAGATTTAAATCTACATGTTTCCCATGTCCAATTTGTTCAGTCAAGATTCCTTGTTTGTTATTATAATGTGTTGTCTTCTTGTTTGAAATGCTGCCTGCTGTGTTATCTGCTTGTTTGAAGTGTTGCTGCAATTTTGTCTGCTTGTTTGAAATGTTGCTGCTGTGTTGACTGCTTGTTTGAAGTGATGTCTGCTTGTTTGAACTATTGTTGCTGCTTGTTTGAAGTGATGTCTGCTTGTTGAAGTATTGCTGCTGCACTGTCTGCTTGTTTGAAGTGTTGCTGTTGTGTTGACTGCTTGTTTGAAGTGTTGCTGTTGTGTTGACTGCTTGTTTGAAGTGTTGATGCTGTGTTGACTGCTTGTTTGAAGTGTTGATGCTGTGTTGACTGCTTGTTTGAAGTGTTGATGCTGTGTTGACTGCTTGTTTGAAGTGTTGATGTTGTGTTGACTGCTTGTTTGAAGTGTTGATGCTGTGTTGACTGCTTGTTTGAAGTGTTGATGCTGCACTGTCTGCTTGTTTGAAGTGTTGCTGTTGTGTTGACTGCTTGTTTGAAGTGTTGCTGTTGTGTTGACTGCTTGTTTGAAGTGTTGATGTTGTGTTGACTGCTTGTTTGAAGTGTTGCTGTTGTGTTGACTGCTTGTTTGAAGTGTTGATGCTGTGTTGACTGCTTGTTTGAAGTGTTGATGCTGTGTTGACTGCTTGTTTGAAGTGTTGATGCTGTGTTGACTGCTTGTTTGAAGTGTTGATGCTGTGTTGACTGCTTGTTTGAAGTGTTGCTGCTGCACTGTCTGCTTGTTTGAAGTGTTGATGTTGTGTTGACTGCTTGTTTGAAGTGTTGATGTTGTGTTGACTGCTTGTTTGAAGTGTTGATGTTGTGTTGACTGCTTGTTTGAAGTGTTGCTGTTGTGTTGACTGCTTGTTTGAAGTGTTGCTGTTGTGTTGACTGCTTGTTTGAAGTGTTGATGCTGTGTTGTCTTTTTGTTTAAATTGTCTTCTTCTTTTGTGTTAGTTTTAAATCTCTCACTACCAAGCCCTGAACAGGGCTTTGCAAGTAGCAGGATATAGTCCGGTGAACGGAACTCGTTGTGTCACTATTTTTGGTATTGCTTGAAAGCATTTGGATTGTGGTGCTACCACAGAATGGAAAGAGTGTGTTGAACATAACAAAATCTAAAGGCATTGTCCTCATTGAAGTAGGCGCACAAAAAATAAATACTGAAAAAGATACAAGCACATCGATTGAGTTGACTGTGCCACAATATGAGACATGACAGTCTAATGACTTATACAGAAGATACTAGAAGACAAGATCCATGGGTAAAGAGGAAGTCAACCAAGGCTCACCTTTAACTTGACTCAACTTCATTATACTGGTTTAGAAGGCTCTACAGAGTATGTATACAATCAGTTTATTGACTTTACTGATACTAAAAAAGACTGTGATCATCCAATCTATTTTTGAATGCATTAGCAAACCCTGCCTCCACTACATCCTGTGGCAATGCATCCCAATCATTCACTACTCTCTGACTAAAAAAAATATTTTTTTCTAATCTAGACCTTAACTTAACGTCTTTATACTGGTTTAGAAGACCCTGCAGAGTCTGTATACAACCAGTTACATTTACATCACCTTGCTCTAAAAGCTATGCGCATCCAGTTTATTCTTAAATGCATTAACTGTCTCTGCCTCCACTACCTCCCCTGGCAATGCATTCCAAGCTGACACCACTCTCTGACTAAAAATATATTTCCTAATATCTAATCTGGACCTCTCTTTAGTCAGCTTGTAGCTATGCCCTCGTGTTATTGTGGGTGGCTGTATTTTAAAAAACTTGTTATAGTCTAATTTATCCATTCCACTGATCATCTTATAAACCTGTATTAAGTCACCACGAATTCTTCTCTCTTCGAGACACTGTAGGCCGGTTTTTCTGAGTCGTTCCTCATAACTGTAATTCTGGAATCCCACTATCATCGTTGCCGCTCTTTTTTGTATTCTTTCCAGCATGTTTATATCCACTCTATGATAAGGACTCCACACATGTACACATTACTCCAATCTAGGTCTAACTAAAGCTTTATACAGTTTGACGATCACTTCCTTGCTCCTATGTTTAATATTTCTTTTTATCATACCTAACATTGCATTTGCCTTTTTCACTGCTACCTTAACTTGCTCACTCACCTTTCCTGTATGATCTATTATAACCCCTAGGTCCCTTTCCTTATCTATCTTTCTAATATTGTTTTCTCCCATTCTGTAATTATGTTCCATATTGGATATACCCATGTGGATGACTGTACATTTATCTACATTAAACTCCATTTGCCAGCTTACAGACCATGCTCGAATTTTATCTAAATCCGTCATGAATATATCCACTTCCGCTTTAGATGAGACACTACTGCATGCTTTTGTCCTTAAACTATTTGAAGCTGTGGCCTCTAGTTCTTGTAGCCGGTTGAACTTTGAAAAACTCATGCATGCAGATACACTAAAGTTCGAACCTATGTCTTGAATTGAAGAGAGCTGCAGAGGATATGGTCAAATGGAGAGACATTCTCAGACAACGTTACAACCAGTTTTAGTACTGATCAACCAGTTGATGATATCAAAACAACAAGAAGAGGCAGATCTCTATCATATTCTGAATTGTCCCTGCAAATTGTAAACTTAAACTTAACTTAACGTTGTTGCACTTGAAGAAATATGGTATGTTAAATTCACCTGATCTCAACTGCCTACCTGGTATGTTTACCGCAGCTCTGGACTTCTCACTCTGAAAGTATTATTAGGACTTGCCCTAATGACGGCCTCGTGCATTGTTGTTGTTTATCTGCTACATCTCTTAGCCGCACATAACATACTTTCATGCTCTGGGAAAAGAACCAAGACCACGTCGCCAAGACAATCTGTGCAAGCGTACACAACATTCGATGACGAAACGTGAATAAACTTCAAAACAATGACCATATTTAATGGCACTAATAATTTTTTTTAGAGGGCAGTGTTGTTATGGCGACCTGGCTGCAGAGAAAAGGGAAAGATTGCGGAGATCGGATGAGGACATACCGGCAAGCCAGCTTCATCAGCACGGTTGTGCGTTCTATGTGCGTCAGGGACTGTCACTGGCGGATCGGCCTTTACAGTCATAGTCGAAATTCAGGAGACAGGTGAAAAAAACCTCAAAGGGCGCCACGCGTATGGTCTACGGAGACTGAGACGCTAATGATGATGATAAATGTTATATAATGGGAATGGAATTCAAAGCCACAGTCAACGCTGTAGAAGTAGAACTTTCATGTATGCATCTGTATTACTTGGCATACTGAAGGAATGCGACTTATAGAACAGCTAAGAACAAAATCAATAAAATACCTTGGGGGAAATAGTCGAAATGGTTTCACGCTGGCTGTGAAACAATCGTAATTGATAATAGAATGTACGTTAGTTAGTTTATATACAAGTATATAAAGATGGCATAACAAAGATGGCGCCGCAACTGACTGCTGGTCTACATTGCTTTACTGTTTTGGTTCATTATGGATGCCTCCAGACCACGGATTTGCATGGAATGCACAGTAGTTGACGACTTACACTTGTGTTTACGGAAACGTGTTGTTTTCCCTTTAGACTGGTTAATTTTGTTGTTGTTGTTTTTTGTGTGATTACTTCCGTCCGATTATCCTGGTCGAAATTGGCGTGTGAGAAATTTAGACACTATTGTAATGAACTGAACACAGCTGGGGAGAGATGCCTGACTCACTTACACACTAAGTGATGTCACTACGACCTCTTGTGGTTATGGAAAAAGCACAACACACAACGTTAGATGTTATCCCCCCTCCGCTGCCTTGCGGGATACATGTTTACGGGAAAAGCTTCGGGAGTAAACCCTAAGGACAAATCTGCATCTTATGATATCTCCAGTCGTCTCGATAAATATCTTGCCACTGGCTAAAGGTAGCTCCGGACCAGAGAGTTAGATTGACAAACGGCGCAGTTTCTTGTTCACTTTAATCCAAATCACCGCGCAGGTCACCCATTTCAGCGGACACAGCAAGAGAAAAGACTGTCCACACGGCTGAACAAAGAAAGTGGTCTTCATCACTTGTGATGGACGAACATCAATCATACCTTATCAGAGATTGTTTTGGAAATTAAAATCACATGGTATATGGGGAGAAGTTTGTCAATTGAATAGACAATTGGTTAACAGGCAGAGGGCAGAGAGTAACCACAAATAAGGAATACTCTGACTGCTGTGATGTAATAAGTGAAGTGCCCCAGGGATCGGTATTGGGACCAATTGTGTTCTTGATATATATAAATGATTTGGATAATGATATTGCATCCATGATTGCAAAATTTGCGGATGACACAAAATTATGCAGCAGTGTCTCTTCTCCGGCAGAGGTGGATCTATTGAGATCAGATTTAGCTACTATTCATAAATGGTCTGCGAGCTGGCAGATGGAGTTTAATGTAGACAAATGTACAGTCATTCACATGGGAAGATCAAATATGAAACATAATTACATGATGGGAGTGAACAATATTTGACAGATAGAAAAGGAAAGGGACCTAGGTGTTATAATAGATCATACGTGTAAGGTGCGAGATCAAATCCTGGTTGCTGTGAAAAAGGCTTATGTAATGTTGGATATGATTAAAAGAAACATTACACATCGAAGCAAGGAAGTGATAGCAAACTATATAAATCATTGGTGAGATCTAAATTGGAGTACTGTATTCAGGTGTGGAGTCCTTATCATAGATAATACAATGATATTATAATGATAGAGAAGAATTCGAGGTGACTTAATACAGGTCTATAAATGAATCAATGGAAAGGATAAATTACACTTTAACAAGTTTTTTCAAAGTACAACCGACTACAAGAACTATAGAGCATAACTTTAAATTAGTTAAAGACAGGTCCAGATTGGATATTAGGAAAACATTTTCAGTCAGAGAGTGGTGAATGCTTGGAATGCAGTGCCATAGTATGTGGTGGAGGCAGGGTCAGTTAATACATTCAAGAATAGATTGGATGATCACAGACATTTTTAAAGTTGACTAAACTGGTTGTATACATACTCTGCAGAGTCTTCTAAATCAGTACAATGAAATTAAGTTAAGTTCTGTGATATTTGTTCACGGGAAAGATTTCTGAAAAAATCTGGGGCTTTGTGACCATATTGCAATCTAGTGGTGGTTTCATCACTACTCTGGTAACGACGTCGCTGATCCCAAGCTGTATTGGCTAATGTCAGTCCCTTGGATCAATTAGCTACGGGGAGAAGAGGAACCAGCTACATGGGCAACATCTTCTTCTCTGTTGTAAAAATGCCCAAGATTATGACCTAGAGAAGCCGTCCAGTTTCACCCTTCGACACAACATGTGTATCAGCAGTTAAACTGAGATGCTGGAATATCCGTACCTGTCACTATCATTTACAGAATCTCTTTAATGACATGTGTCCCTTTTCTCATCGGTTTGTCTGTGTTGCTTGCCAGATAGCAGTATCGCGTGTTTTTTTTTCTTTCTAGATCAGTGTGGCATGTTATGTGACCAAAATGTTTTAGATTATTCATAGACGTAATATTCTTGACTCGCCAATGGTTTTATCTTTTTCAGCTTCTTTATGATTTTTGTGTTTTTTTTTCTCGCTATCCGTGGCATTTTAAGCATTTTCCTGTAGAAGTTTAGCTAGAAGAATTCAATCTTCTTATTTAGTGTTTGTGTGTTTGTCCATGTTCTTTGATTTTTTAGTTTGTCCAGGTCAAATTTTAGTCTAGTCACTTCTTTCTTTCCGACGCATTTCAATCGCAGACGCAAAGTCATCATAACAAGATTGTGGTCTCTTCCTATATCCGCTCCGGGAAAAATTCTCGTTTTGTCGGTTTTGATGCTAGATCTAAACCTCCTCTGGGCCAGTATATAATCAATTTGGCTGTGCACTTCATTGTTTGGGTTATGCCATGTCCAACGTCTAGACGGCTTACTATACCAGATCGTGTTTGCCACCAAAAGCTTCTTACATCGTGCAAATTCTAGGAGTCTGAGGCCCGGGTCATTAGTTTCATTGTTTCCGTATGTGTCACATGATCTTCTCCAGCCATGGACTGCATATTCTCAAATTTGTGCGTTCCAATCCCCCTGAACTACCACTATGTCCTTTTTTGACGTTTCGATTATCAGACTCTGGTTGATCATATGATGCCTCTTTTTCACGATTTTCATAGTCTGCAGTGGTTACGTAAAAAGTAGAAGAACGAAATATAGTGCGAATGTAGTCCAAGTTAATCAATACAGAATCTCTCCTGCTGTACATGCTTTACAGTTATACTGATTTTGAGATACAATGTTGTGCTAAATCTGCGCATGATCGAGACAGTTATGTCGCTTTAGCGGAGAAGTAAAGATGCTTGCCTCTCATGAAACGAAAGCTCGAAACGGTGAGGTTTCTTCTTCTTCTTCGTTCGTTCGTTCTCAATCTCCCACTACCAAACCCTGAAATGGCTTAAGTAGCAGAATGTAGTCCAGAGAACGGAATGCGTTGTGTCGTAGTTTACAGCTTGGCTGCGATATTTGCACCTTTCGGTCCAACACATCTGACTTCAGCAAGCATTTTTTGAGTACCGGGTTAGCATTCCCTCTTCGATCTCTTCTCCTTAGCCAGTCTGCCCTGCTGCAGCCTGTTATCTAGGATCACCGCGTGGAGGTGTAGAAGGGTCTTAGCAGCTATGGTTCGCTGGCCCTGACGCTAGCAGTCAGCTATGAGTCACTTACCGCTGCGTCTTGATCCCGGTGAGGTTTCGAATCTCACACGTTCTAAGCGTACCCTGATCTCAAATGAGGTGAGACCAACATCTAGTCATGTTGAAGATTGACACAACACTTTTTCTACACACTGGGCACGTAAAAGAACCATTGCCAGGTGAAAGCTGATTAGACTGAGATGTTAGCTCCTATCCGTGCAAAATTCAAAATGATAACAAGATATAAAATCCCTACCCAATACGCAATTGAACTTCCCACAAGCCTATCAAGTCACAGGAAGTAAGCATTGGAAAATAAAGAGCGTACTATCTGTCGACAGGGCAGGTAAAGCATGCTTGTTCGAATCCCAAGATTGCAAGTACCGGGGCCCTCCTAGTGTTGTGTGCTGCGAGCTGTCTCAGTAACCTCACAACTATGGGGAGGCACATTTCGATTCCCACCTCGTTGACCAAATTGTTGTGACGCATCCCGTTTCCACGAGCCCTACGTGTAAGTGAGGTGAAGTCTAGATCAGAATGTCTCACCTGATGCTACTCTTCCCTCCCATGTGATGTAATAGACACAGCTTGCACACTGCGTGTTGACTAATGTAACAGTCCGGCTTTATATTTCGGTCAAATAAATCCTCACTGCAGCAGTCATCAAAATTATCACAACAATTGGCAACCGCGTCATACTATAACCAAAAGGTTGTATATAACCATAATTGAATATCTCATTGCCTGACTATAAACAGACGACATGTCACTCACAAAAAGTAGGGCATTGATGTTAACGTACTTCAGGTCGGGGAATGTGGCAAAAGTCATTAGCTAAACCCCTCAACAATGACAGCTTTAAGGTCACCAGCTCCACACCAGCCAGAGTGGAGGTCACATATTGCTAGGTGACGTTAAATGTCAACAGTAAAAAAAACCGGGAAACTGGTCACCCTATAGTTACATCATCCCCAGGAAACAGTTAACAGAAAGAAGAAAACCACATTCAGACTTCCTACGAATAGCCTCATGAGAGTCTGCATGGCAAACTAAGGAAGACACAGTGAGGAAATAGACCAGGTTACACATTTTGAATATCTGGGCTCCAGAATCGACAAAAATGGTGACTGCTCGAAAGAAATCAGAAGCAGACTAGCTATGGCAATGCAGAGACTGGACAGCCTGAAGAAATTATGGCAGGGCACCAACAAAACGATAAAAGTAAAAGTCTTGAGAGCCTGTGTTTTTCCTGTGGCAGCTTATGGCTGTGAAGCATGGACGATTACCAAAACTTCTAGACAAAGAATCGAATCCTTCGAGTCAAAATGTTACAGAAAGATTCTCAGAATACCCTGGACAGAGAAAAGAACAAATGTAGACATTCGGCAAGAGTTGAGCATAGAGGAGAACTGGTTTATCAATTCCATTTTGGCTAGAAAATGCAAATACTTTGGTCACATCAAGAGACACAACGGCCTTGAGAGGACGGTGATGGAAGGTATGGTGCCAGGCAAAAGAGGAAGGGGTAGACCAAGAAGACGATGGCACCAAGATATCCAGGAGTGCCTGAGTATGACAGTGGCGGAAGCTGGAGTTTTGGCAAGGGAACGAGTTTCTTTCAGACAGACTGTGATGGGAGCGACGTTCTACAAAGGACATGCTACATGAGAGGGACCTGATATCATACATAAGTTAATCTGCCTGATTGAACACCAGGGATTCCGGTACAATAAATAGTTAAGGAACAAACGAGATAATTATATTTGGGATAATTGTACTACATCCACGATCGTCAACCTGTCGCCCGTGAGCTACTGGTAGCTCGTCTAGTAGCTCGTAAGGGTATTTTCGGTAGTTTGTGAGTTTTTCTTCGTAAAAAGGTGCCAAACATAATTGAACTCCGAGTTCGAATTGGCAGAACTGCGTGCTCTAATCGAATTAAGAACTCAATGGGAATTTCTCCTAATCTGTGTTGCCTTTCGTCTTAACAGAAAATTCCCCTATTTTGTGTTTAAAGTGAAAGCATTGTTCGGTTCTACTTACCTTTGTGAGTCTTTGTTTTTCACAATGAATGAGACTTTCACAAAAACAAATAAAGAAACAGACTGACAAGCGAACATCTTTAAAACTGCATTCTATGGAGATTGACAAATTACTCTCTAAAAGTAAAACGTAAACAAATTGTGGAGGAAAAAGAATACCATTCTTTTCACTAAATTACATTTCAGGCTATTTTGTTATAGTAATTTAGTTTTACTTATGATCACTTATATATATATATATATATATATATATATATATATATATATATATATATATATATAATCATAACATGCTATGTTTTGTGTGTGTGTGTGCACGTGCGTGTGTGTGTATATATATATATGTGTGTGTGTAAATAATCTGGCAAAGATGGCGCCGTAACTGGCTGCGAGTCTACATTTCTCTACTGTTTTGGATCATTATGGATGCCGCCAGACCACGGATTTGCAAGAGATACGACTGTCCACACGGCTGAACAAAGAGAGTGGTCTTCATCACTTGTGATGGACAAACTATCATATCATAAATAATTTATTTCCAGTATGTTATGTTATTATGAAATTCACGTTCGAATTTCTTGCCTTTGCGTATGTTATATATTTGTACAAGTACTAATACTTGTCAATACGCGGAATGATACAAATGAAATATGTTGGTAAGTAGCTTACCAAAAGAGTTTAAATGTAAAATGAGCTGGCATGCATATTTAGTTTGACGACCTATGTTGTACCATACGTAAATCAATGTGCAACAGCAACTTTGGAGTTGAACCCTTCTCATCCAGGTGGTAGTGTGAACGTCTCGCTACAAGAAAGACTGGTTACAGGATTTAGGTAGCTAAACGAATTAAATATGTTTTATATCCTTCTGCGCAGCATTCTTGTTTATTTATGTGGTGAATGTGACATTTTTGGACGCCTAGCGACTCATCTTGTAACTAATTAGCTGACGTCGAAAACTGCACGAGTCCAGGACAATGACCTGTCAGAACTGGTAAAACATTTTTCAAACATGTCGTCTCGAGGTGAGAGTTGTGGCGCGTGTTGAATTAATGGACTGCACTGGTTACCAAAATGTGCTTCGTTGAAAGGACCGAGGAGAAGTAGGTTTTACAATGGGATTCATCGCAACGACATGCCATGTAGAACTGGCTGCTTTTAAGGACCTGCTATGAACTTCATCTAGGACCAGCTGCCTTTAAGGCGATGTCGCGGATCCATGTTGAGGCCCAACTCTTTTAGTCCCAACCTCAAATCCAATGTTAGACTCACTGCCTTAAAGGTCTGACTACGGGCCACATAGCGTGAGAAAAGCTACTGCAACCCCTAACGTAACGCCCTTTTCAGGGTGCACACAATAGTAAATATACTGATCTTGAGGATCCGACAAGGGCAGTGGGTTTCAATGTAGGGTCAGTGGCAAGGACCGAAGAGAAGAGGTTCTCAACATGGGTCAGTGGCAAGGACCAAGGTGCTGGTGATTCCAAGAAGCGGCCCGATGAAAGGTTTTAAAGGCAGTTGTTCTGACATGGGATTTGAGGTAAAGACTGAGGAGAAATGTGGATTTGTGACATAATCTTAAGGACAGTTGGTCCAAGATGCGGTTCATGACAAGGACCTAGGGGCAATCACAATATGGTAGCCGAGTCTCAGACCGAAGGGGTGGCGAGTCAAACATGGGATTCGAAATAAGAACCAAGTAGAAGTGTCTTATAGACAGTTGGTCCAAAATGAGGACCACGCGAAAGACCAAATGGCAGTTAATCACAACATGGTGGCTGAGTAATATTCCAAATTGTCAGTGAATCTGAACATAGTGACCAAGTCGTGAACCGAAGGGGGTCCGTAGCAAAGATCTAAGGCATGGGATCCCGACATGTGGTCTGTGACACGGACTCAGGGGCATGGAATCCCGGCATGTGGTCTGTGACACGGTCTGAGGAGCATGTGATCTCGGCATGTGGTCTGTGACACGGTCTGAGGAGCATGTGATCTCGGCATGTGGTCTATGACACGGTCTGAGGAGCATGGCATCCCGGCATGTGGTCTATGACACGGTCTGAGGAGCATGGGATTTCAACATGGGGTCCGTGTTAAGTACCGAGAAAGTAGGGGATCGCAACATGGGATCCATAGCAAGGATTGCGGGGTATGGCATTGCACCATCGTGTCCGAGGCAAATAATGATGGGGTAATCTGGCAACATGGAGTTCATAGCAAGGGCTAAGGGGGTAATTGGTTTCAAGATGGGGCCCGTGCCAAATGCATAAAAGTGTGGGATCCCAATATTGTTTTCAAAGACCGAGGGGGTAATGAGTACCAACATAAGATCTTTGCAATTACTAAGGGGTAGGGGAACCCAAAATGAGGTCCGTGGCAAAGACCGAGAGAGTAATCGTTCCTAGCATTAGGTCCATGGCAAGTTCCGAGAGAGTAATCGTTCCTAGCATTAGGTCTGTGACAAGGACCGAGAGAGTAATCGTTCCTAGCATTAGGTCCGTGGCAAGGACCGAGAGAGTAATCGTTCCTAGCATTAGGTCCATGGCAAGGACCGAGAGAGTGATCGTTCAAGCATTAGGTCCGTGGCAAGGACCGAGAGAGTAATCTTTTCTAGCATGGGGCTCGTGGCAAGGACTGAAAGAGTAATCTTTTCTAGCATGGGGTTCGTGGCAAGGACCGAGAGAGTAATCGTTCCTAGCATGGGGTCTGTGGCAAGAACTGGGGCGAAGATGACGCCAACATATGGTCCCTAACAAGAATCTAGAGGTAATTACTGCCAATGTGTGGTATGTAAAATTGGTTGAGCAATATGTCTGTGAATCCTTGGAAAATGTCAAATGTAATCTAGTACACATGTCGTAAAAGGTGATTAAAGAAGTTGAGACTGTTTACGTGTCACCCATTTGACTTGTTATTATTTTTGTTGATGGCTATCTCCGCGTGTCATGATGGTAAACTAAACGTTAAATGGAGACAAGACAACCTTACAAACAGTGACCTTTGCATGATAAACCAGGACATTGATCCGTAGATGACAGAAGAAGAAAAATAACAAGAGCAAAAAGAAGAAGAAGAAGATGATGATGAACAAGAACAGGAAAAAGAAGAAGAAGTAGACTAGGAAAAAGAGGAAGCAGTAGAAGGAAGAAGAAGAAGAAGAAGAGGAGGGATGAGAAGGAAAAAGAGAACACGAGCAAGAAGAAGATGATGAACAAGAACAGGAAGAAGAAGAAGTAGTAGAAGAGGATGTAGAAGAAGAAGAAGAAGAGGGATGAGAAGGAGAAAGAGAACACGAGCAAGAAGAAGCAGAATAAGACGACGACGACAAAGAAAAAATAAGAATGAGAAGAAAAAGAAGAAGAAGAAAGAGAAGAACAAAAAGAAGAAGAAGAACAAGAACAAGAACAAGAAAAATAAGCAACGCAGGAAGAAGAAGATGAACACAAACAAGAAAAAAAAAAGAAGAAGAAGAAGAAGAAGAAGAAGAAGAAGAAGAAGAAGAAAAAGAAGAAGAAGAAGATTAAGAAGGAGAAAGAGAAGAGATACAACAACAAAAGCATCAACAGCAAGAAGAAAAAGAAGTAGAAGAAGAAAAAGAAGAAGAAAAAGAAGAAGAAGAAGAAGAAGAAGAAGAAGAAGAAAAAGAAGAAGAAGAAGAGGGAAGAAAAAGAAAAAGACGAAGAAGAAGAAGAAGAAAAAGAAGAAAAAGAATCTGTTAAACAACCCATTCCCCGAGTGAGGATAGAACGCGGTTCCCTATACAAGCTCTCTGACCGCTCTGACATGTATACCTATTTTGAAAAAAAGCCTTACAAAATCAAGAAATTTTTTTTCAGCAAGAAATATATTTTATTCAACATACAGAAATGCGAATAACTGATGATACATATTTACATTCAGACAATCCCTGACGTACTGGTCGATAGTTTCACAGAATTCTACATCAGCCACAACCTACCAGTGCTGAATTATAGCCTACACACGTGGCGCACTTAACAACGAAGATAGTTACACGCAGTATTACACGTTACTGACATGTGTAATCATGTGTCTTTTATAGTACAGTACTGTGTCAATTAATAATTATTATTATTATTTGCGGGGAGGAAGACTAACGTTTGGTCAGGACAAATATACTGATCAGACATATTAGTTAGGGTCAGTCAAAACATACTGGCCAAGACCCTCACCTCGGCTTCGTAGTGGCTCTCCCTGGAGGAGGGCTGTTTTCATGGCAGCCTGGCTAACGAGGTAAGGGATCGACGTGATCCCTCGTAGTAGTAAGCGACACGCAGATAAAGTTAAGCATAGCACAACCGACTGGAGGACTCCGGTCCACCTTCATCAACCCGCTCGGGATGTGAGGAAAGCTACTGCAACCCGCCACTTAACGTCCTTTTCAGAGCGCATAAAAAAGGGACCTACTTATTGTGGTCATTAGCAAACAACAATTATTATTATTTTACCCTACTGTATACAATAGGGATTCCGTGGCGAAGTGGTTAAGCCGTCGGCCTCGTGATCCTTTGGTGTGGATTCGACTCCGGACTTTTTCAGGGGTGCTTGATGCGGAGTCCTCTGCATCTCGTAGCCGTCCCCTAGTCGTCTTGTCCTTGACTGGGGTCGGGCGGCTCGAGACGAGAGAGTGAGGATAAAAAGTAGCGCAGTTAATCCTTTCTAAAAATATCGCTAGCAAAATAAATTATGTCATCATCGTCTACGATGGACGGCGGCCTTTGCCTTTGACTTTGCCTTTGACTTTGACTTTGCCTGTGTATATAATAATAATTATAACAATAATATTGTCAAACAATCCAAATATTCTCATCTTCTTTTGGAGCAAAGATATTCAACAAAAACACGTGGCATTGTTTATCTGTGTATATCTGTTCGCGTTTTTGTGACTTCATGTCTCTACAGGATGGAGTGAGCCAGCATCATGTACACCCCTACTCATCCGGTACTTACGGCGTGACCGACAGGTTACGGAGTATGTATTCTTTGCTAAATTTTGGGCCCGGTAACACTCGTGCGAATAAAAGTGTACTGTAATTCATAATAATAATTTAACAATAATAATAACAGCAATATAACAGCTACAACAATAACAATAAAAACAATAGTAGTAATAGAAATAATTCTAATAACAATAATAATAGTTTTAATAATAATAATAATTATTATTATAAAAATACTTCAATATGTTCAATATGTCCCGATACCAATATGTCACGACTCCAATATGTCACAACTCCAATATGTCCAACATGTCACAACTCCAATATGTCACGTCTCCATTATGTTTCAACTCCAATTTGTCACAACTCAAACACGTCACGACTCCAATATGTCATAACTCCAATATGTCACAACTATAATGTCAAGACTCCAATATGTCACAACTCCAAAATGTCTAATATGTCACAACTATAATATGTCACAACTCCAATATGTCACAACTATAATATGTCATGACTCCAACATGCTATTACTCCAATTTGTCACGACTCCAATATGTCACAACTATAATATGTCGTGACTCCAATATGTCATGACTCCAATTTGATATTACTCCAACATGTCACAACTCCAATATGTGATGACTCCAATGTGTTATGATTCCAATGTATAACAGCTCCAGTAGTTTATAAATCCAATGTGCCATCCCCCTATTATTTGGTGTTTTCTTCATCTTCCCAGTTTTGGAGATTCGAACCTAACACCTCCTGGTTCCCATACCAGTGCCGCTGACATTCCGCTGACTTCGAGCGATGATAAATTAGAGATTTATTTATGCGAAAAATATAAACGTGCTACACTACATCCCATTAGACCGGTTGTTGTTCAGGCGGGAGGTGGGAGAGGAGGAGGGGTGGGGCAAAGCGGTTAGTGACTCTAGTTATAACCTAAACTTGTTTGTGTTCGAATTCACGAGTTAATCCTGAGGTGGGGTCCCTGTGGATAGTCAACCAACTATAAATATTCGCTTCAGAAGTAAAATACAATGGGCCATTAGACGCAAACCACAGCAGACGGCTTTATAAACAAAGCGAACGAGAGATTTTAAAGAACCCAACAATAGTCAGTTTAAAAATTGGGAAATTATAAATTAAGTTCTACAAAGACTTACTATTTTACATACCAGGAGAGGGGCGGAAGGCGAGCTAACTGTGCCTAAAAACCAGTAGTTTCGGGCAGATGGGGCTCGAAAGCCTAGGAAGGCAGCTCATCTAGGAGAAGGAAAACTCTGATTTCAAACCATCTGAATCCTTGCAGATAAGATACTGGCGTATCTTGTCCAGTTTTGTCAGATATGGCTGTGCAACCTGTTTTCTGATAACTATAAAAGTTGGTCAGTGTCTACCAAACCTGACAACCGACGATGTGGGAGGGAGTACACGCAATAGGATACAATGCCTTATCCTAGAGCGAGGAAAGGCAACCTCATCTGAGTGTTGTGGCAGGGCAGACCAGGCCCTTAGTGTCATTTGGCGGCTGGTCTAGGAGTGAAGCTGATCCGGCAGCTTCTACAGCTTGCCATGCTCCAAATGTATTGGAATCACTTTTCTCTTGGAGCAAACAAGGCAGACCGAGAGAGGGACCATACTGCATGGACAACACATGGTCTCCATATTTCTGCACAGACGTTGTGCTAAAAGCGCAATTATTATCGTCTGACAAGACGAAAAGAGCCAATGAGACTTACTATCCTAAATACCAATTAGTGGTACATACACTTACTATCATGCATACCATTTAATGATACATAGACTTACTATCATGCATACCATTTAATGATACATAGACTTACTAACCTGCATACCATTTAGTGGTACATAGACTTACTATCCTGCATACCATTTAGTGGTACATAGACTTACTATCATGCATACCATTTAATGATACATATACTTACTATCATGCATACCATTTAATGATACATAGACTTACTAACCTGCATACCATTTAGTGGTACATAGACTTACTATCCTGCATACCATTTAGTGGTACATAGACTTACTATCCTGCATACCATTTAGTGGTACATTGACTTACTAGCCTGCATACCATTTAGTGGTACATAGATTTACTATGGCGATTCCGTGGCGAATTGGTTAAGCCGTCGGCCTCGTGATCAGGTGGTGTGGGTTCGACTCAGGACTCCGCCGTCTTTTTCACTGGTGCTTGATGCGGAGTCCCATGCATCTCGTAGTCGCCCCCTAGTCGTCTTGTCCTTGACTTGCCACTGGGGTCGGGCGGCTCGAGACGAGAGAGTGAGGATAAAAAGTAGCGCAGTTAATCCTTACTAAAAATAGCGCTAGAAAAATAAATTATGCCATCATTATGCCTTAGATTTACAATCCTGCATACCATTTAGTAGTACATAGGCTTACTATCCTACATACCATTTAGTGGTACATAGGCTTACTATCCTACATACCATTTAGTGGTACATAGGCTTACTATCCTACATACCATTTAGTGGTACATAGGCTTACTATCCTACATACGAGGCGTGTTCAAATGAAAATTGTCCAATAAATGCTGGGGTAATCACCATATACCAACCATCAAGTTTGCTAAATTTCATTATCCTCTAACTCATAGTTTCCTCAGCGGACCGTTCAAAACATGGCGGGTGTGATACGGAATCCGTCCAGAGTTGGTCAGCAAACGATGATTCGGTTTCTAACAGCTGAAGAATGTTGACCAGTTGACATTCATCACAAAATGCAGGCAGTGTATGGTAACAAAAGTGTCGAAGACAGCAGTGAAAGAACTGGACAACGATGTTTAAAGAAGGACGCGAGTTAAAGAAAGATCTTCCGAGACCAGGTCAGGCGTATACTGTTGCGTTAACTCACGTCCTTCTTTAAACATCGTTGTCCAGTTCTTCATTGTTGTCTTCGACACACTGTTGTCACCATACACTGCCTCCATTCTTCGATGAATGTCAACTGGTCGGCATCCATTAGCTGTTAGAAACCGAATCCCCGCTCGCTGATCAACTCTGGACGGATTCCGTATCACACCCGCCATGTTTTGAACGGTCCGCTGAGGAAACTATGAGTCGGGGGATAATGAAATTTAGCAAACTTGACAGTTGGTATGTGCTGTTTACACCAGAAGTGACGTCATTATGCGCATCGTACGTATGTTCACTTGGTGCAGTTTGGTCCGGTTTAATTTGAATACACCTAGTACCATTTAGTTGCACAAAGACTGACTATCCTACATACGATTGTCCTTGACCTTTGTTCCACAACTTGCTGCGGGTCTGTTCAGCTGTTTCCCCGAGACCGATTATTTCATCGTTTGAGGAGTTGTTTCTGGAGCTTTCTTCCAAAGCAGAAAGAACGAAATTAAGTGATGGAAGGCATTCTATCGCAGAGCCTTTTAACATATGCCGGTGAAAGTGACAAGAAGCTTTGCTACCGCTTCTAGGCTCACACTTGTGGGGCATCACGCTGGGAAACCCTTCACCTGTTGCCCCACACTGTGATGTCATTAATCACCAACGTGTTTTAATCTTCAAAGTTGCAATCTGATCTTTCATGTCGGATGACAGGTCGGCTTATCCTTGATATTTGCTGAATTTGTCACTTGATTTATTTCTTCATCAACTGATACGCATCTATGATCCGATTGGAGCATAAGCCCACTGTTACATCTTGCCCCTTTCAGGAAGCCTGTATCCAAACATATGTAGTGTTCGTTTTAATGGCAATGGTATTACAGGACGATTTTGCATGAGGATGCATAACCCTCTTTATTCGGCTCTTATAACTTCTCAATCAAGGTACCATTCAGGTAAAATTGGTTCTTTCGAAACACCTGAAACGTCTTATACATGTTTATATCAGTGATATTTTTGAATATATTATAATTGCCTCTTTATTGAACTTGGTCTGTCTGCTTCCACTGTGTGAAGTAGAGATGTTATTTATTGAACTTGGTCTGTCTGCTTCCACTGTGGGATGTTTTGGTGTGTCTACTTCCATTGTGGCATGTGTTTGTCTGTCTGCTTTCACTGTGGGATGTATTGGTCTGTCTGCTTCCAATGTGGGATGTGTTGGTCTGTCTACTTCCACTGTGGGATGTATTTGTTTTTAGGACGTTCTTTTTACGAGGTAGAGTTTTTTTGTTTACTTATCTATTGCACCTGTCGTGGATTCTTTTTATAATATGGACCGCCTATATTTATGTTTGCTTTCTACGTTACCAATTGAAAGGATACATTCTTAAAGTTGGAGACACTATAGGTAAAATCATTTCCCTATCAAGAAACGTATTTTGCAAACTTTGGGGGTTGAATCCTACAAGCTTCGTGCGTTCTCTGGTTTCAAGAGTGTAAGACCATCGTCCAGCCATATTGGAGACCGACGAAGAACTCGGAGATCCCGTGTACACGCTGTTCTCGTATAAAAACCCTTGGCAATTGAATACCGATAAGAGTAGGCTGTTAGCCAATGTCCGGGAAACATTATAAATAGTAATGAAATTCCTATCCAATACGCAATCCACCTTCAGCAAGGCCCAGTAAGCCGTAGGAAGTCAACATTGCAATATAAAGAACGTATTATTGGATATCGTTTTTTGGCTACCTGGCAGCAGGCATTGACATGCCTGTTTGAATAGCACGATTCCACGAAATCCGAGCATTCTCAAAGTTCAAATGATTTCTGAAGCAGAGGTTGAAGATGCGGGATGGTTGAGCTCTTGGCTTCCGTGGATCGTTCATCATTGGTTTGTCTAGTGTGTTCTGTAACAAAAGTTAAAGAGAGAGCGGAAACGGGTTGTTGAATTGAGGTCAAAGATCGCATAAAACCCTGTGTCTTTTCTTCATTCTGACTATCTCTAGGGGCCTCCACACGGTCCGTGTTGTTGTAAGAGCACCCCTTATATCTCACACATCCGAAGACTTTCTTGAAGTGTCTTCTGAAGCAGCTACTGAACACCCAGTAGGAAAGTGGGTTACAAGCATTACCTCCAAAGGAAAATAACAAAGCAACAGTCCCCCTGTCTATGTATTCACCAAACAACACGTTTCCTTGATCAAAGTCTTCGGCTAAATGATACACATGCATTGGCAGCCAACAAATAGCAAATATGATCGTAATTGCCAAGAAAATCTGGCTGAATCTACGCCTGTCCTGAATAACAAACTTCTCACTTTGCTCATTTCGAGTTGCGTTTTGAACACCTGTGTTTCTCAAATTCCGACTAACCAGAAAGTGGCACACACAGTTAACGAGCAAGGGGACGAGGTATAGAAACAAACAGTTTAGAAGTGTGTCAGTCTTCAGCAGTGTCATGGAGGCATCTCGGCTGCACAATGTTGTTTCTCCTACTGTGTGAATAACTATCACCTCCTCGAAGATGAGAGCTCTTGGTGCCATTACAGCACAAGATATGGCCCATGTGGAACTTATCACAACCAACGTCTTCTTGTTTGTCCTGCAGAAGAAAATATTGGTTAATGGTGTTTCAAAGATAGCACAGGGAGGAGTGAGTGGTCAAACAGTTATAGTGCTGATCTCTTCATGAAAGGAGATATTGTTCTAATATCGAGTTTCGACATTCCATGATTTACATGGACTACATATTTTCTAAAGTGAAGTGATTTCATCGCTAAACAATAGTTTAGTCCTGGATGTCCAATATTTTTACATTGCTCTAAAGCTCTAATGTAACCGACAAGACTTTTGTCTGGGGGGTCAAAAGAAGCATACCTTCGTCAATAGAATGCTGAAAACCTGAACACACAACAAGAAGTCGTTAGGTTTTTGTTTTATCGGAAGTAACAAATACCTACAATGCACACTGTATGGTGACCTCACGGAGAAGTGACCTTTATTCTTCAGCACTACAAAATCTCCAAACAGACACCAGCCATGGGAATTCAATGTATCTTTTTCATGCTCCTTATGGAGCATAGGAGCTATTTAAAAGAGTCTAAGCTAACGTCAGGATTAAACATACTGATCAAGACTCCCCCCCCCCATCACCTCATCCCACTTCACCTCGCCTCGCTCAACATCACCCCACCTCACCTTACCCCACCTACCCTCACCTCACCTCACGTCATCCCACCTCACCTCAGCTCCCCTCATCTCATCTCACCCCACCTCACCTCACCTCACGCTCCTCACCTCACGCTTCTCACCTTACCTCACCTAACTCCACCTACCCTCACCTCACCTCCCCTGATCTCATCTCACCCCACATCACCTCACGCTCCTCACCTCACGCTTCTCACCTTACCTCACCTAAGCCGACCTACCCTCACCTCATCCCACCGCATCTCACCTAACCTCACAAACCTCACCATTGTTCGCCTTGATACGATATGCACGTGTTTACGTCCTAGCAGGTGTATTGTCTGTCTGTTTACGTCCTGGCAGGTGTATTGTCTGTCTGTTTACGTTCTGTCAGGTGTGGTGTCTGTCATTTTACGTCCTGGCAGGTGTGGTGTCTCTTTACGTCCTGGTAGGTATGGTGTCTGTTTACGTCCTGGTAGGTATGTTGTCTGTTTACGTCCTGGTAGGTATGGTGTCTGTTTACGTCCTGGTAGGTATGGTGTCTGTTTACGTCCTGGTAGGTATGGTGTCTGTTTACGTCCTAGTAGGTATGGTGTCTGTTTACGCCCTGGTAGGTATGGTGTCTGTTTACGTCCTGACAGTAGTAGTGTCTGTCTCAGTTTACGTCCTGGCAGTGGTGGTGTATGTCTGTTTACGTCCTGACAGTGGTGGTGTCTGTCTCTGTTTACGTCCCGACAGTAGTGGTGTTTTTCTCTGTTTACATCCAGACAGTGTTGGTGAATGTCTGTTTACGTCCTGACCATGGTGGTGTCTGTCTCTGTTGACTTCCTGACAGTGGTGGTGTATGTCTGTTTACGTCCTGACAGTGGTTGTGTAAGTCTGTTTACGTCCTGACAGTGGTAATGTATGTCTGTTGACATCCTGAGAGTGGTGTTGTATGTCTGTTTACGTCCTGACAATGGTGGTGTATGTCTGTTTACGTCCTCACATTGTTGGTGTCTGTTTTTTTCAATGTCGTCAAGGTTTGCTATGTTGCGGAGACAAGATATATTGGTATGTATGTGTTTATACATGAATTAAATGTGGGGCTATGCGTGTCTGTGTGTGTATCTGTGTTTGTTTGTGTATGTGTGTGTTTATACATGAATTAAATGTGTGGCTATGCGTGTCTGTGTGTGTATCTGTGTTTGTTTGTGTATGTCTGTGTTTATACATGAATTAAATGTGTGGCTATGCGTGTCTGTGTGTGTATCTGTGTTTGTTTGTGTATGTCTGTGTTTATACATGAATTAAATGTGTGGCTATGCGTGTCTGTGTGTGTATCTGTGTTTGTTTGTGTATGTATGTGTTTATACATGAATTAAATGTGTGGCTATGCGTGTCTGTGTGTGTATCTGTGTTTGTTTGTGTATGTATGTGTTTATACATGAATTAAATGTGTGGCTATGCGTGTCTGTGTGTGTATCTGTGTTTGTTTGTGTATGTGTGTGTTTATACATGAATTAAATGTGTGGCTATGCGTGTCTGTGTGTGTATCTGTGTTTGTTTGTGAATGTATGTGTTTATACATGAATTAAATGTGTGGCTATGCGTGTCTGTGTTTGTATCTGTGTTTGTTTGTGTATGTATGTGTTTATACATGAATTAAATGTGGGGCTATACGTGTCTGTGTGTATCTGTGTTTGTTTGTGTATGTATGTGTTTATACATGATTTAAATGTGGGGCTATGCGTGTCTGTGTGTATCTGTGTTTGTTTGTGTATGTATGTGTTTATACATGATTTAAATGTAGGGCTATGCGTGTCTGTGTGTATCTGTGTTTGTTTGTGTATGTATGTGTTTATACATGATTTAAATGTAGGGCTATGCGTGTCTGTGTGTGTATCTGTGTTTGTTTGTGTATGTGTGTGTTTATACATGAATTAAATGTGTGGCTATGCGTGTCTGTGTGTGTATCTGTGTTTGTTTGTGTATGTCTGTGTTTATACATGAATTAAATGTGTGGCTATGCGTGTCTGTGTGTGTATATGTGTTTGTTTGTGTATGTCTGTGTTTATACATGAATTAAATGTGTGGCTATACGTGTCTGTGTGTATCTGTGTTTGTTTGTGTATGTATGTGTTTATACATGAATTAAATGTGTGGCTATGCGTGTCTGTGTGTGTATCTGTGTTTGTTTGTGTATGTATGTGTTTATACATAAATTAAATGTGTGGCTATGCGTGTCTGTGTGTGTATCTGTGTTTGTTTGTGTATGTGTGTGTTTATACATGAATTAAATGTGTGGCTATGCGTGTCTGTGTGTGTATCTGTGTTTGTTTGTGAATGTATGTGTTTATACATGAATTAAATGTGTGGCTATGCGTGTCTGTGTTTGTATCTGTGTTTGTTTGTGTATGTATGTGTTTATACATGAATTAAATGTGGGGCTATACGTGTCTGTGTGTATCTGTGTTTGTTTGTGTATGTATGTGTTTATACATGATTTAAATGTGGGGCTATGCGTGTCTGTGTGTATCTGTGTTTGTTTGTGTATGTATGTGTTTATACATGATTTAAATGTAGGGCTATGCGTGTCTGTGTGTATCTGTGTTTGTTTGTGTATGTATGTGTTTATACATGATTTAAATGTAGGGCTATGCGTGTCTGTGTGTGTATCTGTGTTTGTTTGTGTATGTATGTGTTCATACATGAATTAAATGTGTGGCTATACGTGTCTGTGTGTATCTGTGTTTGTTTGTGTATGTATGTGTTTATACATGAATTAAATGTGTGGCTATGCGTGTCTGTGTGTGTATCTGTGTTTGTTTGTGTATGTATGTGTTTATACATGAATTAAATGTGTGGCTATGCGTGTCTGTGTGTGTATCTGTGTTTGTTTGTGTATGTGTGTGTTTATACATGAATTAAATGTGTGGCTATGCGTGTCTGTGTGTGTATCTGTGTTTGTTTGTGAATGTATGTGTTTATACATGAATTAAATGTGTGGCTATGCGTGTCTGTGTTTGTATCTGTGTTTGTTTGTGTATGTATGTGTTTATACATGAATTAAATGTGGGGCTATACGTGTCTGTGTGTATCTGTGTTTGTTTGTGTATGTATGTGTTTATACATGATTTAAATGTGGGGCTATGCGTGTCTGTGTGTATCTGTGTTTGTTTGTGTATGTATGTGTTTATACATGATTTAAATGTAGGGCTATGCGTGTCTGTGTGTGTATCTGTGTTTGTTTGTGTATGTATGTGTTCATACATGAATTAAATGTGTGGCTATACGTGTCTGTGTGTATCTGTGTTTGTTTGTGTATGTATGTGTTTATACATGATTTAAATGTGTGGCTATGCGTGTCTGTGTGTGTATCTGTGTTTGTTTGTGTGTGTGTGCGTTTATGTGTGTATTTGTGTGTGTCTGCGTGTGCATGCGTACGTGTTAATTATGTGCGTGTTTGTGTGTGGATGAGCGTGCGAACGTGCCTTTGTGTGTGTCTATATATGTATGTGGGTGTGTATGTGTGTGTTATGCATGAGTGTGTGTACATACGTACATATAAATGTGCGAGTCTGTATATGTATGTATGCGTGTCTGTGTGTGTATTGATGTATCTCAGTGCATGTGTGTTTCTATGTATCTCTGTATATGTGTATGTGTGTGTCTGTGTATATAGAATTGTGTTTGTGGCTGTGTGTGTGGCATACCGGAATAGTCTAGGGCATGAACATCCCGGAACTGCACCTTCTAGTAGGTGCACCTTCTGCAGATCTAGTAAGCCGCCCAAAGGAAATCGCCCAACAACCTACTATGTCATCAATACTTGCTTCCAAGAGACTGCTGAAAAAAAGCACCTGGAACTTTCCAAATTGAGAAGACTGTGATTGACTTCGTGCTGACTTATGATATATTGTTTTTTTTTGCGTTCGCCTTATTTCTCTAATCCACAAGGCGGTGTGCGTTGCACTGTGGTTTTTATTTTGCGTCTGTCGGCCCAGTGCATCCGACTTCAGCATGCATTTTATGTAAGGGTCTGCTTCCTCCTGCATTTTCTAAGGGTTTACTTCCCCGGGGTAACGGCCGGTGCAGTGATGGGGATCGAATCCAGCACCTTCGGGTTGTGAGCCGTGCCACTTAACCACAGGGCTACGCCGTCCCCTGACGTATGATTTAAAATGTTCTTCTGACGTGGAAGTGCTGCATCGGCTTACCATAGACAACGAGCACAGACCAGTTGGAGCAACCAGCAATATGAGCAATCTTCGTTACTAAAAGTCTTCCCAGGTCCCCATAATACTTAATGCAGCTTGGCGGACATAACATATTCCGAGGAATAGAGGAAGAAGAAAAAGAAGATGGGAGTGAATATAAACATGACAGGGGACGGCGTGGCCTAGTGGTTAAGTGGCACGGCTCACAACCAGAAGGTGCTGGGTTCGATCCCCATCACAGCACCGGTCGTTATCCCGGGGAAGCAAACCCTTAGAAAATGCAGGAGGAAGCAGACCCTTACATAAAATGAATGCTGAAGTCGGATGCACTGGGCCGACAGGCGCAAAATAAAAACCACAGTGTAACGCACACACGCCTTGGGGAATAGATAAATAAGGCGAACGCACAAAGAAATTTTTTTCAAAAAATAAACATGACAGTGAAGAAGAAGACGAAGAAGGGGTATACGAAGAAGAAGAAGAGGAAGAAGAAGAGGAGGAGGAAAAGAAGAAGAAGAAAGAGAAGAAGAAGAAAATGTTTGTAATGGTACCTGAAAGCTGTAGGCTTTGGGTAGAAGATCTCCAGGCAGCGGTCAAGCCCTGTTGACAAGATGGTTAATGCAGTCACAGACACGCTGACAGAAGAAATGTAGTTCTCCAGCTTGCCTGTTGAAGTACAGCATGGCAGATTAGAAATCCTGAAATTTTACCATCTCTTAAACTTGATTTATTTATCCTTATTAATTACACAGTTATTGGTCACATTGTGGGATCCATGGGGCACCTAAATCGTCTCTTCTGGACCAGATGCGTCTGGTCTGACGTTATCAATCCGTGTTGCTGGAAAATCGTCTTTACGATGTCTTTTCACCTTGTTGTTGCTTAGATGTTTGCCTCACTAGTTTCTACTGACAGAGGCGCGCCATTTTCCACCCCATACCGAAGTCCATTGGGCGATATCAGGACGCATAAACCAGTGCTTGGATGCATGTGTGCGTCTGTATGTACCTATGCTAGGTTTGTGCGCCCTCAGAAGCTAGCCCAACCAAAGTGCAATGGAAGGGCCTCACCCTGAGGACGCGTGTGAAAGTTGTGCAAGAGTGTGACTGTAGGATAGAGTCAAATGAAACAGAGTGAGGTAAGAGGAGAGAGAAGGGGAAGAGTGGCCCCCAGGGTGAGCTTCGTGAACCTTCTGTCTTTTCACCTCCCCCTTGGTCACCTTCTTGCTGGGAAGCCGCACCGATGGTCATTGCATACTCGCTCGTGAGATGGCAGAATCATTGCACCTTCTATCTGGACATGCATTCGACGCATGAGATGGAACCAAATCATTTGTTCATGTCCTCGTTCCTCAATCTGTCTCCAGGGGAGATCTTGCCAGTCTTTCGCATAAAACTTATTTCGCAGTTAAATTTTCCTTTTCTCGTGCTTTATTCCCCTTGGATCATGTGTCTACCACGGATGCTCTCGACCTGCTACAGGTATTTTGTAAATTCTATTCCTTATTATAATGGAGGTACCTAAGAAAAAACGATCAAGCGATCGATCAATCAATCAAAACCTTTTCAGCTCCCTGTGGAGCATAGCTCTTCAATTAGTTCATGGAACCGACTTCATCGCAGGAAAACTAACCCGGTACTAAATAATACCAGCTGAATCGGATGTGTCGGACCAAAAGGTGCAAATATCGCAGTCAAGTTGTAAACTGCGACATAACGCATTCCGTTCTCTGGACAACATCCTGCTACTTGCAAAGCTCGCTTCAAGGCTTGGTAGAGTGAGTTTCAGAACGAACGAAGAAAAAGAAGCAACACTCTGCTTGACACTAGACAACAGCTAACAAGTACGTGCAGATACCATTATATAGCATTGGGCCGAAGGACGAGAGTCTGTATGGTTCCGTAACAATCAATCCCGTTCAGAGTGTTATTTTTCAAAAATACTAATTCTGAGTCATTTCTTTACGACGCTTCTAGGGTACCTGGTTACAGTTGATCTTCTTGCATCGATCCCCACCCCGTTGGCCAGACAGCTGTAAAACATTCTGTGTCCAGGAGCACAAATTATGACATAAGATATTTTGATCAATATGTTTCACATGACCCTTCAGATTATCTCTCTTCTCTTTTTCTCTCTCTCCTCTCTTTCTCTCTCTCTCCTCTCTTTCTCTCTCTCTCCTCTCTCTTAGTCCTCCCTCTTCAACTATGAAGGTGCAAATGCCCTCTTTCATATACTTGCAATCGAGTGTGCAGTCAAACAGCTGATTGGTCTGTTTTATCTTTACACGAATGAGTGACCACCTACTTGTGGCCTCCATGCAGGTCATTATTGGATAGGAATGACTTTACCTTCGAAGTTCATGCCCAAACAATGGCTAACATCCTGCTCTCTTCAGTATTCAACTGTCAAGAATTCTTTTAGGAGCACAGCGTGTACACAGAACCTCAGAGTGTATCATTCACATCCGATATGACTAGGCTTCTGATCGCATCTCCTATTAAACCAAAAGACGTTTGAAGCTTGCAGGATTCGAGCAGCCACTGTTTCACTTTCCGTTCATTTGTTCAGAGGTGGTTGTCTTTCCTCTCATCCATCCAGACTCGAGTGAAGCGGCCTCGACTACAACGGGTTGGTCATGTCGACAAAACGAAAGAGGACTTGTTACCAAGAAAAACATTGAACTTTGTTAGTCCAGAGGGTGCTTGCACTGAGTTATCCCAACTCGACAAAGGTTCTCTGTCAGCGGGTTGTAGTCCCTGCTTACAACTCAGGGTGTACTGAGTAAGTGAGTTTGGGTCAGCTTTGCTGAAGTGCAATGCCAGGCTTTTGAGAATGCTAATCATTAGAGGGATTTCAATGTCAATATCCACCGTGTTGGCCAGACTGCTATAAGACAGCCTGGGGTCTTGGTCAGTTTGTTGGGTCTGACTCTGACGGAAGGTGGGGGGGGGGGGGTATTGGTCAGTATGTTGGGTCTGACTCTGACGGGAGGAGGGGGTCTTGGTCAGTTTGTTGGGTCTGACTCTGACGGGAGGTGGGGGTCTTGGTCAGTTTGTTGGGTCTGACTCTGACGGGAGGTGGGGGTCTTGGTCAGTTTGTTGGGTCTGACTCTGACGTGAGGCGGGGGTCTTGGTCAGTTTGTTGGGTCTGACTCTTACGAGAGGTGGGGGGGGGGTCTTGTTCAGTTTGTTGGGCCTTACTCTGACAGGAGGTGGGGGGGGGGGCGTCTTGGTCAGTTTGTTGGGCCTTACTCTGACGTGAGGTGGGGGGGGGGGTAATTGGTCTGTATGTTGGGTCTGAATCTGACGGGAGGTGGGGGGTCTTTGTCAGTTTGTTGGGTCTGACTCTGACAGAAGGTGGGGGGGGGGGGGGGGTCTTGGTCAGTTTGTTGGGTCTGACTCTGACGGGAGGTGGGGTCTTGGTCAGTTTGTTGGGTCTGACTCTGACGGGAGGTGGGGGGGTCTTGGTCAGTTTGTTGGGTCTGACTGACGGGAGGGGGGGGTCTTGGTCAGTTTGTTGGGTCTGACTCTGACAGGAGGTGGGGGGGGGGGCGTCTTGGTCAGTTTGTTTGGTCTGACTCTGACGGGAGGTGGGGGGTCTTGGTCAGTTTGTTGTGTCTGACTCTGACGGGAGGTGGGGGGTCTTGGTCAGTTTGTTTGGTTTGACTCTGACGGGAGGTGGTAGGTCTTGGTCAGTTTGTTGGGTCTGACTCTGACGGGAGGTGGGGGGTCTTGGTCAGTTTGCTGGGTCTGACTCTGACGGGAGGTGAGGGTTTTGGACAATATATTTCACCTGACTCTTGAGAAAGAAGAAGAAGATGAAGAAGATGATGATGAAGAAGAAGAAGAAGAAGAAGAAGAAGAAGAAGAAGAATGAATGAAAGAATGTATCAGTGTGTAGAATGCTACTCGCGTATCTGGTTTTCTCTTTAACTTGAAAAACAACAAATTATTATTTTACAATTCGTCGTAATATCTCCTCGACAAAATGTAGCCAACTATTCCAAAATGTGACAGTTTAAGCATGTCGCCTTCATTAATAACATCTCGTGTTCGCTAACTATAGCTTCTACTGGTGGAAATTATTTTTGTAAACAGTATATATTAATGACATCAAGAGATGTAATTAGGCAATATCCTGCACAGGACAAAGGATTGAAATAGCTAGTTTCCACCCGGCGTCTATACAAATTGTGGGGGGTGGGGGGTGGACGGGGGGGGGAGGGTGGACAAGAGCCCCAGGCCGTGGGTTCCTACCCTTGTTATGGATCATGAGCTTTGATGTGACTTGACTTGACTTCACTTCACTTGACGTAACTTGACTTAAATTGACTTCACTTGACTTAACTTGACTTAAATTGACTTCACTTGACTTCACTTGACTTCGTTGGCTCTCAATCTTCCGTTACCAAGTCCCAAGGCTTAAGTAGCAGAGAACGGAACACGTTGTGTCCTAGTTTACAGCTTGACTGCGATTTTTGCACCTTTCGGTTCGACCCATCCGACTTTTGCAATCAATTTGTTAGTACCAGGTTAGCCTTCCCTCTTCGATCCCTTCTCCTTATACCAGTCTGCTCTAACGCAGACTGTTATTCAGGATCACCACGTGGAGGTGTAGAAGGGTTTTGGCAGCTGTGTGTTCGCTGGCCCTGATACTAGCAGTCAGCAATGGGTCGCTGACCGCTGCAGCTCATCCACTGATCAGCGTCCTTGACCTCTGATATAACCATTAAGATGTGGTCTTAGATTGGAAGGAAGTGTCTTCCCCGATCAAAGGTTATACTTTTTGTTTTCAGTTTTATCAAATAAAATATATTTACTAATTGTTTTCTGTAAAGATGTCTGAGTAGCAACGTATTAGAGCGCTCGCTTCACATCGCAACAAAGGTACCAGGTTTCATTCTCGTTCTCGCGCGCTCAAGTCGACCCGGCAGTTATTTTGGTTTCATTATTTTTTTCTAGGAAGGCAATGCAACGAGGAAGTAAACTGGACACCCACCCTAATAAAAATCTGACGTCTAGCATAAATACAATCTCAAACACATCATCCGTGACAGCAGCGTCTTATTTATAGATATATGTTTCTTGGAATGAAGAGAGAAAGTCAGTAACCAACGTGTCGACCAATGAACGCCGTTGTCAGGACCAGCGCGCGCCTGTTGCCAGGGACAGGATGAGGTACAAACAGTTGACTTGCCTGGTAAGAAACGAAAGGCCAAAGAAGAAGACCAAGTGTCTGTTGACTTAAATAATTCGATACAATGAGAAGCAACGCAATGCATGGATAAATAATAACAGTAATCACACATGATGTTGTTGTTGTTGTTGTTGAATGCTCACAGAATAGGTCGTTAAGTGGCCAGGTGTAGCTTTCCCCACATTCGGAGCGTGCTGGTGAATGTGGGCTGGTGTCCCCTATGCCGTTCAGCTATACTTCATCTGTGTGACGCCTACTACTGTGGGGATCACGTCGATCGTTGGTCAGTAAAAAGTAAGTAGCATGTCCTTTACAGAACGTCGCTTCTTACATCCGCCACCTATTTGGCTGTTATAAGTTTCTTGGCAAGAGTGCAGTACGGTAGGTTGACAAAACTACCTTCTCGTTAGCCAGACTGCCATAAAATAGCATGTTTCCAGGGAGACCTTCGTGGAAGTAAGGTGGCTGTCTTGGGGAATGTTTCGCCTGACCCCGATTAGCATGTCCTTCTTCTTCATCGTACGCAGTCAGACATCAACCTTTATTTTTTCGAAAAAAGCAGCCGTCATCCTGAGGCAGGTGACATCGCCATAGAGCTTGTCTAGTGTTTCCACTGGTGATGGCCACATCTGCTCTCTCTGATTCTCGTATGTCGGGCAGTTTTGCAGCAGATGCTCAGCGGTCATTTTATCGGTACCACACGGGCATTCGTCAGTGCCACCTATCTTCAATTTGTTGAATAGGTGGTACCTCAGTCTATTGCGGCCAG
Source organism: Ariolimax columbianus (assembly GCA_036924085.1). Taxonomy (NCBI): domain Eukaryota; kingdom Metazoa; phylum Mollusca; class Gastropoda; order Stylommatophora; family Arionidae; genus Ariolimax; species Ariolimax columbianus. The sequence continues at coordinate 22,835,010 of JAVGWX010000010.1, read as the reverse complement.
TGCGAAGTCTGAAGACCACGACCTGCTCTCTTCTGTTCAACTGGTAATAGGCATCGTTTTTGGTGTAGCCAGTATGTTTGGTTTCCCATTTGGTCATGTATCTAGCTCTAATAAGCCGTTTTGACTCTTCGTATGTCATACTAGTATTTGGTTGTGGTAGTCTTGCACCTTCTTTTGCCAGCCTGTCTGCCTCCTCGTTGCCTTGGATGTTGCAATGGGATGGAACCCACTGTACCACTACCCTTTTTGATGCGGACTGTTGGCATAGTTGACAGAGTACTGCTCTTAAATCATTAAGTTCAGACAAGCATGTCCGATCAGTATGTTTTGACTGACCAGACCTTAGTTTCCTCTCCCCGATCACAAAAAAATGGCACTCGAAAGTAAACGTCATTTCCTGACGACGCCTAACGACATACGTAAACAGATGGAACATGGAGCAGGACACGAGCACCTCCTATCCTTGTAATATAATGACGGAAGATGCGAAATAGAAATTAAGAAGAGAATTAGGAAAGCCAAATCTATTTTCACCAACGTGAGTCAGATATTGTTAAACAAATAAGTAACTCACAAATTAAAGTGACCTAGTGTAAACATTTATATATATATATATATTCGTTTTTACAGTATGGCGTAGAGACGTTGACAATTAACAAAATATTGGAAGATATAAGTGATGCGGATGCACAGAACAATGTGTCACATCTCGTGGAAAGACAATAAAACAAATCAAGAAGTCTTGGAGAAATTAGGATGGCTAAGTGAATTGGCTTGGCTTGGCTTCGTTCATTCTCAATCTCCCACTACCAAACACTGAAAGGGCTTAAGTAGCAGAATGTAGTCTAGAGAACGGGATGAGTTGTGTCGTAGTTTACAGCTTGACTGCGATAGTTGCACCTTTCAGTCCAACACATCCGACTTCAGCAAGCATTTTTTTAGTACCGGGTTAGCATTCCCTCTTCGAGCCCTTCTCTTTAGCCAGTCTGCCCTGCTGCAGCCTGTTATCCAGGATCACTGCGTGGAGGTGTAGAAGGGTCTTGGCAGCTTTGATTCGCTGGCCCTGACACTAGCAGTCAGCTATGAATCGCTGACCACTGCAGCTCATGCGCTGCTCAGCATCTTGATCCCGGAGAATTGATTGATAAACGAAATCAGTCAAACAGTTCATATATTTTATTCACATGAAAAGACATTGCTAATAACAATACTGGAAGAACAAGTAGCTGACTAACGTGCCAGGGATATGCAACGCAATGAGAGGATAAAAACAAAAGATAAACGTGGCAGATATCGCCATCGGGGCAGGAGACATGACTTTGGAGATCCATTGCAACAATTTTCTATGTTGCGATGCCACTTGAACTGAGCTGAACATGTAAGGTCAGAAACACTAAAGTGACATGAAGTGAAATAATAAGTAAGGTCAGGAACACTAAAGTGACATGAAGTGAAATAATATGTAAGGTCAGAAACACTAAAGTGACATGAAGTGAAATAATATGTAAGGTCAGAAACACTAAAGTGACATGAAGTGAAATAACATGTAAGGTCAGAAACACTAAAGTGACATGAAGTGAAATAACATGTAAGGTCAGAAACACTAAAGTGACATGAAGTGAAATAATATGTAAGGTCAGAAACACTAAAGTGACATGAAGTGAAATAACATGTAAGGTCAGAAACACTAAAGTGACATGAAGTGAAATAATAACGTCCTTACATGTGACACACGAAAGGATGTTGCACCTCGCCTACGGCGCTTAACGACATAAGTATACAGGTGAGATGACGCGAATTTCGAACAACCAATAAACAAACAGAAACACGACGCGAATATAACTTTGTCAGGGTGACTGGCCGTCCCAGTGCACATTGAAAACTCGGACCGGAATATGAATAATTATCCGTGTTTGTTCTACTCAGAGTTTTGAAACCTCTTAAATTAATTGCTTTTCTTGTGTTTCATGTTAATTATTCTGAATGTTTAGAAATGCAAATTGTACTCTAATTTAAGGTCAAAATGATTGTTTATGGACTTTGTGTCTGTTTGGTAAACTGGAAAATACATTACTCTCTCTCTCTCTCTGTCTGTTTTTCTTTCTCTCTCCATGTCTGTTAAATCTCTATATGTCTCTCTCTGATTCTCTCTCTCACCCGGTATGTCTCTCACTGTCTGTCTCTTACCATGTATGTTTGTCTTTGTCTGCCTGTCTCTCTCTCTCACCCCCCCCCCCACACACACACTTATGTTATCTCTGTCTTTCTGTTTGTCTGTATATGTTTTTTTAAATAAACAAGCAAAGGGCAGAAAACAGAAGTAGAAAAAGAAAAGAATAATAATTTATGCTGGTGAAGAAGAAGAAGAAGTAAGAAAAAGACGAAGAGTATTATTAGGACGAATGAATTACAGTAAACGATGAAGATGATAAAGAACAAGAAAAAAAACTACAAGAACCTCAAGAAGAGTAAGAGAACAAGCACAAACAGCAGGAGAAAGAAAAAGAAAAACAAGAACAAGAAAAAACATTAAGCATGTCAGGAAGAAAATGTTACGTTGACTCCACAAATCCCACCTCCATATCGGTCATTTACCCTGACACGCCTCTGAGTGACAGCTTATTGCTCACATATAGCCAGCCATCCGTATAGGCGTGTGTCCAGGCTGTTGGTGGAAATTTTTGGTTGACGTAATTTGTAACTATGTGTTTTTTCTGTTCCTCTGTTTGTGACATTTTGTCTTCGGTGTTTTTTCCCACAGTTCCACATGAATGATCCTATAATACCATTTCAATCCCTCTATTATGTCTGGTTCCTTCCCACAGTTCCACATGAATGATCCTATAATACCATTTCCATCCCTCTATTCTGCACGAGAAATTATTGAGGAAATTCTCTACCCTTCTCTCTGTAGTTGAAAATCACATCGAGCTCAGACTGGGCTTGTCACATATTTTTTCCTGTTATGATCGCTTACCAGTCCACCCAGTTGTAAATGAGTGCCTGACAAAGTCACGAGAAAGAAAATGTTGTCGTCGCTACTTTTAGCATTGAAAAGAACTGAGCATATTTTGTCCATGTTTCAAAGACATTATGTTTTTTGTTTTGTTTTATTTTTTGGGTTTTTTTTGCGTTCGCCTTATTGCTCTATTCCCCAAGGCGGTGTGCGTTGCACTGTGGTTTTATTTTGCGCCTGTCGGCCCAGTGCATCCGACTTCAGCGTGCATTTTATGTAAGGGTCTGCTTCCTCCTGCATTTTCTAAGGGTTTGCTTCCCCGGGGTAACGGCAGGTGCTGTGATGGGGATCGAACCCAGCACCTTAGGGTTGTGAGCTGTGCCACTTAACCACTAGGCCACGCCGTCCCATTCAAAGACATTAAAAAGAGCAGAGTTTACGTTGGAGTTTAAGTTTATTTTGATGTTGGACAATTTCCTTTAGGACAAACGAATAAAGGCTTGCACCTGAAGTCTCCACAGAATATGTAAGCTAGATTTTTATATTATCCCCAACAGATACAAAGCTAGTGCTTACTGGGGTTCTGAACCCGTGTTGCCTTCGTCAAGAGACCTGTGTCCTAACCGTTTGCACACACCCTACTCCCGGCTTCGGAATACCCCAGGTAATTTATGTCCGGGGCTCCATAATTTGCAGATACGCCACTGGGAACGGGTGAGCTCTGTGGAGAAGAGGTCAATGCCCGGACATTTCTGGGGAGTGTTTGAAAATTACCGGACGCACGCATTTCTTTGACAGAAGAGCACAATAGAAGGAGTCATCCATTTATTTGTGCTCCTACAGATGTGGGTTATGGCTGGGTGGGGCAATATGTTGGGGGCGGCGGCTTCTGGGCGGATGGTGTGACAGTTGGTGAAGTGTAGGAGCGATGGTTGGAGAGTGTATGTTAGTCTTGTCATTTTGTCTCTTCTGCATTGTCTTCTTGCTCTCTTCTTCTTTCTGACTTTTCTCTTTTTTCTTTTTCTTCTTCCTTTTCATTTACATCTTCTTTCTCTGCTTCTTCTTCATCGTCATGGTCTTACTCTTCCTCTGCTTCTTCTTCATCGTCATGGTCTTACTCATGGCCGTCGGTATCTTCTAGTCGTCTTCTGTGTGTTCTTCTTCTTCGCTGTCTGCTTCTTCGTCCTGTTTATCTCTTTCGTCTAAGTCTTCTTAATATTATTCGACGCCTTCTTCACACACTTGTCTTTTTTTCCTTCTTTTTTTTCTTATTCTTCTTCGTCTTTTTCAACTTCTTTTCCCGTTGTTTGTTTATTCGTCCTCATTATCTCTTTCGTCCTCGACTTCTTAATGTTCGACGTGTTCTTCTACCTCTTATTATTGTTATTATTATTCGGCGCTCGTTCTGAAAAAGGACGTGGGTCGCAGTTTGCAGCGAGGCAGCAATATTTGCGTCTTTCAATCCAACAAATCCGATTTCAGCAAGGCATTTTCAAGTCAGGTCAGATCCTAGCGACAATCAGACTGTGTTAGCAGACACACTCCTACAAGATGTGGAATCATTCGTATATTTTGGTAGTAACATAGGCGAACTAGGAGTTGTAGATAAAGATGTCAAACTAAGATGGAGCAGGTCATTCCCCACCGACATCCCCCTGCCCCACACCCTGGACAGGATTAAGCAGAGAACGACCCCTATGCTGATTGACATTTGGGCCAACTTTCGCCTCCTAGGAAATATTTTTCTCAAAAACCTTATAACGATAATAGTCTGATGGTATACATGATTTTATTAACAGTCTTGTATGCTACTACTCTCTTAGCAAGCCATACTGCGTCAATAAGTTATTATTTTCAATAATTATTTTGATATCAGTATTTTGATTATTGTTATTGTTGTTGAGTGTTCACAGTTAGTAAGTTTACTATTTAACTCCATGACACGGGTGTTACGTGGCTGGTTGTTGTAGCTTTACTCACATCATGAGCGTGCTGATGAAGGTGAACCGCGGTCCTCTAGACGTGTGTCCTATGCCTGGCTTCATCTGCGGGACGCTCACTACTACGGGGATCACGTCGATACACATCTCGTCAGCCAGGCTGCCTTGAAAATAGCCTGTTTCCAGGGAACGCTACATGGAAGAGAGATTGTGGTCTTGGTCAGTGTATTGTGCCTGATACTGACGCGACGTCCTGGTCAGTATGTTGTGCCTGATTGGACTGGCGTCTCAGCTTCCCCAGTATTTTGATAAACAACACATTTTATGGAAAGCATTTTGAGTTGTTTAACGTAATGATAAATGTATATGACTATTTTGTTTACCTGTTTATCTGGACACAAGAGCTACACCCACGCTAGACTTACACCCACTTGGCACAGATGGTTAATTCGACCGTGTTCCCACAACCTCTTATAACAGCAGTGATCTCTACCACTTCATCTCCAACGACTGCATCTGATATGAGACAAAATCCACCTTATACATTATAGTACGTATAGAAATGAAGTGAACCTGTCACCATACCTCACAGAAGCTGAGAACTCTAACATTTCATCCGACCCACACCGGCAATATCTGATATAGATCCGTTTTGTCACTGACCATTCATGAACTAGGTCAATGACCGATTGGTCTGTCCGGCCACTTTTCTCCGCCTGCAGGCGCAAGAGTTCTGCATCTGGACATATTCAAGTGGTCCAAGGTCGTTGAGCTGGTGATCGTTGATTTCTGTAAAGTTGATGGGATGCATTGGGTTTCCTTTGCTCTTAGATTTATTTCAGATCAGTATTTTGTTCAAAGTCTCTCCACCTTTGTCGTAATTTTTAAGGTGTTGTCATTTATGTTGGTTTCTGTGCTTGACGAAGATCTTTTTGTTACAAACTTATGTAGTCTTTCTTCCTCTCTAATCAGGGTGTTTTATATGAGTCATTCTTATTTATTCCCACGTTTGTATTGGTTGCCATGTTCATTGTCGTTGCTTATGCTATGATTTATTAGGTGTTGTTTGTTCTCTTTCCCCGACGAAGACCATATGCCCGTAACGTTGAGTTTGGTTCTGTCTCGGTAATGTAGCCGAGTCATACATGTCCAGTTTATGTTTTCATGTAGCCCAGTCATACATGTCCAGTTTATCTTTTCCTGTAGCCGAGTCATACATGTCCAGTTTATGTTTTTCTGTAGCTGAGTCATACATATCCTATTTATGTTTTTCTGTAGCCCAGTCATACATGTCCTATTTATTTTTTTATGTAGCCGAGTCATACCTGTCCTGTTTATGTTTTCCTGTAGCCGAGTCATACCTGTCCTGTCTATGTTTTCCTGTAGCCCCGTCATGCCTGTCCTGTTTATGTTTTCCGGTAGCCCCGTCATACCTGTCCTATTTATGTTTCTACCGAACACTCTTTTATTCATTAGCCTCACAGCGTCACTTTATGTCTGTAGCCTATTCTCCCTGCCCTAGTTAATACAATGAGAGCTCTATGTTACTATTGCAGTCTAATTCTTCAGAGATACAAGACTGTGTGTGTGACAGAGACATGGACATGACCACTGCTACACGTAGAACATGTCATAAGAAGAGATTGACAGTTTTGCATATATCCTATAAGGTACAATACCGCGTCTTTGTGACTGAGACGTCGAGAATAGGGACACTGCCGGAAAGGGAGAATGTCGTAATCGGTGACTAAGTAAAGTATCTACAAAAATAATTATACGTGTCTAACTATCAGGGTGCAGTTTAGTTGTGTGTTTTTTTTTTTTGTGTGGGATCTAAAAAGGACCTTGCTACTGGTTTGTGGGTTTTGTGGGCCCTGAAAATGGCAGTGAGAGGAACAGATTTCCATGTATCGCTGAAGCTATGCACATATCAGGACATACACATGTTGTTCGTTCATAGCTGGACAATTTAAAGAGGAGGCCAAAATTCGGTGATGTCCTGCACAATATTGTCGAACGGGTCTAACTGACGGAGTTTATTCCGATGTCGCCACAGAAACTCACACATGTAGGAATATATCATGTGTCTGTTGGTTAGGGTTAGGGTTAGGTGCCCTCTAACCATGTTCCAGAACGAACAGGAATGTCCTGCTGACATGTGCGACATCTCTAACGATCTTGGCGAACTGTGAGAGACAAAGTCAAAACATGATTTTTAGCACACAGTCGGACGGTGTGTATAATTCATCTTTCCTGCAAAAACTGCACACAGTTTATTTTCTTGCGTGTCAAGTGTGACAACTGCAATAAATCCATCTTCCACGTACGGTGTTAGATCTGAGAATGACATGGACATAGGTTTACCGCGCGAATTGAAAAGTATGATGCTCTGTGTGGCTACAGTCTACTAAATTTGACCTATTATAATCCGTGGGTGAATTAACGCCCAAGTACCGATAAAAGAAATGAAAAAGGTATTTTGGTCAAACTTAGAACAGACCATAAAAGTCTGAGATACCATTTATTCTATAAACTAAAAACAGCAATTACAGATGTGTTCGTCTGTGGTAGTAATGAAATTGGGAATGCACATTAGTCGAGAATGGCTTAATAATATGTATATCTTTTTCTTCTTCTTCTTCTTCATCTTCTTCTTCTTCTTCTTCTTCTTCTTCTTCTTCTTCTTCTTCTTCTTTATCATCATCATCCTCTTCTGATTTTGCGTTCAGGCCTTTTGGTCATGCTAGATCTATAGTACCGTCGTTATGACGCTATGACGCTGTCCACAGTCCGACGGCGGCCCCACAGATTCTACGTCAGTGCTACTCCCTCTGACAGGTCTGGCACTGTAGATCTCTGTATGGTGGGCAGTTCTGTATGGTGGGAAGTTCTGTATGGTGGGCAGTTCTGTATGGTGGGAAGTTCTGTATGGTGGGCAGTCCTGTATGTTGGACAGTTCTGTATGTTGGACAGTTCTGTATGTTGGACAGTTCTGTATGCTAGGCAGTTCTGTATGGTGGGCAGTTCTGTATGGTGGGCAGTTCTGTATGGTGGGCAGTTCTGTATGTTGGACATATGTATGGTGGGCAGTTCTGTATAGGTAGGCAGTTCTGTATAGGTGGGCAGTTCTGTATGGTGGGCAGTTCTGTATGGTGGGTAGTTCTGTATGGTGGGCAGTTCTGTATGGTGGGCAGTTCTGTATGGTGGGCAGTTCTGTATGGTGGGCAGTTCTGTATGGTGGGCAGTTCTGTATGTTGGACAGTTCTGTATGGTAGGCAGTTCTGTATGTTGGACAGTTCTGTATGGTGGGCAGTTCTGTATGTTGGACAGTTCTGTATGTTGGACATTTGTATGGTGGGCAGTTCTGTATGTTGGACAGTTCTGTATGGTGGGCAGTTCTGTATGGTGGGCAGTTCTGTATGGTGGGCAGTTCTGTATGTTGGACAGTTCTGTATGGTGGGCAGTTCTGTATGGTGGGCAGTTCTGTATGTTGGACAGCTGCATGTTGGACAGCTGTATGTTGGACATATGTATGGTTGGCAGTTCTGTATGGTGGGCAGTTCTGTATGGTGGGCAGTTCTGTATGGTAGGCAGTTCTGTATGTTGGACAGTTCTGTATGGTGGGCAGTTCTGTATGTTGGACAGTTCTGTATGGTGGGCAGTTCTGTATGTTGGACAGTTCTGTATGTTGGACATATGCATGGTGGGCAGTTCTGTATGTTGGACAGTTCTGTATGGTGGGCAGTTCTGTATGGTGGGCAGTTCTGTATGTTGGACAGTTCTGTATGGTGGGCAGTTCTGTATGGTGGGCAGTTCTGTATGTGGGACAGTTCTGTATGGTGGGCAGTTCTGAATGTTGGACAGCTGTATGTTGGACATATGTATGATGGGAAGTTCTGTAGAATGTGTTCGGGGGACTGAACTTCGGCTCCACATGGGCACTCACTTGTGTGAGATAGCTTGAGCTAATATATGAGGACCAATAGTCTTCAGTGGCCAAATAGTCTGCGGGGGCCCAATAGTCTGCAGTCATCTGTTAGAAGTTGGTGGCTTGTTGGTAGTAAGATGAAGACGAAGAAGAAAATAATGATAAAAATGAAGAAGAGGAAGAGGAGGACGAAACAAATAATGAAGATGAAGAAACAAGAGAAAATAAAACAGAGGAACAAGAAAAAATAAAAAGAAGAGTAATCATCACAGAAAAGAAGAATAAATAGAAGGCACCAGTAAAGATATACAACAATTTCTTACAGGAATGTTATCTTTGGAATTTTATTGACAAAACTCGTGAGAAACCTGTAAGGTCATAGTCTGGGTCAAAATAGTAGAATTCTCGGCTTTCATTCACATATCTTCACGTGAGGTCACGTGAGACACAAAGGGTCATCCAATGCAGTATTCGACCTAGAGGGTTCATACTAGGTCCACTTTCTAGATTCATTCATAAACTACTGGCTGGGTGGTTTGGCCTGAACAACGGGACGAGAGTTGAAATTCTACCCCGGAAGTATTGTGAGATCAACAAACTTGGGACAGTCTGATTTCCGGTCATGAAAACATGCATTGTGGGAGACGAACTGCAAGTCAAGACAGGTCAGGTTGCATACGATATTCTTTCTCTTTCAACCCATCCCCGCTAAAACTTGTTATTTCCTCTTTTATTCCTGTATCATATCGGGATATTGTTTCTAGATCTTTCGTTCAAATTCCGAAGGCAGCAGAATGCTGGCTGGTTAGCCTGCCCTGTTAGTCCATTTATGTTCTAAGTGCGACAGTGGCTTGTTACTATTCTCCCAAACAAAACTCTACCGAAAGCCACCTTGGTCAGTCACTAAGGATAATAACAGTTACACGTAGACGCCCTTATGGTTCCTGAACGCAGTGCGCCAATTGTTAGGACAGGTGACCTTTATTTCTTTTATTTTGTCAGACTTATTGCCGCACCCGCCCCCCCCCCCCCTGGACACTGGCAAATGGGGAAAATGCCATATTTACATATGATGATGATGGCGGTGATAATGATAGTCACGAAGATGTAGGTGATGGTGATGAGGGGAAGGGGCGATGGTGATGGACATGAAGATGATGATGATAAAAGTGATGGTAATAGCCATGAAGATGGAGGTGATGGTGATTGCCATGAAGATGGTGATGATGGAGGTGATGGTGATGGCTATGAAGATGGTGATGATGGTGGTGATGCTGATGAAGGGGATGATACTGGTGGGGATGGTGATAACTATGCAGATGGTGAGGATGGTGATAGCCACGAACAACATAATGATAGTGTTGATGATGGTGATAGCCACGAAGACGGTGATGATGGGGGGGGGGGGGGTGATGATGATAACCATGATGATGATGAGATGATTATGGTGATGTTATGACCATGATGATGATGAGATGATTATGGTGATGTTATGACCATGATGATGATGAGATGATTATGGTGATGGTGATGACCATGATGATGATTATGACGTTGGGATGATGGTGATGGTGATGACCATGATGAGGGTGATGATTGGTGGTGATGGTGGTGAACCTGGATAACAAGCTGCAACAGATCAGACTGGCTAAGGAGAAGGGATTGTAGAGGGAAGGATAACCCGGTATCCACAAATGCCTGCTGAAGTCGGATATGTCGGACCGAAAAGTGAAAATATCGTATTCAAGATGTAAACTACGATACAACGCATTCCGTTCTCTGGACTACATCCTGCTGCTTGCAAAGACTTTTTCATGGCTCGGTAGTGGGAGTTTGGCTTGGTTTGGCTTGGTTTGGCTTGGTTTGGTTTGGCTTGGTTTGGCTTGGTTTGATTTGGTTTGGCTTGGTTTGGTTTGGCTTGGTTTGGTTTGGCTTGGCTTCGTTCGTTCTCAATCTCCCGCTACCAAGCCCTGAAAAGGCTTAAGTAACAGAATGTAGTCCAGAGAACGGAATGCGTTGTGTCGTAGTTTACAGCTTGACTGCGATATTTGCACCTTCCGGTCCAACACATCCAACTTCAGCAAGTATTTTTGAGTACCGGGTTAGCATTCCCTCTTCGATCCCTTCTCCTTAGCCCGTCTGCCCTGCTGCAGCCTGTTATCCAGGATCACCGCATGTAGGTGTAGAAGGGTCTTGGCAGTTCTGGTTCGCTGGCCCTGACGCTAGAAGTCAGCTATGGGTCGCTGACCACTGCAGCTCATGCGCTGCTCAGCGTCTTGGTTGTGGGAGTTTGAGAACGAAGAAGAAGAAGAAGAAACAAATTGTTACAGAAACCACCACTAGTAAAACGCATGCAGTGCTTTCGTACAGGCTTCCTGAAAGGAGTTATCTACGTGGAGCGCTTTGTCTCGCGAAGAACAAGAATAATAATAATAATAATAGAAATAATTGCCAATCTCCTACCCGTGTCAATTATCAATTTCTGGGAGGGTCGAGGAGAGATGATATAATACGCCTACTGTCTTCTCCCATTTCATGTTGTCAAAGGTAACTTATGAGAGTAGTGCGTGATGCTAGCAGGCTCATCCTGCAAAGAACGTGTTACCCAACCACCAGTACACGAGAACAGAGTTGGTTATTGTTTCTTAAATCCCAGTGTCCAGCACAAGGTCTCTAGGAGTTCTGTCAATTCCTGGTGTCGAGGGCAGTAACAAACTCCTGCCACTTCTTAGATCATTGCTCAGTGACTGGTAAAGCTGTCAATGATCATCCCGACTGGTGACATCTTTAAAGGCAGCAACAAACTCTCTCACCTTCCTCCGGTCTGAGATCATTCTTCTTAGGGTACCCAATCTCTGGTTCATGATTTCCATATTGGTGTAGTTGGTTCTTCACCAAATTGTTCTAGGCCGGCCCTTCTTTCGTGTTCCCTCTGGGGTCCATAAGCATATTCCATTTCTGTTCTTGTTACTTGACAGTCATGTTACTTGACATTTCTGTTACTGGACATTTCTGTTACTGGACATTTCTGTTACTGGACATTTCTGTTACTTGGCGGTCATGTTACTTGACATTTCTGTTACTGGACATTTCTGTTACTGGACATTTCTGTTACTTGACAGTCATGTTACTTGACATTTCTGTTACTGGACATTTCTGTTTCTTGACAGTCATGTTACTGGACATTTCTGTTACTGGACATTTCTGTTACTGGACATTTCTGTTACTTGACAGTCATGTTACTGGACATTTCTGTTACTGAACATTTCTGTTACTGGACATCCATGTACCTTCTATCCTCCAACCCTTTCCACCACACATCAGAACAGAAAGCACTCACTCTTGAATTAGCTTGGCGTTTGTGCATGTAAAAATGCGAATCTCTACAAATACGACGAGAAGTTTAAAAAGGAACCTTGATATTTTTCTATGAACAAAGTATACACAAATATATATAAAACTTGAAGAGTTCTTGTTTAACTGCTCGTCGTATATAACTATCAGTCTTTATCAGGAGATGACACATACTTGGCACCAGGTCGCAACGGCGTCTAGAAATGTTGCAATGGTGCCTAACATATCAGAACATGATACATACTTGGCACCAGGTCGCTACGACGCCTAGAAATGTTGCAATGGTGCCTAACATATCAGAACATGATACATACTTGGCACCAGGTCGCTACGACGCCTAGAAATGTTGCAATGGTGCCTAACATATCAGAACATGATACATACTTGGCACCAGGTCGCTACGACGCCTAGAAATGTTGCAATGGTGCCTAACATATCAGAACATGATACATACTTGGCACCAGGTCGCTACGACGCCTAGAAATGTTGCAATGGTGCCTAACATATCAGAACATGATACATACTTGGCACCAGGTCGCTACGACGCCTAGAAATGTTGCAATGGTGCCTAACATATCAGAACATGATACATACTTGGCACCAGGTCGCTACGACGCCTAGAAATGTTGCAATAGTGCCTAATTTTTCTTCCAGCACATAGGCTGGATTCTATATTTGTTACCTGGCTCTTAGATCCTCAACAAATAGGTCACCCCCTAATCTATATTCAAGTCTTCGAAATGTGGGTATGTAGAAGATTGGGTCGCATTTCTTGGAAATAGAAGAAAACAAATTTGAAGGTATTGAACATGTTAGGGGTAAAAAGAGAATTAATGACCGAAATCGGGGTTAAAAAGTTAAGATATTTGGTCATATAACAAGACATACCTCCATGTTGAAGACTATACTAGAGGGTAGTGTGGGAGGCAGTCGTTCAAGACGCAGACAACGTTTTAAGTGGGTGGATACCATCAGGAGATGGACTGGGAAAAGCCTCTTGCATTACACCATTACGGCAAGAGACTTGAGATTCATTACAGCCGATCTTCGATGCGGAGATGTCACTTGAACTGAACTTAACTGAATCTATATCACACACGAGCGGTGCTCATTAAGTACAAAATATAACCACTGTAACTTTCAAAGAATGCTGAAGAAAGTGGCTACAGAGGGTTGTGAATGTGGTTAGCAAAATACTGGCGGGAAACTGGGAGATTTAAAAAAATAGATATATTGTTATCTTCTAAGTATGTCGTAAAGTCGACTAATGAAGGTTTTGACTAGGGCTAGCACCACTCACACATTCACATTATCATTGGGGTTAACCCTGCAGTTGTGCCATATGAGAGGAAGCCAAAAATAGTCTGTGTGCGTCCCGATCGTATACAGCACTGTACCAATGCGGACCTAGGTCTTTGGTTAGTTCATCTTGGATTCAGAAACAGAAACAGCCATGACATAGGTGGGCGACCCCGTGGACATGTATGGACATGCAGTCACCTAAACGTTGTTCTACGTGTCCATCTGTTGTCAGGCAAGCGTATCACGTGTCCATCTGTTGTCAGGCAAGCGTATCACGTGTCCATCTGTTGTCAGGCAAGCGTATCACGTGTCCATCTGTTGTCAGGCAAGCGTATCACGTGTCCATCTGTTGTCAGGCATGCGTACCACACGTCCAGGTCAATCATGTCCGCGTGATATCGCTGCTTCCACAACGTCCCGAAACAAAGTTTGATGTCGAATTTCTTCGTTTCTGACCTTATCCCGTATCGACATTTGTAGTACGCGCCGTTCCATTGCTCTCTGAGTGACTCTGAGCTTCTCAGCATCTGTTTCGAGCAAGTTCCACACTTCGCATCTGTAAATCATGGGATTGAAAGTGTGTGCTCTTGCCGTGGTGTCTTTCATCTCTTGTAGTATTGGCTTAATGGAGTTTAAGAAAAACCAAAATGCTTTTCGTCGTCTAGAAATTTCGTGGTTATTTTTGTGGTTGGCATTTATCTCTTGGCACAATGGTTTATCATTGTGTGCACCAAGAAAAGGACGTCAATTGGCGGGTTGCAGTAGCTTTCCTTACATCCCGAGCGTGCTAATGAAGGTGAACTGGGATCCTCCATGAGGTTGTGCTATGCTTGACTTCATCTGCGTGTCGCATCTACTACGGGGATCACGTCGACCCCTCACCTCGTTAGCCAGGCTACTATGAAAACAGCCCGTTTCCATGGAGGGCTACTAGGACGCTGAGGTGCGGGTCTTGGCCAGTATATTTTGCTTGACCCTGACTGACAAGTCTGATCAGTATATTTCGCCTGACCCGACGTTAGTCTTCCTCACCTAGGTAGATATATGATTTGCAATCCACGATGGCTTCTTCTTTTATCTTAATGCCCTGCTTAGGGCATGATTTATAGCACCACTCACCACTTTATATAGCATTAGTGGACCATGATAATCATTTGACAGTTTAGATAGAGAATTATTCTGGAAGTTGGTCAGACAATATGCAGTGCCCCTCAAATTCACTAACATCGTTATGAAAATATATGGAGGTATGATAAGTAGTTTACAGGTTGACTGCGATATTTGCACCTTTCGGCCCAACACATCCGATTTCAACAGGCACTTTGGGGTACCCGGTTAGCTTTCCCTCTTCGACCCCTCCTCCTTAGACAGAAGGTGGAAGACTCTTGACAGCTCTGGTTCACTGGTCCTGATGCTATCACTCACTGACTGCTGCAGCTCATGCACTACTCAGCATTTTGATCCTACGTGTTTATTTCATCTGTCCTGAGGGGATGAATGGTGATCTGTCCCTGCCGGTCAAGGGTGTGGATATCGTCACTTAGTTGATTCTGATCTCTTCTAACAGGGTGGGTAACTCCTGTTCTCAAATCCTTAAATTGGACTTCATGTTCACATTCTCCCCGCTTGTTTACAAGCCTGCCTGCCTTTTCATACCCATAAACATGACAATGAGACGGTCGCCACTGAAGTATGGTTAGTTTTCTGGCAGCTAGCTAGCCTAGTTCATGCAGGTCAACACGAGGAGCGTTTAGACAACAACAACAAGACGCACATGTACTATCTACTTACAGAAAGCTCTTCCAAACCTCCAGTCCACAAGAGCGTAGCTGACGCTAAGAGCTGGAAGACACACCATCAAATACAAGATGTCTGCCACTGACAGACTCAATAGGTATAAGAACGCCCCTCGTCTGATGTTCTTGTAACGGGCAACTGTGTACACGACCAGTCCATTTCCAACAAGCCCAACAATGAAAATAATAGCAAAAGCAGCCAAAGAAATTGCTCTGCCAGTCGGAATAGTCTCATAATCTTCAAAGCTGCTGCTATTTCCTGTTTCGTATTCATAGTAAAAATCCACAGAGTTCCAGTCAATGCTGGATAAATTGAACTGAGACCCATCTTCATGGCGTAGGACTTGATCATCAAACCCACGTGAATCCCACCACGATGTTACAGCTAGGTCAGCACTATCTTTGCTGCCTATATCTAAGTGTTCATTTGCTGTTAGACTTGGATATTTCTGGATGTATGATTCCGAAGTTGATCCGTTTATTTCTCCATGTCGATACACTATTTTAGAGTTATTCGTTTGTTCAAAATAGGAATACATATTGAAACGTTTGGGAGTGAAAGGCACGGAATGAACTTCAAATGGTGTGTCTTGTCTTGTTAAATGGCATATTGGCTTTAACGTGTGCGTTACGGTAACCAAGGAAATGTCAAGGCCAGTAAGTTAGTAAACAAGTAGAAATAACAGGAGCTGTCTAGTTTACCAATTCACTATCTCATTTTTTTTACAGCTAAATTGATTCCCTGTAGATTCGTGGTTTAATTCTAAGTTGTCTATTACTTCACTGTCTTTTCTGCTGTCTGATGTGTATGTTTTCCTAGTGATTAGAATACAAGTGTCTTTGAAATTGTTGCCTAGTTGTTTTATGAATCACTTGTCTTATACTACAACAGCCTAGAATGACGACACTCAACTGAAGACAACTTTAAAGATAACAATAATTCCGTAACTCGTTACATTTTTTTGCAGCGAGACACATCCATGCCTGTATATCCGGGGTTCGAATCTAGATTGGCTATTACCTCACTTGTTTTTCTGTTGTCTGTTGTGCATTTATCCCGAGTACTTGATTGAAATGTACTGGTCTTTCTGAAAGTTTATTAGTGATTACTTTATTAACACGAAATCTGTGATTAGCGATTCTGTATGGGTCAGTCAAGACAACTTTACAAATTTAACAACTGAAAATAATATCCAACATTTGTGGTTCTGTGCAATTCTTCATCTGCAACGTCTGCTGTCTTTATATAATAGCGCCGACACCACGACAAACAAAGCCAGCAGAAAAATGGTGCACCAAAAATGGCGTTAATTCATCGCGAAGTCCGCGTTCCTCGCGCCTGATTGGGTCCACCGCGGGAGAATATTCTTGTTAAACTATAGCTGCAGGTTTGCCATCTTAAAGAGATGTCTCCTGCAGGGTCTCACGACACCCCTGCACGTGACTTGCGGCAGTCATCTTGGGCGGAGACCACTGTCAAGATGAGAGGTATCACAGGGCAGGAGATGTCATCCGTGATGGCTTCTCTTTTCACAATCACAGTATTATCTTCTATAGGTGAAATAGAAAGTACAGGTAAACTGTGTCCCATAACGTTCACTGCTGTCGGGGGTGAAGTGTTCAACCAGTGATCTTCAACCTTTTTTGCCCGACTCTTTT
Source organism: Ariolimax columbianus (assembly GCA_036924085.1). NCBI lineage: Eukaryota > Metazoa > Mollusca > Gastropoda > Stylommatophora > Arionidae > Ariolimax > Ariolimax columbianus. Next base: position 22,818,075 of record JAVGWX010000010.1, on the reverse strand, counting down.
CACAAATTGTCAGAATGTCATTCTCCCCTTTGCAAGATTGTCTGACTAAAACGGTGCATTTCAATTAATATACGTATTATAATGAATATCTTTTCTTCTTCTTCTTCTTCTTCTTCTTCTTCATCTTCTTCTTCTTCTTCTTCTTCTGCGTTCGTTCTCAATCTCCAGCTACCAAACCCTGAAAAGGCTTTAGTAGCAGAATGTAGTCCAGAGAACGGAATGCGTTTTGTCGTAGTTTACAGCTTGACTGCGATATTTGCACCTTTCGGTCCAACACATCCGACTTCAGCAAGCATTTTTTTAGTACCGGGTTAGCATTCCCACTTCGATCCCTTCGAGCCCTCTGCAGCATGTTATCCAGGATCCCCGCGTGGAGGTGTAGAAGGGTCTTGGCAGCTATGGTTCGCTGGCCCTGACGCTAGCAGTCAGCTATGGGTCGCTGACCACTGCAGCTCATGCGCTGCTCAGCGTCTTGATCCCATCTTTTGATTCTATTTTGTATTAGTGCATATACATTGACTTGGATTATTTGTATAGTGTTTGATAAATGTGATATCAGTATAAAATGTTGAGGCATTTTGAAACATGAATTTGATGCTGATGTTGTTGTTGTTATTGGTGTTGTTGTTGTTGTTATTATTGTTGCTGTTGTTGTTATTGTTGTTGCTGATGTTGTTGTTGTTATTGTTGCTGATGTTGTTGTTGTTATTGCTGCTGTCGTTCGAACATACTCGTGCTGATTTGAGTCAACTCTTGGGTAGTGGGTTGCATGGTCCCTTCTTACACCTTGATGCATACTTGAGAAGATATACCATGACCTACCTAGCTGTAGTGCAAATTTGAGACTCCTCAGTAAACTTATCCAAATGGGGAGTACAGCGTTGATCCCTACCTCGTTGGTCATATTGGTGTGGCACATTCTGTTTCCAGGAACAGGAACCAGGACGAGTTGAGGACTTAATCAGTATGTTTCATCTGACCTTGACATGTTGGTGATTTTTTCAGTATGTTTCATCTGACCTTGACATGTTGGGGATTTGAATAGTATGTTTCATCTGACCTTGACATGTTGGGAATTTGATCAGTATGTTTCATCTGACCTTGACATGTTGGGGATTTGATCAGTATGTTTCATCTGACCTTGACATGTTGGAGATTTGATCAGTATGTTTCATCTGACCTTGACATGGATTTTATCAGTATGTTTCATCTGACCTTGACATGGATTTGATCAGTATGTTTCATCTGACCTTGACATGGATTTGATCATTATGTTTCATCTGACCGTGACATGGATTTGATCAGTATGTTTCATCTGACCTTGACATGTTGGGGATGTGATCAGTATGTTTCATCTGACCGTGACATGGATTTCATCAGTATGTTTCATCTGACCTTGACAATGATTTGATCAGTATGTTTCATCTGACCTTGACATGCTGGAGATTATATCAGTATGTTTCATCTGACCTTGACATAGATTTCATCAGTATGTTTCATCTGACCTTGACATAGATTTGATCAGTATGTTTCATCTTACCTTGACATGCTGGGAATTTGATCAGTATGTTTCATCTGACCTTGACATGTTGGGGATTTGATCAGTATGTTTCATCTGACCTTACATGGATTTGATCAGTATGTTTCATCTGACCTTGACATGGATTTGATCAGTATGTTTAATCTAAGCTTGACATGGATTTGATCAGTATGTTTCATCTGACCTTGACATGCTGGGGATTTGATCAGTATATTTCATCTGACCTTGACATATTGAGGATTTGATCAGTATGTTTCATCTGACCTTGACATGGATTTGATCAGTATGTTTCATCTGACCTTGACATGCTGGGAATTTGATCAGTATAGTTCATCTGACCTTGATATGTTGGGGATTTGATCTGTATATTTCATCTGACCTTGGCATGGATTTGACCAGTGTGTTTCATCTGACCTTGACATGGATTTGATCAGTATGTTTCATCTGACCTTGACATGCTAGGGATTTGATCAGTATGTTTCATCTGACCTTGACATGTTGGGGATTTGATCAGTATATTTCATCTGACCTTGACATACTAGGAATTTAATCAGTATATTTCAACTGACCTTGACATGCTGGGAATTTTATCAATATGTTTCATCTGATCTTAACATGCTGGGGATTTTATCAGTATGTTTCATCTGACCTTGACATGGATTTGATCAGTAATTTCAGCTGACCTTGACATGGATTTGATCAGTGTGTTTCATCTGACCTTGACATGGATTTGATCAGTATGTTTCATCTGACCTTGACATGCTGGGGATTTGATCAGTATGTTTCATCTGACCTTACATGGATTTGATCAGTATGTTTCATCTGACCTTGACATGGATTTGATCAGTATGTTTAATCTGAGCTTGACATGGATTTGATCAGTATGTTTTATCTGACCTTGACATGCTGGGGATTTGATCCGTATGTTTCATCTGATCTTGACATGCTTTGGATTTGATCAGTATATTTCATCTGACCTTCACATATTGGGGATTTGATCAGTATGTTTCATCTGACCTTGACATGGATTTGATCAGTATGTTTCATCTGACCTTGACATGTTGGGGATTTGATCAGTATGCTTCATCTGACCTTGACATGGATTTGATCAGTATGTTTCATCTGACCTTGACATAGATTTGATCAGTATGTTTCATCTGACATTGACATGCTGGGGATTTGATCAGTATGTTTCATCTGACCTTGACATGTTGGGAATTTGATCAGTATGTTTCATCTGACCTTGACATGCTGGGAATTTGATAAGTATATTTCATCTGACCTTGATATATTGGGGATTTGATCTGTATATTTCATCTGACCTTGGCATGGATTTGACCAGTGTGTTTAATCTGAGCTTGACATGGATTTGATCAGTATGTTTCATCTGACCTTGACATGCTGGGGATTTGATCAGTATGTTTCATCTGACCTTACATGGATTTGATCAGTATGTTTCATCTGACCTTGACATGGATTTGATCAGTATGTTTAATCTGAGCTTGACATGGATTTGATCAGTATGTTTTATCTGACCTTGACATGCTGGGGATTTGATCCGTATGTTTCATCTGATCTTGACATGCTTTGGATTTGATCAGTATATTTCATCTGACCTTCACATATTGGGGATTTGATCAGTATGTTTCATCTGACCTTGACATGGATTTGATCAGTATGTTTCATCTGACCTTGACATGTTGGGGATTTGATCAGTATGCTTCATCTGACCTTGACATGGATTTGATCAGTATGTTTCATCTGACCTTGACATAGATTTGATCAGTATGTTTCATCTGACATTGACATGCTGGGGATTTGATCAGTATGTTTCATCTGACCTTGACATGTTGGGAATTTGATCAGTATGTTTCATCTGACCTTGACATGCTGGGAATTTGATAAGTATATTTCATCTGACCTTGATATATTGGGGATTTGATCTGTATATTTCATCTGACCTTGGCATGGATTTGACCAGTGTGTTTCATCTGACCTTGACATGGATTTGATCAGTATGTTGCATCTGACCTTGACATGCTAGGGATTTGATCAGTATGTTTCATCTGACCTTGACATGTTGGGGATTTGATCAGTATATTTCATCTGACCTTGACATACTAGGAATTTGATCAGTATATTTCAACTGACCTTGACATGCTAGGGATTCGATCAGTATGTTTCATCTGACCTTGACATGGATTTGATCAGTATATTTCATCCGACCTTGACATGGATTTGATCAGTGTGTTTCATCTGACCTTGACATGGATTTGATCAGTATGTTTCATCTGACCTTGACATGCTGGGGATTTGATCAGTATGTTTCATCTGACCTTGACATGCTAGGGATTCGATCAGTATGTTTCATCTGACCTTGACATGGATTTGATCAGTATATTTCATCTGACCTTGACATGGATTTGATCAGTGTGTTTCATCTGACCTTGACATGGATTTGATCCGTATGTTTCATCTGACCTTGACATGCTGGGGATTTGATCAGTATGTTTCATCTGACCTTGACATGCTGGGGATTTTATCAGTAATGTTTCATCTGGCCTTGACATGCTGGGGATTTTATCAGTAATGTTTCATCTGACCTTGACATGCTGAGGATTTGATCAGTATGTTTCACCCGACCCTGATGTTACTCTTCACTCCCACCTTGATCAGTATGTTTCACCTGACCCTGATGTTACTCTTCACTCCCACCTTGATCAGTATGTTTCACCTGACCCTGATGTTACTCTTCACTCCCACCTTGATCAGTATGTTTCACCTGACCCTGATGTTACTCTTCACTCCCACCTTGATCAGTATGTTTCACCTGACCCTGATGTTACTCTTCACTCCCACTTTGATCAGTATGTTTCACCTGACCCTGATGTTACTCTTCACTCCCACCTTGATCAGTATGTTTCACCTGACCCTGATGTTACTCTTCACTCCCACCTTGATCAGTATGTTTCACCTGACCCTGATGTTACTCTTCACTCCCACCTTGATCAGTATGTTTCACCTGACCTTGATGTCACTTTTCGCTCTGTTAAAACTTGAATACAAATGTTATTTTTAATCTGCATAACTAATTACTAATCTGAAACATAACTCATCTTTTGAAACCATAACTTTCTCTTGTGGGTGGTTGGGAGAAGGGATCAGTCCCTCCCTGGTTGAAGATCCCATGCATCCACATTCGTTGAGGACCTTCCACCCTCTCTCCACATTCGTTGAGGACCTTCCACCCTCTCTCCACATTGGTTGAGGACCTTCCACCCTCTCTCTACATTGGTTGATGACCTTCCACCCTCTCTCTACATTGGTTGAGGACCTTCCACCCTCTCTCTACATTGGTTGATGACCTTCCACCCTCTCTCTACATTGGTTGAGGACATTCCACCCTCTCTCTACATTGGTTGATGACCTTCCACCCTCTCTCTACATTGGTTGAGGACCTTCCACCCTCTCTCCACATTGGTTGAGGACCTTCCACCCTCTCTCTACATTGGTTGATGACCTTCCACCCTCTCTCTACATTGGTTGAGGACCTTCCACCCTCTCTCTACATTGGTTGATGACCTTCCACCCTCTCTCTACATTGGTTGAGGACCTTCCACCCGCTCTCTACATTGGTTGATGACCTTCCACCCTCTCTCTACATTGGTTGAGGACCTTCCACCCTCTCTCTACATTGGTTGAGGACCTTCCACCCTCTCTCTACATTGGTTGAAGACCTCCTTTCTCCCACTTGTTGCCCCCTCCCCTTTCCTCTCACTGGTTGACAGTCCAGCCTTTTCTCACTGGCTGAGAACCCTGCCACCTCCTCTCACAGGCTTAGAACCCACCTCTCTCCTATAACTGCCTGACAACCCCACCCCTCCTCTCACTGGCTTAGAACCCTACCCCCTCCTCTCACTGGCTTAGAACCATACCCCCTCCTCTCACTGGCTTTAAATCCCACCCCCTCCTCTCACTGGCTTAGAACCATACCCCCTCCTCTCACTGGCGTAGAACCCTACCCCCTCCTCTCACTGGCTGAGAATTCCACCCCTCTCCTCTCACTGACTGAAATCCCCTCTCCCCCATTGGCTGAGAACCCCACCATCTTCTCTCACTGGCTGAGGACTCCTCTACTCCCACTGGCTGAGGACATCACAACCCTCTTCCCACACTGGCTTAGAACCCCACCCCCTCCTCTCACTGGCTTAAAACCCCACCGCCTCCTCTCACTGGCTTAGAACCCCACTCCCTCCTTTCACTGGCTTAGAACCCTACGCCCTCCTCTCACTGGCTTAGAACACTACCCCCTCATCTCACTGGCTTAGAACCCTTCCCCCTCCTCTCACTGCCTTTGAACCCTACCCCCTCCTCTCACTGGCTTAGAACACTACCACCTCTCACTGGCTAAGGATCTTACCCCCTCCACTCACTGGCGAAGGACCCTACCCCCTCCTCTCACTGGCTGATAACCCCACCCCTCTTCTCTCACTGGCTGAGAACCCCACCCCTCTCCTCTCACTGGCTGAGGATCCATCTTCTCTCACTGGCTGAGAACCCTACCCCTCTTCTCTCACTGGCTGAGGACCCCTCTTGACTAAGAACCCTACCCCTCTCCTCTCACTGGCTGAGGACCCCTCTCCACCCACTGGCTGAGGACCCCACCCTTCTCCTCTCACTGGCTGAGGACCCCTCTCCCCCCACTGGCTGAGAACCCCACCCCTCTCCTCTCACTGGTTGAGGACCCCTCTCCAACCACTGGCTGAGAACCCCACCCCTCTCCTATCACTGGCTGAGGACCCCTCTTGGATGAGAACCCCACCCCTCTCCTCTCACTGGCTGAGGACCCCTCTCCACCCACTGGCTGAGGACCCTCTCCACCCACTGGCTGAGAACCCCACCCCTCTCCTCTCACTGGCTGAGGACCACTCTCCACCAACTGGCTGAGGACCCCACCCCTCTCCTCTCACTGGCTGAGGACCCCTCTCCACCCACTGGCTGAGAACCCCACCCCTCTCCTCTCACTGACTGAGGACCCCTCTCCACCCACTGGCTGAGAACCCCACCCCTCTCCTCTCACTGGCTGAGGACCGCTCTTGTCTGAGAACCTCACCCCTCTCCTCTCACTGGCTGAGGACCCCTCTTGGCTGAGAACCCCACCCTTCTCCACCCACTGGCTGAGGACCCCTCTTGGCTGAGAACCCCACCCTTCTCCACCAACTGGCTGAGAACCCCACCCCTCTCCTCTCACTGGCTGAGGACCGCTCTTCGCTGAGAACCTCACCCCTCTCCTCTCGCTGGCTGAGGACCCCTCTTGGCTGAGAACCCCACCCTTCTCCACCCACTGGCTGAGGACCCCTCTCCACCCACTGGCTGAGGACTCCTCTCCATCCACTGATCGAGGAACCCCACCCCTCTCCACCAACTAGCTGAGAACCCCACCCCTCTCCTCTCACTGGCTGAGGATCCCTCTTGGCTGAGAACCCCACCCCTCTCTACCCACTGGCTGAGGCCCCTCTCCACCCACTGGCTGAGAACCCCACCCCTCACCTCTCACTGGCTGAGGACCCCTCTCCTCTCACTGATCAAGGAACCCCATCCCTCTCCTTTCACTGGCTGAGGACCCCTCTCCTCTCACTGATCAAGGAACCCCACCCCTCTCCTTTCACTGGCTGAGGACCCCTCTCCTCTCACTGATCAAGGAATCCCACCCCTCTCCTTTCACTGGCTGAGGACCCCTCTCCTCTCACTGATCAAGGAACCCCACCCCTCTCCTTTCACTGGATGAGGACCCCTCTCCTCTCACTGATCAAGGAACCCCGTTCTCCTACTTGCTCCCGCTTGATAAGGGCCACTATCCTACCTCCCCCACTGGTTGAGGAACCCCTCCCCCACTGGTTGAGGAACCCTTCCCCCACTGGTTGAGGATCCCCTCCCCCACTGGTTGAGGATCCCCTCCTCCACTAGTTGAGGAATCCATCCCCCACTGGTTGAGGATCCACTGCTGTGAGAAACCGGAGCTCTACCCCTCTGCCACTCAGACGCTTCGTGCATACAAACAAGTTAACAAGCAGTCTTATATTAGAACATCCTCATGACGTCTGTGGCCTTTATTCCAATTCCTGGGATCCGCAGGACAAGTTTATAGGGCCAAGGAATAAAGGTCGGTTGTTCCTGAAGTCACTACATTTTGGGCAGACTAGGTTGTTATGGTATCCCTGATAATAATTAAGCAAGCAAGTGTATGATTAACGTAATAGTAGAGCACACACTTTTTGCGGCAAACGGTCCGTCCCCTTAGCTGACCCAGTTGTAAATGAGTACTTGACTTACTGTTTGGGGAAAGAAACGCAGCGAGGAAGTGAATTGGCCATCCTACCTCATAAACAAGCTTTACCCTCGCGAAATAAAGTCTCTACCACTCCATCCACGACAGCAATATCTGCTATGAGACCTCTTTGACCTTTTTGGAATAAAGATATATGCCCTAGCGAGGTTTTCAACCCGTGAACCTTTGGCTGGGAACCCATGTACAAGCAAATCGGCCTCTCTATCATCTATATGACAACAGTAGCAGACGTTGCCCCGACGCTTCTACAAAATTAGGCTGTTGTCAAGGACGGAACAAACATGAACAACTCAGACAAACAGTTAATAGAACTAATCTTAGCACAAACAAGAACTGCTCAGACAGACGACAGTGAATAAAACTAATCTCCGCACAAACAAGAACTTCTCAGACAGACGACAGTGAATAAAACTAATCTCCGCACAAACAAGAACTTCTCAGACAGATGACAGTGAATAAAACTAATCTCAGCACAAGCAAGAATAGCTCATACAAACAGTGAATAGAACTAATCTCAGCACAAATAAGAACTACTCAGACAGACAGTGAATAGAACTAATTTTAGCACAAACAAGAACTACTCAGACAGATAGTGAATAGAACTAATTTTAGCACATACAAGAACTACTCAGATGACAGTGAATAGAACTAATCTAAGCACAAACAAGAACAGCTCAGACAGACAGAGAATATAACTAATTTTAGCACAAACAAGAACTACTCAGATGACAGTGAATAGAACTAATCTCAGCACAAGCAAGAATAGCTCATACAAACAGTGAATAGAACTAATCTCAGCACAAATAAGAACTACTCAGACAGACAGTGAATAGAACTAATTTTAGCACAAACAAGAACTACTCAGACAGATAGTGAATAGAACTAATTTTAGCACATACAAGAACTACTCAGATGACAGTGAATAGAACTAATCTAAGCACAAACAAGAACTACTCAGATGACAGTGAATAGAACTAATTTTAGCACAAACAAGAACTACTCAGATATATTACAGTGAATTGAACTAATCTTAGCACAAACAAGAACTACTCAGACAGACAGTGAATAGAACTAATCTCAGCAAAAACAAGAACAACTCCTACAAACAGTGATTATAACTAATCTCAGCAAAAACAAAAACAACTCATACAAACAGTGAATAGAACTAATCTCAGCACAAACAAGAACAACTCCTACAGTGAATAGAACTAATCTCAGAACAGACAAGAACAACTCCTACAAACAGTGAATAGAACTAATCTCAGCACAAACAAGAACAACTCCTACAAACAGTGAATAGAACTAATCTCAGCACAAACAAGAACAACTCCTACAAACAGTGAATAGAACTAATCTCAGCACAAACAAGAACAACTCCTACAAACAATGAATAGAACTAATCTCAGCACAAACAAGAACAACTCCTACAAACAGTGAATAGAACTAATCTCTTCAAAAACAGGACAAGCACATCCTGAAGATTGACCAGAGTTCACTAATTCTACTCAGCAATGCTTTCTTGCGTGTTGGTCAAATTACCAGAATGTATTTAAACCCTCCTGTGGATTGAGTATATACATCAGATAATGGACTTTCCTCTTCTTCTTAATATTATTTTTGTTATTATTATTCGGTGTTGATTCATTAAATGACGTTTGAGATGTTGTTTTGTAGTTTATAACGAGGCTGTGATATATGCGTCTTTTGGCCGACCCATCTGATTTTAGCACGCCATTTTTATGCCCTTGTATGGCCTCTCTCTTCGATCCCTATTAGCTAAGCCAGGCTGCACGGTTGCAATCTGTTTTCAAGGCCGGCGCACGACGGCGGAATAGGGTCTTGGTCAGTTATGGGTCACTGACCCTAATGCAAGAAGCCTGCTATGGGTCACTAACTCTGATGCACGAAGCGAGCTATGGGTCACTGATCCTGATGCAAGAAACCAGCTATGGGTCACTGACCCTGATGCAAGCAACCAGCTTTGGGTCACTTACCCTGATGCAAGAAGCCAGATATGGGTCACTAACCCTTATGCAAGAAGCCAGTTATGGGTCACTGATCCTGATGCAAGAAGCCAGCTATGGATCACTGACCCTGATGCAAGAAACCAGCTATTGGTCACTGACCCTGATGCAAGCAACCAGCTTTGGGTCACTTACCCTGATGCAAGAAGCCAGCTATGGGTCACTAACCCTTATGCAAGAAGCCAGTTATGGGTCACTGATCCTGATGCAAGAAGCCAGCTATGGGTCGCTGGACCTGATGCAAGAAGCCAGCTTTGGGTCACTAGCCTTGATGCAAGAAGCCAGCTATGGGTCGCTGGACCTGATGCAAGAAGCCAGCTATGGGTCGCTGGACCTGATGCAAGAAGCCAGCTATTGGTCGCTGGACCTGATGCAAGAAGCCAGCTTTGGGTCACTTACCTTGATGCAAGAAGCCAGCTATGGGTCGCTGGACCTGATGCAAGAAGCCAGCTATGGGTCGCTGGACCTGATGCAAGAAGCCAGCTATTTGTCACTGATCCTGATGCAAGAAGCCAGCTATAGGTCACTGACCCTGATGCAAGAAGCCAGCTATAGGTCACTGACCCTGATGCAAGCAACCAGCTGTTGGTCACTGATCCTTCTGCAAGAAGTCATCAATGAGTCGCTGGCTGCTGTTGGCCCATTCACTGTTCCATCTTCTGCCTCCGTGAAACATCAAGGTCTTGACCCTATGGGAAGAGAACTTATTCAAAAATTATTGCAAAAGTCGATGCAATTGGTCGTTAATCGCAAAACAAAGGAAAACAGGACTCACTAACTAAGGAAACAATCTGAATTTAAAACAAAAGTATATAAATTGTGTCATCTTCGTGGCTCATGAGACGCCGGTTGTCATGGCTACTTTTTCTACTGTTTCCTCCAGGTATTGCTTGGCAACCCCATTCTTGCCTTACCATGTGAGTTCCAGACATGAGAATATGACATCTGCCATACTTAGAGCATGTCATCAAAGGAGCCTAACAGTGGAGGCTAGTCCATCTAGCAGTACTAAACAAGGCTGCGGCCTAGCGCTTGTGAGCTTTCCTTACAATCCAAGCGTATCGGGTTCAAATCACATCGGGCTCAGATCGGAGACGTGGGGGCTTTGTCATAGTACGACCACTTCTTCCAATCGACCCAGCTTTTGTTCTTGTTTCTGTTCATGCCAACCGTACTTGAGTTAGGTACTCTTGACGACTTTCTTCGCTGGTGGGTTACAGTGGCTCTCCTCACATCCCTATGCGTGCTAGATTAGGTCAGCTCGTGTCCTTCTGGTTGTATTGCAATGCGAGTCTCTATAGTAAACTCATCACTACAGGAGTCGCAATGCCGCTTCCCACCTCGTCGGCCAGGCTTCCTAGAAACATTGTGTTTCCATTGACAACTGCTTGAAAGTGGGCGGTGTCTTGATCAGTATGTTTCACATGCACCTAACTAACATATCTGATCAGTATGTTTTACCTGACCGTAACTAACATAATCTGATCAGTATGTTTTACCTGACCCTAATAAATTCTGATCAGTATGTTTTACCTGACCCTAATATAATCTGATCAGTATGTTTTAGCTGACCGTAATATAATCTGATCAGTATGTTTTACCTGACCCTGACTAACATAATCTGATCAATATGTTTTAGATGACCGTGACTAACATAATCTGATTAACACATTGTACCTGACCGTGACTAACATAATCTGATCAGTATGTTTTACCTGACCCTGACTAACATAATCTGATCAGTATGTTTTACCTGACCCTGACTAACATAATCTGATCAGTATGTTTTACCTGACCCTGACTAACATAATCTGATCAGTATGTTTTACCTAACCGTGACTAACATAATCTGATCAATATGTTTTACCTGACCGTGACTAACATAATCTGATCAATATGTTTTACCTGACCGTGACTAATATAATCTGATCAGTATGTTTTACCTGACCCTAATATAATCTGATCAGTATGTTTTACCTGACCGTGACTAACATAATCTGATCAGTATGTTTTACCCGACCCTGACTAACATAATCTGATCATTATGTTTTACCTGACCGTGACTAACATAATCTGATCAGTATGTTTTACCTGACCCTGACTAACATAATCTGATCAGTATGTTTTACCTGACCGTGACTAACATAATCTGATCAGTATGTTTTACCTGACCCTGACTAACATAATCTGATCAGCATGTTTTACCTGACCCTGACTTACATAATCTGATCAGCATGTTTTATAGGTACAAGTGCAATGAAGCCGGCTTTATGAACTATTTTTCATTGTTTCCAAACACCCACATGTAGGTCACCAAGCGTACTTAGTTTGGAATGCTGCTATTCTTCTTCTGACGTTTGCTTAAAAATATGCCTATATCAACAATGTTATCTCTTGTATAAACTTCACTGTCTTTTGTAGTTCGCATACAGGTTCATAAAGTTTCTCTTCCAGTGTTGCTTTTATGGGCCAGTGGGATTATCTCTGTATATCATATTCGATGCAGTTATGTAGAATGTGCTCTGCAGTCTGGACTGCCTGTTCGCATGTACACATGGCTGAGTTGACAGCCTACAGTGTTGTGTACATGTAGCTATGGAGTCGGTTGTGTCCTGCTCTAAGGCGCAAACCAACAGTTTGTTCTTGTCTGTTCATCTTATGGAAATGGGGACGACGTGGTCTAGTGGTTAAGTAACACGGCTCACAACCAGAAGATATTGGGTTCGATCCCCATCACAACACCGGCCGTTACCCCGGGGAAGCAAACCCTTAGAAAATGATGCAGGAGGAAGCAGACCCTTACATAAAATGCATGCTGAAGTCGGATGCACTGGGCCTACAGGGGCAAAATAAAAACAACAGTGCAACGTATACCACCTTGGGGATTAAAGAAATAAGGCGAACGCAAAAAACAAAAAACAAAAAAAATCTTATGGAAGTCGCCTTGTGTTAAAGTTGGTGGCTTTCTAATTGACTTGATCATCATTATATTTTGTTGATATGTAACTGGTACATCCAGATGCTTGTCTGCAGCGCCCTCCTATTGCCAGCCGATCTGCTCTCTCATTTTCTGGTATTTCCCCAATTAGAATGTATCCACTGCCTGGCAATCTTGCGCTGGTTGCTCAGTTCAGACAGTTGAGCCTGTAAACCTGGCAGTTTCCCAGATTTCGATGCTTGGAGTACTGATTTAGCATCTGTCAGACAAACTACATGTTATCCAGGTAATGATATAACGTTCGAGGAACAAAACCCTTATTTTGATTGATTCCCCTTTTCGTTCCACGTGGAGCATAGAGTCACCACTGCTGCTTTTCCATCTATTCAGAGCATGTGCCCGATTAGTATTTGTCGTGGTGGTTTTAGTATAAAATATTTTACATTATGAGGCTGCTAACTCTACGTACAAAATCCTTTAGTCGTCTTTAACAGCACATTTGGAATTTTTAAGTGGTCCTATTCTTTTCAGCTCGGGTGCCACCGATTAGCTAAATAATAGATCTCTCACACCACCGCCCCCTCCCAGTCCTGTTATCAGTAAACTCAAGTCTACCCAGCTATAAATGAGTACCCTGCTTACTGTTTGACAGCGAGAAAGCGAACCTGTCACTTTATCTCATCAACTGTGGCCTGGTACAATAAAGTCTCTAACACTGATGTGACACTTTTGTGTAACATTATTACGTAGTAATTTTAAAAAGTGAAGATTAATTTTCCGAGGATCAGAAGAACTAACAGAAGATGAACTAACAGAAGATGAACTAACAGAAGATGAACTAACAGAAGAAGAACTAACAGAAGAAGGACACGCCAATACAATTGCCGCCATTTGTACTTTTCCTTTCAAATGCAGAAACCTCCGTAAGTGGCCGGCCATTATTCAACCTGGGGCCGTCTCGTTTTGCCCGCGTGGTCAATGACATCCTCTGTTGACCAAGGCACTAGGTCACGCTGCCACTAACATCAACGGTCATTCAACCCTGGCTCGTGAGGTCAAATAACCTTCACCCACGCAGTCTGGTTTTTCTAGAAAGGATGCAATTGGAAACTCACTTTCTTTTCTGTGGTTTGCAGTGCCGGATTAGCGTAATGGTAGAGCACTGGGTGTTCACGCAAGAGGTTCGAAGTTCAACTCCCGTCACCGCTACGCTTCAGGTGACCCAGCTCTAAATGGATACCTGGCTTGCTGCTAGTGAAGAAAAGGCGACGAGGAAGGAAGCTGGTCATCAAACACATAAACAGACTGGCCGCGTACAATGAAGTCTCCAAATGTCTGTTCGTTACAACGTTCACAAGAAAGTATTTATCTGCACTCAAATAACACACATAACGAGCATCAGCAAAGAAAGTGACGTAATGGGCGTGATGGGGGAAAGGTTAGGAAGTAATTGAGTCTATACTATTGTCTGGATTGAGCTCGGACTATATTACCCAGTCGTAAGTATTGAATGACGAAAGACTGCCCAAGTTTTACACATTTATTTTAGTGTAATCTGGGGACTTAACTCATTTTCTCTTGTGGCAAGGTGCATCCGTCATCTGGAGGTCCAGCGTTGGAGCCCCGCTCTGCCTATTACTTCTCTTGTATACGTTGTGTATATTACTTGAGTGCAGAAGGAGACACATAAATCCAAAACAGATGTAATAAAGCAAATCAAATCATTGTGCAGATGTCTCCGATATTACAATGTAAGCATGTGACAATGGATACAAAAAAGAACGCTATACAACACGATATTCCTACCCACATTGTTCTATCAGTGTCATAATTTGCCAGACAAACAAACATAAAAGACACATCGTAACAATAGAGTTGTTCAAGATGGTGGTGGATTCGAATTGTCAGTATAGAGATCTAAACCGTTTCAGATAAGTATTAGCGTTGAGAATCAATTTGTGAAATAATAACGTAGTTGTAATTGTAGTTTACTGTAGCATGCGTATTTTCAAATGTAGTGGCCCTGTTGTAACAGTTAGTAATTGACTTGTCAGAATTAAATAGCGTGGAAGAAACAAAAACTGCCAGTCTGAAAAAGAAAGAAGAGATACTACCCTGAGTTACATAATGGAAAACTACCTAAGCATGGACTGGACCCATGCATACACCGACGGTTCCGTAACAAATACATCACAGAACGGAGGGGCAGGAGCATTTCTGAACCTACCAAATGGCAGAAAAATAACACTGTCATTCGCTACTGGAAAATACACAAGCAATTTCAGAGCGGAGGCAGAAGGCACTGAGGGCGGCAGTGGAAGAAATGGTGACAGGTAAAAGGAATGAAAGCCATATAGTCCTGCTTACCGATGCCTTGGCCATAGTCACAGCACTAAAAAGCCAGAAAAATGCTGAACTTAATGATTTAAGAGCAGTACTCTGTCAACAATGCCAGCAGTCCGCACCAAAAAGGGTAGTGGTGCAGTGGGTTCCATCTCACTGCAACATCCAAGGCAACGAGGAGGCAGACAGACTGGTAAAAGAAGGTGCAAAACTACCACAACCAGATACTAGTATGACATACGAAGAGTCAAAACGGCTTATTAGAGCTTGATACATGAAAAAATGGGAAACCGAACATACTGGCTACACCAAACACGATGCATATTACCAGTTGAACAGAAGAGAGCAGGTCGTGGTCTTTAGACTTCGCACTGGCCACAATAGACTGAGGTACCACCTATTCAACAAATTGAAGATAGGTGGCATGGACGAATGCCCGTGTGGTACCGGGAAAATGACCGCTGAGCATCTACTGCAAAACTGCCCGACATACGAGGATCAGAGAGAGTAGATGTGGCCATCACCAGTGGCAACACTAGACAAGCTCTATGGCAGTGTCGACAGCCTCAGGATGACCGCTGCCTTTTTCGAAAAAATAATGGTTACTGTCTGACTGCATACGATGAAGAAGAAATAGCGTGGCATAGTGAGCGGTAGTAACATTAAATTTAGTGTAGGCCTAGTAGTTAGCGACAAGTTGTTGTAAGATAAATGCCAGCGACATTTGATTTTTTTGGTTTTGCTTCAACAAGTATACATTGTATTAGGTATTAGTATAACGTATTGGCTAACGGTAATAAATAGCATAATTAGTATGGCCGCTAAGACCAGGGAAAATTCTACGAAGAAAGGCCAGGTCAGATTGTGTGATTTGTGTGGCGCCAATGTTTGTATTAGTGTAAGGTTAGATTCAACGTTGGAAGAGGAAAAATACGTTTTTATATAGGGTATGTAGAGTAGACGAGAGGCAGGCTCGAATGGAGTGCGATATTAGGACACATGAGAAGAGATTTGATGAGATAGAAAAGAGGCAGATCAAAATAGAAGTGAAACAAGAGAAAATTGAGGACATTTTAAAGAAGCTGCAGTCAAGGTGTAGTCAAGCTGATAAAATTAATCCACTGTGAGTTAGGTATGGGTTGGAGAAGGTAATATGAATTGGAAGTAAGGGAGATTCTACCGAGGAAACAGTTCACGAGGCAGAGAGCTTTACAGAGAAGTATGCAAATATGGGCAGGGGTTCAGTATTGGTAGTAGGGGATTTTATGGTGAGGGAAGTTGGTAGACATTTGTCTAAACAACACAACATGTTTTTAAAAAGGGATATTGGAGGAACAGAAATTTAGGACATATAGAAAAGAATACAGAGGATAGATGATAAAACAAATAGTCATGCTGTGGTATTGGTAGGAACTAATAATGTAAAGAGAGATGGTACCGAATTAATTATGAAAAAATACAAGAGTCTTGTGGGAACACTTAAGGAAAACAAGTTCAGAAAGGCCACAATGATGGGCATTTTAGATGGAGCAGATGGGTCAGACTATCTAGATAGGAAGATAATAGGTATCAGCCTTAGGTTACAGGTGATGTGTGCAGACATGGGAATGGAATTTATTGATGTGAAAGTAGACACAAGTAAAATGTTAGACAGGAGAGGTTTACATCTAAATGAGATAGGACAGCATGTTGTAGTAAAGTATATGTTTAATCATTGTGTTAGACATTTAAACTAGCAAGGCCTATGAAGTATGAGACTAAAGATAGGCCTACAATAGGGTGTTATAGAGGATGTAATCAAAGGGGAGAGTTGGGGTCAGGGAAGTGTGAAATAAGTAATGGAAAAGCAAAAATAAAAATGATAAAGCAAAAAATTGATAAACAACAAAATTAGAAACTAAAATTTTGTTGTTTGCAAATGTGAGAAACATAGTAAATAAAAGAGAAGAATTGGAACTATACGTAGAAGAAGAAAAAAAGATATGATAAGGTTAACAGAATCATGGACATATGAGGACATCGCAGATAGTGAACTTGAAATAGAGGGATATACTTCTTCTTCTGCGTTCGTTTTTAATCTCCCGCTACCAAACCCTGAAAGGGCAGAATGTAGTCCAGAGAACTGAATACGTTGTGTCGTAGTTTACAGATTGACTGCGAGATTTGCACCTTTCGTCAAACACATCCGACTTCAGCAAGCATTTTTTGAGTACCGGGTTAGCATTCCCTCTTCGATCCCTTCTCCTTAGCCAGTCTGCCCTGCTGCAGCCTGTTATCCAGGATCACTGCGTGGAGGTGTAGAAGGGTCTTGGCAGCTCTGGTTCGCTGGCCCTGACGCTAGCAGTCAACTATGGGTCGCTGACCACTGATGCTCATGCGCTGCTCAGCGTCTTGATCCCGAGGGATATACAATGTTAAGGAAAGATAGGATAGTTGGAGATAAGGCTAAGGGAGGTGGCGTTTTATCATACTGTACACATTCGGTTAATATAAGGATCAAAGATGATTTATCATGTGGTAACAAAAATGAAAGTGTATGGGGAGAAATAGAAATTGGGGGTGAAAAAAAAAAAAGGGATTAGAGTATGCTATAGATGTCTATCAGGTCAAAAAGAGGAAGATGAGGAGCTGATTAGTAGCATAGCAAAGGCAAGTGAAGGGAAATTATTATTAATGGGAGATTTCAACTTTCCAGAAATAAAATGGGATATGGCAGAAGCACTTGTAGAGTCAAAACCTTTTGTTAAGTGCATAACTGACCATTTTTCATTCAACATGTAGAAGCAGACAAAAACACATTCGACTTAGTTTTTACTACAGACAAAAATATGATTGAAAACGTTATTTTTGGGGAACTGTTTGGCTCAAGTGACCATCAAATCATACGTTGAGATCTTATAGCAAGGAAAGAAGTAAACATAAATACACGAACATACTACTCTAAGGCAGATGTTAAGAGGATGAAAGAAAGAGGCAGCGAGTCATATAATCTGGAAAGATGTCAGAAAAACAGATGTTGAACAAGAGTTTGAGAGTTTTTAAACAGTTCTAGAAAATCTACAAGAGAAATGTGTTCCATGTAGGAAGGTAAACCCCAAGCGTAAAAAGGAGATAACTAGATTTGTGGTGAAATGCAGAAGAGCTAAAAATAAAGCATGGAAAAAATATATAGAGGCAGGAAAATCAAAAGAAACATATTTAAAGTATTTGGACAAGCAGAACATAGTTCAGAAAGTGAATAAAACAGCAAAAATAGACTTCGAAAAAAACATTTGCTCAGAGGATCAAGACTGATAGTAAAAGCTTCTTTTCTTATGTTAGAAATAAACAAAGAACGAAAGACAAAGTAGGCCCTCTCATAGACAGTACAGGCAAAATAATAAGTGAGAATAGGGATGCAGCTAATCTGCTCAATCAGTACTTTGGCACAGTCTACACAAAAGAGGACTGCTCCAAGACCCCAGAGCCTATAGATCTCAAATAGACATGGATACAGCTGCACTAAGATCAATCTGTATTACAGAGGAAATGTTTTTTTTCAAAATTGGAGGGATTGAAAGTGGATAAATGTCCAGTTCAAGAACTTATTCATCTAAAATTGCTGTTTGAAATTAGAGACCAACTAGCAAAACAATTTCCTATATTATGTTCTCAATCACTGGCAAAAGGGATTGTTCCATGAGATTGAAAAGATGCAGGAGTGATCACTTTATTCAAAAAAGGCAAAAAATAGGATCCAGCGAACTATAGACAAGTGAGCATAGTCTGTAAAGTGTTAGAGTCAATAATCAAAGAAAACATTGTAATGTATTTAGACAAATTTAATCTAATTAGAAATAGTCAGCATGGGTTTACTAGAGGGAGATCATGCTTAACAGATCTATTAGAATTCATGGAAGAGGTTACTAAAATCATAGATAAAGAGGAGCCAGTGAATGTTATTTATCTAGACTTTGCAAAGGCCTTTGATAGAGTACCTCATCAAATATTATTTTGAAAGAAAATCACATGGAATAGGTGGGAATGTTGCCAAACGGATTCAAAATTGTTTAACGGGAAGAAGACAGAGGATGGGCATAAATAAGGAGTACTTTGAGTGGTGTGAAGTGAAAAGTAGAGTGCCACAGGGCTCGGTTTTTGTTACCAATTTTGTTCTTGATATATATATATAAGCGATTTGGAGATTGATATGGGATCCATGATTGCAAAATTTGCTGATGACACAAAACTATGCAGTAGTGTCTCATCTAAAGCAGAAGTGGATATATTGAGGTCAGATTTTGACCAAATACGAGAATGGTCTGTGAGTTGGCAAATGGAGTTTAATGTAGATATATGTACAGTCATCCACATGGGAAGATCCAATTTAGAACATAATTACAGAATGGGCGATAACAATATTAGAAAGATAATGGAAAAGGACCTAGGGGTTATAATAGATCATATAGGTAAAGTGAGTGAGCAAGTCCAGGTAGCAGTGAAAAAAGCACTCACACACAATCAATTCTCGTACTCAGGTGAATTTTACGTTCACACACAATCAGATCTCGTACTGTTCACAGGGTGTCCATCATAAGCGAGTATTGAGCGCGACTGGCCAAACTCGAGGTGTGATGGTACAAGCCCACTGTAAACTCTCTCACTTCCAGACTCACTCCCAGTCTTCCTGCCAGTCTGCCGAATGTATCTCTGCAGTGTATTTTATAGTGTCAAACAGCAACATGGCTGGCTAATGGTCTTATGTGGGTTGGTTGATTTAGCAATTTCGAACTATCTCATTTAAAATGTTTTTGGCTATCATCCACGAGTCACTGTATTTCTCAATGGGGTAGCCTGTAAGTATCAGAATGTCAACAACCCCCATCCTTGTCAAGTCTGACGCCATAGTGGTCAGTTCTGACACCCACCCTTGTACCAGACAACGTCTTCTACCTAACGTGTTCCTGGTCCCTCGTTTCCTTGCCGACCTAGTGTCGAAATGGTGCTAGATCCTGACGTTACGTTCAATGCATTCAGGAAATCTTTAATTCTTAGCAAACACAGTCGCCAGCCCAATCCCCCATGCCATTAACGTCCATGCTCCAGCTGGAACTGTCACAAGTGTTTTGAAATGTCGCCTGGCTCATTTCGCAAAGTATGCCCAATTTATCGTCTGCGTCTTCTCTGTACGTCACATTGCTCTTACATCTATTCATATCTGTCTCAGGTCCACGTTGGCGACCTTATCGCACAATTTCAAAAAATGTATTCTGTTCGGGCACCTATTAATGAACGTCTGTACCTGTTTTGATAATGACTTTGTTGTCCTCCAAACTTTAGAGAGATAGATCAGTACTGCATTTACATTGGAACATTGTCATCCTTAAACTGTGCAGTAATGTCTCATCTAAAGCAGAAGTTGGTATATTGAGGTCGGATTTAGATAAAATTATAGAATGGTATTGAAGCAGGCAACTGGAGTTTAATGTAGATAAATGTGCAGTCATCCACATGGGTAGATCCAATACGGAACATAATTACAGAATGGGAGAGAACAATATTAGAAAGATAGATAAGGAAAGGGATCTAGTGGTTATAAAAGATCATACAGGTAAGTTAAGTGAGCAAGTCCAAGTAGCAGTGAAAAAGGCAAATGCAATGTTAGGTATGATAAAAAGAAATATTAAACATAGGAGCCAGAAAGTGATAGTCAAACTGTATAAAACATTAGTTAGACCTAGATTGAAGTACTGTGTACAGGTGTGGAGTCCTTATCCTAGAGGAAATATAAACATGCTGGAAAGGATACAAAAAGAGTGACAAAGCTAATAGTGGGATTCCAGAATTACAGTTATGAGTAAAGAGAAAAACCGGCCTTCAGTGTCTAGAAAAGAGAAAAATTTGAGGTGACAATACAAGTTTATGAGATACTCAAAGGAACGGATAAATTAGACTATAACAAGTTTTACTTTAAAATACAACCACCTACAAGAAAAAGAGGGCATAGCTACAAAGTGGAGGCAGGGACAATTAATGCATTCAAGAACAGATTGGATGCGCATAGCTTTTAGAGCAATGTAATGTAAATGAAACTGGTTGTATACAGACTTTGCATAGTCTTCTAAACCAGTAAAAAGACGTTAAGTTAAGTAATGGAATATAATAGTTGGGAGTTTCAGTTTGTCCAATGTGATGAAAGCACGACCTGCTTTTTGTATTTGTCACCGGTTATCTTTGTCTATATATTCTCCTGTTATTGTTGGTGTCTCAAATATTGTAGCACATTTTTAAATGTGTTCTTACTCCTGGAGAAACCATTGGCTAAATTTGATTTTCAAACTCTTGAAAAAGGGATTATTCTAAATGATTGGAAAGATGCAGATGTGATCCACTTGTTCAAAAAGGGCAAGAAATCAAATCCCGCCAATTGCAGACCAGTGAGTTTGACGAGCATACTCTGCACAATTTTAGAGTCCATTATAGAAGAGAACATAGCTAAGTACTTGACAATTGTAACTTCATCAGGAAGAGTCAGCATGGATCAGGCTAAACAAATCTATTAGAATTGATGGCGGAGGTTGCCAAAATGTTAGACGTTGTAGAGCCAGTAGATGTTATTTATCTTGATTTTGCAAAGGCCTTTGATAAAGTACCATATCAAAGATTGTTTCGGAAGTTGCAATCACATGGAATAGGTGGAGGAGTTACCAATTGGATAGCAAATTCATTAACGGGCAGAATGCAGAGAGTTATCATAAATAAGAAGTGCTCTGATTGGAGTGATATAATAAGTGGAGTGTCCCAGGGATCGGTATTGGGACCAATTTTGTTTTTGATATATATAAACGATTAGGATAATGATATCGGATACACTATTGCAAAATTCGCGGATGATACAAAATTATGCGGCCTGGTCTCTTCTCTGGCAGAGGGGATCTAATGAAATCAGATTTAGCTGCGATTCATAAATGGTCTGTGAGCTGGCAGATGTAGTTTAAGGTAGACAGATGTAGTCATCCATATGAGAAGATCCAATATGGAACACAATTACATGATGGGAGTGAGCAATATTAGACAGACATAAAATTAAAGGGACATATGTGTTATAATATATCATACAAATAAAGTGTGGGAGCAAGTTCAGATGGCAGAGAAAAAGGTTAATGCAATGCTGGTTAGTGATGAAGATATCGGATTCTCGAAAATGCTGCGTCAAAGCGAAGGGGATCAACTTGAAACACGTTAACACGTTTCTGTTTCTGTTTCTAAGAATCGACGTCACTGCACTCCGGGCATACCCATAGGTGCTCAGTCTCTCTCATCAAATGGCGTAAGGTATGGATGCTGATGGTCCCTGTTTCTCGCTGGCTGTACACGCTCCTGCGCCGCCCTCTCATGCGCCCCACTCCGCTCGAACCTCGTTTAATGTTGAAACTTTGCGGTCTGTGGATTGCTGCTTCATCTATTGCGGTGTCCTCATCCAGCAGACGGTCATTGATTGATTTCAAAATGTCACTTCTGTCCATCACCGATGTGCCCATGATGGGAGCCAGTGAAGCTAAGATGTCAGCTCTTTCATTGCCCTGAACCATGGCATGAGCAGGACAGTAGATCCAGGTCAGCGCTTGGAGGTTTGAGACCTCAACAGCAGCTATCCACTCGTAGCTAATCCATCCCTTCTGTACTTTCTGAAGTACGGCTTGCGCGTCTGTCACGATGACTGCTTTTGTTATAGAAGTCTCAGATATCAGTTTCAATGCTGAGGTCACTGCTTTCGTCTCCATTCTCATACTGTTTGTTGTTGACATGCATGCCCTACTACGCTCAGCCACGACCTCTCCTCTCACTCTAGCCGAGAAATCCCAGCCTGTTGTCCCACTGCGCACGACTGATCCGTCGGTTTATATGACAGTGTCACTCTCCTGGGTGTTCTCAGTTATCAGCTGATTTACCTCGTGCTCTGCACTCTCGTTGTTCTGTTCTCTGCATTCCTTGCCTAAGGTTATGATGACTCTCTGGTACTCTATCATTCTATCACCAGTGTGGACACATTCTTCCCCTTTGGCTATCGTCTCAGCTGGAGTGACGTGTCCGATTGTTGTCTCAGCCTGTGTCATCGATGACGACCCTCTCTTGATTCTTGATCCCTTGATTTCTGAGATACTACTGTGCAGAGGGTGTCGAGTTTATGTGGTGACACGCATATAGGCTTTGACTTTTGCTAGTTTATGTCTGGATGTCACCGATAACAATCCCAACAGGTACTGTATCATCACATCACAATCAAAATTTTAACACGTTTAAATTCCTGGACAGATATATAACATTAGACGGAAGAAGCAATTACGAAATAAAATGCAGAATAACCCAAGCAAAATCGGTCCATGAAAAAAATATTGTGCAACAAAACCTTGTCACTGAAAATGAGAGAGTCATAGGACGCTACGTGGAACCAGTACTGACATATGGCAGTGAATGATCGACATTGCCAACCTGCATGATACCTGATGAATGAATGAATGCTGAGTATGATTACAAGAAATATTACACATAAGAGCAAGAAAATGTTTGTCAAACTATTTAAATTATTGATGAGACCTAAATTTGAGTACTGTATCCAGGCGTGGAGTCTCTATCAAAGAGTGGATATAGACATAATAGAAAGGATATGAAGAAGAGCTACAAAAATGATCGAGGGATTTCAAAATTAAAGTTATGAGGAGGGTCTTAGAAAAACTGGTTTGCTGGGTCTAGAACAAATAAGAATTCAAGGGGACAATACAGGTCTAGTGTCTAGAACAAAGAAGAATTCAAGGGGACTTAATACAGGTTTATCAATGGAAAGGATAAATTAGACTATACCAAGTTTTTTTCAAAGTACGACCGGCTACAAGAACAAGGGGGCACAGCTACAACCGGCTACAAGAACAAGAGGGCACAGCTTCAAATTATTTAAAAACAGGTCCAGGTTAGATATTAGGAAATATTTTATGTCAGAGAATGGTGAATGCTTGGAATGCATTGCCGCAGGGTGTGGTGAAGGCAGGGTTAGTTAATGTATTCACAGATAGATTGGATTATCAGTCATATTTAGAAACCATGGAGTGGAATAAACTAGTTGTATATCGACTCTGTAGAGCCTTCTAAACCAGTAGAAACCAGTATAATGAATGTAAGTTAAGTTAACATGGTGGGAATCTTGTCACCTGAAGTTGTTCTGAGACTTTGCTTTCTCTGTCTGATCCCCGTTCCTAATTTGTAGATCTATAGCACGAATCGCTTCATGTTATTTTGTAACTGATTTCTATCATGTACTGGAAAAACCAACGCATTGGGTCAGATGATAGAATTGATGAGACATTGGGTCAGGTGATAGAAGAGTCAACGCATTGGGTCAGGTGATAGAAGAGTCAACGCATTGGGTCAGGTGATAGAAGAGTCAAGTCATCGGGTCGTGTGATAGAAGAGCCAAGTCATCGGGTCGTGTGATGGAACAGCCAAGTTATCTGGTCGTATGATGAAAGAGCTACGTCATTTGGAAACTACATGTCGACATTTAATTCCACAATCATTAACTGAGTTGTTTCCCCATAGACCAGACCACAGACACAAAGGGAGATGGCCACAGGAGACGCCCTCTTCTCACTATTGCATGCTTAGCATAAAAACGTATACAAACACTTAAACCAATACAACAAGTCTGATCTTGTTGTTGGAAGCTACTCATACTGGGTTAATTTAAACTTTTGACGTTTCTTTGGAGTCAGGTTACAGTTACTCTTCTTACATCCTGAGCGTAATTGAGAAGGTGTACATTGATCCTGCATGCTGTAATGCAATGCGACACTCCTCAGTAAGCTCACCCCTTTGGGGAATCACAATGTCGATATCCACCTCGTTGACCAGTCTGCTGTGCCACAGACCGACGTGGAATCTGGAAGTTTGTTTCACTTGATACTGACGCCCGTCTTATCCCCTACATCGTGCTCTATGGAGCACAGTTCACATGACCTTATCTAACATAATAAATGACCTAGCTCGTCTCATGTTCGCCTCAAATGTAGCCTACAAGGCCTGTATGAAGACACTTGTGGGTTTCTGTAATAGGTGTTTCTGTAGCAATCAGTTTTACATGGTGAGGTCACTAGCCCCACATGCAACCTTCAATGTTGTTGTACTAGTCCCACATGCAACCATCAATGTTGTTGTTGTTGTACTAGTCCCACATGCAACCATCAATGTTGTTGTACTAGTCCCACATGCAACCATCAATGTTGTTGTACTAGCCCCACATGCAACCATCAATGTTGTTGTTGTTGTACTAGCCCCACATGCAACCAACAATTTTGTTGTACTAGTCCCACATGCAACCAACAATTTTGTTGTTGTTGTACTAGTCCCACATGCAACCATCAATGTTGTTGTACTAGCCCCACATGCAACCATCAATGCTGTTGTATTTGTACTAGCCCCACATGCAACCAACAATTTTGTTGTTGTTGTACTAGCCCCACATGCAACCATCAATTTTGTTGTTGTTGTACTAGCCCCACATGCAACCAACAATTTTGTTGTTGTTGTACTAGCCCCACATGCAACCTTCAATGTTGTTGTTGTTGTACTAGTCCCACATGCAACCAACAATTTTGTTGTTGTTGTACTAGTCCCACATGCAACCAACAATTTTGTTGTTGTTGTACTAGCCCCACATGCAACCATCAATGTTGTTGTTGTACTAGCCCCACATGCAACCAACAATTTTGTTGTTGTTGTACTAGCCCCACATGCAACCTTCAATGTTGTTGTACTAGCCCCACATGCAACCATCAATGCTGTTGTATTTGTACTAGCCCCACATGCAACCAACAATTTTGTTGTTGTTGTACTAGCCCCACATGCAACCATCAATTTTGTTGTTGTACTAGCCCCACATGCAACCAACAATTTTGTTGTTGTTGTACTAGCCCCACATGCAACCTTCAATGTTGTTGTTGTTGTACTAGTCTCACATGCAACCAACAATTTTGTTGTTGTTGTACTAGTCCCACATGCAACCAACAATTTTGTTGTTGTTGTACTAGTCCCACATGCAACCATCAATGTTGTTGTACTAGCCCCACATGCAACCATCAATGTTGTTGTTGTACTAGCCCCACATGCAACCAACAATTTTGTTGTTGTTGTACTAGCCCCACATGCAACCTTCAATGTTGTTGTTGTTGTACTAGTCCCACATGCAACCAACAATTTTGTTGTTGTTGTACTAGTCCCACATGCAACCAACAATTTTGTTGTTGTTGTACTAGTCCCACATGCAACCAACAATTTTGTTGTTGTTGTACTAGCCCCACATGCAACCATCAATGTTGTTGTTGTACTAGCCCCACATGCAACCAACAATTTTGTTGTTGTTGTACTAGCCCCACATGCAACCATCAATGTTGTTGTACTAGCCCCACATGCAACCATCAATGTTGTTGTACTAGCCCCACATGCAACCAACAATTTTGTTGTTGTTGTACTAGCCCCACATGCAACCATCAATGTTGTTGTACTAGCCCCACATGCAACCATCAATGTTGTTGTACTAGCCCCACATGCAACCATCAATGTTGTTGTTGTACTAGCCCCACATGCAACCAACAATTTTGTTGTTGTTGTACTAGCCCCACATGCAACCATCAATGTTGTTGTACTAGCCCCATGTGCAACCATCAATGTTGTTGTTTCTTCCCTCACTTAGGTCCACCTTGACGTGGTTGGAGAACTTGTTTGAACCAGTGACCTTGGTAGCTATGCCAGCGTGAGTTTTACTTCTGGTAGGGTTACCCAAGCCGGACAGGTCTTGAAAGAGTGGCCATACCAAGGGCCAGTGTAGAGTAGATGGAACCCTTTAGGTGTGGATGCAGAATCCAACTCTGGTCCGCACCAATCCATCTCCACTTCATGGATTAAATGCTTTTCTTGTCGCAATTCTTGCTTTTGTCCTCTATCCATCCGCGGTTGCCTTGCGGAAGTTTAAGAAAGAACAAAGTTTAAGAAACAAATATGGTAGAGTCTAGGTTTAGCTGAGTTGTTTACTTATCTAAAGAGTTACAACATGTATCTACACCACGACACGACTTCACACAGTAAACATTATTCTGACTGTAAAACAAAACATTATTTATTACAAGAATAAACATATATCAACAAAATTTACATCTAAACTAAATAATTATTATATACATATTGAACTACAAGAGGAGGTTTTAAGCACTAGCTTTTAATGTTTCCTCCAAGACTTATGGTTCCGGGGCTCTTGCCGCTGTACTCCCCTATCTTTACACTAAACACACAATCACAAACTCGTCCTTGCGATTAGATTACCTAGATCACTTCACATATTCAGATGAATCTGTAAATTCTCATACGAACAGATCACTTACAATCAGGTGATCTATGCCTTCACAAATACTTATATCACTTCATGTATTCACGCGAATCTGTACATTCATATACGATCAGAATACACATCGTTCACAAAGTGTCCTGCACATACAACACACCTTCAGATCTCGTCCTTAGGCGATCTGTACACTCGTGTAACCATTCAAAACATACATTTTTCTCAAGTTGTCATACACATATAATACACATTCATATCTCTTAATGTTCATAGGGTGTTCATCATAAGCACCTGTAGAGCGACTGCCAATACTCGAGGTGTATGAAGGTACAGTCACCCTGCAAACTCACTCACTCTCAGACTCCTAGCAGCAGCTTCTCAGCCTTCCTCCTAGCCAGTCTCTGCAAAGTATTTTATAGTCTCAAGCAACAACATGGCTGTCCAATGGCCTTCTGTTGGTTGTCTGACCTAGCCATCACTCTAATTTGGAACTACCCCCAACTAATTGTTATTGGAGAACTATCCACGAATCACTGTCACTCTAAGTGTCATAGTCGGTCGTGGCAGCATCAAACTGTCACCAACCCTCATCTACGTCAATTCTGAACGCCAGAGTGGTCATCTTCGAAGCTCCACCTCAGCTCCGAACACCCACCTCTTTACTAGACAAAGTCTTCCACCTAAACCCCTTGTTCCCTTTGTCGACCTAGTGTCGAGACGGTGATTGACTGTGGCACGCATTCAGGTAACCTTCATTCTTCAGTCGCCATCCAATCTTCCCTGCGCTAAATGCCCATTCTCCACAAAGTCCGAATAGAAAATGTGGGCAGGCAGAACACATAAGCCTGGTAAGGCAATCTGTTTATGGAAGGAGGCATCCAGAGTGAAAACCTCAACCGTCGAAGTCGGAAGATGTAGGCCCAAGTGGCATGGGAGTAGAAAACAGACATCTACGAAATGCAACGGATGGTATGCAACAAACACCAGACCGTTATGATGTCGTCAGTATGGGAAGTGACCAGGTAGGGAACAACACAGCCCCCACCCCCCCTCCGCCTCGAAGGGGTCCACCTAATGCTACTGAAACCACAAACTCTGATACTTCTGGGAAGTCCAGGAAAGACCAGAGTAATGCTACCGGACAAAGACTTACTGTCCTACTTATACAGACCAAAGAGAAAGTCTGGCCCGGGGTAGTGACTATCTTCGACAAGCTGTGGGGACTGGCGAAGACCTGAAATGCACATTCTCCTTCGTGAACTTATCGGACTAGAAGCATAGCATCAGTTGATTGAATAAGAAGATGTTGTTGAATGTCCACAATGAGTAAGTTTACTCTTTTGTGAATGCTGAAATGGACGTTACGTAACGAATTATAATAGCTTTCCTCACATCTCGAGCATGCTGATTAAGGCTGACTGTGGTCCTCCAGGTGGTTGTGCTATGCTTGGTTTCATCTGCTTGAAGCTCACTAGTACTGGCATCACGTTTACCAGACCCCGCCTTGAACGTAGGGAACGCTACATGGAAGAAAGATAGTGGTCTTGGACAGTATATTGTGCCTAACGCGACGTCCTGGTCAGAATGTTATACTTCACCCTGGTCAGTATGTTGTGCCTAAGTCTGATGAGATGCCCTGGTCAGTATGTTGCACCTGACCCTGATGTGACACCCTGGTCAGTCGTGCCTGACCAGACTCTCACCTCTGTTCTGCGCAAACCTCAATAGCCGTCTTTTGCAAACAGGCCTGTAAAGTTCAATTCAGTGTAGGTGCCATCTCCACAGAAAAATAGTAGTAGTAGTAGCTGTAGTTGTAGTAGTAGTAGTTGTAGTAGTAGTTGTTGTAGTAGTAGCAGTAGTAGTAGTAGTAGCAGTAGTAGTAGTGGTTGTAGTAGTAGCAGTAGCAGTAGTAGTAGTAGTAGTAGTAGTTGTAGTAGTAGCAGTAGTAGTAGTAGTAGTAGTAGAGTAGTAGTAGTAGTAGTAGTAGCAGTAGTAGAGTAGTAGCAGTAGTAGTAGTAGCAGTAGTAGTAGTAGTAGTAGTTGTAGTAGTAGCAGTAGTAGTAGTAGTAGTAGTAGTAGCAGTAGTTGTAGTAGCAATAGTTGTAGTAGTAGCAGTAGCAGTAGTTGTATTAGCAGTTGCTGTAGTTGTAGTATTAGCAGTAGTAGTAGCAGTTGTACTAGTAGTAGCAGTAGTAGTAGTAGTAGCAGTAGTTGTAGTAGTAGTAGTAGCAGTAGTAGTAGTAGTAGCAGTAGTAGTAGCTGTAGTAGTAGTAGTAGTAGTAGTAGTAGTAGCAGTAGTAGTAGTAATCCGCCTAGGCTTCGATGGTCCGCCACAAACAGGACCATGTGGGAGAGGGTTACTTACAACCCCTAATGTCCTTCAAGAGCTGTAGGGTCGGGATGTCCTCGGAAAGTCGAGTCACATGCCCGAATAGGGACAAATGGTGATGGTGTAAATGCTGTTCAGGCTTGTGCGTCGTGTGACTTCAAAGTCTGGGATCATGTAATTAGGACCATCTTAAATATAGGAGCAAGGAAGTGATAGTCAAACTGTATAAAGCATTATTTAGTCTTAGATTGGAGTACTGTGTACAGGTGTGGAGTCCTTATCATAGAGGGAAAATAAACATGCTAGAAAGGATACCAAAAAAAAGAGCAACAAATCTTATAGTGGGATTCCAGAATTACAGTTATGAGGAAAGACTCAGAAAAACCAGCCTACAGTGTCTAGAAAAGAGAAGAATTCGAGGTGACAATACAGGTTTATATGATGATCAGAGTAATGGATAAATTAGACTATAACAAGTTTTCAAAATACAGCCACCTACAGGAACAAGAGGGCATAGCTACAAATTAACTGAAGAAAAGTCCAGATTAGATATTAGGAAGTATTTTTTTAGTCAGAGAGTGGTGAATTTTTGGAATGCATTAACACAGGAAGTAGTGAAGGCAGGGACAATTAATGCATTTAAGAATAAATTGGATGCGCATAGCTTTTAGAGCAAGGTAATGCAAATTAAACTGGTTGAATACAGACTCTGCAGAATCTTCTAAACCAGTGTAAAGACTTTAAGTTAATTTATATTGTACCAATGGATGCCGAGAATTCACCTCTGGCTATGCTTGTGGAAAGATTGGTTGCGCTTTTTCTCATGCTGCAAGAAATTCCATGTCTGCAAGCAATATAACAGGATGGGGATGACACATGTTTTATAGATGCACTAAGGTGGCCTGCAATGGATCTACAACGTCCTTTGTCTCTTGCCTTGATGTTCAATCTGCCAGCCTTTTCCCTGTCCATTTTGTTATACTACTCAGCCTCTTATAGAGGCCATCTCTGTTCAGATTCCCACCAGATTTCTAACCTATGCAAAGAAAACCGTGCAGATGGTCACAACACACGAAAGAAGCCAAATCAACAATGATTAGTATAATAAGTATAAATCAAACGTACAGAAAACACCCTTCCCACCTCACATCCATGCTGTGTTCATCAAAATAAAGGATGTAACAGCAGCCTGGTCAATAACTTCACTCAACTTAACTCAACGACTTTAGAACTGGTTTAGAAGACTGCAGAGTCTGTAGATAACCTGTTTCATTTACATTTCATTGCCCTAAAAGCTATATGCATCCAATCTATCGTTAAAATGCATTAATTGTCCCTGCCTCCACTACTTCCTGTGACAATGCATTCCAAGCATTCACCACTATCTGACTTAAAAAATACTTCCTAATATCTAATTTGAACCTTTCTTTAGTTAATATGTAGCTATGTCCTCTTGTTCTTGTGAGTGGTTGTATTTTGAAAAACTTGTTATAGCATAATTTATCCATTCCTCTGATCATCGTAGAAACCTGTATTGTTACCTCGATTTCTTCTCTTTTCTAGACACTGTAGGCCGGTCTTTCCTCATATCTTGAATCCCACTATCAGTTTTGTCGCTCTTTTTTGTATCCTTTCCAAGATGTTTATATCTCCTCTACAATAAGTACTCCACACCTGTACATAGTACTCCAATCTAGGACTAACTAATGCTTTATACAGTTTGACTTTCACTTCCTTGCTCCTATGTTTAATATTTCTTTTTATCATACCTAACATTGCATTTGCCTTTTTCACTGCTAACTGGACTTGCTCACTCACTTTACTTGTGTGATCTATTATAACCAATAGGTCCTTTTCGTTTTCTATCATTCTAATATTGTTCTCGTCCAATTTGTAATTATGTACTTTATTGGATCTACCCATTTGGATGACTGTACATTTATCTACATTAAACTCCAGTTGCCAGCTTACAGACCATTCTCGAATTTTATCTCAATTCGACTTCAATATATCCACTTCTGCTTTAGATGAGACACTACTGCATAGTTCTATGTCATCAGCGAATTTTGCAATCATGGATCTGAGATCATTGTCCAAATCATTTATAAATATCAAGAACAAAATTGGTCCCAAAACCGAGCCCTGTGGCACTCCACATTTTACTTCATACCACTCAGAGTACTCCTAATTTATGCCAACGCTCTGCCTTCTTACAATTAAACAATTTTCAATCCATTTGGCAACTTTCCCACCTATTCCATGTAATTTTAACTTTCAAAATAATCTTTGATGAGGTACTCTATCAAAGGCCTTTGCAAAATCTAGATAACATCCACTGGCTCCCCTTTATCCATCATTTTAGTAACCTCCTCCATGAATTCTAATAGATTTGTTAAGCATGTTCTCCCTCTAGTAACCCATGCTGCAACATTTAAAGTGACAGGAATTCTGAGTGATTCGTCCAATAACAACTAGTTGGAGTTAGATCCAAACTAAGTTGATGACTAAGTCAGACAACCAACAGAAGACCATTGGACAGCCATGAAGTTGTTTGAGGCTATATAATACTCTGCAATGAGGAACTTGAGAGGCTGGCCTAGGGAGAGACTGAGAGACGAACTGGGAGAGAGAGAGAATGAATTGCATGGACTAGCTAGCAGGCTGACTAGCAGAGTGATTGAGAGGCTGCTATTAGCTAGCAGGCTTATCAGGAGTTTGTGAGTGATAGAATGTGTTACAGGGAGACTGAACCAGCATACGCCTTCGAGTCTTGGCCAGTCGCTCTATAAGTGTGCTGGACACCCTGCGACTAAAAGAGACCTGAATGTCTGTAATATTGTGCAGGACACTGAAGGAATGATGTGTGTTCTGGAATATGTGTGATGCATGCAGGACATAGAGTGAACGATATGTATTCTGAAGTATGTGTATGCACAGATCGACTGAGTGTGTGACCATATGTGAATATGTGATTCCAACTAGACGGACGTGATCAAAGTATTTGTGAATGCACAGATCGCCAGATGGTAATTGATCTGATAGTAAATGCGAATGGGAAGTATTTGTGAATGTACAGATCTGAAGGGATCTGAGTGTGAGTGGGTGCACAGAACGGCAGAGTACAGAATATGATCGTGAAGACGATTTTGTGAGAGTGTGCAGATAAGGTGAGGGGAGTGTGCTGGAAGAGTTAACAAAAGCTAATGCTTAAAACTTCCGCTGTAGTTAATATTTATATTAATATATATATAATATATGATCATTTAGTTCAGATGTATTTTATTCTTTATGCAAATTCTATTGTGTATGTTGATTGTTGTTATTAAATATGACACCAGTTGTTGGAGAGTGTTTGCTGTGTTATTTCTTCTTCTTCATACGCTGTCAGACGTCAACCTGTATTTTTTCGAAAAAAGCAGCGGTCATCCTGAGGCTGTCGACACTGCCATAGAGCTTGTCTAGTGTTGGCACTGGTGATGGCCACATCTGCTTTCTCTGATCCTCGTATGTCGGGCAGTTTTGCAGCAAATGTTCAGCGGTCATTTTCCCGGTACCACACGAGCATTCGTCAGTGCCACCTATCTTCAATTTGTTGAATAGGTGGTACCTCAGTCTATTGTGGTCAGTGTGATGTCTGAAGACCACGACCTGCTCTCTTCTGTTCAGCTGGTAATAGGCATCGTTTTTTTGTGTAGCCAGTATGTTCTGTTTCCCATTTCCTGTGTGTGGCCATGTCGTGATGTGGAGGCATGTTGTTGGAGAGTGTTTGCTGTGTGTGGTCATGTCGTGATGTGGACGCATGTTGTTGGGGAGTGTTTGCTGTGTTATTTGCTGTGTCTGGTCATGTCGTGATGTGGATGCATGTTGTTGGGGAGTGTTTGCTGTGTTATTTGCTGTGTGTGGTCATGTCGTGATGTGGATGCATGTTGTTGGGGAGTGTTTGCTGTGTTATTTGCTGTGTGTGGTCATGTCGTGATGTGGATGCATGTTGTTGGGGAGTGTTTGCTGTGTTATTTGCTGTGTGTGGTCATGTCGTGATGTGGATGCATGTTGTTGGGGAGTGTTTGCTGTGGTCATGTCGTGATGTGGATGCATGTTGTTGGGGAGTGTTTGCTGTGTTATTTGCTGTGTGTGGTCATGTCATGATGTGGATGCATGTTGTTGGGGAGTGTTTGCTGTGTTATTTGCTGTGTGTGGTCATGTCGTGATGTGGATGCATGTTGTTGGAGAGTGTTTGCTGTGTTATTTGCTGTGTGTGGTCATGTCGTGATGTGGATGCATGTTGTTGGAGAGTGTTTGCTGTGTTATTTGCTGTGTGTGGTCATGTCATGATGTGGATGCATGTTGTTGGGGAGTGTTTGCTGTGTTATTTGCTGTGTGTGGTCATGTCGTGATGTGGATGCATGTTGTTGGGGAGTGTTTGCTGTGTTATTTGCTGTGTGTGGTCATGAATGATGTGGATGCATGTTGTAACATTCTAGATAAATAATTACTCAGTGAAACATGGACTCTGCCACAATCGTAGTCACAAAATTAAAATCACAACACCAAAAAAACTAGAAACATAACCAAAATATATATAAGCGATTAATGTGCAGGAAGAAAATAAGGAGCAAGAAATTATGTTGGTATTCCCAATGTCAGGTGTATTTCTGCGTTAATCACTCAATAGGATTATCACGGCCCATTTCTTGAGTGTTTCAGTTAGTCTGAATTGGATATGTTCAATATCCAGATGTGTAATCCAGATGTGTGATCATTGGTCTGATCAAATAAGTTAATAAAGTATTATTTCCATCACAAAATTGAAACCCCAACAAAACAACAATGTAACAAAATTATTCAGGGTAAAAATTGAAAACAGGCAAAATAAAACCAGCAAACATAATATAACAGAAGTATATACCATGACAAAATTTCGAACACAAAAAATGACAACAATCTTTGTGAAACAAAAGTATACAAGTGTTTTATTCGTATCAAACAAATAAAATAATGCTATAAATTCTGTGATGTTCCCAATGTTCTTGTGTTACAAACTACACAAAAGTAACGCCATGAATGTATTAAAATGTCTTTAGGTGTGCAGACTAAATAACTTAATGTGTGAATTCTTGTTGGAAGCTCTATAGACAAACTGACTTATCCCATTCCCAATTGGCATCATGATGGTGAAAATGTCTGCTGTCTATTTACCCTATGACTCATAGATGTTGATGGGGTGAAGGCATCTGCCGAGGAATCTCTAAACCGTCAAGTTCCCTCTCTATTTCTTTTTGGCGCATTTGGTTGGAGCGAAGACGTTCTTGAACTTCAGACACTCTGAAAATGTAAAAATATTGTAATCAAAATACGAGAGGCTGGAATAATACAGGCAGGAGGGGAGGCTAGTGCACGCATGTATCATGTACTGTGCAAGAGGATCTGGTACAGCACAGAGTAGTCAAATGCTTGGAAGAGATCAATCTATATTCCTCTCCCAAAGAAAGGCAACTTAAAGCTGTGCACAAATTGTTGTACTATTGCCCTTAGTAAGCCACCCTAGCAAAGAACCTCTTGCAGATTATATTGAAGTGGACAGAAAGAAAATTTGAATGCGAAATCCATGAAGTGCAAGCAAGCTTTAGAAAAGACAGAGGGACCAGAGGTCACATATTTAATACGAGGAACACCTTCAAAAAATGTAGAGAGCATAACGTAGATCTGTTTACAATATTTATCAATTACACCAAGGCCTTCGATTGTGTACAACATCAGAAATTGTGGAAAGTCATGAAAGATATGGGTTTTCTAGTACATCTAATCCAGCTAATCCAATCATATCTGTAATAAAAAGGTGCTATCAGAGTTTCTGGTGAAATCAGATTGGTTTGAAGTACAACCCGGAGTAAGGCAGGGATGTATCCTGTCCCCATACCTATTTAACATTTATGTAGAGTGTATAATGAGAAATGTTAAAGAGGATGAGAATATCTTCTTCTTCTTCTCACGCTGTCAGATGTCAACTTGAATTTGTTCAAAGAAAGCAGATGTCATCCTGAGGCTGTCGACACTGCCATGGAGCTTGTCTAGTGTTGCCACTGGTGATGGCCACATCTGCTTTCTCTGGTCCTCGTATGTCGAGCAATTTTGCAGCAGATGTTCAGCAGTCCTTTTCCCTGTACCACAGGTGCATTCGTCAGTGCCACCTATCTTCAATTTATTGAATAGATGGCACCTCAGTCTGTTGTGGCCTGTGCGGAGTCTGAAGACCACGACCTGCTCTCTTCTGTTCAACTGGTAGTAGGCATCCTTTTTTGTGTAGCCAGTATGTTCTGTTTCCCATTTGGCCATGTATCTGACCCAATAAACCTTTTGGACTCTTCGTAGGTCACGCTAGAATCTGGTTGTGGTAGTCTTGCACCTTCTTTTGCCAGTCTGTCTGCCTCCTCGTTGCCTTGGATGTTACAGTGGGATGGAACCCACTGTACCACTACTCTTTTTGGTGCGGACTGCTGGCATAGTTGACAGAGTACTGCTCTTAAATCATTAAGTTCAGTATTTTTCTGCCTTTTTAGTGTTGTAACCACGGCCAGGGCATCTGTAAACAGGACCATCTGGCTTTTATTGCTTTCGCCTGTCAGCATTGCTTTTACTGCAGCCTTCAGTGCTTCTGCCTCCGCTCTGAAATTGCTTGAGAATTTTCCAGTTGCCACTGACAGTGTTATTTTTCTACCGTTTGTTAGGCTCAGGAATACCCCTCCCCCTCCATTATGTGTTGTGTTTGTTACACAACCGTCGGTGTATGCATGGGTCCAGTCCATGCTTTGGTAGTTTTCCGCTATGTACCTCAGGGTTTATATCTCCAATGTTTCCAATACCTGGTATATTTTCTACCACCTCTGGAATGATATGCCGTTTCTATGTGGGTTTGCGTACAGTAGGGATGGGCTTTGGTATTGTTATGGTGTTCATAGGGTCTTTGCTCATCTTTGCTTTGGCTATTTCTGCAAAGTTTCTCCGCTTTAGTTTCCCTTTTCCAAATGGATGAGAATATAAAAAGGTATGCTCCCTTAACAGTCGACTGATACAAGATTCCAGAGCTAAGATACGCAGACGATACTGTGATACTATCAAACAGTGGAGAGGGGTTAGAAATGACAATTGCAACTGTAAGCAGATGCATCAAAGATAAAAACCTCTTTTTTAAACATAAACAAAACAAAGATAATGACCAATGACAAAACAAGAAGCCAACATAAATTCAAATTCTGGCGTTTGGAAATAGAACAGGTCACAAACTTCATGTATCTGGGCTCCAGAATCGACAACAATAGCGACTGCTCTAAAGAAATCAGAAGAGGATTGGCAATGGCAATGCAGAGGCGACACCACCTGAGGAAAGTATGGCAGAATATCAGAGGCTACACAACCTGAGGAAAGTATGGCAGAATACCAGAGGCTACACAACCTGAGGAAAGTATGGCAGAATACCAGAGGCTACACAACCTGAGGAAACTATGACAGAATACCAGAGGCTACACAACCTGAGGAAACTGATAGAATACCAGAGGCTACACAACCTGAGGAAAGTATGGCAGAATATCAGAGGTACACAACCTTAGGAAACTGTGGCAGAATACCAGAGGCTACACAACCTGAGGAAAGTATGGCAGAATACCAGAGGCTACACAACCTAAGGAAAGTATGGCAGAATACCAGAGGCTACACAACCTGAGGAAACTATGACAGAATACCAGAGGCTACACAACCTGAGGAAACTGATAGAATACCAGAGGCTACACAACCTGAGGAAACTATGACAGAATATCAGAGGCTACACAACCTGAGGAAACTGACAGAATACCAGAGGCTACACAACCTGAGGAAACTGACAGAATACCAGAGGCTACACAACCTGAGGAAACTATGACAGAATATCAGAGGCTACACAACCTGAGGAAATTGCCGGGATACCAGAGGCTACACAACCTGAGGAAACTGACAGAATACCAGAGGCTACACAACCTGTAAAAACTATGACAGAATACTAGAGGCTACACAACCTGAAGAAGCTAACAGAATACCAGAGGCTACACAACCTGAGGAAACTATGACAGAATTACAGAGGCTACACAACCTGAGGAAACTATGACAGAATATCAGAGGCTATACAACCTGAGGAAACTATGACAGAATATCAGAGGTTACACAACCTGAGGAAACTATGACAGAATATCAGAGGTTACACAACCTGAGGAAGCTATGACATAATACCAGAGGCTACACAACCTGAGGAAAGTATGACAGAATATCAGAGGCTACACAACCTGAGGAAACTCTGACATAATATCAGAGGCTACACAACCTGAGGAAACTATGGCAGAATATCAGAGGCTACACAACCTGAGGAAAGTATGGCAGAATATCAGAGGCTACACAACCTGAGGAAAGTATGGCAGAATATCAGAGGCTACACAGCTTGAGGAAACTATGACAGAATATCAGAGGCTACACAACCTGAGGAAACTATGGCAGAATATCAGAGGCTACACAACCTGAGGAAAGTATGGCAGAATACCAGAGGCTACACAATCTGAAGAAAGTGTGACAGAATACCAGAGGCTACACAACCTAAGGAAACTATGACAATACCAGAGGCTACACAACCTGAGGAAAGTATGGCAGAATACCAGAGGCTATACAACCTGAGGAAACTATGACAGAATACCAGAGGCTACACAACCTGAGGAAAGTATGGCAGAATACCAGAGGCTACACAACCTGAGGAAAGTGTGGCAGAATATCAGAGGCTACACAACCTGAGGAAAGTGTGGCAGAATATCAGAGGCTACACAACCTGAGGAAACTATGGCAGAATACCAGAGGCTACACAACCTGAAAAAAGTGTGGCAAAATATCAGCAATCCAACAAAAGTTAAATTTCTGAGAACCTGTGTTTTTCCCATGGCAGCATATGGCTGCAAAACATGGACAGTTACCCAAATATCCTGAAAGAGAATCAAGTCTGAGTCTAAATGTTTTAGAAAGGTCCTCAAAATACCTTGAACCAAATAAAAATGAAGAATTCAGGCATTTTACAAGATTTAAGCAACGAAGAGAACTGGTTCATAAATTCCATCATGAAAAGACAATTGAAATACTTTGGCCACAACAAAAGACACAACGATCTTGAGAGAACGGTAATGGAAGATATGGTGCCGGGCAAGAGAGGCAAAGGCAGACCAAGAAAAGGATGGCACCAAAATGTCAAGGAATGCTTAGGCTTGACTCTGAAGCAGGCTGAAGATTTGGCAAGAGATCGAGTTTCTTTCAGATGGGAGCGACATTCTGCAAAAGACATGTACGTGATGATGATGTTGGAATAGCCAAATTCATCAAATCCATTTCCCTCCATTCTACCAACTGTATACAGGTATCTTCTTTTTTTTTCTTTTCTTCATTTAAATGATTTTTTTTCTTTAGCGTAAGATACATTGTGCTTCATTTGACAATTAGGCTGTGATATCTGCCCCTTTCAGCCGAGCACATCCATTTTTAGAAGTCATTTTATTCATGCCAACTCCCTCTAA
The DNA here is from genome assembly GCA_036924085.1 of Ariolimax columbianus. Classification (NCBI taxonomy): domain Eukaryota; kingdom Metazoa; phylum Mollusca; class Gastropoda; order Stylommatophora; family Arionidae; genus Ariolimax; species Ariolimax columbianus. The sequence goes on along the minus strand of JAVGWX010000010.1, from coordinate 22,778,613 downwards.
TCTTTAGTAGTGTCCAGTCTGCCTGCAACGCAGCAGGCAGTTTGAGTTCAGTTTTCTTTCTCCTACATATATTATCACATATGAGCTATGAGCTTCATCTAGCCAGAGCATTCTGGATTTAAGCACCAATGATTTGAATATCTTCCTTGCCACTGTTAGTAGGAACAGTCCCACAATGAGAAGACCAGGTCACGGGTGTCTACTGTCAGCAAGGAAGTGATAGTCAAACTGTATAAAGCATTAGTTAGTCCTAGATTGAAGTACTATGTACAGGTGTGGAGTCCTTATCATAAAGTGGATATAAACATGCTGGAAAAAATACAAAAAAGAGCGACAAAGCTGATAGTGGGATTACATAATTACAGTTATGAGGAACGACTCAGAAAAACCGGTCTACAGTGTCTAGAAAAGAGAAGAATTCGAGGTGACAATACAGGTTTATAAGATGATCAGAGGAACGAATAAATTAGACTACAGCAAGTTTTTTTCAAAATTCAACCACCTCCACCCACAAGAACAAGAAGGCATAGCTACAAATTAACTAAAGAGAGGTCCGGATTGGATATTAGGAAATATTTTTTTAGTCGAGTGGTGAATGCTTAGAATGCATTTCCACAGGAGGTAGTGGAGACAGGGACAATTTATGCATTTAAGAATAGATTGGATGCACATAGCTTTTAGAGCAAGGTAATGTAAATGAAACTGGTTGTATACAGACTCTGTATAAAGACGTTAAGTTGAGTTAAGTTATTATCCATCCTGCCAAATTGAATCCATCAAAGCAACATTTTAACCACCAAACCCTATTTTATTCCTTTAAAACCAATTTTTATACCTCAGTGCCTCATTTAATCACCCAAAATCCAATTTAAAGGGCTAATTTCATCACTATACTAAACAATATACTCATGTCCACACCATGCACTTGTAAAGAGTCTGTCCTAGAAGCCTGATCAACTAGGTAGGCAGGAATCCACACTGCAATCCCCTTGATGTGGAACCTGCAACAAGCCTAGCATTGTACTACAGCCAGAGATCCCCGTACACTTGTACACCCCTGAACGATATAAGAAGTCACTACAACCACTGCCAAAGAGCATTTCTCAACTAGCTTAGAAACCCAACAAACCTTCCAAGGCATAATTTCCTCCACCAAGGCTCAATTTAAGCGCGTTACCAAATGGTTTCGATGCCTGCCCGCCTTGTCGGCGGGCAGCAGATCGAATCCCTGGTAAGGCTTATGTTGTTTTTCTGTTGGTGGTGAAATAAACAAACATAGACAACACACGACGTGGTCACAGCAGTGGCCTGTAGTCCTCAGTCTTTAAAACCGCTCAACTACCCCGCCACCAATGCGAACAATGCTGTAATACAGTAACCTAATTATATCACACAATACCAAAATTAAATGAATTTCATTCCCAAAAACCCAATTTAATAATCCCCCCCCCCCCCCCCCCTAATTTAATCCGTTAAGGCAAATATTACCTCAAACCCAGATTTCGTTCTCAAAACTTAAAACATAATATCAAAAACCAAATGTTATTTCTTAAGATCTCATTTAATTACTCAAAACCTACTTTTATCCCAAAGGCCTAATTTAATCCCTCAACGCCAAATGGCATGTCCCAAAATGTAATTGAATCCGTGAAAACCTAACTTAAACTTCCAATTGAATCCCCACAGACTTGGGTGATAAGTTGCTCTTGTCAGGGTCAGGTGCAACATACTGACCAAGATCCCACCTCGTGTCCATATCGTGCACCTGAAAATGATCTGTGTTACAGCAGCCTAGACAATGAGATAGGGATCGTCACTGTGATCTCCAACCATTGCATTACCACCAGGAAAGATGCCGTCTACCTTCTTTAGTATACCTCAGGAAGATATAAGAAGAGCCACTAAAAGATGCTTCCAGATAATTCATCAAGCTTTGGGAAACAGCAACAGCAGCAATTACACAAGAAGTAATTGAATCCATCAAGTTTTAGCGTAACTAAATCCATCATGGCTATCACTGATTTGATTGATTCGTCTTTGTGCTCCAGGTAAAGCATAGGGTCACTACTATAGCTGGCCCCTTTATAGAAAACATTTATCTGATCATCTGCAATGGCGGTTTCTTCTTCGGCTTTCATCTTGAAAAGGAAGTCTGTGACGTTGTGTTGTAGTTTACAGCGAGTCTGCAATATCTGTGCCTTTCAGCCCAACACATCCAATTTCAGCATGACATTTTTGGGACGGGGGTTTGCCATCCCTTTTCGACCCCTAATCTCTTAGCCAGGTTGCAGTCTGTTTCCAAGGCCGCAACGTGGTAGTGGAATAGGCTCTGATCAGTTATGGGTCACTAACCCTGATCCAAGCAGTCACTTATAAGTCACTGACTGCTGCATCTTCGCCTGCCCCCCTCCCTCCCCACCATGACAGTTTCAATAGCAACATTATCCATGAGGAAAATTACTAGTGTCATCCACAACTCTCATTTGTCACCTTTTACAACATATTTGAAAGGTTGGAAATCTTGTCAACCCTGGTACCAACCCGTGTGTGTGGCTAATATGGCTAAATCTAAGAACACATATCTTCAACTGTTTATAACAGTCGCTACTGAGACAATTGCCTCACCCTAAGCTCCTCTGTCGGCCTAATGGATCCTCATCAGAAGGACCTGTTGTGGGTATTCCGTCAAACACTGAAACAAAATCAAGACAACTATTGATTAATTTGAGCAAAGGACCAGAACTGTCAACCTTAACTTGATCAGTACTTGATCAAACTAAATCTCTTGCTTTCTGTATCCTGTGCAAAGGAACACAATTGGATAAGTAGAGAGCTTCACATACCTAAAGGACATCTTAGACAAGACAGATAACACCAAACTCCAAACTCAATATTATTATTTACAAGACTTCATCAACAAATCGTTGACAAAGATTCTTGACTTGCACTGGTTCAACAAGGTTGCAAATGAAAGGTTATAGAAAAAAAACAGGACGTCTTAGGAAGAAGGTGGCATGTGGATAGGCCATAGACTGTAGAGGCCCCAAGTGAGTATGACCAGGCAATCTCTGTCAATCACCCCGGGAAAAAAAAAAAAAGGAAAAGAAGCAGAGAAAAAGAAGCAGAGGAATGAGTGGAAAGATCAGGAGGCTAATAAATGAGAAAATGAGAAGCTGGAAAGACCTGGACAAAATTGTCCAGAACATCCTGCTAGGAGTGGATTCCTTGAAGAGTTTAAGGTCTATGCAGCCCAAGGTGATAAAGAAGAAGAAGAAGAAGAAGAAGAAGAAGAAGAAGAAGAAGAAGAAGAAGAAGAAGAAGAAGAAGAAGAAGAAGACAAAAATGAGGAGAAAGAGGAAGAAGAAAAAAAAGGAAGGAAGGGATGGGAGGGAGGGAGGAAGGGAAGAGAGGAAGGGAAGGGAGGAAGAAAGGAAGTGAGTGAGAGTGAGTGAGGGAGGGAAGGGAGGAAGGAAGGGAGTGAGGGAAGGGAGGAAGGAAGGAAGGAATGAAGGAAGGAAGGAAGGAATATGGTTCCACAATCTAGTTGAAAGTTTTCCTTGTCATTTTCATATAATTAATTACCTTGTGTGGTTTCTTTATTAGCCATTTTCACAACTGTATCGCATCCGAGTAGGAGCATGAAAGAGCTTGTGCTCATCACACTAAAAGTAGCTTTTGTCACTTAGTAGTGACATACTCCAGTCAACCCTGCTGTCAATTTGTAGCTAGCCAACAGTTGGAGAAAGCATAGCAAAATTGACTATTGTCTATACACATAAATGTTATATGTGTTTTGTGGCCCGCCTTGTGAAGAAAATTTGGTCCGCTTTGTTTTGTTCAGCTCACCAGCCTTTACTTGATGGTTGACAAGCTTGGGCAGTGAACTAACCAGCTTGGGCAATAAACTAACCAGCTTGGGCAATGAACTAACCAGCTTGGGCAATGAACTAACCAGCTTGGGATATGTCACACTGGCGAATCAAGCCCTGGTCAACATCTTAAAATATTGAATAATCATGTGCACCTACACACCTATATACACCCATGCGTACATGTGTACCAACCTCTGTATATCCTTACATGTATACATACATATGTATCAACACTCACACATTTATCCAGCCACACACATACATGCTTACATTTACACATACAGCTTCCTTCATTTATATATACATACATGCATACATATCTATACATATATCTTCCCACATACACACGTACCTTCATGCATACATACATACATGCATCCATACATACATACAATGGAGAAATAACTATACACATACATTAATTTTACACAACTGATTAATAAATATACACATTTGGTATTCTGTTTGATGTGTTTTTAAATTCATAATTGAAGACAATGCATACAAACCGGACTGAAGAACTTGCTGAAGAGAGTGGCTAAATGATGAATGCACAACACAATGATCTTTAATACCAGCCACTACAATAAACCTATCCATAACCTTTACACTAACCCTGACTCTAACCTTACCTTAAACCTAACCCTTACACTAACACTAATCCTAATCCTTACACTAACCCTAACCCCTACACTAACCCTAACCCATACACTAACCTTAACCTTACTCTAAGCCTTACACTAACAATAATACCAACCTAACACTAACCCTAACACTAACCTTAACCCTACACTAACCCTAACCCTAAACTTTACACTAACCCTAACCCAAACCCAACCCTTACACTAACCCTAACCCTAAACCTTACACTAACCGTAACATTAACCCTAAATGTAACACTAACCCTTACACTAACCATTACCCTAACCCTAACACTAACCCTAAACCTTATACTAACCCTAACCCTAAACCTAACCCTTACACTAACCCTAAACCCTATACTAACCCTAACCCTTACACTAACCCTAAACCTAACACTAACCCTTACACTAACCCTAAACCTTATACTAACCCTAACCCTTACACTAACCCTAACTTTACCAAAAACATTGCTGTATTATATTGGAAAAAGATGGACAAATGATGAATAATTAGTTGTAGCAGATTTACATAAACTCCAGCCCTAACCATAATTTTAATGCCAGCACCAAGTATAAACTTATCTATATTCTCAATCCTAATTACTAATCAAAACCCTAAGCTAACCGTAACCAAAATCTAACCCTAATTTCAACCTTAACCCCAACCCTAACCCAAACTACAATGCTAACCCTCACTCCAACCCCAACTCTGAATTTAATCCTCATCACAACTCTAACCCTAATTTCAACCTTAACCCCAACCCTAATCCTCATCACAACTCTAACCCTCACTCCAATACTAACCCACACCTGAATCCAAACTCTTAACTCTTCTTTTTCTTCTTCTTCTGCAATCAGTCTCAATCTCCTGTTACCAAGCCCTGAATAGGGCTTTGCAAGTAGCAGGATGTAGTCCTGAGAATGGAATGCACTGTGTCACTAGTTTACAGCTAGACTGTGATATTTTCACCTTTCGGTCCGACACATCCGTCTTCGGCAGCTCTTAACTCTAATCCTAGCCCTCATTTGAACAACCAATTCTAATAACCATATTCCCACCCAAACCCCAACCCTAATCTTATCCCCAACACTACTCCCAACCCTAAAACTAATCACAATCCAAACCTCAACCCTAATCCTGGCCCTAATTCCAGTCCTAACCCTAATCCTAACTGTAACCTTAACTTCAATCCTAACCTTATTAATTCCTACGCAAACCGAAACCCTAATCCCAACCTAACCCTAAGTCTAGCCTTAACCATAATCTCAGCCCTAACGTGACCTCATTCCTAATCCCAACTGTAATCTCAGCCCTAACCTCAACTCTATCACTAAACTCAACCCAAACCCTAATCCCAACCCTAACCTTAACCCCAACCCTTACCCTAATCCCAAACCCCAACCCAAACCCTAATCCCAACCCCAACCTTAACCCCAACCCTAACCCTGCACACCAAACTTACCATATAAACTCTTTTCCCCAGAGCTATCTGTTACAGCTGTAGTTTGGCTATCTTCTCCAACTTTTTGCCTGCTGAAGAGAAAGATTATAATCTCGTTTAGGCACACACATTAGCAAATGTTAATGGCATGGGAATAATTAGCAAACTAGAATATTCCATAAAGATTCAATCACTCTATCAATCAAAATCTTTTCAGCTCCTTGCTGAGCATGTCTTTTACAAGTACACATCAAGTCAATTTTTCCTGAGACTTCTGTTCCTTCTTCTTCTTCATCATACGCAGTCAGACATCAACCTTAATTTTTTCGAAAAAAGCAGCGGTCATCCTGAGGCTGTCGACACTGCCGTAGAGTTTGTCTAGTGTTGCCACTGGTGATGGCCACATCTGCTCTCTCTGGTCCTCGTATGTCGGGCAGTTTTGCAGCAAATGCTCAGCGGTCATTTTCCCAATACCACACGGGCATTCGTCAGTGCCACCTATCTTCAATTTGTTGAATAGGTGGTACCTCAGTCTATTGTGGCCAGTGCGAAGTCTGAAGACCACGACCTGCTCTCTTCTATTCAACTGGTAATAGGCATCGTTTTTGGGACTTCTGTTCCAACTCTGTTCAAGTTTTCCCTGTTTTCTTTATATTTATCTCAAGCTCCCTTCGCCATGTAGGTTTTGGTCTTCGCCTACTTCTCCTGTCCCGGGAAGGTTTTCACCTACTTCTCCTGTCCTGGGAATTCCAGAACAGAGACTGCCTTGCTATCAGTCGGTTTCCTTACTGTGTGTCCAGCATCTTCTCTTCACCTCCTGTTCCATTGATATTTGACTGTGTCCATCAGACAGTTTCACATCAGTGATTTTATCATGACATTTCAATCTTCCAGTTCTGTGAAATGGGTGCATTTATACCTATACAAATGAATCTATACATATAAGCAACGATGTGTGCCTGTCTGTCTATAAAAGGGAAGTATATTGCTCAAGCAGGCCCGCTTCTCGTGTCCCAGTTTTACCAAATTTAGCGCATGGATCACTTTTGATTCCTTTTACGGTTTTGTTCTAGTTAGAATCAAGAAGATAGAAAGAAATATATTATATGATTTTTCTAAACATTTACAAAGGCAGCATAGAGATATTAATGTTGGCCCCCATGACTAAATGTGCCGGTGCAAGGTGTGGTGTGCATGCATGTGCAACATGCATAAATGGTACCCAAAATTCCTGTCAGACATCTCACCAAATTGTAGGCTTTAGTTAGTTATGAGATGAATAGTTTCCTTTTAACTAAAACTGACACCAAGCAGAAAATCAACAGAGCAAGGCTGTTAGTAGAGCTTGCTGTTAGTAGAGCTTGCTGTTAGTAGGGCTTGCTGTTAGTAGGGCCCAAATTTGGCAGCAGCTAGGATGGCAGACTTCCAAAATGATCCATAAATTCAAGATCAGACACATGGGTGGGTTGAGAGGGAAAAAGATGGTGAAATTGATATGGTAGGAGTGCAGTGAGGATGTGAAGGGAGTGGGGCTTTACAAATGACCTGACCTGCACAATTTTCCCAGACAAGCGATCAGACACCTCAAGAGTGGCAGTTTTACCTTCATGGGAAGTAACGTAACCAAGATGGAGGAACAAACCAAACTGTTAACGCCAGGATTAACATTATGGCTCAAATGATACCTTTAATATGCTGAATCATTCATAACCCTGAACCTAACCCTAATCCTATGAAAAACCTTAACCCCACATCTTAACCTTATCGTTAACATTACCCCTGACTCTAAACCCCAACATTAACCCTAACCTAAGCCCCAATTCCAACCATAACCCCCCAACCCTCATACCAAATCTCACCCCTAACCCCAACCCTAACCCCCATCCAAAACTTTAGCCCTAACCTAAACCCCAACCCAAACATAACCCCAACTTTAACCCTAACATAAACCCCAATTCCAACCTTAACCCCCATACCAAACCTTACCCCTAACCCCCATCCTAAACTTTAACCTTAACCTAAACCCCAACTCTAACCCCCAACCTAAACCATAACACCAATTTTAACCATAACCTAAACCCAATCTCCACACCCCAACTCTAACCCCCAACCTAAACCCTAACACCAATTTTAACCATAACCTAAACCCAATCTCCACATTAACTTCACCCCTAACCCCAACCCAAACCATAACCCTAACTTTAACACTAACCTAAACCTCAATTTCACCTCCCCCCCCCCCCCTCCCCCACCATTACTCAACTGTATATTCTGTGAACTGTTTGACCTGTCATTAGTCTGGCCTGTGTCCACATGTTGAGGGAGTCCTACCCAGCCTGGTAGTTCTGATGAGTTTAATACTGTTGGGTTTCCAATGTCATCTTGCTCAAATGAGTTGGTGTCATTGTAGACTTGGTCCTGGTAGTTGTTATTGCAGCTACGGTTGCTAGGGCAACAGCCATCGGCGTTACATAGTTTCAGTTTCAATCGCATGATTTCTGAGTTCTGGGGAACAAGAGACAGCAATAATAACTGTTCAATATACACTTCACTTACTTACTTACTTATTTTTCCATCCACTTTTGCTGTTACAAGTAGTGGGAAGCTGAAGTTACTCTTCTTGGGTCAAGTGTGCTGTGCGGTCGTTGTACGCCTGTTGTTATAGTATTTCTGTCATCGACCCATCACCCACATAGTTTTCCTCATGCCTTGTAACCAGATATTCTTATGTTATATTTCTTCTTCTTCTTTGTTCGTTCTCAATCTCCCACTACCAAGCCATGTAGCAGGATGTAGTCTGGAGAACGGAATGGATTGTGTTATAGTTTACAACTTGCTTACAGCTTATTTGCACTTTTCAGTTCAACACATCTGACTTCAGCTGGCACTTTTAAGTACCAGGTTAGTCTTCCCTCTTTAATCCCTTCTCCTTAGACAGTCTGCTCTGTTGCCGCCTGTTATCCAGTATCACCGTGTGGAGGTATAGAAGGGTTCTGGCAGCTCTGGTTTACTGGGGTTTACCGGCCCTGACGCTAGCAGTCAGCTATGGGTCACTGACCACTGCAGCTCATGTACAGCTCAGTATCTTGATCCCTCGTTAAATGAATACAGTGGCAGTTGGTCAAGTTACATTCTCTTTAAATGGCTGAACCATCATATTTCCGGTCTTGCTATGGCTATGAATTCAGCACTAGGGCTAGTTCTCACAATATTTATAATGTCATCATTTCTCATTTTATCTCTCCTGGTGAAATTGATGGCTTTACTCTGATATTTCATTTGACAGTCGTACTTATATTCTGCTATATACAATACAATCCTATAGCTTGGAAAACATGTAGATCAGGACAACAAAATAAAAGACCAAGCAACATTCCCAAAATGCCATAAAAGGTGACTAAAGATGATTATGCATGTGGCTACAACCTCGTCATGTCAAAAAAATTGTTATAGAAGCCACCACTGTAAGAGCACACAAAGTGCTTAACACAAGCTTTCACTAAGTAGTGACTCCCTGCTTCATGAGAAGCCAAAAGAAACAACGATATAAAAAGCTTTGAAGCTGTTACTCATGACAAAACAAATGCTCTAGACTATGGGTCTCAAACTTGTAATTATGGAAGAACTACCAAAATACCTGTAAGATACCATGGAACCTCTGCATAACAATTATTATACCTACAGAACAGGGGACTAGTGGATAAGTGGCATGGCTCACAATCCGAAGGTGCTGGGTTCGATCCCCATCACAGCACCGGCTGTTACCCCGGGGAAGCAAACCCTTAGAAATTGCAGGAGGATGCAGACACTCACATAGAATACATGCTGACATAGAATACATGCTGAAGTCGGATGCACTGGGCCGACAGGCGCAAAATAAAAACCACAGTGCAACGCACACCGCCTTGGGGATTAGAGAAATAAGGCGAACGCAAAAACAAAAAAAAACCTACAGAACAAGGTCGCCAGAGTGATCAGTCTAATAATTTACTTTGATCTTATTTAATACTATATATAACCTCTTAAGTCATGTGATGAGTTCTACACATAGACATAGGCAATCAAGGCCACATTGCGGACACCATTTTCCATTTGACTGGTTGTTATGAAATCCAATGCAAGACACCTGCCATACATTCTTACCATACACCATGGATAAAACCTTCGCTGGGTTTAAACCAACGTTTCAACACTAACATCAAAACTGTACAGAACTATTGAACTCCAAACAACAGTTGAGTTCATCACAGGTGTTCGATATAAAAATTGAATTATTACGTCTCAAATATAAAATGACACTAAGATTTTAAGGTGTTCTACATAAAAAATACATGGTCTCAAATATAAAAATAACACTAAAGACCTGAAGTTGTTGTTCTATAGAAACAATTATTTAAATGGTCACAAATATAAAATTAAGCGGTTTTTATACACGAAAAATAAATGGTCTTAAATATGAAATGACGCTAAAGATAGATGTTCTACATTTAAAGAACATGGTCTCAAATATATTAATGACACTAAAGATTTTAAGGTGTTCTTTATGAAAAATAAGACAAGATTTGACACAAACTTATTAAAATGACCTTAACACAGAACAATGACACTTTTCTGTTCTGTTCAGTCAAGAATCAACATCACTGCACTTCAGTCAAACTCATAGGTGCTCAGTCTCCCTCATTTGCTCTGAAGTCATGGATGTTCTGACAGGTAAACTAAATGTTCTGACAGGTACACTAAATGTTCTGACAGGTAGACTAAATGTTCTGACAGGTACACTAAATGTTCTGACAGGTACACTAAATGTTCTAACAGGTACACTAAATGTTCTGACAGGTACACTAAATGTTCTGACGGGTAGACTAAATGTTCTGACAGGTAGACTAAATGTTCTGACAGGTACACTATAATAGCAAATAATTCAGCCTTTACATAGCTAAATCTGGGCAGGCTGTCACACCATCATGATGGCAAACATGTCCTGATTTAACCAAAAGGGTGTGCCGTGTCAAAATAAGGCCAAAATAATCATTTAACATTTTTTAAAAATCCCTATCCATATCTGCTCATCATTTTGCACATTTGAGACAAGGAAGTCAACTTGTCCAATGTCATGAACTCTGACCCTAACTTGGGGTCAATGATGAAGCTAATTTTTTTTAAATGGCCAATATACCCTGAGGGACAAGCACTCCTTGCATTGGGCGATCTGATCCTCCCTGTCTGCCAGTTTACTGTTCAGGTCCTCTATCTCACGGTTCATACAGTCTAGCTTCTGGTAGCAGCACTTCTCCACCTGCGACAGCTGGCGCTGACAGGCCCCCAACTTCTGCAAGAGACAGGCATTGTTCTCCTCCACCTCTGCTTGATAGATGCGCAAGGATTCATTCTGTAAGAAAGAATCAACAGCATAAAGAAGCCTCCAGTGAATATCTAAAATGGTAATAGTCATGAAATAATATATCTTTACCTCCTCGCTTGTGTCTCCACCTTGTCATGGTGGAGGAGATTATATGTCCCTCAAGAGTTATGTTGGAGAGATATGATGACTTACCTCTCAAATCAGACTACATGTCATTGTATGTCCAGGTGACATCAGAAGATATGTTGGAGAGATATGATGACTTACCTCTCAAGTCAGACTAGATGTGATTGTATGTCCCAGTAACCTCAGATGTTGGAGAGATTGGATGACTTACCTCTCAAGTCAGACTAGAAGAGATATGTCCCTGTGACCTCAGAAGATATGTTGGAGAGATATGATGACTTACCTCTCAAGTCAGACTAGAGATGATATGTCGCTGTGACCTAAGAAGTTATGTTGGAGAGATATGATTACTTATCTCTCAAGTCAGACTAGAAAGATGATATATCCCTGTGACCTCAGAAGATATGTTGGAGAGATATGATGACTTACCTCTCAAGTCAGACTAGAGATGATATGTCGCTGTGACCTAAGAAGTTATGTTGGAGAGATATGATTACTTATCTCTCAAGTCAGACTAGAAAGATGATATATCCCTGTGACCTCAGAAGATATGTTGAAGAGATATGATGACTTACCTCACGTCAGACTAGAAGAGATGATATGTCCCTGTGACCTCACAAGATATGCTGACAGTAGCACAGCTACCAGCAGGGTAGGTGTACCAGCAGTTCAAAGGGTAAGTGCCAGACTAAGAGAGAAACACACCTGCTGCCCTACAGGAAACAGCCAGGTGCTAATAAAAGCAACACTGATAAACAAAAGAGTTTCTTTTGGATGCACTGAACCACATGCCTAATAAAACATTGCAGTATCACTTTGCTTGAAAGTCATTGACATCAAACAGCACACCAAGATGAAGACACCTGAGAAACCACAGTGATACTGAGCTCCCTTAATGCAGTGAGGGTTAGCCTTCCCTCTTCACATATTCATTTTACCAGACTTTGAGAGTATATTGTGGCTCACCTCTTTTTCCAGCCTACATTTCGTCTCGGCCAACTGGTTCTGAAGTTGACAAGTCTCATTCTCGAGACGGCAGGTAAGGTGGGCCACTTTGCTGACCAGGCAGTTCTTCTCCTCGTTGAGATGTTGTAGTTCACAATCCCGTTGCTGAAAATGAAAAGACAATCACATTGTTTGTTTGGTCTTTTGGTGAGACAAAACTTTTTTCAACAACAGACTGTCTTTCTGGTAATATTTTGATTGTGTGGTGACAGTGGGGGGTTTTGGTCATATTTTGATTGTGTGGTGACAATGAGGGGTTTTGGTCATATTATGATTGTGTGGTGGCAGTGAGAGATTAGTCCTAATAACACATTAAGTATTTGTGAAGTCTGATGTGTTCTGTTCTGAGAATAACTATCCAACTTAGGACAGAATATAGCAGACTCAAGAAATACTTAAACAAGTTTGACCCTGCATATTGTTCAAACCACACAAAGATGCAAGTAAGGTCAGGTGGCAATCAAGACAATGGCAGTTGCAAACTTGGAACAGAGACTGCTTTTCATCCCATATTGCCAGTTGGTACCATCAGTTTTGTTGATAATGAACTGTCCCGCCGAAGACGGATGTGTCAGACCGAAAGGTACAAATAATGCAGTCAAGCTGTAAACCAGTGATACAACGCATTCCGTTCTCCGGACTACATCCTGCTACTTGCAAAACCCTATTCAGGGCTTGGTAGCGGGAGATTGATAACGAACGCAGAAGAAGAACTGTCAAGATCACGAAGTTGAAGGTTGGAACTCATGCAGCATGAACTGGTTTTTGGTTGCACTAGGCATATTCCAATTTTGAAGACAAGGAACATGCTAGAACTTCTGTCTGTGAAATTCAGATATAAACTTGCACAGGCAAAAGTTCCGTAGACATGAGGCATTCTCTGTACAATAGACATCAAGAATCAAGAGAGGGGTCTCATGTATGGCACAGGCAGATAGAACAATGAGACAGGTGGCCACAGTAGAGGTGATAGTCAAGGGAGAGGAATGAGTCCACGCTAATAACAGTATGACAGATTAACACAGAGCTAACATAACCTTAGGCAGGGAATCTAGAAAGTGGTGCAATGGGAAAGAAGAGCATGTTAACCAGCTGATAAGTGATAAGATTCAGGATGGTGATGACATCATATACATGGATGGATTGGTGCTGTGGTGTGAGAAATCAAGTTGAGACTTCTCTGCCAGAGTGAGAGGTCAGGTTATTGTCGAAAAGAATTAGGCCATACAGAAGAGCAACCACTAGTATGAGAATAGAGTTGGAGGCATTGAACTCATCTTATATGGTTATCTGAGACAGTCATTGATTCAATTATCTGACTCTAACCAACTTCTCTGCTCAAAATGTCTTTGTACAAAATGATGATGATGATGCTCGTTAAAGTTATTAAACTTTCTCTTGACTATGCAAATACGACTCTCAGGCACTGATTGGTTCGCTGGAGCACCTGGAACGAACAGTCTCACATTTAGGTCTCCATACTTCATGGGCGAAGACCAAAATCCAGGGTTTTGGTGATGGACTGCATGTGACAGAATCACTGTAGATGGCAACCATGCTGTTGTTGTTGTTGAATGCCCACAATGAGTAGGATTACTCTTTAGCGCGCCCTAAAAAGGACGTTAACTGGTGGATTGTCGAAGCTTTCCTCACATCCCGAGTGTACTGATAAAGATGGACTGGGGTCCTCCAGGCAGTTGTGCTAAGCTTGGCTTCATCTGCATGTCGCTCACTACTATGGGAATCATGTCAATCCCTCACCACATTAGCCAGGATGTCACGAAAACAGCCTGTATCCAGGAAGGGCAGGGTGAAAGCTAAGGCAAGGGTCTTGACCAGTATATTTTGCCTGACCCTGACTAACATGTCCGATCAGTATATTTTGCCTGACCCTGACTAACATGTCTGATCAGTACGTTTCCCCTGACCAACATGTCTGATCAGTACGTTTCCCCTGACCCTGACTAACATGTCTGATCAGTATGCTGTGCCTGACCCTGACTAACATGTCTGATCAGTATATTTTGCCTGACCCTGACTAACATGTCTGATCAGTACGTTTCCCCTGACCCTGACTAACATGTCTGATCAGTACGTTTCCCCTGACCCTGACTAACATGTCTGATCAGTATGTTTCCCTTGACCCTGACTAACATGTCTGATCAGTATGCTGTGCCTGACCCTGACTAACATGTCTGATCAGTATGTTGTGCCCGACCAGATGTTAGTCTTCCTTTCCAGCAACCATGTTGACTTCCTCTACCTGAGGAGCAGACAGACCCACAACATATGTAGCAGTCCTGACATTGTCCAAAGGATTGGTATGACTGCCAATTCTATGAACTCCCTGCACAGTCTGATCCTAGCAGAGGCTTTCATTGGAAACTATGCTGCACCTTTACAAATCCTGCATCTTTCCAATCCTTCTCTATCGCTACGAAACGTGAATGGTCTTGCAAATAGATCTGAAGTCTTGAAGGTTTCTATGCACAGTCAGACCATATTACTGAAATCCACTAGCATGACCAGGTTACCAATGTTGAGGTCATCCGACAAAAAGTACCATTTCTATGATAGACCATCAGTACCTCTCTATCTTTCTTTGGTCATGTGGCCCGCCTCCCCCAGAATGTCGCAGCAAGCCAGATCCTACACCTGGCTGTCGAAATACAGAGCAAAAAGACTTGACCCCCACATGGAGACTCCTAGCTGCAACAAATTGCCTGCATCCCATAAGAACTATGTTTTATTCAGACACTCTTGCAGTGCTCTGAAAAGCACCACCTTTTAAAAGGCTCCAATCTAAGCAATCGATCAAGACTCAACTACCAAGGAAAGGGAGTTTACTGAATGTCAACTGTTTTTTATTTATTCAAAATTGACAACAATTTATCAACAAATCTGGAGCAAACATTACATTTTTTCAGAAAAAACAAAAAATGTTTCTGACCGCCAGAGTGCTCCTGAGGTCGTCACAATCCCGCCTGCACTTCTCCCACTCCCTGTTTGTACTGCACAGATTCTGTTGCACGTCCATCAACTCTTGATGCTTCTGCTGTAGTTGTTCCCTGTCAATCACCAACACAAATTCATTGCTGCTTTTTTCTAAATTTGTTTGATATTTGCACATTTTTCAAAACAGAAATTGTCTGAGACTGGTGATATTTTTTATAATAACACAAAATTAATGAATAGGATATTCAGTAAAGATTTTGGCCATTGTTATTTCCATCCTCAAAGCTGTCCACTGTAATGTAGTGATAGGAGGTAAGAATACCTTGAGCTTAATGTAGTGATAGGAGGTAAGAATACCTTGAGCTTAATGTAGTGATAGTAGGCAAGAATACCTTGAGCTTAATGTAGTGATAGGAGGCAAGAATACCTTGAGCTTAATGTAGTGATAGGAGGCAAGAATACATTGAGCTTAATGTAGTGATAGGAGGTAAGAATACCTTGAGCTTAATGTAGTGATAGGAGGGAAGAATACCTTGAGCTTAATGTAGTGATAGGAGGTAAGAATACCTTGAGCTTAATGTAGTGATAGGAGGCAAGAATACATTGAGCTTAATGTAGTGATAGGAGGTAAGAATACCTTGAGCTTAATGTAGTGATAGTAGGCAAGAATACCTTGAGCTTAATGTAGTGATAGGAGGCAATAATACATTGAGCTTAATGTAGTGATAGGAGGTAAGAATACCTTGAGCTTAATGTAGTGATAGGAGGCAAGAATACCTTGAGCTTAATGTAGTGATAGGAGGTAAGAATACCTTGAGCTTAATGTAGTGATAGGAGGCAAGAATACCTTGAGCTTAATGTAGTGATAGGAGGCAAGAATACCTTGAGCTTAATGTAGTGATAGGAGGCAAGAATACCTTGAGCTTAATGTAGTGATAGGAGGCAAGAATACCTTGAGCTTAATGTAGTGATAGGAGGTAAGAATACCTTGAGCTTAATGTAGTGATAGGAGGCAAGAATACATTGAGCTTAATGTAGTGATAGGAGGTAAGAATACCTTGAGCTTAATGTAGTGATAGTAGGCAAGAATACCTTGAGCTTAATGTAGTGATAGGAGGCAATAATACATTGAGCTTAATGTAGTGATAGGAGGTAAGAATACCTTGAGCTTAATGTAGTGATAGGAGGCAAGAATACCTTGAGCTTAATGTAGTGATAGGAGGTAAGAATACCTTGAGCTTAATGTAGTGATAGGAGGCAAGAATACCTTGAGCTTAATGTAGTGATAGGAGGCAAGAATACCTTGAGCTTAATGTAGTGATAGGAGGTAAGAATACCTTGAGCTTAATGTAGTGATAGGAGGTAAGAATACCTTGAGCTTAATGTAGTGATAGGAGGCAAGAATACATTGAGCTTAATGTAGTGATAGGAGGCAAGAATACATTGAGCTTAATGTAGTGTTAGGAGGTAAGAATACCTAGAGCTTAATGTAATGATAGGAGGTAAGAATACCTTGAGCTTAATGTAGTGATAGGAGGTAAGAATACCTTGAGCTTAATGTAGTGATAGGAGGCAAGAATACCTTGAGCTTAATGTAGTGATAGGAGGTAAGAATACCTTGAGCTTAATGTAGTGATAGGAGGCAAGAATACATTGAGCTTAATGTAGTGATAGGAGGTAAGAATACATTGAGCTTAATGTAGTGATAGGAGGCAAGAATACCTTGAGCTTAATGTAGTGATAGGAGGCAAGAATACCTTGAGCTTAATCCCTTAGAGTATGATGGATGCTTACATTGTCATTTTAGCTTTTGAGAAGTATTTAGAAGCTTCACGATGGTTTGCAGTACTCATTTATGGAGCAAACCCAGTCCACTTTCTTTTGGCTAGCTTGCCACATTTTCATTTAAGGACAAGTTTGAGCAATAGACTGACCACCTGAGAATATCAGACTGTTGAATCCTGCCATGGCTTGTGATAGAAATATATTTTGTGGAAAACCTTACACACCTACATTCGTCCATGGAAAAAAAACTATGTACACTCATACCAACCTCTTTACTTGCATACATGTAAACGTATGTATCCCTATGGACACAGCATACATGTTGACCTATATATGCATATACAGACTTGAATGTCTACAATCATTTATATGCAGATTACTCATAAGCACACATGTCTATATTTTAATTGCTGTTGCGTTATTGATTCACTTTTTCATTTTAAGTGAAGGATAGGCTAGTCAATAGAACAGGCCCCTATACAGTAAGGCCCACCAAATCCTATCAGGTGACCCACCAAATCTTATCAGGTGATCCACCAAATCTTATTAGGTGGCCCACCAAACCTTATCAGATGGCCCACCAAACCTTATCACATGACCCACCAAACCTTATCACATGACCACCAAACCTTATCAGGTGGCCCACCAAACCTTATCACATGACCCACCAAACCTTATCAGGTGGCCCACCAAACCTTATCACATGACCCACCAAACCTTATCAGGTGGCCCACCAAACCTTATCAGGTGGCCCACCAAACCTTATCACATGACCCACCACACCTTATCAGGTTGCCAACCAGACCTTATCAGGTAGTCCACCAAACCTTATCAGGTGGTCCACCAAACCTTATAAGGTGGCCCACCAAACTTTATCACATGGCCCACTAAACCTTATCAGGTGGTCCACCAAATCTTATCACATGACCCACCAAACCTTATCAGGTGGTCCACCACATTTTATCTGAGGCAACTCAATAACTCCACACTGTTTTTCATCTCTTATGACATGATCTCAACATTACAGTTGCCCTCTGCTCTCACACAGAAAACACTACCAGAAGTCACTCAGGCAAGCAGTTGGCCTATTCTCTCACACAGAAGTCACTCAGGCAAACAGTTGGCCTATTCTCTCACACAGAAGTCATTCAGACAAGCAGTTGGCCTATTCTCTCACACAGAAGTCATTCAGACAAGCAGTTGGCCTATTCTCTCACACAGAAGTCATTCAGACAAGCAGTTGGCCTATTCTCTCACACAGAAGTCATTCAGACAAGCAGTTGGCCTATTCTCTCACACAGAAGCCACCCAGGCAAGCAGTTGGCCTATTCTCTCACACAGAAGCCACTCAGGCAAGCAGTTGGCCTATTCTCTCACACAGAAGTCATTCAGGCAAGCAGTTGGCCTATTCTCTCACACAGAAGTCATTCAGACAAGCAGTTGGCCTATTTTCTCACACAGAAGCCACTCAGGCAAGCAGTTGGCCTATTCTCTCACACAGAAGCCACTCCGGCAAGCAGTTGGCCTATTCTCTCACACAGAAGTCATTCAGACAAGCAGTTGGCCTATTCTCTCACACAGAAGTCATTCAGACAAGCAGTTGGCCTATTCTCTCACACAGAAGCCACTCAGGCAAGCAGTTGGCCTATTCTCTCACACAGAAGTCATTCAGGCAAGCAGTTGGCCTATTCTCTCACACAGAAGTCATTCAGACAAGCAGTTGGCCTATTCTCTCACACAGAAGTCATTCAGACAAGCAGTTGGCCTATTCTCTCACACAGAAGCCACTCAGGCAAGCAGTTGGCCTATTCTCTCACACAGAAGCCACTCAGGCAAGCAGTTGGCCTATTCTCTCACACAGAAGCCACTCAGGCAAGCAGTTGGCCTATTCTCTCACACATAAGTCATTCAGACAAGCAGTTGGCCTATTCTCTCACACAGAAGTCATTCAGACAAGCAGTTGGCCTATTCTCTCACACAGAAGCCACTCAGGCAAGCAGTTGGCCTATTCTCTCACACAGAAAAACTCTCCCAGAAGCCACTCAGACAAACAGTTGGCCTATTTTCTCACACAGAAGTCACTCAGACAAACAGTTGGCCTATTCTTTCACATAGAAAACCCTACCAGAAGCCACTCAGACAGTTCCCCTCTGCTCTCACACAGAAAACCCTACCAGAAGCCACTCAGACAAGCAGTTGGCCTATTCTCTCACACAGAAAACTCTCCCAGAAGCCACTCAGACAAGCAGTTAGCCTATTCTCTCACACAGAAAACCCTACCAGAAGCCACTCAGACAAGCAGTTAGCCTATTCTCTCACACAGAAAACCCTACCAGAAGCCACTCAGACAGTTGCCCTCTGCTCTCAAACAGAAAACTCTCCCAGAAGCCACTCAGGCAAACAGTTGGCCTATTCTCTCACACAGAAAACCCTACCAGAAGTCACTCAGACAAGCAGTTGGAGCTAACAAATAAGGTTACTTGTTTTTTTAATAAATATACTGACTGAGTTGTTCAACTCCTTCAACTGTCATGCTCCAGTAGATCTAGCTGTAAATGGGTACCTGACTTATAGTTAGGTAAGGAAAAGGCAGAGGAGAGGAGAGAGGAGAGGAGGGGAGGGGAGGGGAGGAGAGGAGAGAAGAGAAGAGAGAGAGAGAGAGAGAGAGAGAGAGAGAGAGAGAAACAGAGAGTGTAGCTTTATTCTCCTTGTACTTCTGACAAATTCCCCTAAAGCCCAAAAAGAGCCCAAACACTTGCCTGGTAACTCTGAGTTCTTGAGACAGCTCGGCAGTCTCTCCTCGCTGCTCACTCAAGGCTTGTCCTAGGCATTCTCTAGACTGAAACATTTCAAGACCCTGTTAACATCAATCTATCATCTCATTTTTGATGTTTGGTTTACAGAACCAGCTAGACACACAAACAAGAATAAACATTGGCTTAATCCATCTGAATTGCATTGAAACATCGGACTGCAATAAATATTCTCCGCCCATTCTTGTAGTAGGACATTCTTGAGTACCACCAATCTGCAGCTGCCAGGACCTTTTCTTCAGCAGGCCTTCATCCAGGACAATTGGCCTCATTGATCTCTTACCCTGTGTGGAATCCAGTGCGCGTCTGGTTAAATTGTTAGGCACTATCTGAAGGTGCGTCCTGTCCATCTCCAATTTCTCTCTCCCAATCTCCTGCTGTGTTGGTTGTTGTCAAACATCTTGTTCTGTCATAAATCTATGTTTGTTACTGCATCTCCTCCTTCTTTGTTGGCCTATATACTTCGACATTTATTACTCTAGTAAAGACAGCTGTCAGCTCAAGGTTAAAAATATCTTCATACAGTTTCTAGCTGAAGGAAGCAGGCTGCCGCCTAGTGTCACTCCTTTCACCAATGTAGGCTAGGCAAGTCTGTAGCACTTGTCTATCTGCCTTGGGTGGGGTCGGTCCCACAGGTACACAAATACAAATTGTCACTTGTGAGTTTATGATAGAGATTGTTCTTCAATCTTTTGTGCCCTGTACGCAGTCTAAAGATGATCTTGATTTCAGCTCATGAGCTGTTAAGTCTCATGTGACATATATAACCAGTATCCTCTCTTTTGAATAATGCAATAGTGACATCTGGTAGTGAAGGTCTACAGTCTGGGTATTACATGCAACGTTTCCAAGCAATATAGTAAGACTAATTGTTATATGGTCTTACAGTCATTGGCTAGTTTTAATATCAGTAAAATATCCCTATCTTCCAAGGGGAACCAGATATAGGGTAAGTGTTGTTGTCTAATCTTCCAAGGGGAACCACTAGAGATAACAGTTGCAGCACTATGCTCCCAGAGGAACCAGATAGAGAGCATGTGTGGTAGCCCCATGTCCCAAGGAGAACTAGCTGCGGAGAAAATCAATTGTAGCTATATGTTCCAAGGGGAACCATATGGGGAGAGAATCTACTGTTACTCTATGTCCCAAGGGGAGCCATATGGGGAGAGAATCTACTGTTACTCTATGTCCCAAGGGGAATCATATGGGGAGAGAATCTACTGTTACTCTATGTCCCAAGGGGAGCCATATGGGGAGAGAATCTACTGTTACTCTATGTCCCAAGGGGAATCATATGGGGAGAGAATCTACTGTTACTCTATGTCCCAAGGGGAGCCATATGGTGAGAGAATCTACTATAGCTCTAAGTCCCAAGGGGAGCCAGACTTGACTTGACTTAGCCACTCCTCTTCTACAATAGGGTGCAGTCTTTTCTTCTGTTTGTGGCCTATAGTTTCTACAGGATGGAATAGCCATCCCCATGTCCACAAGCTAGAATGTATACCTACAAAACAAAACAGACAAGCTAGTGGCATCACAGATCTTACGTCTTCAGACTCCTTGAGCTTGGCGTTACAGGCGTTGAGATCTGAACACAGTCGAGTGTTCTTCTGCTCTAGCAGACAAGCCTCATTAGACTTCTCGTTCAGGCTGTGCTGGCAGCGGCTCAGGCAATCATCAATGTCTGCAATCTTAACATGAAGGAAACTACAACATTCAGCAGGATTGAAGCAATCATAACATGAAGGAAATTGCAATATTATACAGGATTGAAGCAATCTTAACATGGTGGAAATTACAATATTAAACAGGATTGAAGCAATCTTAACATGGTGGAAATTACAATATTAAACAGGATTGAAGCAATCTTAACATGGTGGAAATTACAATATTAAACAGGATTGAAGCAATCTTAACATGGTGGAAATTACAATATTAAACAGGATTGAAGCAATCTTAACATGGTGGAAATTACAATATTAAACAGAACAGGATTGAAGGAAATCTTAATGTGTAGAACACAACAAGATTGAAACAATCACAACATATAGAACTCTACAACACTAACAATGCCAGGAGCAGACTGCGATACGGACCACGAATTACTGTTTGCAGTTCCAATACATTTCGATGGAACAGCAATACCTACTGAATACAACATCAAAGTAGAGAACAAATTTGAGGCGTTGCTTGCTGTACAGGAAGAGATGACATCTGAGGAGTTGACATCATACGCAAGGGATATTTGAATCTTGACAGCGAACGAAATAATTCCCAGAATGTCGCACAAGAAACAGAGCTATATATCAGAGGAAACACTGACACTAATCGAAGAAAGGCAACAATTAAAACAAATGGGAAGTAAGGGGACCAACACAGCATATAAAAACTGCGCAAGAAAAGTTAGAAGAGAAATAAGAAAAGATAAAGGAAGATAGATAATGGAAACGTGTAAGGATATAGAAAACCTACAACAACAAGGCAGGGAGAGAGATGCCTTTAAGGCAATAAGAACACTGACAAGGGAGTTCCGTCCGGTTCCACATGTCATAAATGACAAAGAGGATAACACATTAACAGAAACCAAAGACTTACTGAATAGATGGAGAGAGTACTGCAGAACCATGTATGGAGACAGCACAAAGTGCTCAGTTACAATCCTACCAAAGGATGAGAAAGAACCTGAACCAACATTAGAAGAAGTACGCTCGGCAATCAAAAGCCTGAAAAAGGGAAAGTCCCCAGGATGTGATGATATCCAAGCAGTGATGATATCCAAGAAAGGCTAATACAAGCAGAAGGGGAGGCATGTGCTCGAGTCTACCACAAGCTGTGTAAACAGATATGGCACAACGCAGAGTGGCCAGAAGCATGGAAGAAATCAATTTATATTCCCCTCCCCAAAATAAGGCAACCTGAAGCTGTGCACGAACTACCGAACTATCGCGCTGATCAGCCACGCTAGCAAGATACTCTTGCGAATTCTATTAAGAAGGATAGAGAAAAGGTTTGAATCTGAAATTCACGTAGTCCAGGCAGGTTTTAGGAAAGACAGAGGGACCAGAGACCACATATTCAATTTAAGGAATATCTACAAAAAATGTAGAGAGTTTAATGTAGACCTGTACACATGTTTCATTGATTACACCAAGGCATTCGATACGGTAAAACATCAAAGTCTGTGGAGAATCATGAAGGAAATGGGGTTTCCTTTGCATATTGTCCATCTCATTGAAACATTATAACAAGATCAACAAGCCACTGTCTGAGCATCTGGGCAAACATCAGATTGGTTTGCAGTACAAAAGGGAGTACGACAGGGATGTATCCTCTCACCTTATCTGTACAATATATATGCGGAATGTAATATGAGAAATGTTCGAGAAGACAAGAAAATTGAAAGTTTCGACCTATTTACGATTGAGGCGTACGAGATTCCAGAGTTACGATACACAGATGACACAGTTATACTATCAAGAAGTGCAGAAGGGCTAGAGCAGCTTATTTCAGCCGTAAATGGACATAGTAATGATCAAAACCTGTTTATAAACATAAATAAAACAAAGATAATGACCACCGACAAAACACAATGTCAGCATAAATTTACAGTGGGTGGTGAGGAAATAGATCAGGTTACACATTTTGAATATCTGGGCTCCAGAATTGACAAAAATGGTGACTGCTCGAAAGAAATCAGAAGAAGACTAGCTATGGTAATGCAGAGACTGAACAACCTGAAGAAATTATGGCAGAGCACCAACAAAATGATAAAAGTAAAAGTCTTGAGAGCCTGTGTTTTTCCTGTGGCAGCTTATGGCTGCGAATTATGGACGATTACCAAAACTTATAGACAAAGAATTGAATCCTTCGAGTCAAAATGTTACAGAAAGATCCTCAGAATACCCTGGACAGAGAAAAGAACAAATGTAGACATTCGGCAAGAGTTGAGCATAGAGGAGAACTGGTTTACCAATTCCATTATGACCAGAAAATGCAAATACTTTGGTCACATCAAGAGACACAACGATCTTGAGAAAACGGTGATGGAAGGTATGGTGCCAGGCAAAAGAGGAAGGGGTAGACTAAGAAGACGATGGCACCAAGATATCCAGGAGTGCCTGAGTATGACAGTGGCGGAGGCTGGAGTTTTGGCAAGGGAACGAGTTTCTTTCAGACAGACTGTGATGGGAGCGACGTTCTACAAAGGACATGCTACATGATGATGATGACAACACTAAGCAGCATTGAAACAATCACAACATATAGAACACTACAATGATAAACATGATTGAAACAATATCAACATATAGAACACTACAATGATAAACATGATTGAAACAATCTTAGCAGGTAGATAATTACACCAGGATTGAAGCAATAATTGTGTAGTGATGACACAATTCTAGGGACCGACCAACAAGTTTATGACGGGGAATAGACCGGGTTAGGTAAGAGTAAGGGAACAACAAGGAAGTAGATGAAATCTCTGAAAGTAGACATTTCTTCTTGCTACCTGCTTGGCTTTGTCACAGAGCTCACACTCATACTTCTTGAGCTGTTCATCGACTCTCTTCATTCTCTTCTCAATGTCTTTGTTCAAGTTTTCTATGGCCTTCTCCAGTTCATCAACCTGAAACAAGGAAATACAACCATCAACATTTATGTCGCTAGCTGTCGGAGTGGTAGGGTGGTCGGGTAACTCAGTGAGTAGAGTGGTGGAGTAGCAGAGTGGGTAGAGTGGCTAGCAGAGTGGGTAGAGTGGCTAAGTGGGTAGAGTGGCTGAGTGGATAGAGTGGATGAGTGGGTAGAGTGGCTGAGTGGGTAGAGTGGCTGAGTGGGTAGAGTGGCTGAGTGGGTAGAGTAGCTGAGTGGGTAGAGTTGCTGAGTGGGTAGAGCGGTAGAGTGGAAGAGTAGCAGAGTGGTGGAGTTAGTGGAGTGATGGAGTAGCAGAGTTGTAGAGTAGCAGAGTGGCTGAGTTGGTAGAATGGTTAACTGGGTAGTGTGGATGAGTGGGTAGAGTGGCTGAGTGGGTAGAGTGACTGAGTGGTAAAGTGGCTGAGTGGTAGAGGAGATAGAATGGTAGAGTGGTAGAGTAGCAGAATGGTGGAGTTAGTAGAGTGGTGGTGTAGCAGAGTTGTAGAGTAGCAGAGTGATACATGGGTGTTAAGGGCAGGGGTTATGGGGCTGGCGACTCTGGGAACAAAGGTTACCTGAACGTGTGCCATGGTCACTCATCATATTGACACTAAGTCAACAAAGGAAATGAGGGATTAGGGGGAAGAATGTGTCTGGTACAGGTGGGGGTTCGGAGCTGACCACTCTGGCGTTCCAATTTAGGTAGCGGGGGGTTGGTGACAGTCAAGAGTCTACCATGTTCTGCTAAGACATTTAAAGTGACAGGAATTCAGAGTGATTCGTCCAATAACAACTACTTGGAGTTAGATCCAAACTAGAGTGATGGCTGGGTGAAACAACCAACAAAAGACCATTGGACAGCCATGAAGTTGCTTGAGACTGTATAACACTCAGCAATGATGAGCTCAGCAGACTGGCCTGGAGAGAGAGAGAGAGAGAGAGGAATGAGAGACTGTTACTAGCTAGCAGGCTGATTAGGAGTTTGTGAGCGATAGAATGAGTTGCAGGATGACTGAACCAGCATACGGCTTTGAGTCTTGGCCAGTCACTCTATAAGAGTGTGTGTAGGACATCCTGTGACTAGAAGAGATCTGAATGTGTGTGGCGCATGTAGGATACATGTTGTAACATTCTAGATAGTAACTCTCAGCAAAACCTGAACTCTGCCAAAAATGCTAGAATGGGTAGAATAGTAGTGGTAGGATGGTAAGGTAGCAGAGCAGTAAAGTGGTAAAGTAGCAGAGTGGTAGAATTGTTGAGTGGTAAAGGTGCAGAGTGGTAATGTGACAGTTCCAGTTCTCTGTGGAACATACGCGTTTATGGCTGGGGAGATTGGGCTGGTGACTGCGTTCGCTGAGAATAAAAGAGTTGCCTGAATAGTAGTTAACGGGGCTCAGGTCTAACCCCGGTCACCACACCAGGGTCCGCGCAGGCCGAAGCGAGAGGTGAACATTTAATACAACTGGAAAACTTGGCTAGTTTTTATGGTGGGTATCAGATTGACCATTCTGGTATCAGATATAAGTGGACGGGGGTTAGATTGACGACAGGAACTCACTGTCAGGCTGTCACATTTAAAGTGACAGTGACCTATAGATGTTGCAACCAATAGGATTCTAGATTGGGTGGGACCAAATGAGAGTGATGACCAGCCAGCCAACTGGGGAGGACCACTGGACAGTCATGTTTCTAGAGCTAAGAAAAGAGTCTATAAAAGACAATGCACAGAAAAATTCAGGAGATTCAGAGAGAGAGAGAGAGAGAGAGAGAGAGAGAGAGAGAGAGAGAGAGAGAGAGAGAGAGAGATTTATGGGGTGATTATCTGATCATACACCTAGAGCCTTGCATACATGCTTAAAGGTGTGAATGATGGACACCCTGTAAACAGTAAGAGAACGAGATCTGATCACATGCGAGTGTGCAGATTTGTCTGACCACAATCTGAGAGTTGATCTAGAAGGCTGTCCTACTGTTCCCCAGGGCCATTGTATTGGTGTCTGTTGGAGGAATGGTGGCCCTTTTGCAATTAAAGGTAGTTATCTTAGATGAAGTGCACAATTAAGGATTCTGTGAATCCTTGGGACTACATTCCCAGTGGCTCAGACAAAGTGGCTTGATTAAGGATTCTACGAATCCTAGTGACTGCGTTCGCAGTGTCTCGGACAAAGTGGTTCGATTAAGGAATCTGAGAATCCTAGGGACAATGTTTCCAAAGGCACGTGAGTTTGGAAAAAGAGGTGTATCACATGAGCCCTCAGAGAACGAAATTGATTTATACAGATGTAGAATGGTTGAGTGGTAAAGGTGCAGAGTGGTAGAATGGTTGAGGGGTAAAGGTGCAGAGTGGTAGAATGGTTGAGGGGTAAAGGTGCAGAGTGGTAGAATGGTTCAGTGGTAAAGGTGCAGGTAGAATGGTTCAGTGGTAAAGGTGCAGAGTGGTAGAATGGTTGAGGGGTAAAGGTGCAGAGTGGTAGAATGGTTCAGTGCTAAAGGTAGAGTGGTAGAATGGTTCAGGCTTAAAGGTGCAGAGTGGTACAATAGTTCAGTGGTAAAGGTGCAGAGTGGTAGAATGGCATAGTGGTAAAGGTGCAGGTAGAATGGTTGAGTGGTAAAGGTGCAGAGTGGTAGAATGGCAGAGTGGTAAAGGTGCAGGTAGAATGGTTGAGTGGTAAAGGTGCAGAGTGGAAGAATGGCAGAGTGGTAAAGGTGCAGATAGAATGGTTGAGTGAGCGTAAGAAGAAAAATGGTTGAGTGGTAAAGGTGCAGAGTGGTAGAGTGGTAAAGGTGCAGAGTGGAAGAATGGAAGAATGGCAGAGTGGTAAAGGTGCAGTTAGAATGGCAGAGTGGTAAAGGTGCAGAGTGGTAGAATGGTTGAGTGGTAAAGGTACATGTAGAATGGTTGAGTGGTAAAGGTGCAGAGTGGTAGAATGGCTGAGTGGTAAAGATGCAGGTAGAATGGTTGAGTGGTAAAGGTGCAGAGTGGTAGAATGGTTGAGTGGTAAAGGTGCAGGTAGAATGGTTGAGTGGTAAAGGTGCAGATAGAATGGTTGAGTGGTAAAGGTGCAGAGTGGTAGAATGGCAGAGTGGTAAAGGTGCAGATAGAATGGTTGAGTGATAAAGGTGCAGAGTGGTAGAATGGCAGAGTGGTAAAGGTGCAGAGTGGTAGAATGGTTGAGTGGTAAAGGTGCAGATAGAATGGCAGAGTGGTAAAGGTGCAGAGTGGTAGAATGGTTGAGTGTAAAGGTGCAGATAGAATAGCAGAGTGGTAAAGGTGCAGGTAGAATGGTTGAGTGGTAAAGATGCAGAGTGGTAGAATGGTTGAGTGGTATGGGTGCAGAGTGGTAGAATGGTTGAGGGGTAAAGGTGCAGATAGAATGGTTGAGGGTTAAAGGTGCAGATAGAATGGTTGAGTGGTAAAGGTGCAGATAGAATGGTTGAGTGGTAAAGGTGCAGAGTGGTAGAATGGTTGAGTGTTAAAGGTGCAGAGTGGTAGAATGGTTGAGTGGTAAAGGTGCAGAGTGGTAGAATGGTTGAGTGGTAAAGGTGCAAAGTGGTAGAATGGTTCAGTGGTAAAGGTGCAGAGTGGTAGAATGGTTGAGGGGTAAAGGTGCAGGTAGAATGGTTGAGTGGTAAAGGTGCAGAGTGATAGAATCGCAGAATGATAGAGTGGGTAGGGTAGCTGAATGGTTGAGTATGTATAACCAAGGAGCTCCAGGAGCCATGAGTTATAAATGCCCCCGTTATTTACTGACACTCAGCACCTATGAGCATACCCAGAATGCAGTGAAATCAATTTTTAGGAACAGAACAAGACATGGCTAACTCTTGTTGATGTTAACGTTCAAGTAAATAGCTTTTGTGAATGGTGACAAGAATATTTAGAAGGTAGACGAGGGACATAATAGAAGACCTTACCCGGGCCACACGTTCGTGCAATCGGCAGCTGATCTCTTCAATCGTGCAGTTGAGCAATCGGATCTCCTCACATTTGTCACGAATGTCCAACTGGCAGCGTCTGCAAAAATAAATTGAGGTCAACCAATACAGCACAATTTGAATAATCCTGTTAGTCAATTGCTTGCTCTTTTTCTACCTTGAAGTGTAGAGTCATCTACCAAAGGGTGTAGTTTTTTGCAATGGGGTGCAGAGGTATTCTTTTCTTTTTCTTGTGTCTTATAATTTCTACAGGAATGAACAGCCAGCTCCATGCCCAACCCTCCTTAGTTCATCACTCCTCTTCTACCATCAGGTGTATAGGTCTTGCCTTTTCTCATGGCTTACAGGTTTCTAAATGCCAAGGTAAACCATATTAAACCTAGTTGCCTCTTATGACACACCTGGCAGATTACACTGTGTAATATTCAAAGCTTCCATTTCAGACCACAGTAACACACTATGCAAATCAATTACAAGAGCGGGATCAAGATGTTGAGCAGTGCATGAGCTGCAGCGGTCAATGACCCATAGCTGACTTCTAGCATCAGGGCCTGCGAACCACATGGTGATCCTGGATAACAGGCTGCAACAGAGCAGACTGGCTAAGGAGAAGGGATCCAAGAGGGAATGCTAACCCGGTACTCAAAAAATACTTGCTGAAGTCGAATGTGTTAAACTGAAAGGTGCAAATATCACAGTCAAGCTGTAAACTACAACACAACGTATTCTGTTCTCTGGACTACATTTTCCTACTTAGGCCCGTGTCGGGGTTTGGTAGCAGGAGATTGAGAACGAACGAAGCCAAGCCAAGCCAATTACAAGAGCAACAACAGTAAAACAAATGTTGTAGCTCACATCAAATAAGAACTTGTTGTTCTTGGTCATTTGTTCCCACTACCAAACCCTGAAAAGGGCATTGCAAGTAGCATGATGTAGTTTGGAGAACGGAATGTGCTGTGTAGTAGTTTACAGCTTGACTGTAATATTTTGTTCCTTTTGGTACAAATGTGTGTGTCACCACAGACATGCGGCACCCTTCTGCACGGTCGTATCTCAGACATCAAGGGATCAAGAATCAAGAGAGGGTCATCATGGATGGCACAGACTGAGACAACAATCAAACACGTCACTCTAGATGAGATGATTGATAGCCACAGGGGAAGAATGGGTCCACTCTGGTGAGAGAATGAAAGAGTACCAGAGATTCATCATAACCTTAGGCAAGGAATGCAGAGAACGGAGCAACGAGACAGCAGAGCACGAGGTAAATCAGCTGATAACTGAGAACACCCAGGAGAGTGACACTGTCATATACACCGACGGATCAGTCGTGCGCAGTGGGACATCAGGCTGGGGTTTCTCGGCTAGAGTGACAGGAGAGGTCGTTGCTGAGCGCAGTAGGGCATACATGTCAACAACCTCCAGTATGAGAATGGAGATGGAAGCAGTGACCTCAGCACTGAAATGGATATCTGAGACTTCTATAACAAGGGCAGTCATCTTGACAGACGCGCAAGCCGTACTTCAGAAAGTACAGAAGGGATGGCTTAAGTACGGGTGGATAGCTACTGTTGAGGCCTCAAACCTCCAGATGTTGACCTGGATCTACTGTCCTGCTCATGCCGAGGTTCAGGGCAATGAAAGAGCTGACATCTTGGTTTCACAAGCTCCCATCATGGGCACATTAGTGATGGATAGAAGTGACATTTTGAAATCAATCAATGACCGCCTGATGGATGAGGACACTGCAATAGATGAAGCAGCAATCCACAGACTGCAAAGTTTCGACATTAAACGAGGTTCGAGCGGAGTGGGGCGCATGAGAGGATGGTGCAGGAGCGTGTACAGCCAGCGAGCTACAGGGACCATCAGCATCCATACCTTACGCCATTTGATGAGAGAGACTGAGCACCTATGGGTATGCCAAGAGTGCAGTGACGTCGATTCTTAGAAACAGAAACCTTTCGATCCAACACATCCGACTTTAGCAGGCATTTTTTAGTACCAGGTCAGCCTTAGCTTTTCGATCCCTTCTCCTTATCCGGTCTGCCCTGCTGCAGCCTGTTATCCAGGATCACCGTGTGGAGATGTAGAGCGGTCTTGGCAGATCTGGTTCACTGTCCCTGACACTAGCAGTCAGCTATGGGTCGCTGACCACTGCAGCTCAGCATCTCGATCCCAGAACTTGTTCAAGAACAGTGCTTGAATATGAGACGGATACAGGTAAAAATGTGCAATGAACAAAAAGTTAGAAACCAGCGTTGGAGTTGTTGACATGTATATAAGCTATAAAATCAGTAGAAAATGATAAACACGATTTTTGCTCAATGCAAGCTACATGGAAATGGGTAGGTAGATTACATAGTCTAAGAGGGAGTAAGCAAAACCAAAACTGAAGAAATAAAAGCATTAAACAGATGTTACTCAGAAATCATAAATACTAGAAATTATCAAGCTTATCAAAAACACTTACAGAAACCAGGAATAAAACAGGGTGACATTTCTGTGGATTCCTGCCAACTGCAAGACAAATGGAAATGAGGGAAACAACTAGACTAGACAAATTGGGAGGAAGAAAAACTCAAACTGAGATAAAGCTAGATATGAATAAGCAAAAATGAGAAAAGAAGTTTCAGAAACAAATGACAGTCATAACACCTAGAGTGATACAACATATTATTCTATACCAACGAACAGATCAAGTGACGATATTCAAACTGCAGACCTCTCACCACAGACTCAGACCCCCCATCTGTTCAATAGATGAAAAGTTGAACAGAAAATAGCACAGAGAACACCCAGAATCCATTATAACTGATTCATACACCCCCTTAACAGAGACAGGTCTAGTGACCCATTTAGGCTGGTCACCACAGACTCATACACCCCTTTAACAGAAACAGGTCTAGTGACCCATTTAGGCTGGTCACCACAGACTCATACACCCCCGTAACAGAGACAGGTCTAGTGACCCATTTAGGCTGGTCACCACAGACTCATACACCCCCTTAACAGAGACAGGTCTAGTGACCCATTTAGGCTGGTCACCAGACTCATACACCCCCTTAACAGAGACAGGTCTAGTGACCCATTTAGGCTGGTCACCACAGACTCATACACCCCCTTAACAGAGACAGGTCTAGTGACCCATTCAGGCTGGTCACCACAGACTCATACACCCCCTTAACAGAAACAGGTCTAGTGACCCATTCAGGCTGGTCACCACAGACTCATACACCCCCTTAACAGAAACAGGTCTAGTGACCCATTTAGGCTGGTCACCACAGACTCATACACTACAAAAATGTAGACACACTCAACACACACAAGGACAGTGCTGGTAACTCACTTCAAAGCGTCCTCTGTTTCGTTATATTTCTTGGTAAGATAGAGAAGCTCTTCTCTGCAGCATTTGAGTTTCTCTTGCAGGCTAGCTATACAACAACTACTCGAGTTCTAGGAAAGAAAGAAATAGATGACATACTTGAAAGAACACAGAATTATCTCAAATGGGGGTTCCACACTACATTTGTTGATATATACTTGCAAAAACACAAAAACACAGGATTATCTCAAATGGGGGTTCCACACTACATTTGTTGATATATACTTGCAAGAACACAAGAGTATCTCAAATGGGGGTTCCACCCTTCATTTGTTGATATATACTTGCAAGAACACAGGAGTATCTCAAATGGGGGTTCCACACTACATTTGTTGATATATATTTGCAAAAACACACGAACACAGGATTATCTCAATGAATGAACTTAATAAATAACTAGGGAAAAGAAAGAATTTGTCGATATATACATGAAATAAAATGGTGGTTCGGTTGTTTAAATACCAGCCTTCTTACACTAAAATGAGTGGGTTAAAAATCCATCAAGAGACAGTGGAAGAGATCAAATAAAATCCTAGCCTGTACACTGTCTTATGTCTGCACAGATGGGTTGTCTTTATTCCTGAGCCCTGCAAATCCACCAGGCAGACACCCAACGAGGAGAAGAAATGCCAGAGAGACTCATTTGTTTTTTGTTATATTTGTAAGAACACAGGATTATCTCTATGGTAATTGAAACATGACTCGGCAGGAGAAGAGAAAGATATGGTTGATAGATACTTGCAAGTGAAGGAGCAGGTGGCCAAGCCGGATTGTGTAAGAGTCACCTGACAAAGGGAGCATGGGTTCAAAGCCCCAGCAGGCTATAGGTTTTTTTTCTATCAAGGGTGACATAAAAACTTAGCCTGCACATTGCATGGCAAAAGACCTTTATTCCTCAGACCTACAAATTGCCTTGGCAAACCACCACTATGGGAATAAACACTGCAATAAAAGTTATTTTGAATGTAAATATGTGTAAAATACAGAATTTCTTCAATAAATGAAAATAATAAATGCCTAGTTGAGAGACAGGCAAGCAAGAAGCGGTTGTCGTGAGACAAATAGCCCAATGCTCTTACTGCAATGAAAAGGTATAATAATGATCTTTTTTTTTTGTCATTCGCTCTCAAATAATCGCATCTATTTCCCCCATTAACCTGGTGGATCGTCTTGGGCTTCTCTTGTCAATATACAGCTTATCTGGCAATTGGGTTTGCAAGGGCTATGTAGTCACTCTGCTCCTCTCGTGAAGCTGGCAGATGATGATGGTGGATGTGATGATGATGTGGCAATATTGCCTTGCCTCCTGTTTGCCTCATATAAATCATACCGTGCCAGGGACAAAGTAGTTTTCCCCACAGATTCCCTGTCAGTCATAATGCCCTTTAAAACTATAAAAACAGTCAATTGAACAGCCTCTCAGAGACATTCATGACAACCAGCTACAATTTCTACAGAAAGAAAATGAAGTGGATTCTTGCACACTGTAAGATAGATAGAAATGGGGAGGCAGAGAGACTATCCAAAGAGGGAGGAGGCAAACCCCAAACTTCACAAGCAGATGGCACAGAACATCCAGAATCTGATATATCAGAAGGATACTAATCCTTGTCAAGAAGAGATCAAGTAGCAATATTCAGACTGTAAGCAGGCCACTGCAGGCTGAAAAATCATATATTCAGCAGACATGTGCCCATATGGTGAGAACAAACAGACAGTGGAACATGTTCTCCATGTATGTCAGGTCCATGAGGAGTGCAGAGTGACAACATGACCCTCCACAACCCAATTAAAGGATGGACTGCATGGCAACTAGAGAAGTCTGAGACAGACCACCAAGTTTTTCATGGAAGTAGATGTGGTTATATGAGAGCAAACAAACAAAAAGAAGATGTAAAGCATAGGACCATTATTACCAGCTAGTCTCTTGCAGGAAGTCTGTATCACAGTACTTATGTACACTCCTTGCAGTGTATAAATTCATTTGACAAGATGAGGTTGCTAGCCCCATGCACAACTTTAGCTATTTTAACATGCTAGAAAGGATACAGTGGGTCTACACTTCCCTCCCAAGTACCTCCTCAGGACTACGATGATGCTATCTATAGTACATTATAAATATTAGCCAGTCTAAAAGTATCACAGAGAATAAGCTGGTCAGAAAAAATGTGTAAATTTCAATCATTTATTTAAATATTAATAACTAATTTTGTATCAAACATTACAAATGGGCAAAATTAGAATAAACTTGACCTGACTTAGTCTTATCTGATTCATGATAAAAACGGCAAGTGTCTCATTGAGGGAAATGATGTACTGGCAAGATGGACAGAGTACTGTTCCGAGCTATATAACTATGAAGGGCGAAACAAACCTGAGAAAACATTCCCCCCAACACCAACAAATATAGAGGATAACCAACTGATAACGAAGGAAGAGGTAATTGCAGACATTGAGAAGAGGGAAGGCGGCCGACGTGGACAATATACCAGCAGAGCTTTTACAAGCAGGTGGAGAGGTAGTGGTGGAAGGCCTGACACACATCTGTAACAAAATATGGGCGACAGGAAACTGGCCGGACTTATGGACGAAATCAATGGTTATACCGTTACATAAGTCTGGAAACCTAAAGCTGTGCCAAAATTACAGAACAATAAGCCTCATTAGCCACCCTAGCAAGGTCATGCTTAAATTAATCCTCGACTGATTGAAACCCCAAGCAGAGAACATTATTGCCGAGGAGCAAGCAGAGTTCAGACAGGGAAGAAGCACTACAGAACAGATATTTAATTTAAGGCTGCTAAGCGAGAAATATCTAGAACAGCAGCAAACACTGTATCATGTGTTTGTGGATTTTAAGAAGGCGTTTGATAGGGTATGGCATAAAGCGCTTTGGGCAACCATGAGGATGTATACTATCAACGGAAATATTATAACGGTCCTTGAACACCTGTATAACAAGGCGTCTAGTGCAGTTCTTGTGAATGGGAGGCGAGGAGACTGGTTTCGCACATCAGTTGGTGTGAGACAGGGGTGTACACTCTCTCCAAATCTTTTCAATATATTCCTTGAAGGAATTATGAGTGAGGCACTTGGAGGTCACGTTGGTACTGTCAAGATAGGGGGCCGAACGATTACTAACCTTCGTTTTGCAGATGATATCGACGGGTTGGCGGGTTCAGAAGCAGAACTCCAGGAATGGGTCAGAAGGCTTGATGAAACAGCTCTTGACTATGGTATGGAGATAAACGCTGGAAAGACAAAACTAATGACAAACAACGCTACGGGCTTCAACAGCAAGATAAAAGCAAACGGTCAAGAACTCGAAGTAGAAATATCTTGGGTCGATTGTCAGTGATGAAGGATCAAAATGTGAAGTATTGGCCAGAATAGCACAGACAATAGCGGCACTTGCACGGCTTAACAAAATCTGGCAAGATAAACGGTTAGCACTACGCACGAAAATCAGATTAATGCGTATACTGGTCCTGTCAATATTTTTCTATGCGTGTGAGACATGGACAGTTACAGCTGACCTTCAACGAAGGATACAGGCCTTGGAGATGAGATGTTTCCGAAGACTTTTAAACGTCACGTACAAAGATCGAGTTACAAACGAGGAAATCCGAAATTGAATTACGACAGCAATAGGGCGTTTCGAAGATCTCTTGGCAACTGTCAAAAGAAGGAAACTCACTTGGTACGGTCACATATCGAGATCAAATGGTCTTGCAAACACAATCCTCCACGGGAAGGTGCATAGCAGACGACGAAGAGGCCGGCCCAAAAAGAGATGGGAAGACAACATAAAAGAATGGACCAGTCTGCGACCAGAAGAGTCACAGGCAGCGGCATCTGACAGAGAGGGATGGCGTGGAGTTGTGAGGATGTCTTCATGTGTGCCCCAACGACCTCTCCGGTTACGGGATGACCTGACCTGACTAGAAGTTTTCTCATCCATTGCTTGTGGCTTATAGTTTCTACAGGATAGGGAAGCCAGTCCCATGCCTAACCATCCTTAATTGCTTCTTATGTGCTTGGTAGGTTACAGTAGCACTTATCCTTGCTTCCCTTTTGGGTCTCAGTAACACACAGACAATTAAAAACAAACAAAATTATCATTAATGCAGATGTAACAGTAACTTTATGAAACAATTCAGAGGCATAGAATGTAACAGCCAACAATTGGATGGAGGGGAATCTTTCAATTCAACAGCCTGTACTATCATTCCTTAGATGTATGGCTTGGCTTCGTTCATTCTAAATCTCCCGCTACCAAGCCCTAAAAAGGCTTAAGTAGCAGAATATAGTCCAGAGAACGGAATGCGTTGTGTCGTAGTTCACAGCTTGACTGCGATGTTTGCACCTTTCGGTCCAACACATCTGACTTCAGCAAGCATTTTTTGAGTACCGGGTTAGCATTCCCTCTTCGATCCCTTCTCCTTAGCCAGTCTGCCCTACTGCAGCCTGTTATTTAGGATCACCGCGTGGATGTGTAGAAGGGTCTTGGCAGCTCTGTTTTGCTGGCCCTGACGCTAGCAGTCAGCTATGGGTCGCTGACCACTGCAGCTCATGCGTTGCTCAGCATCTTGATCCCCCTTAGATGTATTAGAATAAAACAATATGAAAAAAAACTCACCATTTCCTGGTCACCACATCAGAAAATGAAAAAGAAAAACAGAAGAAACAAATTATTCACATAAAATACAAATAAATTGAGATTGCAATCTTTTTGTGTGGTTTTTGTTGTCATTTATGTCATATCATCATCTTGCTAGATGTTTTTGTAATTCCCGTCACTGTACTTACTTACCTGCATGCCAAGTTGGACATCCTGTTTCCAATGTTGATGTGGCTTCCACTCAACCTGTCCTCCATATTTCAAGAAAGTTTAGGCAGATCACCAGGTGATCCTGGTCTTATAATCACTGTATCCCTATCTCTTTCTGCATCGTGACACATTAGTTCGGAGTCTATTTAGTGACTTCCATGTTCCGTAAGGCAAGTGGTGTCCAGGGACAGGTTCCTCTCGCAGTTCAATTCCATTTTCCGATGTTGCTTTTTCCGGGACTAGTCTGTAGGGGTTAGTTAACTGTACAGAAACTTCAACTAGATTTCAGTCTTGTGCACTGCAGCTGGTGTCCAAACATAGAGTGCCTTGTGTCATTTATCCGTTTCGCTTGAAATTTCTGATGCAATACTTCTTCGCGTCTCATTTGGTATTATGCCAATTGGGTATATTTCTTTTAATTGGAGCAGGTTTTAGGTATACTGTAACTATCTGGCCAGTCTCATTTATTTCTGTATTGATATGTTTCTTCTTCGTCAGCGTTCCTCCTGAAAAGGACGTTTGTGAAGTGTAGAAGTTTACAGCAAGGCTGCAATATCTATGCCTTTTGGCCCAATATATTCGATTTCAGTAGAGCATTTTTGGGACCGGGTTTGCCTTATCTTGTCGACCCATAATTGCTCAACCGAACTACACTAGTGCAGCCAGTTTCCAGGGTCGCCACTGGAAGGCAGAATATGCTTTCGTCAGCTGTGGATGACTGGCCCTGATGCAAGCAGCTCATTCACTGTCTCATTGATACGTTTGATGAACGCAGAATTTCTCCAAATTGGAGCTACGTACTCAGCTACAGAGAGACATAGGGCGAGTGCTGATGTTCTGAGAACATCTGGCTGTGCTCTCCATGTTGTGCCAGTCAATTTTTAGATGACATTATTTCTTGTGTGCATCTTCTGATTTGTTTCCTGGCAGTGTATCACATAGAACAACTTTACACATAGGTATTTGGTGGCCTACTGTGTTCCAGCTCCTGCCATTTGATCTGTAGTTTTCTTTTTTATGTCTCTCTATTTCTGAGGTGGAAAACAGCTACTTGCAATTAGCTGTAGTTTGGTTTGAGATGATTTTTGTGGTAATATAGGGCAGGTGTATCAAGAGCGATCGTAGGTTTGTGTTCAACCTCTTCAGAACTGTTTCCTTGGGCAGTGATTGCCGTGTGTCATTAGCATAAATGAATCTGTGTCTATAGGTTGATAGTTGGTATATGTTTTTCAAAATTGGTTCTAGGACACCTTGTGTCAGACCATTTATTTTGTTTCTACCAATCTACCAAAGTCCATATAACAACATTTGTAGATGCAATAATAATCTACTAAAGCTCATATAACAACATTTATAGATGCAATAATAATCTACTAAAGCTCATATAACAACATTTGTAGATGCAATAATAATCTACTAAGCCCATATAACAACAATTGTAGATGCAATAATAATCTACTAAAGCTCATATAACAACATTTGTAGATGCAATAATAATCTACTAAAGCTCATATAACAACATTTGTAGATGCAATAATAATCTACTAAAGCTCATTTAACAACATTTGTAGATGCAATAATAATCTACTAAAGCCCATATAACAACAATTGTAGATGCAATAATAATCTACTAAAGCCCATATAACAACATTTATAGATGCAATAATAATCTACTAAAGCCCATATAACAACATTTATAGATGCAATAATAATCTACTAATGCCCATATAACAACATTTATAGATGCAATAATAATCTATTAATGCCCATATAACAACATTTATAGATGCAATAATAATCTATTAATGCCCATATAACAACATTTATAGATGCAATAATAATCTACTAAGCCCATATAACAACAATTGTAGATGCAATAATAATCTACTAAGCCCATATAACAACAATTGTAGATGCAATAATAATCTACTAAGCCCATATAACAACAATTGTAGATGCAATAATAATCTACTAAGCCCATATAACATTTATAGATGCAATAATAATCTACTAAAGTCCATATAACAACATTTGTAGATGCAATAATAATCTACTAAATGCCACGAGTCCACATTAGTGTAGGAACTGTAGCCCCAGTGAAACAAAATTCTACTGAAGTGTGTTGATACTCACAGCATTCATTCGCTTGATCTTCTCCTGCAGCTCATCCACGCACCTCTGACAACATTTCACTTCTTGTTCTTTGGCACAAATAGCTACCTCTAGATCTCGAACTATGCAGTTTATGTTCGGGGAGGAGGAGGAGTGATGTGGGTGGGAGGAGAGGATAGATTCAAGAAGATATACAGCATGCTGTAAACACAACACAGTACAGTTGGCAATCATTATCCGTCATTAATCTTAGGGGACCAATACTTCTACTAGGATGATTGCCGTTGTGCAGGTCTTGTGCGAGTTGGAGACGGCCAGTAGATTTATTTCTCTGCTTAGCGGCTGTGCTCGAGCAGTTCTGCGTTCTTTAATTTTGTGCGGGTCCCAGCTGGGTTTGTCGCAGGCAGAGGTTGTCCAGTGGACAACTAGCTTGTTCTATTCAGGGTTACGAACAATGTTGAGCAGCTCAAGTGAATTTTGGCACCTGGTGGAGGGTCTTCCAGGAGGTCTCTTCTTTGCCACGCAGATACCACAGAGAGGTTGCTGTGGTCCAGTTCTCGTCTTTCCTTCTGACTACGTGGTCAGTCCAGCTGTGCTTGATCCATCATTAATTGGTTCCTTAAATGTATGGTGTACTAAATATTCCCTCAATATGCATTTTGGAGCCAAATAGTGCATTCAATAAGCTACTCACATTCCGTAAAATAGTACTCTCCGATCAAATGCAAACAGTATCTAATCTGTTCAGTTTTACCGTCAGCCCATTGCTAGACAACAAATGTTTTCTTGTGGCAGAAAACGTCCACTAATTTTTTGGCAAGCATTCGTGTTTCATGTAGTAATAAGTGTTGAACTGGTTCAAATAGCTCTATAATCCATACCAACATATATTCTAAGATTTTTCTTTGGTAGTGAGTAGACTGATATTGTGACCTTGTAGTGAGTAGACTGATATTGTGACCTTGTAGTGAGTAGACTGATATTGTGACCTTGTAGTGAGTAGACTGATATTGTGATGTTGTAGTGAGTAGACTGATATTGTGACCTTGTAGTGAGTAGACTGATATTGTGACGTTGTAGTGAGTAGACTGATATTGTGACCTTGTAGTGAGTAGACTGATATTGTGACCTTGTAGTGAGTAGACTGATATTGTGACCTTGTAGTGAGTAGACTGATATTGTGACCTTGTAGTGAGTAGACTGATA
This sequence comes from Ariolimax columbianus, assembly GCA_036924085.1. Taxonomy (NCBI): domain Eukaryota; kingdom Metazoa; phylum Mollusca; class Gastropoda; order Stylommatophora; family Arionidae; genus Ariolimax; species Ariolimax columbianus. Next base: position 22,738,507 of record JAVGWX010000010.1, on the reverse strand, counting down.
TTGTGACCTTGTAGTGAGTAGACTGATATTGTGACGTTGTAGTGAGTAGACTGATATTGTGACCTTGTAGTGAATAGACTGATATTGTGACCTTGTAGTGAGTAGACTGATATTGTGACGTTGTAGTGAGTAGACTGATATTGTGACCTTGTAGTGAGTAGACTGATATTGTGACCTTGTAGTGAGTAGACTGATATTGTGACGTTGTAGTGAGTAGACTGATATTGTGACCTTGTAGTGAGTAGACTGATATTGTGACCTTGTAGTGAGTAGACTGATATTGTGACGTTGTAGTGAGTAGACTGATATTGTGACCTTGTAGTGAGTAGACTGATATTGTGACCTTGTAGTGAGTAGACTGATATTGTGACCTTGTAGTGAGTAGACTGATATTGTGACCTTGTAGTGAGTAGACTGATATTGTGACCTTGTAGTGAGTAGACTGATATTGTGACGTTGTAGTGAGTAGACTGATATTGTGACCTTGTAGTGAATAGACTGATATTGTGACCTTGTAGTGAGTAGACTGATATTGTAACCTTGTAGTGAGTAGACTGATAGTGTGACCTTATAGTGAATAGACTGATAGTGTGACCTTGTAGTGAGTAGACTGATATTGTGACCATGTAGGAAGTAGACTGATATTGTGACCATGTAGGAAGTAGACTGATATTGTGACTCTGTAGTGAGTAGACCGATATTGTGACCCTGTAGTGACCATTTTTGCAACTCTGTAGCACTTTAATTGGATGTTCATTACTTTATAAGCTAATTATGCTGTCAGCAGACTAAATGAACCCAACTTATTATGTCAACTGTTCACTCTTTGTTCAAATTTGTATTCAGATTTGGTGGAATAGCTATTTATTTCTATTCTTATTTCGTAGAATATTGAAACTGCTAGTTAGCTTGGCTTGGCTTCGTTCATTCTCAATCTCCCGCTACCAAACCCTGAAAGGGCTTAAGTAGCAAAATGTAGTCCAGAGAACAAAATGCATTGTGTCGTAGTTTACAGCTTGACTGCGATATTTGCACCTTTCGGTCCAACACATCCGACTTCAGCAAGCATTTTTTTAGTACCGGGTTAGAATTCCCTCTTCAATCCCTTCTCCTTAGCCAGTCTGCTCTGCTGCAGCCTGATATCCAGGATCACCACGTGGAGGTGTAGAAGGGTCTTGGCAGCTCTGGTTCACTGGTCTTGACGCTAGCAGTCAGCTATGGGTCGCTGACCACTGTAGCTCATGCGCTGCTCCGCATCTTGATTCCTCGAAACGACTAGTTGATTCAGCTTTACTTAAAAGTGCAACGGATAAAGAAAGGACGGATAATGAGCACTAGATTTGGCTCACACAATGACAATTCATTCTATGAGAATACTTTTGCTTGTTTTGCTTGGCTAAACAAGTACAAGTCATCTCCGTAACAACAAATCCGTATGAGATATAATTTGTTCTTAGCTTTCACAACAAAGAGATAAATTGTTATCAGGTGCACTCACACTTAAGCAAACAGAAGCAAACACTCCGAGGAGAATCTTCCAAATCTTAATCGACTCATTCTTCAACAAGGTGGTTGGGCCTTGTGCAGGTCTGAATATTTTGTTTCTACTTGCTGCGGTCACAGCACGAGTTGACCAATGGATGAGCAGTTTATTCTATATAGGGTTGCGAATGTTGTTGTTCCTCTCTATTTAGTCTTGCCATCTGGTGAGTGGCCGAGCACGGGTCTCTTCGTTTCCCAAGCAGTTCTGGGACTAGAGCGTTTGTCTTTCCTTCTTGTCATGTGGTTAGCCCATCAGTGTTTTATATGGTTTATATGCTGTTAAATGTCTTTGACTTGTGACATTCTTCGGATGTTGCTGCTGTGAAGGCCTCTCTGTTGCTGATACCTATTTGTCAGTCCTACAAGACGGTGTTCAAGTGAGGCGTCCGTTGTCTGTAATTGGTTCTCTAGTGCTTTCGTTAGTAGCCATGTTTCGCTGCCGCAACACAGTGTTGGCAAGCCAGTTCAGTCGAATAAGTCTGCACGCAGTTTGATGATTTTTTGTGGCATTAGCTGCTATCTTGATGGAGTCAAGGACGGCCCAACCTACTTGTTGTGCCTTTCTATCTTTGGCTTCATTTTGTTCTCCATATTGAGGGGACAGCCAAGGTAGACATAATTGTCTTCTAGGGGTGCTTTGCTTAGAAACACAGGGTTGGGCTCTGCATAACAATTACGCATGACTTTTGTTTTGTCTAGGTTTATCCCAGTACATCCAGCGCTGCCAGCATCTTTGTTGCATCAGAGGGTGTCTTCGAGATGAGCACGATATTGTAGGCAAATTGGAGGTGGTTAAGTCACCATCCATCTATTGCTATGCCAATTTATTTCCAGTCGCAGAGTCTAATCACTTACTTGAGGCAGACGGAGAAAAGGTTGAGCAGGATGGGGGTCGTCCTGTTTTACCCCATCTTGGTGGTAATTGTGACAGGCTGTGGGAACGGACAGATGATTGTAGTATACCCGCTGTACATTGCTGAAGCATTGCAACATAGTCGCAGTCTATTCCTTGCTCCTCTAAAGCTTTCCATACAAATATCGACTTGAACGCCTTTTTGTAGTCTAGGAAGGGAATCAGGTACCAATTTTTTCATCTTGCTGTTGTTAGGTAGTTTTGCTTCATTTTGGTGGATCATGACATCTTTTAACTAGAGAGAAAGTCCTTTTGGTTATATTGGAGCACTTAACAGATAAGTAAACTGGAAATTGCGAAGACTGGGTTTCGAACTCACACCTTAGTTACTAGAGACAGTAGCTATTTTCCCTCATTCGTTTTGTTTCCTAAGGTAAAGCGCATTGTGCTGTGTTTTGCACCTTACATTCCAATGCATCCAACAGTACAGTGAATGAGCTGACAGTGGCCAGTGACTTATAGCTGGCTACTTGCATCAGGGTCAGTTGATCAAGACCTGATTCCACCCCCCAAGCGGCAACCTTGGAAACAGGCTGCACTATTGTAGTCTGACTAAGAGAACAGGGATTACAGTGGGAAGGCAAACCTGATATCCAAAGCGGAAATCAGACGAGTCTAGCTGAAAGGTTCAGGTACCACAGCCTCGCTGTAAACTACGTGCTTTTCAGGACAAATGCCAAAGGAGAAAATAAAGCATTTGCTCTATACTGCTCTCTTTTCATTCATGACATCACAATCAGCCTATATTTCATTGGACCAAATTGTTAGACTCCCAGCCTAGCGTATCTAATTGCAACAGCTGTTTTAGTCATTTGCTTTGGTCCTTGACCATCTCCAGCCAGCTAGCAGGTTTATGTCTCAGTTCATTTCTTCTTCTTCTTCTTCGTTCGTTCTCAATCTCCCACTACCAAACCCTGAAAGGGCTTAAGTAGCAGAATGTAGTCCAGAGAACGGAATGCGTTGTGTCGTAGTTTTACAGCTTGGCTGCGATATTTGCACCTTTCGGTCCAACACATCCGACTTCAGCAAGCATTTTTTGAGTACCGGGTTAGCATTCCCTCTTCGATCCCTTCTCATTAGCCAGTCTGCCCTGCTGCAGCCTGTTATCCAGGATCACCACGTGGAGGTGTAGAAGGGTCTTGGCAGCTATGGTTCGCTGGCCCTGACACTAGCAGTCAGCTATGGTCGCTGACCACTGCAGCATCTTGATCCCTCTCAGTTCATTTGATCCCTGCCATTCAACCAGTCCCCCTGCTGGTTGATATGTTAACACCACTGTACCACAGTTCTAGCAGTCTTAGAAATCCCTGCAGGAAATGGAAATCATAAACCAGAGCTGGGGTACTATATGAAGGATAGCCATAAACCACATCAAGTGGAGGGAGTTTGTTGCTGCCCTAAAAGACACCATCAGAGCACTTATACTATATCAGTCATTGACCAACAAGGAACTAAGAAAACGAGGGAAGAAATGTCATAACTGCATATGTGACAGTTCCAGCTGGAGCATGGGGCATCTAGGTCAGGCGAGATTGGGCTGGCGACTCAAAGAAACACGTTACCTGAATGTGTTGGATGAACGCAGGTCATGCCATGGTCAATCACCATTTTGACACTTGGTCGACAAGGAAACAAGGGTTTAGGTACACGTTAGGTAGAAGACTGTCTGGTACAGGGGTGGGTGTCAGAACTGACCACTCTGGCATCAGACTTGACAGGAATGGGGATTGTTGACAACAAATACTTACAGGACATACTACCACATTTAGAATGACAGTGACTCGTGGATGGACAGCCAATAACATTTTAGATGGGCTAGTTCCAAATTGGAGTGATAGCTAAATCAGCCGACCCATAGAAGACCATTGGACAGCCATTGTTGTTGTTTGAGTCTATAAAAAGACACTGTAGAGACAAATTTGGCAGGCCGGCTGTGAGATTGGGGAAGAGACTGAAAGAGAGAGAGTTTACGAGGTAGTTGTCCCATTATACACCTCGAGCTGGATCAGTCGTGCTTAATAGGTGCTTATGATGGACACCTCCTGAATGTATGTTCTGATTGGTATACGATTGTACAGATCGGCTGAGGACAAGATCTGAATGTATGTTCTGAATTGTTATACAAGTGTACAGATCGCCTGAGGACGAGATCTGAATGTGAGTTGTGTGTGCAGGACACCTTGTGAACAACGTATGTTCTGAATTGTTATACAAGTGTACAGATCGCCTGAGGACGAGATCTGAATGTATGTTCTGAATTGTTATACAAGTGTACAGATCGCCTGAGGACGAGATCTGAATGTATGTTCTGAATTGTTATACAAGTGTACAGATCGCCTGAGGACGAGATCTGAATGTATGTTCTGAATTGTTTTACAAGTGGACAGATCGCCTGAGGACGAGATCTGAATGTGTGTTGTGTGTGCAGGACACCTTGTGAACAATGTGTGTTCTGAATTGATGTGATTGTACAGATCGCCTAATGACGAGTTTGTGAATGTGGAGTTTGTGAATGTGTGATGAGTGTGCAGATAGAGGACGGTGAGCTAACTGGAGCCATTAAGTTGTGGCTTGAATAGTATTACAGTTGTGAAGTTTTATTGTTGCAGGTATAGACTTAGAATCTGGGTTTTTATGTAGTTACAGAAGTAATATCAACAGCAATTGCTTGTATCTTCTGTGGTAGTTGAATATATCTTATGATTATTTAGTTTAGAAGTTCTTCGCTTTTTGCTGATATTATGCAACGATTATTCTTGTTAGTAAATGACATTTTTTGTTTTATGGTCAGCGATAGTGTTTTCTGTTCTTCTTCTTCTGCGTTCGTTCTCAATCTCCCGCTACCAAGCCCTGAACAGGGATTTGCAAGTAGCAGGATGTAGTCAGGAGAACGAATTGCGTTGTGTCGCTAGTTTACAGTTTGACTGCGATATTTGTACATTTTGGTCCGACACATCCGACTTCAGTAGAAGTGTTATACTGTGTTGAAGTTGTGTCGTGTTGTAACTCTTAAGATAGGTAAACTACTCAGCTAAAAATAGAATCTACCACATATCTTTAATTTGGCATCGTGACTTAGGATATCAATAACCTTAACACTGCCACACATTCACGACCACACAGAACAGCAAATTTAAATTTCAAAATGCCCTTACTGCAGTCCATCTTCTGCTGTAGTTGTCTGCACAGTTCTTGATTGTCCCTTTCCATCTTGTTGAGTTTATCCTGTAGAGTGCACGCCACTTCCTTGCACTTGGCCAGATCACGGCACAAACTATTCTTCTCACCTTGCAAACAGTCTATCATTCCAGACTTTTCCCTGCAATTTCAGAATAACATTAGGTTATATGCTGTCAAGGGGACGGCGTGGCCTAGTGGTTAAGTGGCACGGCTCACAACCAGAAGGTGCTGGGTTCGATCCCCATCACAGCACCGGCCGTTAACCCCGGGGAAGCAAACCCTTAGAAAATGCAGGAGGAAGCAGACCCTTACATAAAATGCATGCTGAAGTCGGATGCACTGGGCCGACAGGCGCAAAATAAAAAAACCACAGTGTAACGCACACACGCCTTGGGGAATAGATAAATAAGGCGCACGCAAATGAAAAAAAAATATTTAAAAAAAATTAAAAAATAAAAAATAATATATATTTTGTCATAGAAGGAAGCAGAATTGAAGACAAGCTGTTCATTCTGACTATATCCTCCCAAGAAGTTAAAAAAAACATTCTCTAACAGTAAAAGCCAAGCATCTGGCCTTCTCACAGCTGTACTTCTCTAATAGGAGAAGGTCCCCTGGAGAACAGGTGCGACCGACCCTAACCAGGCATGTCCACAGGTGGCGGATAGTGGAACGACCGACCCCAACCAGGCACGTCCACAGGTGGCGGATAGTGGAGCGACGACCCCCAACCAGGCAAGTCCACAGGTGGCGGATAGTGGAACGACCGACCCCAACCAGACACGTCCACAGGTGGCGGATAGTGGAACGACCGACCCCAACCAGGCACGTCCACAGGTGGCGGATAGTGGAACGACCGACCCCAACCAGGCACGTCCACAGGTGGCGGATAGTGGAACGACCGACCCCAACCAGGCACGTCCACAGGTGGCGGATAGTGGAACGACCGACCCCAACCAGGCACGTCCACAGGTGGCGGATAGTGGAACGACCGACCCCAACCAGGCACGTCCACAGGTGGCGGATAGTGGAACGACCGACCCCAACCAGGCACGTCCACAGGTGGCGGATAGTGGAACGACCGACCCCAACCAGGCACGTCCACAGGTGGCGGATAGTGGAACGACCGACCCCAACCAGGCACGTCCACAGGTGGCGGATAGTGGAACGACCGACCCCAACCAGGCACGTCCACAGGTGGCGGATAGTGGAACGACCGACCCCAACCAGGCACGTCCACAGGTGGCGGATAGTGGAACGACCGACCCCAACCAGGCACGTCCACAGGTGGCGGATAGTGGAACGACCGACCCCAACCAGGCACGTCCACAGGTGGCGGATAGTGGAACGACCGACCCCAACCAGGCACGTCCACAGGTGGCGGATAGTGGAACGACCGACCCCAACCAGGCACGTCCACAGGTGGCGGATAGTGGAACGACCGACCCCAACCAGGCACGTCCACAGGTGGCGGATAGTGGAAAGACCGACCCCAACCAGGCACATCAACAGGTGGCGGATAGTGGAACGACCTCCAGATATGGAGCGTCAGCTGCGATATAAGCCAGGTATAATAACTGGACGAATAAGCAGTCATGGACCAAACGGCGGTGTATTCCAGCAGGATGGGGTGGGAGAACAGGTAGCACTGCTTTCCCCCACTGCAATACCCCATGTGTCCTATGACGGGTACCCCAAGTGGGTAAGAGCCGCTATATGTTCTAGCCATGGGAAGGAAACCACAGTTGACAAAATAACCTACTGCCTTGCAGGTACTATCTGGAGGTGGAAAGGTTATGGGAGACAACCCAAAACAGAAAATTCAACCCTACCTGCCAAAGTCAGAGTGTGTCAGCTACAGCACAAGAACCTGGAAAAATCAGGACACACACGCATCAACAGGATATGGTCATGCGAAAGTCTACCCTATTGTCATGGTGTTGCCCCTACAAGTTACAACCGGGGAGGAGCGGTGCCGGGCCACCAGCCTCGAGGGGACCAACCCAACCAACCGGTGCCTCTGCTAAACTTGTGGTCAGGGGGAGGCAGAGTAGTGCGACTGATCAACAAACAAGGAACCTAAAAGTGGTACAATGGAATGCAGAGGGCGTGAGAAACAAGAAACTCGAACTGCAAGAATTCCTCAATGAAAACAACATAGACATCATTTATATTCAGGAAACATACCTAAAAGAAACTCCAATATTTTCCATCAGAGGATATGAATGTTTCTGTCGAAAGAGAAAAAACAGCCAAAGGAGGAATAATAACACTAGTTAAAAACTCTATACCAGTAGTAGAAACAAATAGATTTGGACTAGATGAACTAGAATAAATCACAGTAAAGATCATCCTACCCAATGGAGACTCAATGATAACAAACTGCTATAGCTCATGAGCCACAGCTCTGGCAATACACAAAGTCAAAATTGAAGAGTCGAGACACCTCATAGTGGGAGATTTTAACAGTCACTCTCCAAGCTGGGGCTACGAAACAATGGACCAGAGAGGCGAGGAGGTAGAAGATTGGATGATTGAAAACAAACTCATCCTAATAAATAGGCCAGACGATAGGCATACATATTACTCTAGAATATAGAAAAAATGAGTACTCCCGACCTTGCGATGGCAACGGACGACCTTCAACGACGAATAGCAAGAACAGTCAACAGCCAACTGGGTGGGAGCGACCATGTCCCAATAACTTTAGAAATATGTAACATGGGACAAACAGAGATAACAGATATGCACCCAAACTGGACTCTATTTAGAGAAAATGTAACTAAACTCTGTCAAAATATATCCCATACCAAAAATTTAAACAATAATGTCGCCATCATGATGGAGGCTATCATTCAGGCAGTAAACCAAAGCTGACCAAGTCCTTATTCCACCTTCAAGCAGTACCCTGGAAACAGGCTGCACTATTGTAGTCTGATTAACAGAATAGGGCAGTAGGAAGGCAAACCAAGTACCAAAAAAAAAAGCCAGCTAAATTTCGGATGTGCCAGGCCGAAAGATGTACATAATCGAAACCTTGATGTAAACCACAACACAACATTCTTTTCAGAATGAATGCCAAAAAATAAAAAAGATCCCCATTATAGATATGCTTCAGTTGACGCAGCTATAAATGGGTACAGGCATACTTCACAACTTCAACAGGTAAGGAATCAATGGGACGACAAAAGTAAAAAATTGCAGAAAGTCTAAGGTTAGCCTTTATTTGGCTCACATTAGCTGACACCAAAAAAACTTCATTAACTGACTATATAACACCTACAAATGCATGCTGCACAAAAATAAACAGAAATAAAGAAAAGAATAAATCAAATAAAGTTCTAAATAAACAATCTGTAAATACAATCTTGGACCCTAGGATTTTCTGAATGACAAATGAGCATAGGCATTCATTTACTTAGAAAATACGCATCCCATCTCGCATCAATCAAATGTAACATGGACTTAAAATTGACTTCCTCATTGCACATAACACAAGCATTATGACAAGAGATAGTGACCTTGAGTTTGCTAACTTCAAAACAACTGATGAGACAGTTACCTTTTGTTTGTTTACCTCATCAAAAAACATAATGAGACAGTTACCTTTTGTTTGTTTACCTCATCAAAACAACTAAGACAGAGACCTTGAGTTTGTTTACCACAAAAGGGAGATGGTGATCTTGAGTTTATTTACCTCAAAACTAATTAGACAGTGACCTTGAGTTTGTTTAATTCAGAATAATTAATGAGACTGCGAACTTGAGTTTGTTTACCTCAAAACAACTAGTGAGACAGTGACCTTGAGTTTGTTTATGTCAAACAATGTATGAGACAGTAGACTTGACTCTGTTTACCTCAAAACAACTAGTGAGACAGTGACCTTGAGTTTGTTTATGTCAAACAATGTACGAGACAGTAGACTTGACTGTTTACCTCAAAACAACTAGTGAGACAGTGACCTTGAGTATATGTCAAATAATGTATGAGACAGTAGTCTTGAGTTTGTCTATCTTAAAAGAACTTACGAGACAGTGGCCTTGAGTTTGTTAATCTCCTCATGTGAACACTGCAGGTTGTTGAGAGCCTGTGACAGTCTTCGCTCCAGCTCCTCTGTCTCCTTCATGTAGCAAGCCTTGTCTTTCAGCATGATGTTCTCCATGTTCTTCAGCTGTCAAGAGTCATTGAACAAAGTTGTATACATTTTTATTTTACATAGTGTATTTTCGTGTCTTAAATTGGGGGGGGGGGGGGGGGGGGTGTGTGTGTGTGTGTGTGTGTGTGTGTATGTGTTACGGGGAGGATAAAAGTGTGTAAAGAAAAAACATTTATCAACAAGTAGTCAATATTTATCTGCAAACAGATAACATGTACCAGCAAACAGATAACATGTACCAGCAAACAGACAATATTTATCAGCAAACAGACAACATTTATCAGCAAACAGACAACATTTATCAGCAAATAGTCAACATTTATCAGCAAATAGTCAACATTTATCATCAAATAGTCAACATTTATCAGCAAAGACAACATGTATCATGAAATAGACAACAAAAAAATCATCATCAAATTGAAATCACCTTGTCAGCCAAGCAGCAAGCATTCTGCTCACAGGCCTTGAGCTGGGCGTAGGCATTGGCCAGCTTGTTGTGGAGTTCGGCGTTGGTCTGCTCTAGGCTGCAGTTCTCCTGCACGCGACACTTCAGATCTTCGCTGCACTTCCGCAGCTCCTCCTTTAAATGTTTGATCTGTTTATCCCAAACAAAGAAAGATTTACTGGCTTTCTTAAGACAGCCAAGATTGACATCAGGGTCTGGTGAAACATGCTGACCAAGTTCTCCCAACTCACTTAACTTAACATCTTTATACTGGTTTAGAAGACTTTGCAGAGTCTGTATAAAACCAGTTTCATTTACATTCCCTTGTTCTAAAAGCTATGCGCAACCAATCTATTCTTAAATGCATTAATTGTTCTTGCTTCCACTACTTCCTGTGGCAATGCATTCCAAACATTCACCACTCTCTAACTAAACAAATATTTCCTAATATCTAATCTGGATCTGTCTTTAGTTAATTTGTAGCTATGTCCTCTTGTTCTTGTAGATGGTTGTATTTTGAAAAACTTGTTATATTTTAATTATAGTAGAATGGTCAATGATGTCGGGATTACACTGAACCAGTTACCATGCTGAGAAGCCTTACATTGCACTACAGCAAGAAGGGCTCAGACACGCCTTCTTCAATATACCATGGTATATAAGAAGGGCTGCTTTAACTCACTACCACAAATTACCTACAAAATTGAACAACTCGTTACAAGTAACTACATTTTTTTTAAATATGTGCAATTAATAGTTAATTTCTTGATATGTCTAGTTTGATTGGGTTAGAAAACTGCCGTCTACCTACATTCAATAGATAATGATCAGCATAAACAAGAAATAGGCTATCAGACAGCACATTTTGGTTATATTTCCAGGTCTTTCTCAGCAAAGTCGCTGGAGTCTGCTGTTGACCTTATTTTTGATATATTTCCAGGTCTTTCTGAGCAAAGTAGCTGGAGTCTGCTGTTGTCCTTATTTTGGATATATTTCCAGGTCTTTCTGAGCAAAGTCGCTGGAGTCTGCTGTTGTCCTGAAGGACACTACCAGACATGATGCTCACTCTCTGCTACATTCCTAAATGCTACCATAGTTTGGAGTAGAATGTAGAAGAAACTCAATGTTCCCAAGACATGTACCATACATAACCATTGTCTCACCGTGGGACTGTTTCTATGAACAGAAGAATGGATCAGGAAAAAGTCTCCAGTTCCCAAAAACCAGAATCCTATGTGAAGATGATATTTATAAAACCAGAATCCTATGTGATGATGATATTTATAAAACCAGAATCCTATGTGATGATGATATTTATAAAACCAGAATCCTATGTGATGATGATATTTATAAAACCAGAATCCTATGTGATGATGATATTTATAAAACCAGAATCCTATGTGATGATGATATTTATCAAACCAGAATCCTATGTGATGATATTTATAAAACCAGAATCCTATGTGATGATGATATTTATCAAACCAGAATCCTATGTGATGATGATATTTATCAAACCAGAATCCTATGTGATGATGATATTTATAAAACCAGAATCTTATGTGATGATGATATTTATAAGCAACAGATGATCCTTCATCATGGGGGCAGGGAGGGGACGGGGAAGGGGGGGGGTGGTGGTGGTGGTGGCAATGAACCACAATTGTTGAAAGATGATAATGGTGGACTGAAGGGTGCAGATATCGCAGTCAAACTGTCAAAAAAGCAGGGCAACATATTTTCTCTAGCTAAAAAATGAATACTAAAATTTGTAAAAGGTAAATCAAGAAGGGGACGACTCACTAATTATTCAGTTATTATACATGCGGTCAAGATTATGAATAAGAAGAATAAGGAAACAATCAGGAGAATAATAAGGAGAAGAAGAATAAGAAGATAAATGATTAGAAGATGAGGTGAAAAAGAAAAGAATAAGGTGAAAAAGAATAAGGTGAAGAAAATAAAGAAGACAAAGAATAAGGCAAAGAAGAATATAGAGAAGAATAAAGAGAAAATAAGAAAAATAATAAGGAAAAGAATAAAGAGAGGAATAAGGTGAAGAAGAATAAGGAGAAAGAAATTAAATAGAAGATTAAGGAGGAAAAGAAGAAAGAGAAGAAGAAGGAGGAGAAGAATAAGGAGAAAGAAATTAAATAGAAGATTAAGGAGGAAAAGAAGAAAGAGAAGAAGAAGGAGGAGAAGAATAAGGAGAAAGAAATTAAATAGAAGATTAAGGAGGAAAAGAAGAAAGAGAAGAAGAAGGAGGAGAAGAATAAGGAGAAAGAAATTAAATAGAAGATTAAGGAGGAAAAGAAGAAAGAGAAGAAGAAAGAGGAGAAGAAAAATCAGAATAAAAAGAATAAGGAGAAAGAAATTAAATAGAAGATTAAGGAGGAAAAGAAGAAAGAGAAGAAGAAAGAGGAGAAGAAAAATCAGAATAAGAAGAATAAGGAGAAAGAAATTAAATAGAAGATTAAGGAGGAAAAGAAGAAAGAGAAGAAGAAAGAGGAGAAGAAAAATCAGAATAAGAAGAATAAGGAGAAAGAAATTAAATAGAAGATTAAGGAGCAAAAGAAGAAAGAGAAGAAGAAGGAGGAGAAGAAAAATCAGAATAAGAAGAACAAGGAGAAAAAAGAATACGGGAAAGAAGAATACAGTGAAGAGGTAGGAGAAGAGAGAAGAGGACAACCAAGTTCTGGGGTGAACACAAATACTTACACAGGAATCTCGTTTCATAATCTCACACTCAAAGTGGTTCTTGATCTTCTCCATTGTATCTAGGTGCATTTTCACCTCGTTTCTGCACATAATAAGGGCACTTTCCAGGCACTTGATCTGTTCATTCGATTTGCAGATCTTTTGTTGGTATGACTCTAAGAGTTTACAGTGTAGCTTCTCCTTCTCATCTAGAGTCTGACGGTGTACAAGAATACAAGAATTCAAGAATTCAAGAATACAAGAATCAAATCAAACAAGTTTTTGAAATGATTCACTTTCCACAACAGCAAGGAAAAGTATATTTAAAGCACTCTGAAAACATAAATCAGACAAGAAAATGATGTAATAGATAATTTGAAATGTATTTTATTCAAGTATGTTTTCAGACGTGAATTTGAATACCTAAAGATGGCAGTGGTCAGTCTGAGGCTATTGGTTTCAGACCTATACTTGAATATCTAAAGATGGCAGTGAATAGACTGAAGCTATTGGTTCCAGACCTGTACTTGAATATCTAAAGATGGCAGTGAACAGACTGAAGCTATTGGTTCCAGACCTGTACTTGAATATCTAAAGATGGCAGTGAACAGACTGAAGCTATTGGTTCCAGACCTGTACTTGAATATCTAAAGATGGCAGTGAACAGACTGAAGCTATTGGTTTCAGACCTATACTTGAATATCTAAAGATGGCAGTGAACAGACTGAAGCTATTGGTTTCAGACCTGTACTTGAATATCTAAAGATGGCAGTGAACAGACTGAAGCTATTGGTTTCAGACCTGTACTTGAATATCTAAAGATGGCAGTGAACAGACTGAAGCTATTGGTTTCAGACCTATACTTGAATATCTAAAGATGGCAGTGAACAGACTGAAGCTATTGGTTTCAGACCTGTACTTGAATATCTAAAGATGGCAGTGAACAGACTGAAGCTATTGGTTTCAGACCTGTACTTGAATATCTAAAGATGGCAGTGAACAGACTGAAGCTATTGGTTTCAGACCTATACTTGAATATCTAAAGATGGCAGTGAACAGACTGAAGCTATTGGTTTCAGACCTGTACTTGAATATCTAAAGATGGCAGGGAACAGACTGAAGCTATTGGTTTCAGACCTATACTTGAATATCTAAAGAAAGCAGTGAACAGACTGAAGCTATTGGTTTCAGACCTATACTTGAATATCTAAAGAAAGCAGTGAACAGACTGAAGCTATTGGTTTCAGACCTGTACTTGAATATCTAAAGAAAGCAGTAAACAGACTGAAGCTATTGGTATCTCCAGAACTTGTCCAGGGTTGGTAGTGGCAAAGGCCATATGTTAATATCTTTATTCCTCGTATGTTGAACGCCTATGTAGCACATGTTCATTTTATCATTGCTGCAGACACATTAATCATCAGTTTCTATCTAGTCTGTTGAACAGATGGTTATATCAGTCTACTGTAGCCTGTGCAGAGCCTAAAGATTACCACCCATTCCCCTCTGTTGAGTTGGTAATTTGTCATTTCTTTATTGCCTGAATGCTCTGCTTGTTCCTCATAAGTTATACCTACATCAGATGATGTAGCTTTCTAGCTTTCCTTGACAATTTGTCAGTTTCCTCATCATTGCCGGGATGCTGTAATGAGAGGGAATCTATTGTATCACACCTCGTTTGAACTGGTGATATCATTTATAAGCTTTGGAATCTAACTATGGACTTTCAAGTGATTAATGAACTTCGCTGCAAGAATGTCTTGTGTTAGGCGATTCGATCAACTAAACACCTCAAAATACATGCCATCATTGTCCTAGTGTATCTCACAGCAAACATCTACAACTTTTGATTATATAGAGCTTATTTGACATTTTTCTGAAGACTAATCATTTCTAATGTTGCTACATTTAGATATATTCAAGATGACATCTGAAAGCATACGGTGAAGAAGATGACAGACGTGCTTTATAGCTTCAGGATAACTAACATTTTCTGTAGATATATTCAAGATATCTGAAAGCATTCACAGAATAAGAAACTCTATGAAGATATTAATAACCTAAGACTGACCCATCTTTCTTGATATTCAAGTTAACGTCTGAAAGTACACAAGATGACGGAAAAGAAGGGCAAACTCTATGAAGATACCAATAACCTAATGTTCATTAATTGTCTTCAGGTATATCCAAGACGACGGCTGAAAGTTGTACAATGCAGTAGATGAAGAAGAAGAAGAAGGCTACACAACAACTTACAGTTTTCAGTTCATCCACCTGGTTTTCCAAACACTGAATTTGATCTTCCTGGTTATGTACTGTGCGTTTACAATCCTCCGACACCTTGGCACAGATTGCAAGTTTGTGAATGGCTGCATCATTTTCAGATGACAACTAGAGAAGACAGAATGCATAACAGATTGTAAGGTATTAATGACTTGAATCATTTAACTTAAGTGGTTCCCTTTGGAACAATGTTTTTTCTCATTTGACCAAATTCTCCTGGTTCCCTTTGGAACAAAGGGCTGCAATGTTTTCTCTCATTTAACCTAATCCTCCTGGTTTCTTTTGGAACAAAGGGCTGCAATGTTTTCTCTCATTTAACCTAATCCTCCTGGTTTCTTTTGGAACAAAGGGCTGCAATGTTTTTTCTCATTTAACCTAATCCTCCTGGTTTCCTTTGGAACAAAGGACTGACATGTTTTCTCTCTCATTTAACACAATCCATCTGGTTTCCATTGAAACAAAGGGCTGCAATGTTTTCTCTCATTTAACCTAATCCTCCTGGTTTCCTTTGGAACAAAGGGCTGACATGTTTTCTCTCTCATTTAACACAATCCATCTGGTTTCCATTGAAACAAAGGGCTGCAATGTTTTCTCTCATTTAACCTAATCCTCCTGGTTTCTTTTGGAACAAAGGGCTGCAATGTTTTTTCTCATTTAACCTAATCCTCCTGGTTTCCTTTGGAACAAAGGGCTGACATGTTTTCTCTCTCATTTAACACAATCCATCTGGTTTCCATTGAAACAAAGGGCTGCAATGTTTTCTCTCATTTAACCTAATCCTCCTGGTTTCCTTTGGAACAAAGGGCTGACATGTTTTCTCTCTCATTTAACACAATCCATCTGGTTTCCATTGAAACAAAGGGCTGCAATGTTTTCTCTCATTTAACCTAATCCTCCTGGTTTCCTTTGGAACAAAGGGCTGACATGTTTTCTCTCTCATTTAACACAATCCATCTGGTTTCCATTGAAACAAAGGGCTGCAATGTTTTCTCTCATTTAACCTAATCCTCCTGGTTTCCTTTGGAACAAAGGGCTGACATGTTTTCTCTCTTATTTAACACAATCCATCTGGTTTCCATTGAAACAAAGGGCTGCAATGTTTTCTCTCATTTAACCTAATCATCCTGGTTTCCTTTGGAACAAAGGGCTGACATGTTTTCTCTCTCATTTAACACAATCCATCTGGTTTCCATTGAAACAAAGGGCTGCAATGTTTTTTCTCATTTAACCTAATCCTCCTGGTTTCCTTTGGAACAAAGGGCTGACATGTTTTCTCTCTCATTTAACACAATCCATCTGGTTTCCATTGAAACAAAGGGCTGCAATGTTTTTTCTCATTTAACCTAATCCTCCTGGTTTCCTTTGGAACAAAGGGCTGACATGTTTTCTCTCTCATTTAACACAATCCATCTGGTTTCCATTGAAACAAAGGGCTGCAATGTTTTCTCTCTCATTTAACATAATCCTCCTGTTTTCCTTAGAGACAAAGGGCTGCAATGTTTTCTCCTTCACTTGACCTAATCCATCTGGTTTCCCTTGGAACAATGGGTTACAATATGTTCTTCTTCACTTGACCAAATCCTCCTGGTTCCCTTTGGAACAAAGGGCTGCAACAGTTGTTCTCCTACACTTGGCTTAATTCTCCTGATATTTTAGAAACATGAGGCTGCAAGAGTAGCTCTCCTCTACTTAACCTATTCTCATGGCTACAGACAGCCCATCTAATGGCTACATACATTCCTTCTCATGGCTACAGACAGCCCATCTAATGGCTACATACATTCCTTCTCATGGCAACAGACAGTCTTCATCTGGGCTATAGAAAGTCCTCATGGACACACAGCCCTTCTCATGGACACAGATAGTAATTCTCATAGCTAAAGATGGTCATTCTCATGGACACAAACAGCACTTCTCATGGACACAAACAGCACTTCTCATGGACACAAACAGCACTTCTCGTGGACACAGACAGCACTTCTCATGGACACAAACAGCACTTCTCATGGACACAAACAGCACTTCTCATGGACACAAACAGCACTTCTCATGGACACAAACAGCACTTCTCATGGACACAAACAGCACTTCTCATGGACACAAACAGCACTTCTCATGGACACAAACAGCACTTCTCATGGACACAAACAGCACTTCTCGTGGACACAGACAGCACTTCTCATGGACACAAACAGCACTTCTCATGGACACAAACAGCACTTCTCATGGACACAAACAGCACTTCTCATGGACACAAACAGCACTTCTCATGGACACAAACAGCACTTCTCATGGACACAAACAGCACTTCTCATGGACACAAACAGCACTTCTCATAGACACAAACAGCACTTCTAATGGACACAGATAGTAATTCTCATAGATAAAGATGCCATTCTCAGGGACACAAACAGCACTTCTCAAGGACACAAACAGCACTTCTCATGGACACAAACAGTGCTTCTCAGGTCGTTAACCTCTAGTGCTCGTTTACCCAGAACTCGTCATAAGTAGAAACAAGTTATTGCCAAGTACCCCAACAATCACTAACACTTTATACAGCTCTACTCATCAACTACAAAGCACCTGCAGATTTGTCAACAGTATTGGCTGCAAAAGAGCAAGCAGATCAGCAGACCTAGTGAATCAACAACAACAACGCTCACAAACAAAATGAGAGCAGACGAAGAAGATGCAAGAAAAACCTCCTCTCAACAAACATAAAGCTAACTTGTTCCAGAAGAATGTACACAAAAACATCATCTCAACAAACATAAAGCTAACTTGTTCCAGAAGAATGTACACAAAAACATCATCTCAACAAACATAAAGCTAACTTGTTCCAGAAGAATGTACACAAAAACATCATCTCAACAAACATAAAGCTAACTTGTTCCAGAAGAATGTACACAAAAACATCATCTCAACAAACATAAAGCTAACTTGTTCCAGAAGAATGTACACAAAAACATCATCTCAACAAACATAAAGCTAACTTGTTCCACAAGAATGTACACAAAAACATCATCTCAACAAACATAAAGCTAACCTGTTCCAGAAGAATGTACACAAAAACATCATCTCAACAAACATAAAGCTAACTTGTTCCACAAGAATGTACACAAAAACATCATCTCAACAAACATAAAGCTAACTTGTTCCACAAGAATGTAGACAAAAACATCATCTCAACAAACATAAAGCTAACCTGTTCCAGAAGAATGTACACAAAAACATCATCTCAACAAACATAAAGCTAACCTGTTCCAGAAGAATGTACACAAAAACATCATCTCAACAAACATAAAGCTAACTTGTTCCACAAGAATGTACACAAAAACATCATCTCAACAAACATAAAGCTAACCTGTTCCAGAAGAATGTACACAAAAACATCATCTCAACAAACATAAAGCTAACCTGTTCCAGAAGAATGTACACAAAAACATCATCTCAACAAACATAAAGCTAACCTGTTCCACAAGAATGTACACAAAAACATCATCTCAACAAACATAAAGCTAACCTGTTCCAGAAGAATGTACACAAAAACATCATCTCAACAAACATAAAGCTAACCTGTTCCAGAAGAATGTACACAAAAACATTCTCTCAACAAACATAAAGCTAATCTGTTTCAAAAAAAGGCACACAAAAAACATTATTTCAACAAACATAAAGCTAATCCGTTTCAAAAAAAGGCACACAAAAAACATTATTTCAACAAAACATAAAGCTAATCCGTTTCAAAAAAAGGCACACAAAAAACATTATTTCAACAAAACATAAAGCTAATCCGTTTCAAAAAAAGGCACACAAAAAACATTATTTCAACAAAACATAAAGCTAATCTGTTTCAGAAAAAGGCACACAAAAAAAAACAACCTTTCAACAAACATAAAGTTAACCTTTTCAAGCAGAAGTTCCAAAAAACATCTATTCAATAAACAGAAAGCTAACCTGCTCAATCTGTTTCTGGTACTCGTATATTTGCTGGTTGAGACAATCCACCTTCTTCTCGAACTTCTGCTGCATACATCGAAATTCTTTGTTGAGCTTGACAATTTGTTCCTGTAGATGACATGTGAAATCAGCAAAGAAAACCATGATAGGTGTATCAAGCTCCTAGGAGCTGTAATAGACCATAGGGGTGGCACAAACAAAAGTGGGTCACTTTCTGTAATAGACCATAGGGGTGGCACAAACGAAAGTGGGTCACTTGCTGTAATAGACCACAGAATTGGCACAAAGGAGAGTGGGTCACTTGCTGTAATAGACCAGAGGTGGCACAAATGAAAGTGGGTCACTTGCTGTAATAGACCACAGTGATGGCACAAAGGAAAATGGGTCATTTGCTGTATTAGACCATAGGGATGGCACAAAGGAAAGTGGGTCACTTGCTGTAATAGACCATAGAGGTGGCACAAACGAAAGTGGGTCACTTGCTGTAATAGACCATAGGGATGGCACAAAGGAAAGTGGGTCACTTGCTGTAATAGACCATAGGGGTGGCACAAATGAAAGTGGGTCACTTGCTGTAATAGACCACAGAATTGGCACAAAGGAGAGTGGGTCACTTTCTGTAATAGACCAGAGGTGGCACAAATGAAAGTGGGTCACTTGCTGTAATAGACCACAGTGATGGCACAAAGGAAAGTGGGTCACTTGCTGTATTAGACCATAGGGATGGCACAAATGAAAGTGGGTCACTTGCTGTAATAGACCACAGTGATGGCACAAAGGAAAGTGGGTCACTTGCTGTAATAGACCACAGGGATGGCACAAAGGAAAGTGGGTCACTTGCTGTATTAGACCATAGGTGTGGCATCAAAGTGTGTGTGAAGAGCAACAACTGGTAGACTTTACAAAGCCAAAAGTTATTCATTAAAAGAGAAATAAGTATGAAAACTAAAATGGCTGTATACCATGTCAACTATGTACCAGTTTTGACCTATCAATGCAAATCATAGCAATGATCAGAACATACAAAAAACCAGCTCCAAGCCTCTTAAATATCTAAGAAAGGTGGTCCAAGTAACGAGAAGAGATAAGGTCCACAATCAGAATATTCAGCACAATCACGATAATAAGATCCTTTAAAATTGAGTGGAACGACCTCAGCTTCGGTGGTTTGGTCATGTCTGCAGAATGAAAGAAAATTGGCTACCATGGCAGTCATGGGAAGATTATAGTTAAGGATACAAGACCTCCAGGATCACACAATGTCCACTGAGCTGATGACATAGGACAGTCTCTCATAGGACCAGGACTAGACTTATAATTATACCAGAAGGATACAAGACCTCCAGGATCACACAATGTCCACTGAGCTGATGACATAGGACAGTCTCTCATAGGACCAGGACTAGACTTATAATTAGGCCAGAAGGATACAAGACCTCCAGGATCACACAATGTCCACTGAGCTGATGACATAGGACAGTCTCTCATAGGACCAGGACTAGACTTATAATTAGGCCAGAAGGATACAAGACCTCCAGGATCACACAATGTCCACTGAGCTGATGACATAGGACAGTCTCTTAGAGGACCAGGACTAGACTTATAATTAGGCCAGAAGAATACAAGACCTCCAGGATCACACAATGTCCACTGAGCGGATGACATATGACAGTCTCTTAGAAGACCAGGACTAGACTTATAATTAGGCCAGAAGGATACAAGACCTCCAGGATCACACAATGTCCACTGAGCGGATGACATATGACAGTCTCTTAGAAGACCAGGACTAGATTTGGAATCAGGCCAGAAGGAAAACAGCAGACAGAAATGTAGGGCAGACTTTAATACCCCTAAGGTTAAAGAGGAAAGACTTAAGTAAGTTGGATGCGCATAGCTTTTAGAGCAAGGTGATGTAAATGAAACTGGTTGTATACAGACTCTGCAGGGTCTTCTAAACCAGTATAAAGATGTTAAGTTAAAGACGTTAAGTTTGTGAATGGCACTAAGCTGTAGATGAGGTGGATGTAAGGTTGACGTCAGATGGAGAAGATGCAGAAGTTGGATGCACTATGCCATTATGTGCAAAAGGCAGTACAATGGGCTCCACCTTAGAAAAGAAAGTTATTGAAGAAAAACAAATATTTTACTAAAATCATATACATGTTATATTTTTTAATCAGACTAAAAAAATCTCAGTTATATGAGATTTTTAAATAGCACACAATTACACAATTTAAAATCTAAATAAAATATATGAAATTTTAAATAAGGATATTAATAATATCAATCAAAGATATGAGCTTTATAAAAAGCAGACATTACTCTCAATTAATAGTCTCAATCAAAGATATGAGCTTTATAAAAAGCAGACATTACTCTCAATTAATAGTCTCAATCAAAGATATGAGCTTTATAAAAAGCAGACATTACTCTCAATTAATAGTCTCAATCAAAGATATGAGCTTTATAAAAAGCAGACATTACTCTCAATTAATAGTCTCAATCAAAGATATGAGCTTTATAAAAAGCAGACATTACTCTCAATTAATAGTCTCAATCAAAGATATGAGCTTTATAAAAAGCAGACATTACTCTCAATTAATAGTCTCAATCAAAGATATGAGCTTTATAAAAAGCAGACATTACTCTCAATTAATAGTCTCAATCAAAGATATGAGCTTTATAAAAAGCAGACATTACTCTCAATTAATAGTCTCAATCAAAGATATGAGCTTTATAAAAAGCAGACATTACTCTCAATTAATAGTCTCAATCAAAGATATGAGCTTTATAAAAAGCAGACATTACTCTCAATTAATAGTCTCAATCAAAGATATGAGCTTTATAAAAAGCAGACATTACTCTCAATTAATAGTCTCAATCAAAGATATGAGCTTTATAAAAAGCAGACATTACTCTCAATTAATAGTCTCAATCAAAGATATGAGCTTTATAAAAAGCAGACATTACTCTCAATTAATAGTCTCAATCAAAGATATGAGCTTTATAAAAAGCAGACATTACTCTCAATTAATAGTCTCAATCAAAGATATGAGCTTTATAAAAAGCAGACATTACTCTCAATTAATAGTCTCAATCAAAGATATGAGCTTTATAAAAAGCAGACATTACTCTCAATTAATAGTCTCAATCAAAGATATGAGCTTTATAAAAAGCAGACTTTACTCTCAATTAATGATATCAATCAAAGATATGAGCTTTTTAAAAAGCAGACATTACTCTCAATTAATAGTCTCAATCAAAGATCTGAGCTTTTTAAAAAGCAGACTTTACTCTCAATTAATAGACTCAATCAAAGATTAACAATTTTTTGTTAAAGTAGACATTATGTTCAATTTATAATCTCAATTAAAGATGTTAAAATGTTTTTAAAAAGACCTTACGCTCAATTCTTGAACCATCTGTTCCTTTTGACACAAGATGTCTTCCAGTTCCTTGATACGAGCTTCCAGGGCTGCCACATGTTCTGCACACTGAACTTGACCAGAATCTGAACACTGGAGCTTCTGTTCTAGGCACTGCAATGGAGAAAGTATAATCCTTTCTGAGGATCTCATGTTTAGCTGCTACATCTACATGTTATATACAACACAAGGTTTTAAAGTCAATTAACACAAGATTTTTATGCTAAAGAGAAATAAGCAAGAAAACAAACATGGCTGTATATAGCTCTACTTATATGGACTTGACTTATGGATGGAAATCAAGGACAGTGACTACAACCCAACCCACTAAAGACAGCTCTAGGCCACATAAATGAGGCCCTTAAGAAAGATCTCCAAGTAACAATAAGGAACAAGATTCCATATTCGACAAAATGTCATGATCTTGAAACCCAGTCTCAGCAGATGGACTGGAAAAGCCTGTCAGATTGCATCATTATGGCAAGAAATAGAGTACATTGGAGATCCATTGCAACCGACCTTCGATGCGGAGATGGCACTTGAACTGAACTGAAAAGACAGTTGATAGAGTCGTCTGGTATTGTCACTGGCAAACTTTTAAATCCAAAGGTAGAAGACAGCCAATAGAATCGTCTGGTTTTGTATCTGGCAAACTTCTATACCCCAGGGTAGAACATGGCCAATAGAATTGTCTGGTATTGTATCTGGCAAACCTCTAAATCCCAGGGTTGAAGGCAGCCAATAGAATCGTCTGGTATTGTATCTGGCAAACTTCTAAATCCCAGGGTTGAAGACAGCCGATAGAATCATCTGGTATTGTATCTGGCAAACCTCTAAATCCAAGGGTAGAAGACAGCTGATAGCACAGCATTGTATTCTTTCTTATTTACTTTTTAAATTACAGGACAGAAAACAGATAGTATAATAGTTTGGTGTACTGTAGCAATCCCCTACATACCAGACAGAAAGAGAAGGCATTTAATTCATTAGCTCCCGTGTGCAAATACGCTGACAAGAATGAGAAATGGCACGATGTCTTACATCTAACTGTTTCCCGAGCTGACAGATGGTCTGGGCTTTGTCATTGTTGTCTTCCTGTAAGCAGATGACCTGGTGGTTTCGCTCGTTAAGTCGCGTGTCCATGCATTGAATCTGTCGCTCTCTCTCAGCAATGGTCTGGTGACACTCGTCAAGCTTGATGAGCAAGTTCCGTTTGTCCTCTTCCAGGCTGCTTACGAGGCACTCGAGCTCCTGGTTGGCCCGCACCCCTAAGAAAGAAACAAAAATCAAATTAATGATAAAGGGGTCGGCGTGGCCTAGTGGTTAAGTGGCATGGCTCACAATCCAAAGGTGCTGGGTTCGATCCCCATCACAGCAGCGGCCATTACCCCGGGGAAGCAAACCCTTAGAAAATGCAGGAGAAAGTAGACCCTTACATAAAATGCATGCTGAAATCGGATGCACTGGGCTGACATGCGCAAAATAAAAACCTCATTGCAACGCACACCACCTTGGGGATTAGAGTAATAAGGAGAACGCACACACACACAACAACAACAAAAATTTATGATAAAATTGACATTTAATTTGTTTTTCTCATTCGTCTCGTTTCCTAAGGCGGAATGTGTAGTACCATGTTTTTGCACTGTTTTTGTGTCTGACTACAATCTCCACCCAAAAATAAATATCAACCATAATACATCAAATTTCGGGATGCTTCTTGTATAATGTGAAGTCAGTCCTTTTGTATGGATCTGAAGTATGATCGATAACAAACTCAAATTTAGCACAAGCCCCACACAATCTCAGAGAAGTTGATCTATCATGGCACAGAGCCACTCTCAGCACAAACTCATTTCAAATGTACTGAAACACATACTGGTTCAGTCAATTATATATGGTTCAAGTTATCAGGTATAAAACACCTGCTAATTCCTAAACTTGCCATTGGCTATGAACTTGACAGTCATAATTAATCAATATCACCAGCAAAATCAGCAATAGAAACAATTTCAATAACTTCTTCTTCTTCTTCGATCACCTGATGCTATGCTTCTAGGCCAACATCAACAACAACATCAATAACAGCAAAAACATCAATAGCAGCTACAACAGCAACAACATCAATAACCGCAACATCAATACCAGCAACAACATTGACAGCAACATCAACAACATCAATAACATCAATAACAGCAACAATATCAATAACGCCATCAATAACATCAACTACATCAATAACACCAACAACACAAACACCATCAATAATAGTAACAACATTAATAACACCAACACATCAATAACATCAACAACAGTAACAACATCAACAACAGTAACAACATCAATAACAGCAACAACAACAATATCAGCAACAACATCAATAACACCAACACCATCAATAACATCAACACCATCATAACATCAACAACAGTAACAACATCAATAACAGCAACAACAACACCATCAATAACAGCAACAACAACACCATCAATAACAGCAACACCAACATCATCAAAAACCGCAACACCAACAACATTAATAACAACAACGTGAACAACATCAATAACAACAATAACAGTTACAACATCAATAACAACAATAACAGTTACAACATCAATAACCGCAACAACATCAATAACACCAACAACATCAATAACACCAATGCCATCAATAACACCAACACCATCAATAACACCATCAATAACACCAACACCATCAATAACATCAACAACATCAACAACAGTAACAATACCAATAACAGCAACAACATCACCATCAATAACAGCAACAACAACACCATCAATAACAGCAACACCAACATCATCAAAAACCGCAACACCAACAACATTAATAACAACAACGTGAACACCATCAATAACATCAATAAACAGCAGCAATATAAGTAACAGCTGCAACATCAACAATAGCAACACCAACAACATCATCAATTACAACATCAACAACAATGGACAAACCTGATTCCACTTTATCCATCAGGACTCGGAGCTCATCGTGGAGGTTCTGGTATGTTCTGTCATCCGCATCCCTCTGTTTTAGGTCGTAACGTAGCCGCTGGATTTCCCCATCCATATTACCAAAGAGATTTCTGTAAATTTACAAAAGCAATGACTAACTTTCTACCAAGTCTGACACTGCCCTAAAGTGGATCCCCTCAGGCCTCTTATTAGGAGATGAAAAAATAGAGCCACTGTATCCAAATATACAATAAGTAGTTCCATAGCTACCATTGAAGCTAAATAGTTAAGACTTCCTTGTAAGAGATTTCAGATTGTCTGAGGTGAGGTGACCAGTTGTAATCCTCTCCGTTTTTGTTTTAGTATAAGCTTAAAGGTAATCCCAGAGAAAGCAGTTCTGTTGGGGATGAGGTGCTAATGGCTCCATCGCACTGGAGTCTCAGAAGATGGCCCAAAAAATAGATCGATGTAGACATGCCGAAAAGGATGTCTGTGATGTTGTGTCGTAGTTTACAGCGAGGCTGCTGAATCTGCGCATTTTAGCCTGACATATTGATTTCAGCATGGCATTATGATTTCTGCATGACATATTTATTTCAGCCTGACATATTGATTTCAGCCTGACATGTTGATTTCAGCATGGCATAATGATTTCAGCATGGCATATTGATTTCAGCGTGGCATTTTTAGGACCGGGTTTGTTTTCTCTTTGATTCCAAATCTCTTAGTGAGTCTGCCCTGATGTAGCCTGTTGTCAAGGATCATCATGTGGAGGTAGAATAGGGCCTTGGTCTGTTATGGGTCACTCACCTTGATGGAAGCAGCCAGCTATGAGTTGATGGAAGCAGCCAGCTAAGAGTTGATGGAAGCAGCTAGCTATGAGTTGATGGAAGCAGCCAGCTAAAAGTTGATGGAAGCAGCCAGCTAAGAGTTGATGGAAGCAGCCAGCTAAGAGTTGATGGAAGCAACCAGCTAAGAGTTGATGGAAGCAACCAGCTAAGAGTTGATGGAAGCAGCCAGCTAAGAGTTGATGGAAGCAACCAGCTAAGAGTTGATGGAAGCAACCAGCTAAGAGTTGATGGAAGCAGCCAGCTAAAAGTTGATGGAAGCAGTCAGCTAAGAGTTGATGGAAGCAGCCAGCTATGAGTTGATGGAAGCAGCCAGCTATGAGTTGATGGAAGCAACCAGCTAAGAGTTGATTGAAGCAGCCAGCTAAAAGTTGATGGAAGCAGCCAGCTAAGAGTTGATGGAAGCTGCCAGCTAAGAGTTGATGGAAGCAGCCAGCTATGAGTTGATGGAAGCTGCCAGCTAAGAGTTGATGGAAGCTGCCAGCTAAGAGTAGATGGAAGCAGCCAGCTAAGAGTTGATGGAAGCAGCCAGCTATGAGTTGATGGAAGCAGCCAGCTATGAGTTGATGGAAGCAACCAGCTAAGAGTTGATTGAAGCAGCCAGCTAAAAGTTGATGGAAGCAGTCAGCTAAGAGTTGATGGAAGAAGCCAGCTAAAAGTTGATGGAAGCAGCCAGCTAAGAGTTGATGGAAGCTGCCAGCTAAGAGTTGATGGAAGCAGCCAGCTATGAGTTGATGGAAGCTGCCAGCTAAGAGTTGATGGAAGCTGCCAGCTAAGAGTTGATGGAAGCAGTCAGCTATGAGTTGATGGAAGCAGCCAGCTAAGAGCTGATGGAAGCAGCCACTATGAGCTGATGGAAGCTGTCAGCTTATTCACTGCTGCATCTTTGGCCCATTAACAATGGATTGGATACTTCCTCTTCTTCTTCATTATTCATTCTCAATCTCCCACTACCAAGCCCTGAAAAGGGCTTTGTAAGTAGCAGGATGTTGTCCAGAGAACCTTATGTGTTTTACAACTTGACTGCGATATTTGCACCTTTCAGTTCGACACATTCGACTTCAGCAGGTATTTTTGAGTACCGGATTATCCTTCCCTCTTCAATCCCTTCTACTTAGCCAGTCTGACCTGTTGCAGCCTGTTATCCAGGATCACCCCATGGAGGTGTAGAAGGGTCTTGGCAGGTCTGGGTCGCTGGCTCTGACGCTAACAGTTAGCTTTGGGTCTTCGATCTTTGCAGCGCAAGCACTGCTCAGCATCTTGTTCCCAATTGCATAGAGGCTCCCTCCCTTTAAAATAGTTACGGCTAGTGGCCAAATGCTTCTATAACAAGAGTGACAGGAACAATCAATAATAATTCACTGTCAAATATCCACAAGTTTCGTGTCTGTCTTAATAGTGTTATACTGTGTTCAGTGCCCGGGTCTCAGTGCATTTGTTTGGGACCAATGCCTTAACCTTTGACTGTCTCCAGTCAGCGTACGAAGAAGAAGAAGAAGACTGTCCCCAGTCTACCTGCAAAGCACCAGTTGTTTGATGTTAGATGTGTTTGTCCTTGAAAAGCTGGCTTACTGAACTAGTCTTTCCTAGTCAAATAAAATTTAAATCACGAATAGAGCAAGGACAAAGATCAAATAATGGTTGAGATTAAGAAAAGTGGAGAGAATTTGTTGATAGCCCAAAACATGTGCGTATCAGAAAAGGGACTGTACTGACCTGAGTTCACCCATCATGGTTGTCCCACCCTCACAACCGAGTCCATTGTTATTAGAATTGAGCTCAGCAATACTGCCATTGTTATTGGTGTTCAATTCATCCATGATGATACCTTCATTATCGACAGGCCAGGTTTTGAAATCAGTTCTAGTATTGTGAATACTGAAGTTGCCACTGTCATTCTATTGCAAAAACAAATGTGCAAATACTGCGATCAAATTTTTTTCACAAAACAATTTGACATGTAAATAGTGTTAATCATCATGTTTTTATTCACAAAACAATTTGACATGTAAAGTGTGTAATCATCATGTTTTTATTCACAAAACAATTTGACATGTAAATAGTGTAATCATCATGTTTTTATTCACAAAACAGCTGTGTAAATGTTTTTACTCACCAAAGTACTCATTTTATTTTATTCCACAAATTCCACTACTGACTGTGATAGCATTTGGAAACTCAAGGGGTACAAAGACTAATATCAGAATCATGTGAAAAATACTGACCGTTCATAATATAGGACTCAAGCATATTATACAGTATAAGCATTGACATTTTTGTCTTTTGACATAATTACTTACAGAAATAAGACAGGACTGAGAACTGCACTACAATGTATCAATATCGTTATCCGCATATTTATGTGTAGAAATTATTTCCTCCACAACTTTCTCATCTTTCAAGATACACTCATGAAATTCTATGCTTGAAATAGTCTTTTGATCACTATCATTACCTTCACGGTGTTGGTGTTTTAAACGGCCCTTTACATCAATTCACAAAGAACTAATAAGTTTGTTTTTTTTTTATTTTTTTTTTGCGTTCGCCTTATTTCTCTATTCCCCAAGGCGGATGTGCGTTGCACTGTGGTTTTTATTTTGCGCCTGTCGGCCCAGTGCATCCGACTTCAGCATGCATTTTATGTAAGGGTCTGCTTCCTCCTGCATTTTCTAAGGGTTTGCTTCCCCGGGGTAACGGCCGGTGCTGTGATGGGGATCGAACCCAGCACCTTTTGGTTGTGAGCCGTGTCACTTAACCACTAGCCCACGCCATCCCCTCAACCTCGGAATATAATTATGATGCTTTTATTTCACGCATCGTTAGCAAAGCCTTTCGCACACTTGACATTTAAAACTTCTCTAGTACAGCACCCAGACCAACAAGGTGGGGATTAACAGCATTATCCCCATGTGGTTAGCCTGCTGAGAAGGACTGAACTGCAGCTAGGAGGATCTAGGTGCACCTTCTTTAGTATATCCTGTGATATAAAAAAAAAGCACTACAAATCTACTACCAGAGAAAATTTATCAACAGTCAATAACTCAACATTAGTAGCTCCAAATCAAAAACAGAACATCAATCCGTTCTAATTT
The DNA here is from genome assembly GCA_036924085.1 of Ariolimax columbianus. Classification (NCBI taxonomy): domain Eukaryota; kingdom Metazoa; phylum Mollusca; class Gastropoda; order Stylommatophora; family Arionidae; genus Ariolimax; species Ariolimax columbianus. The sequence goes on along the minus strand of JAVGWX010000010.1, from coordinate 22,708,988 downwards.
TTTTCCGAAAGTTTTTTTAATTTTTTAGTGAGTATTTTCATGGATGCCTCAATTCTTAATGCGAAGTGCATCATACTCTGTTCCTACTGGACCAATGCATCTGATTTCACACCCATTTTTATCAGTTTACTTCCCACAGAGGCCTGAACTATTATTCTCATTAATCTGAACACAAGCTAGTTTGGTAGCACCATTAACTGACTGTTTCACACCCCACCACCTTTAGTTTGAGACTAAAGCTTGAAAGCAAACAATGAAAAAGAGGAATTCAACAAGTTCAGAAATTACACACCAATATATTCTTGTTATGAATGTGCTGGGCAAGCACAAGCAGCTCGGTAATCTCCTGGGCCACAGACCGATGCTCTGACAGTTCGGATTCCAGAAGCTGGTTCTCTTTCTGTACAGCTTTTAGACTTTTAGCATCACTTTCGTACTTAACTGCAGGAGAAACAGGGATATGAACTGTAGAGCCGGGATGTGTTATGTATGAACATGTAGAGTAGGGATGTGGTATGTATGAACATGTAGAGTAGGGATGTGGTATGTATGAACATGTAGGGTAGGGAGGTGGTATGTATGAACATGTAGGGTAGGGATGTGGTATGTATGAACATGTAGAGTAGGGATGTGGTATGTATGAACATGTAGGGTAGGGATGTGGTATGTATGAACATGTAGGGTAGGGAGGTGGTATGTATGAACATGTAGAGTAGGGATGTGGTATGTATGAACATGTAGAGTAGGGATGTGGTATGTATGAACATGTAGGGTAGGGAGGTGGTATGTATGAACATGTAGGGTAGGGAGGTGGTATGTATGAACATGTAGAGTAGGGATGTGGTATGTATGAACATGTAGAGTAGGGATGTGGTATGTATGAACATGTAGAGTAGGGAGGTGGTATGTATGAGCATGTAGAGTAGGGATGTGGTATGAATGAACATGTAGAGTAGGGATGTGGTATGTATGAACATGTAGAGTAGGGATGTGGTATGTATGAACATGTAGAGTAGGGATGTGGTATGTATGAACATGTAGAGTAGGGATGTGGTATGTATGAACATGTAGAGTAGGGATATGGTATGTATGAACATGTAGAGTAGGGATGTGGTATGTATGAACATGTAGAGTAGGGATGTGGTATGTATGAACATGTAGAGGAGGGATCTGGTATGTATGAACATGTAGAGGAGGGATCTGGTATGTATGAATATGTAGAGGACAGGAAAAAGGTAGTACCAGGTAAAACAAACTGTCACAGAAGCCATAAATGAAAGAGATTTGATGCTTATTCTTCATTGTTCGCCTTTAAAATTCAACATATGACTCTAGTAAAGGTAGCAGTCAGCAAAATGTTCCGAATATTGCCATACAGTTTCTCGTGGAAGGAAGCAGGCCACTGCCAAGTGTCACCCCTTACAACAATCTTCTACATCTTTGACTCAAATAAAGGGGAACTGAGACACTAGTCTGGTCAGGCATAACATACTGACCAGGATGTCACGTCAGGAACAGGCACAATATATTGACCAAGACCCACTGGCTATAATGTAACGTTGCCTTGAAACGGGGAGTTTTCAAGGCAGTCTGGCTGATGAGATGTGGATCGACGTGATCTCAGTAGTAGTGAGCGTCATGCAGATGAAGTGAAGCATAGCACAACCTCCTGGAGGACCACAGTCCACCTTCATCAGCACACTCAGGATGTGATGAAAGCTAATTCAACCCACCAATTAACGCCATTTTCTGGGCAGACAAAAGAGTCAACTTACCCATTATGGGCATTCAACAACAACAACAACATAGTGGACACATTACCCGGTTTTGCATTTTAGAAGTTTGGTGCATCCAATGTGTGACAGATTTAGTCTTGTCAGACCAATCGTGTCTCAGTATAGACAGGTTTCAGTTCTGCCAGAATTACGCTGCAAGCGTAATTCAATTTAAAAACAGCGAATTGAATCAGGGACGGGCTTTTTCTGACCACTCACAACGTCAGCAAATACCGTGACAGTGCGCGTAATAATCTATAGGGCACACGAAAGCCGAAAATAAGAAACAGGCAGGACACAACGCCATCTTGAAATTAGGTCCGGCATAGGAAAATTATAGTCCGGGGGTTATAAAAACCGGACGGAAACAAGGAAATGGACAGTCAGAGAGAAAACGCAGAGAGAGTGAACGTTAATTGTTGCCAAGGACAGACTGATTCCGACGAGATCTAGACCTGTAGTAGTTGACAGTAGAATTGCATCCCCAGTTCACAGAAGAAAGGTAATACAAAACTTTTTGTCAAAGTAATTAGAATTGTGCAGAGTCGTAGATCTCACAGAAGCAGCCTAGATTTTGACAGCTATAGAAGAGATATAATTTCGCCAGATTACTTGTAGCCAGCGACAGACACGTGGCCGATCAGCCCCATCTTAGAATTTCGTCAGTCATTGTAGATATGACCGAAGCAGCCTAGATTTTGACAGCTACCATGCTATAGATGAGTGCAGGCCTTTTTCGAGATTTTAGATTGACTAAGAGATATAATTTCGCCAGATTACTTGTAGCCAAGCGACAGACACGTGGCCGATCAGCACCATCTTAGAATTTCTTCAGTCATCGTACATCTGACAGAAGCAGCTTAGATTTCAACATCCACCATGCAGATTGACAGTCGTCGTTGAGAAACAGAGCTAAGGATGATCACCTGGGGTTAGATAACGAATTTACCATCTGTGTTTATACACGTAAGATTCGTCACAAAATTACAGCAGGCCAAGTTTGGAGAGTAGAATGGTGACAATAGTTATAGGCTTAGCGGAAGTTAAGAGTTTTAAGTCATAGATAGCCATTAGATAGGAGTGTGTTGTAAGCTGTGTATGATAGAAGAGTGAAAGAGAAAGAGTTTCGTGTAGGAATAAAGAATTTGTTTTTATTGTTGTGAAATAGTGTCCTTATTTTATTGAAGTGATAGATTGAAGAGTGTGTAAGTGAAGAGTCAAAGGGAGGCTTCAGTGAGCCAGAAGAGCAGAACACCGTTCCGTCTGCTACAAATGTCAGTGCACATTTTTTGTATGAGTTTACTTTCCATAGGTGCACGACCTGGATGTTTCATAGAGCATGACTATGCAGTTTCAAAAATTAGTCGGTCAAATGGTCAAGTTTGGGTTGTGAGCCATGTCAATAGCCACTTTTTACTCTGCTGCTGAATTGTAAAGGATACTCTTGTGTGGCATGCAGTGGATCACTGTGCTATTTGTTTTGTGTTCAAAATAACTGCTTTAAATACACTAACTTTTAAAAAACACTAGATCTAAATGAAGTGGACTAGCACAATCTACTGAATCTACCGAGACAAACACAACCAAAACACTAGCTTACTGAGCTGTGCAGTTAACAGCTCCAGCTGTTCTTTAAATTTCTCTTTGTCCTTCTCAGCATCATGTTTCCTAAGCTCTTCCAGCTCCAAGTCATTCAGAAGGCGGCTGAGGGAAAAAATAATAAAATTATGTCAATCATCAAAATAACCAAGTCATATTGAGTCATCTATCTATCAAGAGATTAGAAATCGTCATGAAATCCTGCAGTTTTCGACTTGTCAAATAATTTATTCCATTTTCTCTGAAGTTCAACCCTCTTTATATCATTGCAGCATTTATTCCAATCATCTGAGCCCAATGGTGGAATTTATAGGGCTGAACAATAAAGGCTGCTTGCCCATGCAGTCATCACAATGTATAGATTAGGTTTTTATTTCATGAAAATTCAGTTCTAAAGTAAATCCTTGTAAGATGCCAAATACTCATAGCTGGTTGCTTGCATCAGGGTCAGCGAACCACAGCTGATCAAGACCCTATTCGACCTCCACGTGGAGGTCCTAGAAACAGGTTGCATTCATATAGTCTGGTTATAAAAATCTGAATCGCACAGGAAGGGCAAGCCCAAAGCCAAAAATGCTGTGCTGAAACTGGATTTGTCAAGCTAAAAGGCTCCGATATCGCAGTTTCCAGTGAAACTATGACACAACATCACAATGTCCTTCCTTTTCAGGACAAACAATGAAGAAAAACAAGAATCCTCAACAAAATAATAGTCCATTTTAAATGTACTAAATGAGGGGACGGCGTGGCCTAGTGGTTAAGTGGCACGGCTCACAACCAGAAGGTGCTGGGTTCGATCCCCATCACAGCACCGGCCGTTACCCCAGGGAAGCAAACCCTTAGAAAATGCAGGAGGAAGCAAACCCTTACATAAAATGCATGCTGAAGTCGGATGCACTGGGCTGACAGGTGCAAAATAAAAACCACAGTGCAACGCACACCGCCTTGGGGATAAGAGAAATAAGGCGATCGCAAAAAAAAAAAATTTACTAAATGGGACAAGGGCCATAATTTGACACTTTTATTTAAAAATTTTTACAATTTTATTGTTTTAACATACATTTTCATTCATACAAGTGTCTGAATTCAATCTGTTTAATTATATATTACATATACATATTGCAAACATTGAGAAAAATCAATTGTGAGAAATACAGACACTACCCACTATCTTTCTCATTATGGCCATTCTGTTCTATTTGTTGGATACGTTTTGGATCTGGTTTTTCCATGTCAGTCTTGGGTCCATTGTTATTCTAGATAAATTCGACTTAGGGAAAGTCTACAGGGAGAGTCAGGTCATTTGCTTTTAGGAATACTTCTTGTGGTTTGGGAGATAGGGAGAAGATTGTGTTAGTGGTTTTGGTTTTATTGATGGAAACTTGCTATTTTTTTGTCCATGTCTATTTTATATTTTCATTTGGTTTCTGGCTAGAGGTGTAAACTCTTTCTTTACTTACATGGCTTCACTTTTTTTCCAGCTACGTGTGCCATTATGCGACGTAATGGGAAGCTAAAGTCGCTTTTCCAGCACCAAGTGTGTTGTGTTGGTTATTGCAAGATGGTGTCTCAGAATTTATGTTATGGCATCTTTCCATCTGCATGCTATCATTCTCGTGCCTTGCAACCAGATCTTATTGTGTTATATGCACACAGTGGAAGTTGATCAGGCTGCATTCTCATGAGATATTAGAATCACCTTATTTTCTTTTCTTGATATATCATTAGGTGCTATAAGCCCATCATAAAATAAATATTAACTACCTAAGTTTATATTCATGACAAAGTCACTACTAATACTTCTGTTTGTTGATTACACTCTTCATGCAAAGAAATTATACAGGGAGGTCCATTAACTTGTTTTCCCATTAAAAAATGTAATAAACTTCACTGTCACATATTTTCAAATTTTGTTATTTTTTTGTGCATGTCAATCAATAAGCCTCGGACCATCCAGCAGCTTAAAGACAACATTTGAGAAGAAATTTAAGCACTGGAACCAGACATGTTAAGAAATGTTACGGAACATGCCGTAGAAAGAGCCAATGCATGCAAAGTGGAAAATGAGGTCTTTTACACGATATCCTTTATCCTACATAGTAATTTTTCATTCCCATTTTCTGTACTTTTTTATATAAAAAATGTATACAAACAATTAAACAAAATATTGCTTCAATATATAAATTGGAAGTCATACATTTGAATTACAGGTTTGTGAAGAAGTAATATTGTTCTTCAGTTCAGTTCAGTTCATCCCGTAACCCATCAGATTGTTGGGGAACACTTGAAGACACTTCCCCAATCCCACGCTATCTCTCTCTGTCCGCTGCAGTCAGTCATGCCTCACCGGGACGAAGGTTTGACCACTCAGTGATGCTGTCTGCCCATCTCTTTCTTGCACATCCCCACCCTCTCTTTCCTGGTACAGAACCATGCAGTATCAATTTGTAATTCCGCTGGACTTTGTGACGTGTCCATGCCAAGTCATCTTTCGCCTTTTGATAGCCATGAACTGATCATCAAAAGGCGCAATTGCGTTTTCCACTCTTCGTCGTATTTCTATCTTCGTGACATGATCCTTATATGTAACATTTAAGAGTCTTCTAAAGCACCTCATTTCCATTGTATGTATTCTGCACTGGATATCCCCAGTAATGGTCCAAGTCTCGCAGGCATACAAAAATACTGAGAGCACCAATAAGCGCATTAGTCTAACTGTTATGCTGATGACGAGCCGCTTATCCTACCATATGGGTTTCAAACGCACTGTTTTCTGTGCTATTCTGGCAATTATCTCAGACTGCAAGTCCTCGTCACTGATCAGCGATCCCAGATACTTGAACAGGTGTATAACTTCAAGTTACTGACCATTTGCTTTTATCACAGATGTAAACCCTTCCATGTTATTAGTCATCAGCTTTGTTTTCTCTGCATTTATCTCCATGCATAGCTCAGCGTCGCTGTGTCCAATCTACTAATCATCTCCTGGAGTTCCGTTTCCGAGACTGCCAGACCATCTATATCATCTGCAAATCGTAGGTTTGTAATCGTCTTGTCACCTATTCTGATCGCACCAACATGTCCCTCGAGGGCCGCCTCCATTATTCTTTCCAAGAATACATTGAAGAGTGTTGGAGAGAGTATACAACCCTGTCTCACCCCAACATACATTGAAGAGTGTTGGAGAGAGTATACAACCCTGTCTCACCCCAACATACATTGAAGAGTGTTGGAGAGAGTATACAACCCTGTCTCACCCCAACATACATTGAAGAGTGTTGGAGAGAGTATACAACCCTGTCTCGCCCCAACAGACGTACGAAACCATTCCCCTAGTATTCCATCTACAAAAACTACACTTGACGCCTTCTCATAAAGGTTCTGTTACCTTCACAATATTACTATTGATCTTGTGATGCTTCATTGTTGTCCATAGCGCTGCATGCCACACTCTGTCGAATGCCTTTTTGAAATCCACGAAGACATGATATATGTGTTGTTGATACTCTAAGTATTTCTCATTTAATATCCGCAGATTAAATATCTGTTCAGTGGAACCTCTTCCTGCTCGAAACCCTGCTTGCTCTTCGGCAATGATTTTCTTTGTATGTAGTTTTAATCTGTTGAGGATTATTCTTAAGAGAACTTTGCTAGGATGACTGAGGCTAATTGTTCTATAGTTCTGACACATCTTTAGGTTCCCTGATTTAGGCAGGAGGTTAAACAACTGATTTCGTCCAGATGGTTGGCACTCTCCTGTCCGCCAAATTCTGTTACAGATGTATGTCAGAGAATCAATTATTACCTCACCTCCCACTTGTAGGAGCTCTGCTGGGATACTATCCACACCCACAGCTTTCCCTCTTTTTAGCATCTTCACCACTTGTTACTTCTCTTGTGTTTCGGTTGACACTCCTCTAACATATTCATTTCGGGGCGATTGCATTTCCTGGGTCACCTGCTGGATCTGAATCGCTTCTGGACCAGAATGTAGTCTATCTGACTATGCAGTGCATTATTTGGGCTGTGCCATGTCCACTGTCTCGAGATTTTGTTTGATCCTAGCGTATTCGCGACCATTATCTTATTGTAATGAGCGAATTCCAGGAGTCTCAATCCTCTATTGTTCGTCTTTGTATTACCGTATGGTCCACATGTGCCTTTCCAATCTCGCACCATGTCTTCACCAATGTTGGTATTCCAATCCCCCTGTATCACCAGTGTATTCTTCTTTGGTGTGTAAGGTGTGTTCATACTCGACATCGCAATCCAGTGGTGTTGGCATCTGCTAGCTCCTCTTCAGAAGGGTGAAAAGTTAAATTTAGTAGCCTGCAGATTAAGTGAACTCACAAGCCAACCTCATCTCCTCGGGGTGCACACTGGGAAACTAGAGCAGCGAGGCTTTAGACTAACGAGGCAATGGCTTGAGTGGAATGATGGACTCCTCCAGGTCAGATGCAGATGTTGGTCCACCACAGCTTGGAGAGGAGATGGACGCCGCCAAGAGTTTCTAAGCCAAAGGTTCACACATGAAGATACAATCAAAATCCACTATACCAGCTCGGTCGCTGCCCAGGTTAACAATGACTGCGCCTGCCATCTCACACCAGGGCGGTAGTGTTAAGTGTGCAACCAGTGATATCATCAAGCTCAGACTTCACTTTTGGTACTTGAAATGTTAGAACATTGAGTGCATGTGGAAAAATTAAAGAAGTGACCCATGAGATGGATAAATATCGATGGAATGTGCTTGGCAAATGTGAAGCCCGCTGGAAGAATTTAGGAGAACATACCACCGAAGAGGGTCACACGTTTTATTATAGTGGAAGATCTGACAAAGACCTACATGGAGTCGGAATATTGGTGCATGAAGATGCAACAAGTTGTGTATTGGGATGTCGACCAGTATCAAGTTGATTGCTTACGACTCTAAGCCCTTCAATATCAGAGTGATTCAATACTATGCACCTACCTCAGATTATGAGGAAAGCGAGGTAGAGTTTCTGCGAGGAATTACAGGCGCTTGTGTACGAATATTGTTCTAAGTTCAGTCTTTTTATTCTTCTTCTTCTTCTTCGTTCTCAAACTCCCGCTACAAAGTCCTGAAAAGGGTTTTGCAAGCCCAGAGAACAGAATGCGTTGTGTCATAGTTTACAGCTTGACAGCAATATTTGCACCCTTCAGTCTGACAAGCTCACTTCAGCATAGCAGTTTTGGATACCAGGTTATCCGTCCCTCTTCAATCCTGATCAGGTCAGCCTTGTTGCAGCATGTTATCCAGGATCACCACATAGAGGAGAAGGGTCTTGGCAGTTCTGGGTCGCTGGCCCTGACATTATCAGTCAACTTTGGATCGCTGGCCACTACAGCTCATTCACTGTTCAGCATCCTGATCCCCTAAGTTCAGTGACCTCTGAATCTACTAACGGAGCCCCATAAGGGCACATGGGCCTCGGGGTAAGAACCCCTCCACTGGATTATGAGTATTCAGCATCATCCTTCTATTTTCATTCCATTAGGAGCATGGAGCTACATTTAGGTTTAAAATTCTTGCAGGAAGCCTGTACCAAAGTATTTATGAGATGATGTAGTGGTTGTTTCTGTAGTTATATGTTTTACATGATGACGTTTTCCGACCCGTGCACAATCATCATTAGCAACCAAAATAACATACTACAGCAGTTTAACTCCTCAAGGATAGAAGCCCCTCCAATTCATGACATTTCCCACCTCTACATTCACGGAGGTCAAAAACCAGCTTAGTGTGGAGCAGCCTTCTGGGTTTAAGAGACAGGGTTAGAAACTATAGCCTATATATATATATGACAGAGGAACAAAGAGCGAACAACTCTTTTTAGGGGAGCAATTGCTCATATGATTTAGATACCAGTCATCTGACCAAGGACAGAGTGGGTGGGGTTGGAAGTACAACATGAAGCGGGGGTTGGGTGGGGGGTGTGGAGGGGTTGCTTTAGCAATAGACTAGACGGAAGGGTGTAATGGAGAGTGGGAATACATAACGTAACCTGCACACTGAATGGTGAATGTATTTGCCTACAACCTTTATTTCTCAGCCCTATAAATCCTGGTAGACATCCGCAATGGGAATAAACACAACGGTTTTTTTTTTAGAAAGAGGAGGTGGTGGTGAAGAGGAGGGAGGAAGAGGAAGAGGTGATGGTGAAAGAGGAGGAGGTGGTGGTGAAGGAGGAGGAGGTGGTGGTGGTGAAGGGGAGGGAGGAGGAGGAGGAGGTGGTGGTGAAGAAGAAGAAGAAGCAGGGAAGGGAAGAGGAGGAAGAGGAGGAGAAAGAAGAAAAAAGGAAAAGAAGAAAAACCTCACCAGGCATCAATTTTCTATTTCTAAACCCCCCTCCCCCTCCTCCTTACTTGATCTGAGCTTCCTGTGAGGCCAAAGAAGTCTGAATATCAGATAACTGCTCCATGAGATCGTCTCGTTCTTGAGTAGTGTTGGCTACATTGTCTCGCAACTCATCCTCAACAGCTTCCATCTAGAGCAGAGAGAGGAGAAACAAAAATGACTTTCATATCTGGGACAGAGAGAAACAAACATTCACCTGACATACAGGAAGGAAAACGTACCTGGAACACAGCACAGAGAAATATACCTGGGACACAGCTGAGAAATACCTGACAAAGAAGAGAGAAATATACCTGATACACAGCAGAGAAATATACCTGTGACACAGCTGAGAAATACCTGAAACACAGCAGAGAGAAATTTACCTGAGACACAGCGGAGAGAAATATACCTAGGACACAGCTGAGAAATACTTGAGACACAGCTGAAAGAAATATAACCTGGGACACAGTGAAGAGAAATATACCTGGGACACAGAGATGAGAAATATACACGGGACACAAAGAACAGAAATATACCTGGGACACAGAGATGAGAAATATACACGGGACACAAAGAACAGAAATATACCTGGGACACAGAGAAGAGAAATATACATGGGACATTGTGAAGAGAAACAAAATTACAGGTATACCTGCCAGCATGTAAGTCAGCCACATACAGTTGAATATATAAATGCCAAAACCAATGAACAGATCCTGAAGCATTGTCAAGAGTTGAAATGGACTTGGTAGGAGTAGCTTCTAACAAGCACAAATGAAATCAAATAAACATTATTATCAGCTCATGATGTATTATTATTTCTATCTTAATGTAGATGAATGTGGAATATCACCCACTCGCTGACGTCTCTGACTCTTGCCCAGAAGATGGTTGCCGAACATTGATGTAAGGTTTGATTCTGCATTGTAAGTTGTGTTATACATAATCTGTAGGAAGACCTATAGGTGCTTAATAGCAGAAATTACAAATGAATTTGTCATCATCATCACCTTTGAACATCTGAACCAGTAGTATCGGTCTGACCACTGCTTTCTTTAGATATATTCAAGCTTATGTCTGATAGTGTACGAAGGACAAACTCTGTGGAGATACCAATAGTCTCGGTCTGACCACTGGTCATTCCTCTGTATATTTCCATTTTTTTCTTTTATGTGTATATTAACATTTGTCCACATGTACGGATATACATTTGTATGTGTGCAAATATATGTACATGTTTATATAAATGTGTGTGCATCGACATATGCATATGTATACTGAGATGTTCTTGAGTAACCATACTGTCCTCTTCTGTTTAGCCTACTCCTAACTAGCATTCAACTTGTTTCTTATTCATTACTGTTCATTTATGTTTCATTTTTGCAAATGGCTGCCAAATTAGTCTCTATTCATCATTGCTGCGATTTGCTGGGTGATTTCATTGAAAATTACCAGAACCCAAAATCGTCATCTCAAAACCTCAGAAATAAGTTCCTTAAACAAGTGCTCCCTGTAACAAGAAAGAGCAAGGTTCATCCCATTCTTGAACCCTAGCACCTTGACACTCATGTGAAGCAACCTCAACTACGGTGGTTTGGACACATCTGCAGAATGAAAAACATCCAGCTACCATAATTGTCGCTGGAAGCCAAGAGTCAGTTATCCAGATTGCAGAGGACAGCCAAAGTGCTGACATGGTCAGGTATCCAGATTGAAATGGACAGCCAAAGTGCTGACATGGTCAGGTATCCAGATTGCAGAGGACAGCCAAACTGCTGAAATGGTCAGGTATCCAGGTTGAAATGGACAGCCAAAGTGCCGACATGGTCAGGTATCCAGATTGCAGAGGACAGCCAAACTGCTGACATGGTCAGGTATCCAGGTTGAAATGGACAGCCAAAGTGCCGACATGGTCAGGTATCCAGATTGCAGAGGACAGCCAAACTGCTGACATGGTCAGGTATCCAGATTGCAGAGGACAGCCAAAGTGCTGACATGGTCAGGTATCCAGGTTGAAATGGACAGCCAAAGTGCTGACATGGTCAGGTATCCAGATTGCAGAGGACAGCCAAACTGCTGACATGGTCAGGTATCCAGGTTGCAATGGACAGCCAAAGTGCCGACATGGTCAGGTATCCAGATTGCAGAGGACAGCCAAACTGCTGACATGGTCAGGTATCCAGGTTGAAATGGACAGCCAAAGTGCCGACATGGTCAGGTATCCAGATTGCAGAGGACAGCCAAACTGCTGACATGGTCAGGTATCCAGGTTGAAATGGACAGCCAAAGTGCTGACATGGTCAGGTATCCAGATTGCAGAGGACAGCCAAACTGCTGACATGGTCAGGTATCCAGGTTGAAATGGACAGCCAAAGTGCCGACATGGTCAGGTATCCAGATTGCAGAGGACAGCCAAACTGCTGACATGGTCAGGTATCCAGGTTGAAATGGACAGCCAAAGTGCCGACATGGTCAGGTATCCAGATTGCAGAGGACAGCCAAACTGCTGACATGGTCAGGTATCCAGGTTGAAATGGACAGCCAAAGTGCCGACATGGTCAGGTATCCAGATTGCAGAGGACAGCCAAACTGCTGACACGGTCAGGTATCCAGGTTGAAATGGACAGCCAAAGTGCCGACATGGTCAGGTATCCAGATTGCAGAGGACAGCCAAATTGCTGACATGGTCAGGTATCCAGGTTGCAATGGACAGCCAAAGTGCTGACATGGTCAGGTATCCAGGTTGCAATGGACAGCCAAAGTGCTGACATGGTCAGGTATCCACTTGAACACCACTTCATTTCTAAAAGATACGGTTAAAAAAAAAAAAGGGAAAGGTCAGTCCCATGGCAACAATTGCCGTCGGGGAGATGAAGATAACTCTTCATGTACTAAGTCGCAGCCTATGTGAGGTGGGGTGGCCAGTTCCCTTCTTTGACGTTTTTACCTTCCCCAACTCATACGTCAAGTTCCAATTTATACCTGGGTCAACTGGAGCAGCAATCATGCCAGAAACGAAGTACTACCCTGATTTTGTATGTCTGTTCATGAACTCACACTCCTGGCACACTGTAATCCCATTCCAGTAGGCCAGCTTACTGTCAACTAGGCTTCACGTTCCACAGTGGACATTTGGACAGTTGGTCAATTAATTAGTAAATATTAACATTTGAAGAAGCTTGAAGTGCTTAATTTCCTAAGGTGGTATGAAAACACTTTCAGAATCTTAGATTATCCAGACACAAGCTTTCTTCTATTGCCCTTATCTCTGTATCATAGCTTGGACAGGTCTCTCCACACGTGCCATAGATGCAGGGGTGGTCTTCTGAGTGCAGGTTTTTTTTTAGTGTAGGGGTATTTAATCACTTCGCTATATGCAGCATTGGTAGTATCCATGGTAGTAGATCTATCTGTGTATACATGAATGATCATTTGTGAATATTCCTCTATTGTTTCCAAGGCAACAGTTTTCAGAAAAGATGGTAGGGTGTCTGTGCTCACAGAAGGGTTGGCCTCCTTTAGAAAGACTGCACCGGAGTGGTTTGCATGTTTATGTAGTGGTGGTTTCTGTAGAAATTTGAATTTTATATGGTTAGGTCACTAACCTCATGCACAAATCTCTTTAGTCACTTTTTACGACAAGCATGGAGTTGCAGTACTTAAGCAAGTAATAATAAATTATTTTGCCAGGAAAGACAACATACAATAATGACTACCTTCCTGATTTTATCTTTCATTCGACGCTGATAATCTTCTAATGAATCTTGAGCTTCCATTAGACTGTGCAAGGCGTCATCCCTCTGACGTTCAATCCTGGAAACAAAAACAAATAGATAATTTAGCATTACGGACATTAAACAATAACTGAACACATTCACTCAAGTTGATCCAGCGGTGTGGGGTAGCATAGCAAAGGGGACGGTGTGGCCTAGTGGTTAAGTGGCCCGGCTCACATACCGAAGGTGCTGGACTCAATCCCCATCACAGCACCGGCCGTTACCCCGGGGAAGCAAACCCTTAGAAAATGATGCAGGAGGAAGCAGACCCTTACATAAAATGCATGCTGAAATTGGATCCACTGGGCCAAGAGGCGCCAACAAAAAAAATATTGCATGTGTTCGTCGGATACATGAACCAGCAAGGTAGTACCCCTATAGGATGTGAACCCATTTAAAAATGAATGCTGAAGTCAGATGCATGGACTATAAGGTGCAAATAAAACACTCTCTCACTCACTTCACCTTTCCTATAAAGAAATAATTTTTTACAAAGTTGACAGTAGTTGTAAATGGATACCTTGCTTGTATTAGAGAAGGAATGGCAGCAACAAAGGAAACTGGCCACCCAACCTCATAACAAGCTAAGATCTAGTATAATGAAGGAAACTGGCCACCCAACCTCATAACAAGCTAAGATCTAGTATAATGAAGGAAACTGGCCACCCAACCTCATAACAAGCTAAGATCTAGTAGAATGAAGGAAACTGGCCACCCAACCTCATAACAAGCTAAGATCTAGTATAATGAAGGAAACTGGCCACCCAACCTCATAACAAGCTAAGATCTAGTATAATGAAGGAAACTGGCCACCCAACCTCATAACAAGCTAAGATCTAGTATAATGAAGGAAACTGGCCACCCAACCTCATAACAAGCTAAGATCTAGTATAATGAAGGAAACTGGCCACCCAACCTCATAACAAGCTAAGATCTAGTATAATGAAGGAAACTGGCCACCCAACCTCATAACAAGCTAAGATCTAGTATAATGAAGGAAACTGGCCACCCAACCTCATAACAAGCTAAGATCTAGTATAATGAAGGAAACTGGCCACCCAACCTCATAACAAGCTAAGATCTAGTATAATGAAGGAAACTGGCCACCCAACCTCATAACAAACTAAGATCTAGTATAATGAAGGAAACTGGCCACCCAACCTCATAACAAGCTAAGATCTAGTATATTGAAGGAAACTGGCCACCGAACCTCATAACAAGCTAAGATCTAGTATAATGAAGGAAACTGGCCACCCAACCTCATAACAAGCTAAGATCTAGTAAAATGAAGGAAACTGGCCACCCAACCTCATAACAAGCTAAGATCTAGTATAATGAAGGAAACTGGCCACCCAACCTTATAACAAACTAAGATCTAGTATAATGAAGGAAACTGGCCATCCAACCTCATAACAAGCTAAGATCTAGTATAATGAAGGAAACTGGCCACCCAACCTCATAACAAGCTAAGATCTAGTATAATGAAGTCACCAACAGTTCATCCATGACAGCAGTGCCTGCTATGGGACTATCTGTATCTGATGAAGACATGCACTGGATTGGAACTCATGAAGGAAGAGTGGTACGGGATTGCCAAAGAGAATACGGATGAATATGAGTCAATGAGGGAAGATAGTAGAAAATTGTCAAAGAGAACATGGATGAACACGAGTTCATGAGGGAAGATAGTAGAAAATTGTCAAAGAGAAAATGGATGAACACGAGTTCATGAGGGAAGATAGTAGAAAATTGTCAAAGAGAACATGGATGAATGCATGAAGTTCACGTAGGAAGAAAGTTGAGAAGAACACAGAAAACTTGGGTGAAAACATGATCAACAACCAAATGATGTATATTACTGGCTCAACAGGGTGAGCAGGTAGTGATCTTTAGACTACATATAAGCCACAACAGGGTGAGATACCAGATGGTTCAGATTGTTTACTATAATCTGAGGTGGTGAGAGAAAGCTTATTAATGTGGCACCAGAAGGTTTGCTTAAAGTAAAGGTGGTCAATGTTCACTTACCAAAGTGACACTAGAAGGTTTGCTTAAAACCAGATGGTGGAAGGTATCAAAGTGACATCTGAAGACTTGCTTCGAGCTGAGATGGTTAGAGGAAACTTATCAAAGTGACAGCAGAATTCTTGCCTAAAAATGAGTGGTGACAGTTATCTTACTAAAGTGACTCTTTAAGGTTTGCTTAAAGCTGAGGTTGTGAGACGAAGCTTACCAAAGTGACACCAGAAGGTTTGCTTAAAGCTGAGGTTGTGAGACGAAGCTTACCAAAGTGACACTAGAAGGTTTGCTTAAAGCTGAGGTTGTGAGACGAAGCTTACCAAAGTGACACCAGAAGGTTTGCTTAAAGCTGAGGTTGTGAGACGAAGCTTACCAAAGTGACACCAGAAGGTTTGCTTAAAGCTGAGGTTGTGAGACGAAGCTTACCAAAGTGACACCAGAAGGTTTGCTTAAAGCTGAGGTTGTGAGACGAAGCTTACCAAAGTGACACCAGAAGGTTTGCTTAAAGCTGAGATTGTGAGACGAAGCTTACCAAAGTGACACCAGAAGGTTTGCTTGAAGCTGAGGTTGTGAGACGAAGCTTACCAAAGTGACACCAGAAGGTTTGCTTAAAGCTGAGGTTGTGAGATGAAGCTTACCAAAGTGACACTAGAAGGTTTGCTTAAAGCTGAGGTTGTGAGACGAAGCTTACCAAAGTGACACCAGAAGGTTTGCTTAAAGCTGAGATTGTGAGACGAAGATTACCAAAGTGACACCAGAATGTTTGCTTAAAGCTGAGGTTGTGAGACGAAGCTTACCAAAGTGACACCAGAAGGTTTGCTTAAAGCTGAGGTTGTGGGACGAAGCTTACCAAAGTGACACCAGAAGGTTTGCTTAAAGCTGAGGTTGTGAGGCGAAGCTTACCAAAGTGACACCAGAAGGTTTTCTTAAAGCTGAGGTTGTGAGGCGAAGCTTACCAAAGTGACACCAGAAGGTTTGCTTAAAGCTGAGGTTGTGAGACGAAGCTTACCAAAGTGACACCAGAAGGTTTGCTTAAAGCCAAGATGGTGACAGCTTACTAAACTCAATGAAAATACTTAACTTTCCAGGCAATGTTTTTCATCTTTTTTTTTAATCATCCAAAAACACAAAAATTTGGGGAGAAGAAACTTTATTCCATTGTTTGAAAATGAAACAACTGAAAAGACATTTTCGTCTCACTTGTGATTGTCTCCGCAGCATCTGGAAGCATAGGGGGCATTTGTTTAAATTTCAATGCTCAGGACCGCGTGTATCCACCACTTCTGTTAATCACTGTTTGACATCTCCGCCTCATGGATCGAATGCAGCACCTCAGTAAATCCTGCGACATGCTCTGCCCCTTCTGCACGCCTTCTTGGCGAAGTTGTCGTATAGTCTGTGGTGGATGCTGTCAATGCTGAAGTCGATGTTTCAAGCTCATCCCAGAAATGCTCAATTGATGACAGGTTAGGGGAAATAATTACCCAGGGCAAGATTTCAATGTTTCTGACTTAGAGTTCACCTTGCACGCCTCTGGCAACATGAGGACGGGCATTGTCCTGCTCAAGCACTATGCCTTGTGTATGATTCAGCACAAAAGGCGCGATGTGGTTCTTCTTGATTTTAACATGATATCGCAAGCCGGTAACAGCATCGTCTAAGATAACGAGACCTGTCTGATGATTGGCGCAGATGCCTCCCCAGATCATAATCCCTCCATCATCATGAGCGTGTTCTTGAATGCAGTTGTTGGCGTAGCGCTCTTCATGTCAATGAAACACTCTATGAATACCATCGCCTCTTGAAGGTTGATCATGCACTCGTCAGTAAACAGTACTCTGTCCCACAGAGCGTTCCCAAAGCGTAGATGTTATCTGGCCTAGGCTAGTCTCACGGCATGATGCAATGGCTGCAGAATTTAAGAAACAGAAGGCCATTTTGCACATAGGCCTTGCTCACGGAAACGGTTCCTGGCAGTAGCTGAACTTCTTCTCAGTCCTGGGATGGTGCCAGCAGTGACAGTTGCTGGTTGAAATCTGTTTCGCAGATGTGCGAAAGTTATGCAACAGTCCCATTGGCTAGTCGTTATTCAAGGACATTCCGTGGGGCAGGTCAGAAACAGTCCCAGTCGTCTGGAACACAGCCTGACAGTCTGTCTTGACACATCAAAGTGTCTTGCTATTACAGACACAGACATCCCTCCTTTCAACATGCTAATAGGTAGTCACTTCCCGTTTAGCGTTGTGCATCCTTCCAGTAGTTTGCTTCTGAACTAAATGAATGGCAAATTAATCACAAATTGCCAGTGAACACTTCTCAATTTTGTGATCGGCACGCGAATTGTAAGAAACTGTCCGGATAGTCATTAATTTCATGAAATCATATTTTGAAGGTCAGTGAAGGGTCATTTCACTCTCAGACTGCACAAATACAATTATACGGCTTCCAGCATGGTTTTGTTTAAAGCTGAGGTAGTAAGAAGAAGTTTATGAAGGCAGCACGAGAAGGTTTGCTTAAAGCTGAGGTGGGTTGGTGAAAGGAAGTTTATGAAAGCAGCATGAGAAGGTTTGTTTAAAGCTGAGGTGGTGAGAGGAAGTTTATGAAGGCAGCACAAGAAGGTTTACTTAAAGCTGACGTGGTGAGAGGAAGTTTATGAAAGCAGTATGAGAAGGTTTGCTTAAAGCTGAGGTGGTGAGAGGAAGTTTATGAAGGCAGCATAAGAAGGTTTACCTAAAGCTGAGGTGGTGAGAGGAAGTATATGAAGGCAGCATAAGAAGGTTTACCTAAAGTTGAGATGGTGAGAGGAAGTTTATGAAGGCAGTACGAGAAGGTTTGCTTAAAGCTGAGGTGGTGAGAGGAAGTTTATGAAAGCACGAGAAGGTTTGCTTAAAGTTGAGGTGGTGAAAGGAAGTTTATGAAAGCACGAGAAGGTTTGCTTAAAGTTGAGGTGGTGAGAGGAAGTTTATGAAAGCACGAGAAGGTTTGCTTAAAGTTGAGGTGGTGAGAGGAAGTTTATGAAAGCACGAGAAGGTTTGCTTAAAGTTGAGGTGGTGAGAGGAAGTTTATGAAAGCACGAGAAGGTTTGCTTAAAGTTGACGTGGTGAGAGGAAGTTTATGAAATCACGAGAAGGTTTGCTTAAAGTTGAGGTGGTGAGAGGAAGTTTATGAAGGCAGTACGAGAAGGTTTGCTTAAAGTTGAGGTGGTGAGAGGAAGTTTATGAAGGCAGTACGAGAAGGTTTGCTTAAAGTTGAGGTGGTGAGAGGAAGTTTATGAAGGCAGTACGAGAAGGTTTGCTTAAAGTTGAGGTGGTGAGAGGAAGTTTACAGAAACATTGGTGGTATCAATAGCAATGGCTGCACATGAGGTTGTTGTTAGCCCCTTGCACAACCCTCTTTAGCCACCTTTTACACCATTGATCCTAATAGTGGTGAGCCTGATGAGAAGCCCCGCCAATACACTACAGCCAGCAAGACCCAAGTCTACGCTCGGCAGTACATCCCGGAATATATAAGAACCACTGTAACCTGGTACCAAAAAAACGTCGCCAAGAGTGAAATGAACTCGGAGTGAATAGCTTCCAAAAACAACATGTGAGGTTGCTTGCCCCATGTAATTAAAAACAAGGGAGTGAAAGAGCTGACATCTTAGCTTCACAAGCTCCCACCATGGGCACATTAGTGATGGATAGAAGTGACATTTTGAAATCAATCAATGACCGCTCGCTGGATGAGGATACCACAATAGATGAAGCAGCAATCCACAGACTGCAAAGTTTTGACCTTAAATAAGGTTAGAGCGGAGTGGGGCGCACGAGAAGACGGCGCAGGAGAGTGTACAACCAGCAAGCTACAGGGACCATCAGCATCCATACCTTGCGCCATTTGATGAGAAAGAGAGAGACTGAGCACCTATAGGAATGCCCGAAGTGCAGTGATGTCGATTCTTAAAAACAGAAATTTAAAATAAGGCGAGGTTGCGACGGTACTGTGGATTAAAAGAAAGTGTAAAAATAATATTTATAGGTATGGTCAGATACTGCGCTAGAACAAAAACAGAAAAGAAACCGTTCCGACCCAAAGGCCTTCATCAGGGATACCATGCAGTATCCAGCTAAGTACCTTTTCCTACTTATGTATGTGTTCATATCTTGTATGTATGTATTCATCTCTTCCTCTATGATTGGTTAGCTAACATATGTGTTGTGTGTTGTCCCTGATGAAGGACTGAGCCTCGTCTGCTGTCCTTCTTCTTCTTCTTCTTCTTCTTCATCGTACGCAGTCAGACAGCAACCATTATTTTTTCTAAAAAGGCAGCGGTCATCCTGAGGCTGTCGACACTGCCAAAGAGCTTGTCTAGTGGTGCCACTGGTGATGGCCACATCTGCTCTCTCTGATCCTCGTATGTCGGGCAGTTTTGCAGCAAATGCTCAGCGGTCATTTTCCCTGTACCACACGGGCATTCGTCAGTGCCACCTATCTTCAATTTATTGAATAGGTGGTACCTCAGTCTATTGTGGCCAGTGCGAAGTCTGAAGACCACGACCTGCTCTCTTCTGTTCAACTGGTAATAGGCATCGTTTTTGGTGTAACCAGTATGTTTGGTTTCCCATTTGGTCATGTATCTAGCTCTAATAAGCCGTTTTGACTCTTCGTACGTCATACTAGTATCTGGTTGTGGAAGTCTTGCACCTTCTTTTGCCAGTCTGTCTGCCTCCTCGTTGCCTTGGATGTTGCAGTGAGATGGAACCCACTGTACCACTACCCTTTTTGGTGCGGACTGCTGGCATAGTTGACAGAGTACTGCTCTTAAATCATTAAGTTCAGTATTTTTCTGTCTTTTTAGTGCTGTGACTACGGCCAGAGCATCTGTAAGCAGGACTATGTGGCTTGTCTGCTGTCCCAATCTAGCTTCCTGCTAAAGAGTAACAATACCCCTACCCAAAGCCTTCAGCTGCTGGATTATTGAGAAGAACAGGAACCGCCACTTGCAGGTGAAGTGGGCTTGGTCGTACGGGACGAAATGACAGTGCCAGTCTTATGTTCCACATCATGCGAGCCCACATCGTGTCCTCTAATCATTGACCCAAATTTCAGTTTTACTATGTATTGTTCCCGTTTATTTTGTCTCTTAATTAAAAGGGCTTATTAAAAGTGGCAACGTCGAGTTAAAGACTGTTAGTCGCGGGTTTTAAAAAAAAACAGTTAAATTATATATCTGTGTCTATCGGATTAAAATAAAGAGGTAACTAGTGCCTTCCTCTGCGACTGCACTGGCAGCCGTATTGATTCTTCAGGACTATAAATCCGCCCAGTGATCCTAGCAACGGTACTTGACGCCATTAGTTGTGGTTCTGGATTTCGTGTTTTTTTTTACATTTTTTTCGTGTTAAAATGCTTGTTAGCTTTCTGTCAGCCCATTATTAGTTGTTGTTAGGTTAACTTTGTATGCCAGCAGTTGCTGTTAGGTTAACTTTGTATGTCAGCAGTTGCTGTTAGGTTAACTTTGTATGCCAGCAGTTGTTGTTAGGTTAACTTTGTATGTCGGCAGTTGCTGTTAGGTTAACTTTGTATGTCGGCAGTTGCTGTTAGGTTAACTTTGTATATCGGCAGTTGCTGTTAGGTTAACTTTGTATGCAAGCAGTTGTTGTTAGGTTAACTTTGTATGTCGGCAGTTGCTGTTAGGTTAACTTTGTATATCGACAGTTGCTGTTAGGTTAACTTTGTATGTCAGCAGTTGATGTTAGGTTAACTTTGTATGTCAGCAGTTGATGTTAGGTTAACTTTGTATGTCAGCAGTTGATGTTAGGTTAACTTTGTATGTCAGCAGTTGATGTTAGGTTAACTTTGTATGTCAGCAGTTGATGTTAGGTTAACTTTGTATGTCCGCAGTTGATGTTAAGTTCTTCTTCTGCATTCGTCCTGAAAAGGATTTTTGTGACGTAATATCAGATTTATAGCAAAGCTGCTATATTTGCACCTCTCGGCCCAACACATCAGATTTCAGTATGGCATATTTTTGGGACCAGGTTTGCCTTCCCTCTTCGACCTCTAACCTTCTAGCCAGCAGGCAAGCTTGCAGCCTGTTTCCAGGACCGCCACTTTGAGGAATAGGGTCCTGGTCATGGTCAGTTGTGGGCCACTGGCTATTTGCTGTTAAGTTAACATACGTTATGGTAGTTCAAATATGAGCGTTTTTCTAAATCGTCCAACAATCGTATGGGAGTGGTTAAGAGATTGAGTGATTGAGAGATGTATAGATGAAGTGATGGTTTGATGGTTTGATTGAGTGACATAGAGATGGGACGAGCAAAGTTCTTGGTCCAGCATGGTACTCCAGGACCCACGGCCAGAATAAATGTGACCAACTTTTTGCATCTGGTTGATTACAGATTAGCGGCCTGGATAGTTAAACACACTCCATCCAGGTGACTTTGTGGCCGCTTTTCTTTGTCAATACTTATTTTATTTTCTGTCAATACTTATTCTATGTCAATACTTATTCTTTGTCAATACTTATTCTATGTCAATACTTATTCTATGTCAATACCTATTCTTTGTCAATACTTATTCTATGTCAATACTTATTCTCTGTCAATACTTATTCTCTGTCAATACTTATTCTTTGTCAATACTTATTCTTTGTCAATACTTATTCTTTGTCAATACTTATTCTTTGTCAATACTTATTCTATGTCAATACTTATTCTATGTCAATACTTATTTTCTGTCAATACTTATTCTCTGTCAATACTTATTCTTTGTCAATACTTATTCTTTGTCAATACTTATTCTTTGTCAATACTTATTCTTTGTCAATACTTATTCTTTGTCAATACTTATTCTATGTCAATACTTATTCTATGTCAATACATATTCTATGTCAATACTTATTTTCTGTCAATACTTATTCTCTGTCAATACTTATTCTCTGTCAATACTTATTCTTTGTCAATACTTATTCTTTGTACGCTTTCAGACGTCAACTTGAATATATCTCAAGAAAGCTGTGGTCAGCCTGAGGATATTCGTATCTCGGTAGAGTTATGGAACTGGTGATGGCCAATTGTGCTTTCTCTGTTCCTCGTATGTTGGACACCTTTGTTCTTGCGTTAATAGCGCCTGCTCCTTCCCTCTGTACTGTGACTCCCCAAAACAGAAAACGGCTAGTAGATTTAGTTTTAGGTAGCCCCCTTTTAGCCTGGAAAAGGGGGGGGGGGTGGTATTCAAGCCGTTTGGTGACTCATTATTCGTGAACGTTCTCATAAAGTGAGAATTACCATTTGTATTGTTTCGTAAGGCCTGTGGCTAAGTGCATCAAATTTCAACAGACGTTTCTGTTAGGTGTGCCTTCCTTATTTCTTCACTGTCCCCTGTCTGCCTGAAAAGCAATAGTTTTGTGTCCCCGTTTGGGCATGTCCCTATCATTCGGCCTGTCTGACTATGGAGGTCCTGCTGGTAGCTATGCTACGACCGGCACAGCTCTTGGGGTCATGGTCACACAGGCTTCTCGATCACGCCAAAGGGGATGCACGAGATTGGCGACTGCCAACAACGAGATCATCTTGCAATAAAAGATACTTACGCTGTTAGCAACTGTCAAGCGCACAAACAAAGGTACCCACACGGTAACGTAAAGAGCTCGGCCTGGCGAACGTGGTCTCTCCCGTTTTCAAAGTTCCGTTCAAGGACAATATTGTGTTACATCCCCGCTTAATTCATGTTCCGTTCAATGGCGTAGCCTTTTGGTGCACTATCGTGAGGGAATTCCCGGTTCTTGTTGTCAGGGACTATTGTTGTTGTTTTGTTTACAGTGTCAGACGTCAAGGTGCTATGTTGTCCAGCAATCACATGGTGATGA
Organism: Ariolimax columbianus; assembly: GCA_036924085.1. Taxonomy (NCBI): domain Eukaryota; kingdom Metazoa; phylum Mollusca; class Gastropoda; order Stylommatophora; family Arionidae; genus Ariolimax; species Ariolimax columbianus. The sequence goes on along the minus strand of JAVGWX010000010.1, from coordinate 22,685,600 downwards.
AGACCACTCTCTTTGTTGATTCAGCCGTGTGGACAATCTTTTATCTTGCTGTGTCCACTGAAATGGGCGATGCACGGTGATTTGGATTAAAGTGAGAAGAAAATTGCGCCTTTTGTCAACCTCACTCTCTGCTCCTGAGCTACCTTTGGTCAGTGGCAAGATTTTACAGAGACGGCTGAAGATAGCACCTCAGTGTTTACTCCCGAAGCCTTTCCCGTAAACAGGTATCCCGCAAGGCAGCGGATGGGGGATGACATATATATGTGTGTGTCGTGCCTTTCCCATAACCGCAAGAGGTCGTAGGGACATCACTCAGCGTGTGAGTGGGTGTGTTGTGCATCTCTCCTGAGCCGTCCATTATTTTTAAAAAGTAAAGTAAGCCCACAGCATTACTGCCGAAGGAGTGTGAGATGTTAGCAATATTACATTTCAAAGGCTCAGCTATATGAGGGCGGTAGCCATCTTCTCTCTCTCGCCGCTTTTACTTCCCGAACTTAACCGGTACCCATTAAACCGGTACGTGAAACATTCCTGAACATGCTAACTATGTGGCTCATGCCAGAACTGGAACATGACAGTACCGGCTTTATCTTGCAGCTCGATGGAGCCGCATGCCACTACCATCATAACTTAAGGAACGTCCTCAATGGGAGACTGTCACGTGGATGGATAGGGCGTGTGAGTACCAGTGATCAACATCTTCTACGCTGACCACCATGGTCACCGGACCTCACACCATGTGACTTTGTTTATGGGAATATGTTAAAGACATTGTCTACAAACCAGCACTTCCCAAGATGTGCATGAACTGCAAGATCTCATTACCGCTGTAGTGCAAACCATTAATGAAAACCTCATGCAGCCGTCAGGAAGGAGTTAGACATTTGGAGAGTAACAAATGGCGCTCACGTTGAACATTTGTGAGGTAACTTTTGGCAATTACATCTTAATTGATGAATCAAATATAGCAAGCTGAAATCGTTGAAATTATTTTCAAATGCCTGGTGTATATTTTTATCGACTAGAGTACCACCGTATATTCTATAGATTTATCTTTGATGTAACCAAACTGTATGACTCATTTTGTTCATTCATTCTTTTTGCGCCCCTAATTTCTCCCCAGACTTCCTTATTTCTTGTCTTTGTTTTTCACGAGACGTGTCCCATTCTGATATATATATACACAAACGGATAACCGTCAATCCTGCGACAATCACATGGGTCTCCCTGCTGTCAATCACGGGTAAAATTCTGGCCCGAATCCTGCTCAACCAACTAAATGGTCACCTTGAGCAGGGCGTATTCCCTGAGAGCCAGTGTGGTTTTCGTGCGAGTTGTGGGACAGTTGACATTATATATGCAGCACGTCAACTAAAGAGAAATGTCAAGAACGGAATTGTGACCTGTATACAGTTTGTAGTACACAGCGGTTCGAATTCCCGATATTGCAGATTCTAGTATGACATACGAAGAGTCAAAACGGCTTATTAGAGCTAGATACATGACCAAATAGGAAACCGAACATACTGGCTACACAAAAAACGATGCCTATTACCAGCTGAACAGAAGAGAGCAGGTCGTGGTCTTCAGACTTCGCACTGGCCACAATAGACTGAGGTACCACCTATTCAACAAATTGAAGATAGGTGGCACTGACGAATGCCCGTGTGGTACAGGGGAAATGACCGCTGAGCATTTGCTGCAAAACTGCCCGACATACGAGGATCAGAGAGAGCAGATGTGGCCATCACCAGTGGCAACACTAGACAAGCTCTATGGCAGTGTCGACAGCCTCAGGATGACCTCTGCTTTTTTCGAAAAAATAATGGTTGCTGTCTGACTGCGTACGATGAAGATTTTGACAGTGACAAATATGTCATACTGGCTTGTGATAACTGGTTTAATTAGAAAATATACACGACGTGGCGACAGCAGTGACGAAGCGGCCTGTAGTCCTCAGCCTTTAAAACCTACCGACTACCCCAGCAATGGGAAAAATGTCGTACGATTTTTTTTTCCCCCAAGATGTTTATTGGGGTGGTCTTTGTTCATTCTATTACTCCTCTCATAAGCAACAGTGAATGAGCTGACTACAAAACTGACTGATTGCATCAGAGTCAGTGGTTCAGAGCTGACCAAGACTTATTCTGCCTACAAACGCCGGCCCTGGAAACATACTGCACTATCGTAGTCTGGACAAGAGAATAGGGATCACAATGAGAAGCCAAACCCAGTACCAAAACAATATTCTGAAACAGGTGCTTCAGGTAAAAAGGCGCAGATATCGAAGCCTCACTGTAAACTACTATACAATATCTCAATATCCTTTTCGGGACGTGTGAGCTGCCGGGTAGAACTTGGATGACAAACCAAACCATAGAAAATAAAAACAAACATTTGTTGGTGAAGTTAAAATTGCAGGTGAACCTTGTTTTCTTGAAAGTGACAAGTGAAACAGTCAGTGACAATGTACCCTCTACACCAGAAGTTCCAAGTTATAACTAAAAACAGACCACTACGAAAAAGCCCAAACCATCTGGCAAGAGAAATCCATTAAAAACATGCAGATATCCTTGAAGCCGAAATGAAAAAAGTTTCAAGAAATTATTTCAGAACCTTGGACATGGAGCCAGGACCGGCCTCAAATAATCTTGGAGGTTCCAGTGATAACGAAGAGAAGTGAGCAGTCAACTGAACAAAAAATCCACGTTCTGCAGGAGCTCAAGAGACAGTACCCTAGCAACTCTTGGACACACGTGTACACAGATGGGATGGCCTCTGTGAGCGATGACAGGGGAGGCAGTGGATTCTACCTCACACATTCTAACAGTGACATAGAAAACCATTCCATACCAGCAGGAGAGACCTTAACCAATTTGAGAGCTGAAGCAACAGCTGGTCACACAGCAACAAGAATTCTTATTAACCAAAACATAACTACAAGGAAAACGGTCATTCTAAACTCCAGGAGTGTACTCCAGGCCATCTCAAGCCTCCAAGAAAGATATACTCACACAAAATCAAATATAACATTTGGCTGCATCTCACCCCCACCCCCAACGGACCTAGTCCTACAGTGTATTCCGGCCCACTGTGGGATCATTGAAAACAAGAAAACAAATGATCATGCTTGCAAAAGCAGGAATTGGCGGCATGCACTCGCTATCCACCGAGCTATAAAGAAGCAAAGACACTCATCAAACAATCCATGAATACGGAATGGAGACAACAGCACAAAGAATACAAGTCAGAAAATGGCACCATAGACAAACTTGGCAGAGATGAGCAGACAAAGATCTTCAGACTCAGAACTGGACATTGCAGACTCAAAGCCCACCTCCACAGAATGGGTCTCAGAGACACCACCACGTGCGATTGTGGAGCAGCCAATCAAACACCAGAACGTATCCTGCAGGACTTTCCTACCTATACGGACCAATGAGAGGCAGTCTGGACTGGGGAAGCAACCATGCTCAAAAAGTTGTGAGGGTCAGATGGGGTGACAGAAGCCTGAGCGGAACACAAAATGAAGTAACGGAGGGAATGAAAAGGCGGGTGTTCGGATTCCACGAGTTCAAAGTGTCCCATTGTCTCATGGAGGCAAGATCAGGTGCACAGTTCTATCGGAGACAGACGATAATAATCTTGGAGGACCTTGGGAGTAAATCATTAAGTACTGATAAACAAAACCCAATCTCACTTCCTTTTTATGTAATTGTAATAAAACTTGATTATAGCAGTTTGACAAATAAGGTAGGCTTCTAAGACACTGTGACCCCCACTGTGATGAGGTTACTGAGAAGCCTAGCGATGTACTACAACCAGAAGGGCTCATGACGGAATTCTTCAGTACACTTCAAGATATAAGAAGAGCCTCTACAGCACACAACATCAACATCGTCAATGGTGGCAAACTCAGTACAAGTAGTTTCAACAACAATAGTCCTTCTAGGATAGATGGCTTCCAAACACTTGCCACAGTTTGTACACCTCTCTTAGAGAGAGTATTTTATACTCTCTTCCGATACCTTGAAACACTAGCTATTTCCTCTTGATCTCTTGTATTCCTGTACGAGGCCAAGATGCAGCAGTGCATGAGCTGACAGCAGCCAGCGATCCTTCTTCTTCTTCATCATCGTACGCAGTCAGACAGTAACATTTATTTTTTCGAAAAAAGCAGCAGTCATCCTGAGGCTATCAACACTGCTGTAGAGCTTGTCTAGTGTTGCCACTGGTGATGGCCACATCTGCTCTCTCTGGTCCTCGTATGTCAGGCAGTTTTGCAGCAAATGCTCAGCAGTCATTTTCCCGGTACCACACGGGCATTCGTCTGTGCCACCTATCTTCAATTTGTTGAATAGGTGGTACCTCAGTCTATTGTGGCCAGTGCGAAGTCTGAAGACCACGACCTGCTCTCTTCTATTCAACTGGTAATAGGCATCGTTTTTGGTGTAGCCAGTATGTTCGGTTTCCCATTTGGTCATGTATCTAGCTCTAATAAGCCGTTTTGACTCTTCGTATGTCATACTAGTATCTGGTTGTGGTAGTTTTGCACCTTCTTTTGCCAGTCTGTCTGCCTCCTCGTTGCCTTGGATGTTGCAGTGAGATGGAACCCACTGCACCACTACCCTTTTTGGTGCGGCCTGCTGACATAGTTGACAGAATACTGCTCTTAAATCATTAAGTTCAGTATTTTTCTGTCTTTTTAGTGCTGTGACTACGGCCAGAGCATCTGTAAGCAGGACTATGTGGCTTTCATTCCTTTTACCTGTCACCATTTCTTCCACTGCCGCCCTCAGTGCCTTTGTCTCCGCTCTGAAATTGCTTGTTTATTTTCCAGTAGCGAATGAAAGCCAGCAGTCTCACCAAGGCATTGGAATAAAAGTGGGAAGGCCGGACCGAGTACAGAAAATTGTGATATTGTGTATATAGATAAAACGGAAAATTGCACATGATACTAATGAAAAGGAATATAAATCTGTAGGTGTAACTATGAAGGGAATTGTACCAAGTAGTAAAGGACAATCCTGGGGGAGGAACCTACCTCCAACCAGGCACGTCAGCAGGGTTGCGGATTGCTGAAAGGCCTCCTAATTTGGAGGTTAGCTGCGAATAAATAAGCAGCCGTGGACAAAAACGGGTCGGCGGGAATGAAGGCTGTAAGGAGGCAGCCCCTCCACCATGCAAAGACACAACAGGCTAATCACCTGTTTGTCTTAAAAAACGATTACAAGTCAAAACATAGAGAAAACCGGACTGATCTCAATGGCGACGAACAGGCGAGAAATGAGGACCAGGATATACGGAACATGGAATGTAAGAAGTATAAATGGAAAAAAACAAGAACTAATAGAGGAGTTGAAGAGAGCAAAATTAACAGTCCTGGCACTTACAGAAACAAAGAAAAAGGGACAGGGAGTTCTGGACCAGGACGGCAACATGTTATACTACAGCAGAGTTCCCATGAGTGAACGAGCCAGGGCAGGGGTTGGCTGTATAGTGAATGGTAACAGCAAAGCAAACATTAAAGTATGGAAGTTCATTTCAGAACGACTGATGGTTCTAAGTCTACAAGAGGAGGATAGTCAAATGGATATCGTCACTGTGTATGCACCAAACGAAGATGAGAGCACTGACATAAAAGATGAATTTTATGAGCTCCTTCAAAGGACCATTGACGATTGCCATAATGAAATACTTCTCCTTGGACACTTCAACGCAAGAGTTGGAAACGACTATTCTAGATGGGATAGAGTGATCGGTAGGTATGGAGAAGATGTCTTAAATGACAATGGAAAACGACTGCTGAGATTCTGCAGAGGACAAAACCTTGTCATTACAAATACAAGGTTTCCACACAAGCGTATCCATGCCTACACAAGATGTGAGCCGGCAAGAAATGAAAGATCCATAATTGACTATGCGATAGTGAGGAAAACTGATTTCAAGTATGGAAAGGATGCTAGAGTGTTCAGAGGACCAGAGATAGGAAGCGACCACTGCCTAGTTAAAATAAAGAGAGAAATTGAAAAACACTATCCAGCTAGGCAACACCCATCAGCAAGCATGAAACATAATACACGAGGAGAAAATAAAATTAAGGCTTACAAACTACGAGAACCAGATGTTAAGAGGAGATACCAAGGGCTCATAACAACAGCAATAGAAAGAATAGAGGAATCTGAAGAAGATATGGAAATGCTCTGGGTAAAATTCAAAGACATCCTCAAAGAGGCTGCAGCAGAGGCATGCGGTCAAACCAAAGAAGGGTTGAAGAGAAAGAGTACACCAGGGTGGACAGAAGAAGTGAAAAGAATAATATGAGAAAAGAAAAAGGCATGGAAGCAATACCTAGGGTCTAGGAATACAGAAGAACAAACAAAGAAATATAAAGAATATGTAAATTTTAGAACAGAAGCAAAGAAGACTGTGCTCAAGGCCAAACAGAAATCCTGGGAAGAATTTGGAGAGAAACTGGAAAATAATGCCGGAGAAAACCAGAAACTGTTCTACAGGACCTTAAAGAACATGATGAAGGAAAAGGAATGCCCCCTGAAATTTGTTAAAGATAAACAAGGTGCGCTGTTGGCTGCCCCAGTAGAGGTAATGAACAGATGGAAAGAATATTTCTCAGATCTCCTTGGAGTGGAGGAAAACCAAGCTATGGAAGTAACAGAGGGCAACAATCGACAATGTGAAAATCCCAGAGGTATTCCCCTTTTCAGTGTCCCCGGGAAAGTCTACTCTAGGATTCTAGAACGGCGATTAAGAGGTCTAGCAGAGCCAAATATGGATGAAACAATGTGAGTTTAGGGCAAACAGAAGTACTCAAGACCTTATCTTTACACTCAGACAGCCAAGTGAAAAGGCTCTTGAATATGATAAAGAGATGCATCTCTGCTTTTTGAATTTGGAGAAAGCATTTGATAAAGTTCCTTGGGACAAACTATGGGAGTTCCTGACAAGGAAGAACATCCCAGGACCCCTGATCTCTGCCATACAGAGTTTCTATAAAACATGCAGAAATTATGTGCGGACATCAAATCAAAAGTCAGGAGAGTTCAAGACCACTAGCGGAGTAAGACAGGAGGACATTCTATCACCTTACCTTTTTATACTCCTCATGGATGAAGTCATCAAAGCCTGCAAGGAACGGACAAAAACGTATGAAGTAGGGTACTGGAAGATGAGACCAACTTACATATCGGAACTAGCATTTGCAGATGATGTGGCCCTGATCACGAAATCCGAAGCACATCTCCAGATCAACTTGCAGGTCTGGGAAGAAGAGTTGAAGAAGAGAGGAATGCACATCAGCAACTCCAAAACAAAAACCATGGTGATTGCCAGAGATGAAAAGAGACATCAGATAACCCTGGGAACATGAGCACTGGAGCAGGTCAGCAACTTTAAATATCTATGAGTGGTAATAGACAGCAGGGGAGGAATCAAAGAGAAGTTAACTGCACGAAGGGCAGCAGCAGGTAGACTTTTCCATGCAATAAACAGAGGTTTCCTCAGTAAAAGAGAAATAAGCAAGAAAACAAAGATGGATGTATACAGCTCCACCTATGTGCCTGTCCTGACATATGGATGTGAGTCATGGGCAATGACTACAGCCTAAGAAAGGCAACTACAAACTTCAGAAATGAGGTACCTAAGAAAGGCGGTTCAGGTGATGAAAAGGGACAAGATCCGTAACCAGACAATACGTAGCAATCTTGAAGTTCAACCCCTGCAGACACGAGTGGAGCAGTCCCAACTACAGTGGTTTGGCCATGTCTGTAGAATGGAAGAAGATCGGATACCAAAGCGGTCATGGGAGACAAAAAGTCAAGGACGCAGACCCCCCGGATGTCCCAAAGTACGTTGAGAAGACAACATACGACAGTCCCTAAGTGATAGAGGGCTGGATTGGAAAGAGGCCAGGAAAAAGACGGAGGATAGAGCAATGTGGCGTTCTCTTTGGCAAACCTCTACACCTCACGGTAGAAGAGGAGCGACTAAGTAAGTAAGTAAAGGACAATGACTGAAAATAGCTGTTGCAGGCAGCAGGCATACTGGACTGTTGAAGAATGGTGAACTCATGTTTGTTTCAAAATCTACCGACACTTTGGAATTATTATTAAGAGATGAAAGGCCATATATTTATAGAGTGCACTGAGAAAATTGTATTTCCTTCATTAGACCTTCCTGCTTCCTAATGCAGTGGCACTGGAAGACAACGTCCAGACATCAGCAAGCTTTAAGAACAAGGTCAAACTTTGGCTAAGAAAGGAGCACATTCAATTTGCGGAGATACACCTCGCACGTACAATTTTTGTCACTTGTAAAGAATACACACAGGACAAAGACGTTTCACATTGACAAAGCAATCTAGGAGCAGCATTGTAATACGTGTTTAAGATTACCACTGTACTATTCACACTTAAATCCTGTACGGGATCAAGATGCTGAGCAGCGTATGAGCTGCAGTGGTCAGCGACCCATAGATGACTGCTAGCGTCAGGGCCAGCGAACCAGAGCTGCCAAGACCCTTCTACACCTCCACGCGGTGATCCTGGATAACAGGCTGCAGCAGGGCAGACTGGCTAAGGAGAAGGGATCGAAGAGGGAATGCTAACCCGGTACTCAAAAAATGCTTGCTGAAGTCGGATATGTTGGACCGAAAGGTGCAAATATCGCAGTCAAGCTGTAAACTACGACACAACACATTCCGTTCTCTGGACTACATTTTGCTACTTAAGCCCTTTCAGGGTTTGGTAGTGGGAGATTGAAAACGAACGAAGCCAAGCCTAATCCTTTATAATTATTGTGGGTAAAATTGAAAAGACAGGAGGCGACAATAAAACTTTCAAACTATCAGATGTCAAGAAAATTGCATATACTGCCCTCTCAGACATTGGCCCACAATTCTGAATTAAATGTGAGGACCATGTAAGAGGAAGATGGTTATTGATAGAAACATGGTTTGCTATTTATTCATTCAGCTAACAACAGCCATTAATCTCTTAGAGTAATTTGATTCTGGATAGGGTGAGTACACTCTATGTATATATATATTTAAAGCAAAAATGACATTAATTAAAACATACTAAAACTTACCGTGAAGCTAGGAACATAAAATTTTATTTAAAATAAACACTTAGACAGAAACACAAACATTAGTCGTATAATTATTATTCAACACACAACTCTTACAGGAAATTCATTTATTATAAATATTAATGTGCATTAATACGGAAAAATAATTTACTCATACCCAAATAATAACACTTCCGGCTCTTTAATGTACTATCAATTAACGGAAGTACTGAAAAATGTGTTGCAGTTAATAACTTTGGGCCTCATGAAAACAGCAAAGGAAACATATGTTTTGATATATTCATGCAGGCTACGTGATATTTATACACAACATATTATCCTAATGAAAATAGGGGCACATACAAAAGTTGATAGGTTAATCAATTATTAAGAAAATGTATACATTCCAGAGGCACGTACTTCTGAAGGCAATATAATACTCTTTGCTCCTCTTTTGGACCCTAGAAACACCTGGGTGTATCTATCAAATAGAAGCATCGCATAAATGTGTCAGTCTGACCAAGGTTTCTCTTAGCATAGTTTCTCTCAAATAGCGTCATTTATTTCCCTCATAAATGTGTCATTCTGTCCAAGACTTCTCTCTTCACTCACCATAGTATCTCTCAAATAGCGTCATTTATTTCTCTCATAAATGTGTCATTCTGTCCAAGACTTCTCTCTTCACTCACCATAGTTTCTCTCAAATAGCGTCATTTATTTCCCTCATAAATGTGTCAGTCTATCCAAGACTTCTCTCTTCACTCACCATAGTTTCTCTCAAATAGCGTCATTTATTTCTCTCATAAATGTGTCAGTCTATCCAAGACTTCTCTCTTCACTCACCATAGTATCTCTCAAATAGCGTCATTTATTTCCCTCATAAATGTGTCAGTCTATCCAAGACTTCTCTCTTCACTCACCATAGTATCTCTCAAATAGCGTCATTTATTTCCCTCATAAATGTGTCAGTCTATCCAATGCTTATCTCATCAGCACAGTTTCTTTCAAATAGCGTAATCTATTTCCCTCATAAATTTGGTCTTTTCACTCTAAGTGATAGAACTACCAGGGATGGCGTGGGCTAGTGGTTAAGTGACATGGCTAACAACTCGAAGATGCTGGGTTCCCTTACATCACAGCACCGGCCGTTACCCAGAGGAAGCTAACCCTTAGAAAATGCAGGAGGAAGCAGACCCTTACATGCTATCTATGCTATGAAGTCAGATGCACTGGCCCGACAGGCGCAAAAATGAAAACATAGTGCAACGCACACTGCCTTGGGGAATAGAAAAATCAGGCGAACGCCAAAATTTAAAAAAAATTGGACTACCACTTCAGCTAGACCCATTACAGGAAGCCTGTATCTGAGTATTTGTAGCGTATGTTTCAATAGCAATCATTATGTTACCAGCCCCATGTAAAACCTTATTTAGTTCTCTTTTCCAGCATGTTTGGAAGGCTAATCTGGCCCTATTCTTTTCACTACAGGTACCAATAGAGTGAATTTTATGTGTGCAAATATTTAATTTTGTTAGTGAAAATAATGAGCACCATTTTTTTGTTTTTCGAATTCTCACTGATTTCAGTACCCAGTTATCGAATGAATTAGCCACTTCTTCTTCATCGATCAACTGATGCTTTGCTTCTAGTCCAGCGAGGTTCACGAAGGAGACTGCGTTTCAGGTTTTCGCCGGTCGGCCGAGCATGGCCAGACTGCCTCTCTTTGGCCTGCATAGGTAGGGCATTCTTACAGAATATGTTCTGGTGTTTGCTTGGGTGCTCCACAATCGCACATGGCAATGTCTCTGAGAATCATTCTGTGGAGGTGGGCCTTGAGTCTACAATGTCCCATTCTAAGTGAAGATCTTTGTCTGCCCATCTCTGCCAAGTTTATCTATGCTGTCATTTTGTGAATCAGCCACTGAATTATTGGAAGAAAGAACAATACAAATAACTTACTCCTTCTTGGTAGCTTTGGTTGCATCTACTTCTAGCCGAAGGTCAGACACATCCTCCTCACTTTTATCAAACTTTTTCTGCAGATCAGAGTTTCTTTTTCCACCCTCCTCAATATATTTCTCTGCCTCTCTAAGAAAAAGGAAAATAATTTATGTAAATATGACATATGCAAGCTATTATCTTCATTGTTCAGTCACAAATGATCACATCTCGAAAACTTGTCAGTTTGAGCAACGTCTTCGACGTTCATCCTCAAAAGCATGTTTGTGATGCTGTGGTGTAGTTTACAGTGGGGAAGCAATATTTGCGCCCTTCGGCCCGACACGTCCGATTTCAGCACAACATTTTTGGGACCAAGTTTGCCTTCCCTATTTGATTCCTAATCGCTTAGCCAGGTTTCATGGTTACTGCCTGTTTTCAGAGCCACCACTTAGAGGTGGAATAGGGTCTTGGTCAGTTATGGATCCCTGACCCCAATGCAAGCAACCAGCTATGAGACACTGGTTGCTTGTTTCATTCACTGCTGCATCTTCAGTCACCATACAGTTTATGATCTCAAATAGACATCTGATTCCTCCGATACAGAACAGCAAGAGTGAAATTAGATGGATCACTGAGCCATAAAATAACTCTCCAACAAGGCGTACCCAAGGGAGGAGGCCTCTCTTACCCTCTTTATCCTGTTCATAAACGATATACCGGGAAAACTCCCAAAGAAAGTATCCAGTGCCCTACATGCTGATGATTTCACAATGTAAAGTGCTGCAGAAAAACTACAAACAGCTAGAAACAGAATGCAGACAGCACTGGACACTGTTAGAAAGTGGGTTACAGACTGGGGATTGCAGATTGACATCTCAAAGACAGTTACAACATGCTTCTCACTGTCCAACACCAAGGAAGAAACAAAACTTAATCTAAATGGCAAAGAGCTTGTACAAGGAAATACCCCTGTGTATCTTGGAGTTAAAATGGACAAGAGACTCACATGGAGGGATACACATACAGGAGATAGAACAAAAAGCAACCAGAAAACTATCCCTTATAAAGAAGCTGGCCGGAACAAGTTGGGGTGCAAATAGCAACATTCTTAAAAAATTATATACTGGACCACAGCACCAAAGCATCAAAAACAGACGCCTAAACAAAATTCAAAACTCGGTCTTAAGGATAATAACAGGAGGAATGAAGACTACACCAATCCAGAAAATGGAAACATATACAAATATAAGACCCCTAAATACTAGACGAGAGGAAAAAGTGCTGACATATAGTGAATAGATGCTAAGCATGCCTGATCATCCCATACATATCAAACTGAAACACCTAGTTAAAAATAGGCTAAAGAGAACCAGCTTCATCCATTTATCAACCCACCTACACTAAAAATGTGAAGATCTAATACCCAACCAACCTGCAGAAATAGAAATGATTATCTACTACGAAGAGCCAAACTGCAACATAAACAACATCGAAATAAGTACAGAGATCCCAGGAATAAGAAGAAAAGACCAACACAGTGTCCACGAGCTGAAAACTTTAGCACAAGCGATGATTGAGGAAAAATATAATACCAAGGAATGAACACAGGTGTACATAGATGGTTCAGCAGAGGGGCAGGTCGAAACGGGGGAGGAGGCATATTCATAAGGCACAAAAGTGGACATATAACAGAAGAGGACCTCCAAACCGGAAAGTCGTCCACAAACCTAAGAGAAGAATCTATGGCCCACCTGCGAGCACTGAGAATACTTCAAACAGAAAGGCAACCACCAACAAAAATAGCTGTATTCACGGACTGCAGAGTACTATTAGAGACAATCCAAAAACAAACAACGAACCACTGTTATCAGAGATCAGAGCAGAACTAGGAAAACTCCAGAGATCCTCAACAAAAGTACTCCAATGGCTACCTTCCCATTGCGGAATCACAGGAAACAAGAGAGCTGAAGCTCTAGCAAAAGATGGCAGCAAAAAGGCACAATTTAATCATCACGCACCATACAGAGAAATCAAGAACATAAGAAATCAGTATATACACCAATGGAGAAACAACAGAAATATAAGCAATACACCAGACCCAATTCACCAACTCAAAAGAAATCAACAAACTATTTCGTCTGAGAACTGGACATTGCAGACTACTAGAACATCTATACTGACTGAAGATCTCACACACCGATGAGTGCCCATGTGGAACAGAAAGCCAGAACCCTGAGCACATTCTACAGGAATGTCCAATCTATAGGGAAATGAGATACCAGACCTGGCGAGAGGGTGCAGAGCTGAGACAAAAGCTGTGGGCAGCCGCTCCAACCTGGTGAAGACTACAGACTTTATCATGGCGACTGGCCTGCAGATATAGCATGACCAGAAGATCCTGAACGTAAAGAAGAAAGAAGAAGAAGTGTTTTTCTATGTTGAAGTCTTGTAACAGTTCCAGCTGGAGCAATGGCATTTAGGGCAGGGGAGATTGAGCGGGCGACTCTGAGAAACAAAGGTTGCCTGAATGCGTTGGACAAACACAGGTCAAGTCAGGGTAAATCACCGTTTCGGCACTAAGTCAACAAAGGAAACGAGGGGTTTAGACAGAAGACTTTGTCTAGTACAGGGGTGGGTGTCGGATTTCGCGTGAATGGTGGTTGGTGACAGTCTGATACTGTTACAACCGGCTACGACATTTAGAGTGACAATGACTTGTGGATAGTCAACCAATAACATTTAGTTGGGGGTAGTTCAAAATTAGAGTGATGGCTAGGTCAGACAGCCAACAGAAGCCCATTGGAGAGCCATGTTGTTGATTAAAACTATAAAATACTCTGCAATTAAAAACTCAGCAGACTGGCTAGGAGGAAGGCTAAGAGGCTGTCAGGAAGGCTGAGAGTGAGTCTGGAAGTAAGAGAGTTTCAGGGTGACTAGACCATCATACACCTCAAGTTGACCAGTCGCGCTCAATGGGTGTTTATGATAGACACCATGTGAACAGTAAAAGAACTGTTGTACCGGCAGGACACCTTGTGAACGATGTATGTTCTGAATGGTTACACGAGTGTACAGATCGCCAAAGGAGGAGATCTGAATGTGTGTTGTATATGCAGGACACTTTGGGTACAATGCGTGATCTGATTAGGTGTGAATGTACAGATCAACTAAGTACGTGATCACAAATGAGTAAGTGATCCGATTATAAGTGATTGGATCTAATTACATATGAATGCACAGATCACCTGATCATATGTGAACCAATTGTATGTGAATGTACAGATCACCTGATTGAAATTGATTTGATTATATATGAATACACAGGATGACTGAGTACATAATCCAATCATGAGGATGAGTTTGTGATTGTGTTTTGAGGGTGCAGAAGAAAGACGGCAAGCTAACTGGAGCCATTAAGTTGTGGCTAGAATATTTCTTGAAGGTGGAAAGTTTTATTGTTGCAGGTTTAGACATAGAATTTGGGTTGACACGTAGTTACAGAAAGACCATCAATAGCATTATACTTAAAATTCCTGGGGTAGTCAAATATATATATGATGATCATTTAGTTTAGATGTTCTTTGCTTTTTGTTGATATTGTGCAACGATTATTCTTGTAATAAATTATATTGTTTTGTTTTATGGTCAGGATAGTGTTTACTGTGTTATTTCTGTGTCGAAGTTGTGTCGTGGTGTAGATACATGTTGTAACTTGTAAGATAGTAAGCTTCTCAGTTAAACCTAGACTCTATCACAGTCTTAACGTCAAGTATTAGATGTTGTAACTCTTACACACAGTCTTAAGGATATCAATAGCTCTACCACATATATATAAAAATTGTTGCTCGTGACCAGAATAGAAAGTACGGATAATCCTAGGTCTATCACATGTGTCTGTCCACGATGCCTAACGACATGGAGAGCAGCCAGCACATTATTGAAAATAAATTGGAACAAAATAACTACTGCAAGAACAAACAAAGAGCTTTCAGGCAGACTTCTTGTAATAGGCCAGATACAGTGGTGACCTTATGCTTCACGAGGAGCCAGAAATGGAAGAGAAAGAGAACAAGCAGTCATAGTTTTCAACCATAGTATTGATTATTTTGGTATGACTCGCTCGCTCCGATATAACCAAAAAGAATCTTATCTGTAGTTAAAATGGTAGTACTGTCAAGGTAGTCCCACAACAGACACTGCTGTCAGGGATGAAGTACTGGAGACTTAATTGTACAAGGCGATCCACAAAAAACCCCATTAAAAATAGAAAAGCTTATTAGTTTTTATTAAAACACTTTGATCAAATATTGTTAATTATAAAACATGGAAATGAGTGTCAAATATAATGGCAATAAATAAATTCAAGACAACGATAAGGTGGGGTATGGTCATGTTTTTTCTGAGTCACCCTGTACTACGCCTCAGTATTTTATAAAGTGAGGTTGGTTAGTTCCCTTCCTCGCTGCATTCCTTTCCCTAATAGTAAACCAGATACCCTATTACAGCTGGGTTGACTGAAGCATGGTGATAACAGGGATCAAAGCCAGTGTCTTTGCACTGAGAATCAAGCGCTAAGCTGCTCTGCACTCGGACACTCACAAGTAACATACTTTCGCCAAAAGACAGTTCAAATTTAATGAACAATAAGGAAAAGGAAGTGCTTTCTATTGTTATGTTATCAACCAATTAAATGTATGGCATACCTTAAGGCTTTATCTTGGGCTGCGTTTTCGGCCTGTAGACCTTCAATTTTGTCTTCTAACAACAGAACCTGACTTCTTAAAGACTCACATTTGTCCGATGCTGCAACCTGCAATAAGCAGAGAAATACAATCAGGAAAATAAGTGATTCTTAAGCTGGGGTATGTAGATTATCAAGTATTCTTAGAGTTGCTACACAGTTCATTTTATTTGTTCGGTTCCACTGGAACATAAGGTTGAAATGGTCAGCCTTCACAACTCCTAATTTAGGTTATCTTCTACAGCTTCATCCATACAACTGGTCGTCTCGACTTCCTCACAATCAATCACCGGGTGTTCTAAAGTTCCTTCCACCCCATTATTCCCTTCCTCTGTGGGCTCCAATTTGATTTTATTGTCATAGACCAAGTGAAGTGGTGGAAGTTTTTTGCTGCTCTCATCTTTTTCTTCAATCCTTGATCTTCTTTCCTCTTCTTCTTCGTTCGTTCTCAATCTCCCACTACCAAACCCTGAAATGGTTAGTAGCAGAATGAGGTCCAGAGAACGGAATGCGTTGTGTTGTAGTTTACAGCTTGGCTGCAATATTTGCACCTTTCAGTCCAACACATCTGACTTCAGCAAGCATTTTTTGAGTACCGGGTTAGCATTCCCTCTTCGATCCCTTCTCCTTAGCCAGTCTGCCCTGCTGCAGCCTGTTATCCAGGATCACCGCGTGGAGGTGTAGAAGGGTCTTGGCTATGGTTCGCTGGCCCTGACGCTAGCAGTCCGCTATGGGTCGATGACCACTGCAGCTCAAGCGCTGCTCAGCATCTTGATCCCCAATCCTTGATCAATGACTAACAAAGCGATATGTAGCCATCATGCCCAATGTCTTTCAGGACAGGAACACACTCCCTCCACTTCTACCAGCCTGTTGCCATTCCTCTACTTAGTTCCTTGGTCAATGACTGACAACAAAGTGTTCCGTAACCATGTTTGAATCCGGCTTAAGGGGCAGTAACTAGCTTGCTCCAATTCACCAGGTCTGTGGCCACAGTGATTCAGCTGTTTCATGATTTCCATTTGGGTTTCTATGGTTCTTACCTAAGCAGTCTTAGGTCGGTAAAGTGGGGTTTTTGTCAGTATGTTTTACCTGATCCTAACATAAGGTGGGGTTTTTGTCAGTATGTTTCACCTGATTCTAACATAAGGTGGGGTTTTTGTCAGTATGTTTCACCTGATTCTAACATAAGGTGGGGTTTTTGTCAGTATGTTTCACCTGATTCTAACATAAGGTGGGGTTTTTGTCAGTATGTTTTACCTGATCCTAACATAAGATGGGGATTTTTCAGTATGATAGTGAAGATCTACAGTTTGGATGTGATATAAACATCTGTCAGTGAAGGTCTACAGTCTGGAAGTGAGAGAGGCATCTGTCAGTGAAGGTCTACAGTCTGGATGTGATACTGAAATATTCATGTTGAAGAAAAAGTAAAGGTAGTCCCAGATACTAAATTAGGCCTCACCTTTTTTATGATGATAGGTGGCTAATATCAGTACTCATTGCATTTCCTTCCTTAACAATTTGCTAGGTACCCTTCTATAGCTGGGTTAACTAGAGTGTGCTGACAATAGTGATTTTTTTTTTTTTTTTTTTTTTTTGCGTTCGCCTTATTTATCTATTCCCCAAGGCGTGTGTGCGTTACACTGTGGTTTTTATTTTGCGCCTGTCGGCCCAGTGCATCCGACTTCAGCATGCATTTTATGTAAGGGTCTGCTTCCTCCTGCATTTTCTAAGGGTTTGCTTCCCCGGGGTAACGGCCGGTGCTGTGATGGGGATCGAACCCAGCACCTTCTGGTTGTGAGCCGTGCCACTTAACCACTAGGCCACGCCGTCCCCTTCAATAGTGATTGAACCCTGTATCTTTGTCACAACACACTATACCACTCAAGGTGCCCCCATATATAATACAGGATATAACTCATTTTCATTGGGATCAAAATAAGCAGAGGAAGAAGACATAATCGTCCTAGTCACAGGACGAGGAATCAATAAGTATATGTTGTTGTCAACAGTTATCCATCATAAGCAAAGCTGGCGACAGCATCGGATGTGATCTCATATGACTGTAAAGTCCTATGCTAGCATTGCAGGCTCTGCTGTATGTGACACATGTATGTAAGGAGTTGACTGTGGGACAGTCACATTTTATGATCTTTCGAGCAGTTCCTTTTCTCCAAGCCACATCTTCTGATCCCCTGAGGACCATCTGCCTGTTCTGAACTCGCTGTATCACAGTTACTACGGGAGGCGCTTATCAAATATTCTTATCAACATTTTTTTACCTGCTGAAGATTTCTGAGCTGGGTGATTTGTCCTGCCAGCAAATTCTGAGCAATATGTGAAGACAACCCATATGAAAATGATATAGCTGACTGGCATGTCTGTTATTCACTGTCCATGTTTTGCAGACATGCAGAAGAATGGTTAACACTAAACACTTTTAACTTTACTGGTTCCATGGCAGTTCTTTGTTATTGTTATGGATCCAGCAACACTCAAGCTCTCGCCTTTTGGCCCAATGCTAGGTAATGGTATCTGCACATGTTTATTAGTTGTTGTTTAGTTCCATACCAAGTGTTCTATTTAACTGACCTCGAAGGAAGAAGCATTTTTCTAACATCGTTGACTGGCAAGCACGTAAATAGAAGGTGATCAACATATTGATGTGAATACAGCAGGCACTCAGGAATATGTTGTGGTTAAATTCTGGTCACATGATATGTTGGGTTTGTAGCCAGACAATGCTTCTTTGATCCCTACTTGTGAGTTGATTGAAGCTGTCAGTAATATTAAGGTCAGTCATATGTCTGTTGACCTATCTCCTTGTGAGTTAATCTTCTTCTTCTTCTACGTTCGTTCTCAATCTCCCGCTACCAAACTCTGAACAGGGCTTTGCAAGTAGCAAGATGTAGTTCGGAGAATGGAATGCCTTGTGTCACTAGTTTACAGCTTGACTGCGACTAGCATAAGGGATTACCATATATCTATAGACCTCTCTCCAAGTTCTCCTTCTTCTTCCGTAGACCTCCTGAAAAGGACGTTGTGATATTGGGTGAAGCTGCGATATTTGCACTTTTCAGTCCGACACATCCAGTATCAGCTGGCTATTTTTGGGTACCAGGTTTGCCTTCCCATTGCGACCCCTTTTCGCTTAACTAGACTACTCCAGTAGAACCTGTTTTCAGGATCATCACTTGGAGGCGGAATAGGGTCTTGTTCAGCTCTGGTTCACTGACCCTGATGCAAGCAGCCAGCTACATCGCTGACTGCTGTCTGCTCATTCACTGTTGCATCTTTGACCCCTCTCTCCCAGTGTTTCCTATGATCCATATGTTTTGCTAAGTTTCCTTGTTTGCTGTGCATATGAGTTGTCCTACTGTTTAAAGAGTTATTACCGTGTATGGTTATTCTGGTCTTGATCAGAGGAATAGCAAGTTCCACTGCAAATAAAATGATTACACAAATAAGAAATTTATGCATTGTTGAGATACCTCTAGTTTTGCTGCATGCAATTCGTCAACGAGTCGCTCCACTTCTGCCAGTAATCTCTGGTTCTGACACAGCAGCGTGCGTTCGTATTTGTTTGAAGCTGGAACACTTCTCATGGAACTTGATGAACTGTCCGAATCGTAGCTGTCATCAACTTTGACTAATGCAGGTCCACGCTGAAATTTTAAAATAATAATATAAACTTAACACATTACTATCATGAGGAGGAAGTAAACCCTTAGAAAATGCAGGAGGAAGCAGACCCTTACATAAAATGCATGCTGAAGTTGGATGCACTGGGCCGACAGGCGCAAAAATAAAAACCACAGTGTAACGCAAACCGCCTTGGGGAATTGAGAAATAAGGTGAACGCAAAACAAAACTATCATGAGGCACTCACTGTGCCAGACATATCATTGAGTAGCCCATTAATGGCACATTATCTTCTTCTCATATCATTCATCTCCTGTCCTTAATACTGATGGCACGGCACTGATGACCGACAAAGTCGACATTCTGAAGCGATGGTCAGAGCACTTTAGTGCTATACTAAACTGTCAATCCACTATTATTTAATTAGCCATAACACGTTTGCCTCAAGTTGAAGTCAATGACAGGCTATGTATCCCGCCCAGTACAGATGAGGTTGAGAAAGCAATCAGCTTAACTTCCAGTGGCAAAGCACTCGGATCAGGTGCTATTCCTGCTGAGCTCTACAAGGCAGGAGGCCCTGTGCTGTTACACAAGCTAACACACCTCTTTTGCTCAATTTGGGATACAGGTCATATGCCCCAGGAACTGAAAGATGCCACCATTGTTCAGATGTACAAGCACAAGGGCAATCATCAATCTTGTGATAACCACAAAGAGATCTTCCTTACTGTCCATCGCTGGAAAAATTTTAGCTTGAGTTATGCTCAACCGCTTAACAACTCATCTCGAGCAAAATCTACTTCCAGAGAGTCAATGTGGTTTCCGAGCTGGTTGTGGGACGATTGACATGATTTTTGCAGCTCGTCTAATTTCAAGAGAAATGTCAGGAACAGCATCATGATCTGTACATGATTTTTGTTGACCTGACAAAGGCCTTTGACACTGTCAACTGGGACGGACTCCAGAAAATCATGGCGAAATTTGGTTGTCCGGAAAAATTCATCACAGTTGTCCGCCAGTTTCATGATGGCATGTCAGCCCACGTACTGAATGATGATGAACTCTCTGCAGCATTTCCAGTCATAAATGGAGTCGAAACAGGGCTGTGTGCTGGCCCCAACACTTTTTAGCATGGTATTTGCAGCCATGCTTTCTGATGCAACTCGTGACTGGGACACTGGCATACAGATCAGATACTGGACGGATGGGCAGCTGTTCACTCTGAGTTGTCTAAAGGCCCTCACAAAGGTCAAAGAAGCAACTATCTTAGATCTGCTCTTAGCCGACGATTGCACAATCAGCACGTGCTCAGAACAGGACATGCAGGCAATCATGAATGAGTTCTCAACTGCGTGCACTAATTTTGGTCTTACTGTAAACACCAAGAAAACGGAGGTAATGTGTCTATCTGCGCCCGGGAAGCCCTAACACAAACCAAACATCACTGTACAGGGACAACGCCTAAAAGCAGTTGATGGCTTTACCTACCTTGGCAGTACCCTCACCAGAGAAGGAAATATTGACTGTGAGGTCCACAACAGGATTTCCAAGGCGTATGCTGTTTTTGGAAGACTGCGAGAAAATGTTTGGGACTGGCAGGGAATCAGTGTTGCTACTAAGATTAGTGTGTATCGTGCTGTTGTGCTAACCACCCTTTTGAACACATCTGAAACATGGACAGTCTATAGCAGGCATGTCAGGAAAATTAATCATTTCCATGTAAACTGTCTCCGCAGACTGCTCAGGATCGGTTTGCAGGCGAGAGTGCCCAACTCTGAAGTCCTCAGCAGGGCTAGACACTCTGGCATCCATTCGCTGCTACAGAGAGCCCATGTCAGATGGACAGGGCATGTTGTTTGCATATCAGATGAGCGCATCCCTAAACAACTGTTGTACGGTGAGCTCATGACAGGACAGCGCTCGCAGGGGAGACAAAAGAAGCCATACAAAGACACTCTAAAAGTTTCTCCATTGATGTTGCTGACTGGGAGCTGCTTGCTCTGAACCTCTCAGCCTGGCACACTGCCGTCACACATGGTGCTTGCACCGCTGAGCAGTGGACCATCACGGAGGAGCAGAAAAAGCGAGCTGCACGAAAAGAAAGAATGCAAGACTGCCCAACTAAAAATGCTGTTCATGTGTGCTCTACATGCGGTAGAGTTTGTAACGCTCAAATCGGACTGTACAGTCACATCTGAATAAACATGTCTGACGCTGTCGCCATATTCACTTGTGATGGGCAACTAACTAACTTCTTCTCGTTAGTCACGTTTTGTATTATGTTTACAGGTTGACGTCTGACAGCGTACGAAGAAGAAGAAGAAGAAGTATTATGTTTACACATGAAGTCCAATTAGCTGGATAAAGGCTGCTGTAGTGGGGAGTTCTTCAGGGCTCCTAAATAGCTTTGTGTGAGGTTTGTCCCGGTGAGCCAGAGTTCAGAATGCAGTTACCTAAGCATATCACAATCTTGTAGTATATGTTTGGCTGTCTGTGCTGCTTGTTCACACATATGGGCTCAATCTTAGTTTGTGCAAGTGCCTTTTCTCATGTGGAACAGGCTCACCTGCTCTGCTCAATCAAGGTAGTGATAGTTGTCTCTTTTTTGGTCAACTCTCCTTATGGCTTGGATAAGGTTCTTCATTTCTTGGAAAGTGACTGTCCGTTTTGTCCTCATGTTGCTCCCTCTTTTGCCAACTTATCTGAGATCTCATTTCCTGGTATGCCACAGTCACCATGAAGCCTAGAAATGTTGATCTGGTACCTAAAATTTCAGGATCAATATTTACTCGCACAGTTTCCCCTATTAACTTAACTTAACGTCTTTAAACTGGTTTAGAAGACTGCAGAGTCTGTATACAACCAATTTCATTTACATCACCTTGCTCTAAAAGCTTTGCGCATCCAATGTATTCTAAAATGCATTAACTGTCCCTGCCTCCACTACCTCGCATGCCAATGCATTCCAAACATTCACCAAATATTGTATCCTCCCTCAGTTTTAATATTTCCCTGTGTAATTTTCCTCTCCTTTCACTGACTTTTAAGGTCAGACCGCCAAAATCGTGTTATTCAGCAAATGTATAAATCAAATAAAGGATAACAGAAATAAGTATTATTTTGAAGAAAAAAACAAAAACTTTTTGTATTTAAATTCATATTTTCAAAAACAATTCACACATGACCATCTAGCATGTTATACAACCCTATGAGGAACTCTTCACCCAACAGTGGCTCCTACATTTTTTATGTGGCTACTGGATTCTAATTAATTTGTTATCCCTTGTTCTACAGGATGTGGTAGCAGGGACTCCATATTTTACTTGACTTAGTCACTTCACTTCTACATTGGGGTGTACAAGGCCTCCTTTTGCTTGTGACATGTCTGGTAAGTTACAGTGCTACTATCTTTTGCTCCCCTTTTGAGCACCAGTAATACTCTGGAGTGAAATTTATACTAGATGAGGTTCACCCATGCCATGCTCAATCAATCTTCTTCTTTCTAGATCCTTGACCAGTGACTATCTCACCTGATGGAGTCTTTAAGGAGAACAACAAACTCCCTCCACCACCAATTTTTGAGACCAAATTCAGCACTGTGTCCAAGCTCTGGGATCCGATTTCCATTTTGTCTTCTATAGTTCTACACCAAGTTGTCTTTGGTCAGTATCTGCCTTCCCTCTGGGTACATATCATGGCAGTCCTGGTGATGATCTCACAAATCTTCTTTAGCTGTAAGGCAGATGTAACAACTATTTGTTCCCTTCTTAGGCCCTGGTAATACATGCACAATCCATACTCCTCTTGGAGTAAACACAAAAAGTGAGATAGTGATGACACATGCTTGGATCACAGTGCCCATTATTCTTCCTCCATTTGGCCATCACACAACCACTTCCACAGATCAAGAACGCCCCTTCTATCTTGTCTTTATGAAGCAGGTTGTGATGCTGCGTGTTCTGTGCCTTTGGGCCCAGTACATCCGTCTTCAGCATGCATTTGTTTGAAGCTGCTTCCCTAGCCTTTGGCTGTCCCCAACCCACCTGCAAGATAGCAGGTGTCTCTCCTGTGACAGTTGTCTTACTTTGACTATCAAGATTTTCCTACTCAACATGTACAACAATGAATTTTATTCCGCTAAAACTTGGACTGACTGGCCTAAAATACAGCAGCAAGAAGATGAAAGCTACAAAATGTAAGCATATAGACAGGTCCTGTGTGTAAGAAAGTGTGGAATAAAAGTGAAAATACTTATTCCTTCCTACCAAACACTCAGTAGAGGCCCAACACAACATAACAAATGTACATAACTCAAACAAGATGGATCCTCCAAGAGCAATATATAATTAAACTTCCCACACGAGAAGTTGCCATTTTGTTGAGAGTCCAGTACTCATTACCGTACTCTAATCCTGGTGTTCATTCAGGTACATTATGTGCTCTATGCCAGATAGCCAAATGTTGTCTAAACTCATCTCTGTTCTTTGCCTTTATATACCATGCCGGACCAATATTTTGTCACAAACTATCTCTCCATCTCATTGTTGGATGTCTTGGGGTGACGATTATAGGTGTATAATTTACAGTACTCATTGAGGAAGAAATAATAGGCCTACTCAACCCCACAATGCTGGTAACATGGCTATAAATTTTAAAAACAGGTAGGGTTACCTTCTGCTTGCTGGGTGTGCTACTCGGTATCTTGTGAGTAACGAACCGAGTATACGAGTCAGGAACTGTGCTGATTACAGATGGAGCACTCTCTAAGTCCTCTTGATGTGTTTTGTTGCACCTGTACCTCCCCTCTCTGTGCTCACTAACTGATGAAATCCTGTCAGACCTGGAAGACAGAAGATAAATGCAATGATAATGAACCACGAT
The DNA here is from genome assembly GCA_036924085.1 of Ariolimax columbianus. Lineage (NCBI taxonomy): Eukaryota > Metazoa > Mollusca > Gastropoda > Stylommatophora > Arionidae > Ariolimax > Ariolimax columbianus. The sequence continues at coordinate 22,661,308 of JAVGWX010000010.1, read as the reverse complement.
TTGGAACCCAGGAGTACCTTAATGGGGAGTAAGGAATCTGACAACTTAACCACAATATGTCATCATAAGAAAGAGCTTCCTGTGGGAAGGTGTCTTGATCTTCTACCATGTGCATCGGTAGGGTAACAGATTGATGAATGCTTTACTAATTTAGAAAATATTGAATAAGCAGCTGTAGACTAAAACAGGTCAACCTGCAGGTAGGCAGTATCTCCACCATACCAAGACACAACATGCCAATCACTTGTTTACTTTACAAACCACAAACCGCCTAGCATAACTTACTTACAACCTCTACACCCCAAGGAAGAAGAAGACTGAATGTCTGTGAACATTGAATAAACAGCATTGGACTAAAACAGGCCAACCTGCACAGGCCACCATGCAAAAATACAACTGACCAGTCATCTGTTTACCATTGCAAGCAATTTACTGATTTTATTACAACCTATACAGTGTAGAATAGCAGCTAAAAGTAAGTAAGTTAGTAGCTAAGTACGTAAGAAAGTTAGTAGCTAAGTAAGAAAGTTAGTAGCTAAGTAAGTAAGTTAGTAGCTAAGTAAGTAAGTTAGTAACTAAGTAAGAAAGTTAGTAACTAAGTAAGAAAGTTAGTAACTAAGTAAGAAAGTTAGTAGCTAATTAAGAAAGTTAGTAGCTAAGTAAGAAAGTTAGTAGCTAAGTAAGAAAGTTAGTAGCTAAGTAAGTAAGTTAGTAGCTAAGTAAGTAAGTAAAAATGAGCTGACATGCCGACTTCAAAAGCACCATATAAAACATATGGACAATGCTACAAAATGCATACTGTTCTGATAACTAAAAAGTGTACTTGATAAATAACACCAGTGGAAGGATGAGATAACTCTTAGTGTGCATGGTTTCAAAGACTAGGTCTAGCTTTCTTTTAGCTATAAAACGTCCCTAATGAATGACGAAATACAAGAATTTAAGAGCTTGATAGTTAATGACAGTTTCTGAGGAAAGGTGAAAGAGATAACCCGGTCTAAGACAACTTGGTGAAAAACCATCATGAACCACAACTGGGGCACTGTAAGATGTTTTGATGCAGATCATGTGAAACAGGGGGAGTTTGTTGCTGTCCTTAACATATTACACCCTAACATGCCCAATGTGTTTTGTTTGGACCTTTTTCTTCTCATTGTTCGCCATATTTTTGGTATTAGGTCTACACGTGAAGTCCAGTTCTCTGGATAAAAAATTTCATCCTGCTGCTATCCTGTGTGAAATTACTTTTCTACTGAATTTTTGCACAACTCTAAAAGAGACAATTCATCAAATGTGATTTTCTGGTCTGACAATTCATCAAATGTGATTTTCAGGTCTTAGTCACATAAATGGTCAAGGACTTCTGTTGGAGGTCCCTTAGAGTCTCCATCACATTCACTGTTAGTTTAGGGTCCTTGAGTGCAGAAATCTTGGAATCTCTTGGAATTCTGCAGCAACATATTGAAGAGTGTATCATATACTTATTTCAACATAACTTGAAAATGTGTTAAATTCTGGTCTTGAAATTGGCACTTTAATTATTTTTTATTGTCTTTCTTCTCCTTCTTCTTCAGCACAGTGGTTAGCCTCAGGTTATTGGTATCTCCATAGAACTTGCCCAGGAATGGTATTGATGACCATATGTGGTTTCTCTATTCCTCGTATGTTTGACACACCTTTGCAGCAGATGTTCAGCAGTCATTTTATCAGAGCCACAGGTATATTCACCGGTGTTTTTTAATCTAAATTTATTGTTCATACTTTTACTAACAGGTTTCTTCATCATATACATCATGATAATGGGCAGAGGAAATGGAAAACACAGATCTGTGGGGAAGAACACAGCAACAACCAGTACAATGCAACAGGGAATTGGAAGAGAAAGTGGGGATGAACAAGACACACTCTCAGAAAGAAGCCAGAAAAATATAACCAGACATGATCTGGATTGATGCCCACAGGGAAAGAGACAAGTGGGAAGGCCAATGAACATATGGTGCCAAATAATCAAGGAGGAATTTGGTTAAATTAGTCAGCATCCTCTGACCAAATATCTTTGATTGCTATTGAGGTGCATCTCATGAATACATACCACATCAATTTGATCTTCATCTAGCTATTTTGATAGTGGCACTTTTTGTATTCAGGACCCCCTCAGCATTCCACTACAATTATGTTGGTTGTTCTTGCTCCTACCCCTTACCTCTGTACCTTGACTTCACAGAACAGAGGAGGGTGACCACCAGCAGCATTGGGTGGGCCTCTTCAAGGCAGAGATCTGTCACTCTCATCGCCTGGTGGGACTCCAAGGAATAAGCACCAAGCTGCTTACTCTTTATTCATGCCATCCTGATGAAGCAAACATGCTGTACACCGTTTCATTAGGCCTGTGACCCAGTGCATTCACTTTCAACAGGTATTTCTATCAGGTTTGTCTTCCCTAGGCCCTGACTGTCCCCAGTCTACCTGTAGGGCAACAGACATGCATCTCTGCCTGGTCTGGTATTTACTGCTCGACCTGTCCAACGTGGGAGGCCCCTGCTGGTGGAGCACACAAGCTGCTCTCCCTTAACAAGGTGGAAATACGAAAGAGAAGTAATTTCATCTGAAAAGCTTTGATGTGATTAAATAGAACATATACCAGCTGATCTTTTTACTGAAGCTTTAAACTTGTTCCAAATAAGAGAAATGTCTGTAAGGAAGGCAAAGTCAGCTAACCAATTCGGATCATCGAGCTCTGGTTTTGGCTTGCCTTTAGCTGTCCATGAACTCTTGGATGGCATCTTTCAATTAAAAAATCCTCATGACTTTTGAATGGAAAAACCAGCCCATGTCAGAGAAGTAGACAAGATCACCATGATCAGCATCGCATTCCATGTGTAAAATATTTTGAAGATTCAAACCCCTTGTTCAGATGAAATTCACAATTTCTGTGATAACTTTCGTGCATTTTCAAAATCGAGAGATTTGGCACATAAATTGTCATCATAAATGATGCAATGCTAGCTAATAAATCCACATTATCTATTTCTTGTTCTTATTTTTCTTTTTTACCTATCCAGCTTTTGTTGCAACCTCAGCTTCTTCTTCGATCAACTGATACTATGCTTCTAGTCTGGTGAGGTTCGCAAAAGAGACTGCGTTTCAGGTCATCGCCGGTCCCCCACAGACTTTTCAAGCATGGTCACTTTCCCAGGCCAGACGGCCTCTCTTTGGTCTGCATAAGTGAAGCAGTGCTGCAGAATATGTTCTGGTGTTTGCTTGGGTGCTCCACAATCACACGTGACAATGTCTCTGAGACCCATTTTGTGGAGGTGGGCCTTGAGTCTACAATGTCCCGTTCTGAGTCTGAAGATCTTTGTTTTCCCATATCTACCAAGTTTGTCTATGCTGTAATTTTCTGGCTTGTATTCTTTGTGGTGGTCTCTCCATTCTGTTCTCATGGATCGTTTGATGAGCGTCTTTGCTTCTTTAAAGCTCTGTGGATGGGGAATATGCGTGCCACAACTTCCGGCTTGTCAAGTTCATCTCTTTCTCGTTCCAGGGATCCAACAGTGGGCCAGAATCCACTGTCGGACTAAATCTGTTTTTGGGGACAGCAATTCGATGTTGTATTTGATTTCATGTGAGAGTCTATCTTGTTTACTAACCACTGCGCCACCGCTTTTCTATCTTGTTTGGGGCTTGAGATGGCTTGTAGCACACTCCTAGAGTCTGTTAGAATGACCATTTTCCTTGTAACTATGATTTGGCTAATAAGAATTCTCGTTGCTGCATGAACAGCTGTTGCTTCAGCTCTGAAATTGGTACAGGTCTCTCCTGCTGGTATGGAATGGTTTTCTATGTCACTGTTAGAATGTGTGATGTAGATTCCACTGCCTCACCTTTTTTTTTTCGCTCACAGAGACTGATCCCATCTGTGTACATGTGTGTCCTGGAGTTGCTAGAGCCCCTGCAGAACGTGGATTTTTTGTTCTGTTACCGACTGCTCACTTTTCTTCATTAAACCTGGAATCTTCAAGATTATTTTGGACCTGTCCTGCTCCGTGTCCAAGGTTCTGGAATGAGTGCTTCGCACCTTTTGGTTTCAGCTGCAAGGATGTCTGCGTGTTTTCTGTGGGTTTCTTTGGCCAGATTGTTCGTGCTTTTCCTTAGTAGTCTGTTTTTTGTTCTCTCTTGGAACTTCTGGTGTAGAGAATGATCAGGTAGCCTCTTTAGTTTTTCAAACTGAGTAAGGGATTTGTATGTTCTACTTAATTCAAGGGGCTCAATATGTGCTATTTTTCCCAGCTCTGTAGTTGGAGTGCTTTTCAATGTCCCAAGGTTAATTCTGAGACCTATAGTTTGGACTCGGTCTAGTTTTCCTGTGTTTGTTTTGGCCGCTGTTGATCTAGTGCTAGAGATATGTTCTATGATTGGTGTGATTGCACCCGTGTAGACTTTCTTGAAGATTTTTTTTCTGTCCAGTTCTCCACCTTCTCTACTGTCTTTTGGAGCAAGTATTGTGCTGTTGTTGCATGTTCTGTGGCTGTCCATACAGCAAAGTTTTGGAGCAAGTATTGTGCTGTTGTTGCATGTTCTGTGGCTGTCCATACAGCAAAGTTTTGGAGCAAGTATTGTGCTGTTGTTGCATGTTCTGTGGCTGTCCATACAGCAAAGTTTTGGAGCAAGTATTGTGCTGTTGTTGCATGTTCTGTGGCTGTCCATACAGCAAAGTTTTGGAGCAAGTATTGTGCTATTGTTGCATGTTCTGTGGCTGTCCATACAGCAAAGTTTTGGAGCAAGTATTGTGCTATTGTTGCATGTTCTGTGGCTGTCCATACAGCAAAGTTATGGAGCAAGTATTGTGCTATTGTTGCATGTTCTGTGGCTGTCCATACAGCAAAGTTTTGGAGCAAGTATTGTGCTATTGTTGCATGTTCTGTGGCTGTCCATACAGCAAAGTTTTGGAGCAAGTATTGTGCTATTGTTGCATGTTCTGTGGCTGTCCATACAGCAAAGTTTTGGAGCAAGTATTGTGCTATTGTTGCATGTTCTGTGGCTGTCCATACAGCAAAGTTATGGAGCAAGTATTGTGCTATTGTTGCATGTTCTGTGGCTGTCCATACAGCAAAGTTTTGGAGCAAGTATTGTGCTATTGTTGCATGTTCTGTGGCTGTCCATACAGCAAAGTTTTGGAGCAAGTATTGTGCTATTGTTGCATGTTCTGTGGCTGTCCATACAGCAAAGTTTTGGAGCAAGTATTGTGCTATTGTTGCATGTTCTGTGGCTGTCCATACAGCAAAGTTTTGGAGCAAGTATTGTGCTATTGTTGCATGTTCTGTGGCTGTCCATACAGCAAAGTTTTGGAGCAAGTATTGTGCTATTGTTGCATGTTCTGTGGCTGTCCATACAGCAAAGTTATGGAGCAAGTATTGTGCTATTGTTGCATGTTCTGTGGCTGTCCATACAGCAAAGTTATGGAGCAAGTATTGTGCTATTGTTGCATGTTCTGTGGCTGTCCATACAGCGAAGTCATCTGCATGTAAGCTGTTTGAGACATGCTGATGGTAGTATTTAGTGATGTGATTTATATATACCAAGAAGAGAGTAAGCGCTATTACACTTCCCTGTGGCACTCTCCCTCTCTCAGCCTGACTGTCCTGCTGGTATAGTTGTCCAAATTAACTCTTGGCAAATCTTTGAAAGAGGTCAATTTTAATCTATGAAAACATATTGTTGGTAACTCCCGCTTGGAGGATTTTCAGCTTCAGGCCTTCTCTCCAGACAGTATCGAAGGTACGGGAGAGGTCAAAGAAGATGGCTAGCATTTTCTTTTTATCTTGAAAGGCGTTTTCTATACCCTGTGTTAGATATGTTAATTGGTCCTGTGCTTCTGTGCTGCCTATATCCTGTTTGAGTTTAGGCAAGTAGCGAGTTGGTCTCAAGATACCAGGTGAGTCTTTTATTTATCAGTCTTTCCATCAGTTTCCCCACACAGCTAATGAGACTGAGTGGCCTGTAGTTTTTAGGATTATATTTGTCTTTGCTTGGTTTATGAATAGGTTGAATGTTAGCCTCTTTCCAGAGTGTCGGAACAGTACACTCATGCCAGCTTTGGTTAAAAATTCCAAGAAGGAACCTTTTGCTTATTGGGCCGAGGTGTTTGAGTAATTCATTTGTGATACCATCTAACCCTGGTGCTTTTCTCTCCTTCAGTTTCTTAATTTCGTCTTCTATCTAACCTCAGCAAACCCTGTGAGGTTTTTCAAATTGAGGTGATGTTTTGCAAGTCATTTTTATAGCTTTAACAGTGTCTGTTTCTTTTGTGGTTTCTTTCCACGGACATAAGGCCAAAAGTTCTTCAAAGACTTCAAATCCATTGTTAATCCCACGAATAAAAACAACCAACTGTTAATTCATACTTTCATCCAAAGTCAATGAGTAGAATGTGTATGCTATCAACTTTGTTTTCAATGTTCGATCAACGTTCAATGCTAGTTCTTCTACTCCTCTAGTAATATTCAAGACAATCTTAGCTTTTTTAAAAGTATCAGCTTTGTTTGGCACATAATATAATTGCTGCTACAAGGCACTCCTTTACAAATCTCCATCAATTATTCCACTTCACGTAGTGGCCTTGGAAACAGACCATGCACCCATGCAGCTTAGCTAAGATAATAGGGATCAAACAGGTAAAGCAAGTTTAGTCCAAAAAATGCAGTGTTGTAAGGCGCAGATATCACAGCTTCACTGTAAACTATGATACAAAGTAATAAAATGTCCTGCACAGGACAAACACTGTAGAGGAAGAAGTTGTCTCAGTCCATACAAAGAAGTATAAATCAGCCCGTTTTTCGTTGAAGTTGCAAACAACTTCATTGCAAGCAAGTTTTTTGGTATTAAGCAATATTTTGAATTTTTGAATTATTATATGTTCATTTTAGCAACACTTGAACAACAAAATAAAACATACAAAAGTATTAATATCAATCGAGATCAAATTATAATTGACTGACCGAATTCTGTGATGCACAAGTTGCTACACTCTATCCTGTGCTATTATATTCAAAAGAGTACTAGACTTGAACCAGGCCAGAAGGAAGGCAAAACATAGAACAGAGTCTAGCATTCTCTCTGTCTATATCTCATAGTAGATGTGAAGTGACGAAGTAAGCATGTGTAACCGTTTTGGCAGACTAAGTCTAGCTGTGTCAAGGGGTAGCAAATTAATTTAGGATCTAGGAACCAGGTAAAAAATCTAGAAGCCAGTCACTGTTGTTGCTGATTAGCTAGGTTTGTTGAGCTGTTCGCTATTCTGTAGTCAATGCCAAGATGAAGAATTTGCAAGTGTTTTGGAGCTGGTGAGTGGAGCTGTATAATGTGTAAGTGATTGTTGGAGTGCCAAGCAATAACTTTGCTCTGTCTATGGTGAGTACTGGGCAAGCCAGCAGCACATGTTGCACTGTCTCGTAGGAATAGAGATAGTTGTGGCAGTTAGGTTCTTGTTCAAGGTCCAACTAATTTAAGTATTTGTTCAGTCCGATGTGTTCTGCCCCAAGTTGGAAGATTGTGCTCTGTTCCTAACATTGCAGTTTGTAGATGTTGTCATTTTTGTTTTGCATGTCATTTATTTAAACATGCACACCCACAGACCCTACTATCCAATTTCTTTAAAGTTATTTTGAATTATTTGTTTTGCTGTGTGCATGCTAAGTGGTGTGTTTAATTGAGCCATGCTTGCTCCTAAGTTTGCTAGTCTAGTTTGTCTGCCATCTTATTGCCTGCTATGTCTATACGTCCTGGAATCCATTGGACGGTGAATTTAATGTTGTGTGCTATTTGAATAATATCAATCGTTTCAGCCAACTTTGTAATTTCTTTGTAGCTATTTTACAGATATATTTCTAGTGCTTGTCTCCTTCTTAAATCAGTTAATGGTTTTTGTTTTCCTTGCTGGAACTTCTTGAGTCCTGGATGGCAGTGTTTATTGCGCTGGTTTCTGATTGGTGGTTATTACAGTATTCGCTATGTGGTTCACATAGTTCAATTGCATCACCACTTGGGCACTTTTTGAAAGTACAAGTCCGGTGTTTGTAGTCTCTTTAAAAGCAGAGCCTTCCGTATATACATGTATCATAGTGTCAGGGTAACTGCCTGGCTACACAGTTGATGACATATGTGACTATAACACTTCTTCTTCTTCTGCGTTCAAGTTTTTTTTATCATGCTAAATCTTCAGTCTTATCGCCAGGATAAAAAGCACAGTCCTTTCTAGGTCATAGTATTTGTCTCAGTTCTGCTCCATCTGGCCAGGTCTGGCATCTTAGCTCTTCGTAGGCCGGGCATTCTTGAAGTACGTGTTCAGGTGTCTGGACTCCCGTCCCACATGGACATTCATTTGTTTGAGAGATTTTGAGCCAATATAGGTGGCCCAGTAATCTGCTGTGGACCGTTCTCATGCAGAGGATTGCAGTTTGCTGGTGTCTTTGTAGCTGGTGGATTGAGTCTGGAATGTTACTGTTTCCCATTTTATTTTATACTGGCTGCAAATTATGGTTTTAGTCTCCTTATATGGTACTTTATGGGTTTCTTCTATTTTTCCACCTGCCTTGGATAGTGCATCGGCTATCTCGTTTCCCATAATTCAACAGTGAGAGGGGAGCCACTGGATGGCATTTAGCTCTGTTCTGATTTTTTGTGTTATGTCCTCATTTGTTGTGTTCTTTACCAATTCAAGAAGTGCTTTACAGTCTGTGAAGATCACTATCCTCACGTTTGTGTGTGAGCTTCCAATTTGGTAACAATTGTCAGTGCTTGGAGAAGTGCCATTGATTCTGCCCTCACACTAGAGGAAGTTTTCCCTGTTGAAAAGGACGTATGGGTTATCTTTCCGTTGTTTTGTCTTATAAAGATGCCTCCACCACCATTTTGCAGATCCATCTATGCACACATGTGTCCATTCTTTGGGACTGTATTTGCCTTCAATCATCTCTTGAGCCTTGGCTCTTAGGTGGGGGGTAGGGGGGGTGTGTGTGATGATCTTTCTTATCTATTCGGGGCACCTGTGTGTTCATTGAAACTAGATAGTGGTTTGGCTCCTCATAGTCCGCCAGCATCTCAATTGCTGTGCTTTTGCCTGGGAGGAGATCTCTGTGACAGCTATGTATTTGTTGTAATGCATGTATGAAGTTAGTCCTTTTCAACCTTGTTTTCCTGGGTTTTGGTGTTTGGCCTGCATGGGATGGTTTAGTCTATGGCACAATACAGGACTCTGACCACCTGAAGACCTACCCCAACCTCCAGGACACATGCAATAGGTGCAACATGATGGAGACAAATGACAAAGCAATCCATGTCATTGAATACTGGATGCATGAAGCATAATGTGGTGCTTGAACACAGAAAGTAAGTAAGTAACTGCTTATTGTTTACAAGGTTGCTGTCTTCAGTATTATTTGGTTGATTTTTTTTATCATTGTACTTTCCAAAAGTAGGGTTCTTACTATAGGTGGTTTTAACTTGTCATGGTTAAAGGATTTGACATTTTTTTGTTATTGTACTTTCCAAAAGTAGTGTTCTTACTATATGTGGTTTTAACTTGTCATGGGTAAATGATTTGACATTTTTTTGTTATTGTACTTTCCAAAAGTAGGGTTCTTACTATAGGTGGTTTTAACTTGTCATGGGTAAAGGATTTGACATTTTTTTGTTATTGTACTTTCCAAAAGTAGGGTTCTTACTATAGGTGGTTTTAACTTGTCAAGGGTAAAGGATTTGACATTTTTTTGTTATTGTACTTTCCAAAAGTAGGGTTCTTACTATAGGTGGTCTTAACTTGTCATGGGTAAAGGATTTGACATGTTTTTGTTATTTCCCATATTTTGGGAAATGATTCTGTTCTACTAAGATTGTTGCTACTTGTAATGGAGACTTTTGTTTTAATCTGTTAAATGGTTTCCCTGCCAACTGTACTGTGTTTGGGTAGCAGCTTGTCCCTTTCAATTGTACTGTGTGTGGACACAGCTTTTTCTTGCTAACTACTGTATTTTGGTAGCAGTTTTTGTTTGTTTTTGGTGTTCTTGTCACATTCTGATATATCGTTCTGTAGCCTCTACTGCACGTTTACGCCTTAGGTCCATTGATTCCATGTTGTCAATTTTGCAGGCAGCTATTGATGTGGTTTCTTCTTCCCCTGCATATTTTTTTTTTTTTTGTGTTCACCTAATTTCTCTAATCCCCAAGGCGGTGCATTGCACTGTGGTTTTAATGTTGCGCCTGTCGGCCCAGTGCATCCGACTTCAGCATGCATTTTATGTAAGGGTCTGCTTCCTCCTGCATTTTCTAAGGGTTTGCTTCCCCGGGGTAACGGCCGGTGCTGTGATGGGGATCGAACTGAGCACCTTCGGATTGTGAGCCGTGTCACTTAACCACTAAACCCACGCCGTCCCCTTCCCCTGCATATAAATCTGAGATCTTGATTTTAGATTATCCTATTTCTTCTGGGTTGTTTTGTTCATTGTGGTTTGCAATGGGGGGTTGCAGTTAATAATTGATCAAACATGGTAAAGCTGCCTTAGATTCCCTTTTTCTGCTACCCATAGAATGTTTGCTAGGTGTTTGACCAAATTCAGATGTCTTCTTCTTCGTTCATTCTCAATCTCCCCCTACCAAACCCTGAAAGGGCTTAAGTAGCAGAATGTAGTCCAGAGAACGGAATTGTGTTGTGTCGTAGTTTACAGCTTGGCTGCGATATTTGCATCTTTTGGTCCAGCACATCCGACTCCAGCAAGCATTTTTTGAGTACCGGGTTAGCATTCCCTCTTCGATCCCTTCTCCTTAGCCAGTCTGCCCTGCTGCGGCCTGTTATCCAGGATCACTGCATGGAGGTGTAGAAGGGTCTTGGCAGCTCTGGTTCGCTGGCCCTGACACTAGCAGTCATCTATGGGTCGCTAATCACCGCAGCTCATGTGCTGCTCAGCATCTTGATCCCATTCAGATGTCTGCTGGCTTGTCTTTCCTTTTTATCACAAAAGGGTTGAGCAGTAGTTGTCTGTCAAGCTTGACACCCAGGTACAATGGACCATCTCTATTCAGTAACTGTTCATCGAGTTTGAGTTGGTGTGCTTTCTTGTTTTCTTGTACGCTTCTGGTAAAAACAGTATACCGTTTTATGTGTGTTTAGTTTCCAAAGCTTGCTGTACACAGCAATTGTGGCCAGGGCTTTATTTAATTTTATTTGGGTCCATTTTTTAGTACTCTTCTGTTGTCCAGATAGGTAAGTCATCTGCATAAAGCATCTTTTAGACCTTTAAAATGGGAGGGAGGTAATTTATGTAGATTGATTTTTACCATTTTCTCTCTCTTTCATGTGGATTTGGAAGGTTATTCCATTATTGATTGTGTTAAAGTTAAGTTGTTGCAACAGATTTTACTGATGTAGGTTTGTTTAATTTGTTTATGTAGATATTATAGCTACGTTTTTAGTGGAAACACTATCAGTGCTTTGTGGCAATTTCATGGATTTACAGACAACTGGTGTGCCAAAAAATGGGTAAGTCTAAATGTTTGAGACGTAATAAAAATAACGTGAAAACTAGAAGGTTAAGACAACTTGGTGAAGTACCATAAAAGCCTAAATGGAACTCAAAAACCAAAGCTGGGGCACTATACAAAGAATGGCTGCAGACAGGACTGGATTGACTATTAAGCCAAATAGGCATGTGCTTAGGGTACCAATATAAAAGGGCTGCATATAACAACAAATAACAATTGCTTACAAAACTAAAAGTTCTACACTGTCTTAAATATAGAAGTCTCATCTTATCATCATAGGTTCGAAGCAAGGGCAAAGTGCCTCTTAGTTATGTTATACTCCTTGCACTTAGACGACTATACAAATTATATGTATTTTGCTTTATCTCCTTAACTCCAGACCTCTGATTAACACATTCAAATACCTCTGGAATTAGTATCCTTGGTCTGGTACCTGTCAACTGTACTGTGTTTGGGCAGCAGTTTGTCCTTTTCAATTGTATTGTGTTTGGACACAACTTGTTCTTGCCAACTACTGCATTTTGGTAGCAACTTGTTCTTCTCAACTGTACTGTGTTTTTGAGTAGCAGATTGTCACTTTGCTATTAAAACTTGGGTTGCATGAATTGAAGCTTTACTGGGTTTATGGTACAAAGTACAATAAATTACACCTTGGTGCAGACCTGGTGAAATGGAGAGTGTGTTGCTTGTCTTAAAGATGCAATCAGGTATGATGGACACTGACCATTTTTTGTCAGCCCTTGCCCAATGGTCTAACTTCTCTAAGAAGTAGTCCACGTATAACAACAACAGTAAAGACAGTAAAGTAACGTCAGTCCTATGGTCCATAGCAGACACTGCTGTCAGGGATGAAGTGTCAGAGACTTCATTGTACTTGACTTACGTTTAAGTTGAAGCTTTTTTGTGAGAGGGGAGCGAGGCGGTGACATTCCTCGCTAGTGAATAACTAAATTATGCAGTACCGTGAGTTGGCCATGTAACCATTTACAGATAGGTCTACTGGAGCGTGTTGATAACAGGGGTCGAATCCGTTACCTTTGACGTGAAAAGAGACTGCTCTGCCGTTCTCCTACTCGGACACTCAATTTTTTAAGATAACAAACCTAAAACCACGACAACATGATACATCTATGATATGCAGATGTGAGATATAATGCTAATAATTTAGTATTAATACTACTATACTTACGAGGCAGATACCACGCTTTGGGCGTCCTCTTCGAGTTTGTTCAAATTTTGAAGCTTTTGTTCAGTTTCCAAGAGTCTTCTTTTCATTTCTTCATACTCAAGTTTATTCTGCTGCACTCGCATTTTCGTCGATGATGGAACGACAAATGACATTGTCAAGAAACTTTATAAACAATCCTTTAAAATCTCCGAATGTTTACACTTGGAGACGGATAACGCTTCTTTACAGGCACTTCCGGTTGACAACCAACAAGGCTGTTAATAATTTTGAATCAAGATATTTCGAAAACAAGCCACAACTTGTCCAGAATTATGAATAATTACATACAGATACACCAAATTACAAAAAGTCTCTTATTGTATGCATTTCGGCGCGAAGTGTGATGATCCAATTTGCGTTTAAAAACATAATTTGGCTGACCATGCTTGTCAGTTTCCCTTCCTTCGGAATGTCACTTTTCGTCTCTCTGCCTCATTGGTCGACACAGCGAAGCTCCCAACCATAACGTCATTTTGCTGTGTCTAAGTGATGGTGACGTGGAACTCAAGAGGGGTGTGCAACACATTCTCTATGTCAAATTTGAGAACTTGACTTAGTTGCTCCTTTTCTATCGCGGAGTGTAGAAGTATTAGTAAGCAAAATGGACACCGTATGGAACTAGGATCAGAAACAAGTGACAGAGGTAGCGGTATGACAGTAACTCATCGAAATCAGGAACTGGAGAAACAAAAACACAGCCATCTCAAATGTTTTTATGCAAATGCGAGATGCATCATGAATAAAAGAAAGGAATTGGACGTGTATATAGAAGAAGAAAAACCAGATCTAATAGGTTTAACAGAAACATCGAGATTTTGAGGACATTTCAGATAGAAAACTAGAAATAGAGTGATATACTATATTAAAAGATAGGATAGTTGGAGACAAGACTAGGGGAGAGGGAGTTTTATTGTACTGTAATAACTCAGTTTCTATAACCATCAAAAACTATATATCTTCAGGCATCAAAATTTAAAGTATATGGGTGGCAATCGTAAGCGGGGTAGAAAAAACGTTGCTTGGAGTATGCTACGGGTGTCCATCGATGACTAAAGAAGACGATAAGGATTTTTTTCGAGCTATAGCATTGTCCAGTGCAGAGAAATTATTATTAATGGGAGATTTTAACTTCCTAGAAATTAATTGGTGGAAGCACATATTGAATCCTATACTTTCGTTCAGTGCATACCTGACAATTTTGTGTTTCAACATGTGAAGGTCTGTACCAGAGGCAGAAACACACTTGACCTATTTTTTTTCTACAGAAAAAAATATGATTACAAATGTTGCCATTGCTGAACTTTTTGGCTCGAGCGACCATCAGAGTGTCCGTTGAGATCTTAACAACTTAACCTAACGTCTTTATACTGGTTTATAAGACTCTGCCGTCTGTACAAAACCAGTTTCATTTATATTGCCATGCTCTAAAAGCTATGCGCTTCCAATTTATTCTTAAATTTACTAACTGCCTCCACTATCTCCTGTGGCAATGCATTCCAATCATTCCCCACTCTCTGATTAAAAGAATATTTACTAATATCTAATCTCGACCTCTCTTTAGTTAATTGTAGCTATGCCCTCTTGTTATTGTAGGTGACTGTATTTTTTTTAAACTTGTTATAGTCTAACATCCATTCCTCTGATCATCTTATAAACCTGTATTAAGTCACCTCGAATTCTTCTCTATTTTAGACACTGTAGGCCGGTTTTTCTGAGTCTTTCCTCATAACTGGAATTACACTATCAGCTTTGTCGCTCTTTTTTGTATTCTTTCCAGCATGTTTATATCCCTTCTGTGATAAGGACTCCACACATGTATACAGTACTCTAATCTAGGTCTAACTAATGCTTTATACAGTTTGGCTATCACTTCATTGCTCCTATGTTTAATATTTCTTTTTATCATACCTAACATTGCATTTGCCTTTTACACTGCTACCTGAACGTGCTCACCAACCTTACCTGTATGATCTATTATAACCCATAGGTCCCTTTCCTTATCTATCTTTCTAATATTGTTCTCTCCCATTCTGTAATTATGTTCCATATTGGACTGGACCCATGCATACACCGACGGTTCTGTAACAAACACTACACAGAACGGAGGGGCAGGAGCATTCCTGAACCTACCAAATGGCAGAAAAACAACACTGTCATTCGCTACTGGTAAGTACAGAAGCAATTTCAGAGCGGAGGCAGAGGCACTGAGGGCGGCAGTGGAAGAAATGGTGAGACACAGTGAAAATGAAAGCCATATAGTCCTGCTTACAGATGCTCTCGCCGTAGTCACAGCGCTAAAAAAACCAGAAAAACACTGAGCTTAATGACTTAAGAGCAGCACTCTGCAAACTGTGCCAGCAGTCCGCACCAAAAAGGGTAGTGGTACAGTGGGTCCCATCACACTGCAACATCCAAGGCAACGAGGAGGCAGACAGACTGGCAAAAAAAGGTGCATTACTACCACAAACAGATACTAGTATGACGTACGAAGAGTCAAAACGTCTTATCAAAGTCAGATACATGACCAAATGGGAAACCGAACATACTGGTTACACCAAAAACGATGCCTATTACCAGTTGAACCGAAGAGAGCAGGTCGTTGTCTTCAGACTTCGCACTGGCCACAATAGACTGAGGTACCACCTATTCAACAAATTGAAGATAGGCGGTACCGACGAATGCCCGTGCGGTACCGGTAAAATGACCGCTGAACATCTGCTGCAGAACTGCCCGACATACGAGGATCAGAGAGAGCAGATGTGGCCATCACCAGTGGAACTGCAAGACAAGCTCTATGGCAGTGGCAACAGCCTCAGGATGACCGCCGCTTTTTTCGAAAAAATAATGGTTACTGTCTGACTGCGTACGAAAAAGAAGAAGAAGAAGAAGAAGGATCTTCCCATGTGGATGACTGTACATTTATCTACATTAAACTCCATTTGCCAGCTTACAGACCATTCTAAATCCATTATCTAAATCCGACTCCAACATATCTACTTCTGCTTTAGACACTACTGCATAGTTTTGTGTCATCAGCAAATAGTTTGCATGGATCATATATCAATGTCCAAATCGTTTATATATATATATCAAGAACAAAATTGGTTCCAAAACCGAGCCCTGTGGCACACCACTTTTCACTTCACACCACTCAGAGTACTCCTTATTTATGCCCACCCTCTCTTCTTCCCGTTAACTAATTTTCAATCCATTTGGCAACTACCCCACCTATCCCATGTCATTTTAACTTTCAAAATCTTTGATGAGGTACCCTATAAAAGGCATTTGTAAAATCTAGATAAATAACGTCCAATGGCTCCCCTATATCTATCATTTTAGTAACCTCCTCCATGAATTCTAATAGATTTGTTAAGCATGATCTCCCCCTAGTAAACCCATGCTGACTATTTATGATTAGATTAAATTTATTTAAATGCATTACAGTGTTTTCTTTGATTATTTACTCTAACAATTTACAGACTATGCTCGTTAAACTCACCGGTCTATAATTCGCTGCATCTTCTTCTTCTTAGTACACTGTCAAACGTCAACTTGAATTTGTTCGAAGAAAGCAGCTGTCATCCTGAGGCTGTCGACACTGATTCGCTGGATCTGATTTCCCCCCTTTCCAATCCCGTTAGACAATCTATTTTGCAAGTGATTGAGAACATAATATAGCCAATGGTTTTGCTAGTTGGTCGCTATCAAACAGCAATTTTGGATGAATACCATCTTCACCTGGACATTTATCCACTTTCAACTCCTCCAATTTTTTTTAAAACCATTTCCTCTGTAATACATACACGTCAAACGACACAACGGATTGGAGAGAGTGGTTATCGAGGGCGTGATCACCGGGAAGAGAGGCAGGGGCCGACCGAGAAGACGATGAACCCGGAACATCAAGGAGACGCTGGATTTGCCCTTGGAGCAGGCCAGAAGACTGGCAAAACATAGACTTTCCTACAGACAGGATGCCACGAGAGCGACGTTCTGCAAAGGACATACTACATGATGATGAGATCCGAAGTAACTGTCCTAGTCCACACTCTCAGTACTTCCTGAAACTGTAAAATATGTTCCTGCGTTTGAGTAGATCATTAATTTAGTCGATATTTTCATGAGCTTGGTGGCGGAGAGGTGGATTTAGTGCGAGATTAATTCAAATATGGCATTCTTCTTCTTCTTCTGCGTTCGTTCTCAATCTCCCGCTATCAAGCCCTGTACAGGAAATGGCATTCTAAAACGTTGCTGATGATTGTTGAGATTAAATTATGTAAGTGAAGATGGTTCCTTAAAAAATCATATAATTGTAGCGTAATAAAGATGAGATTTTCTATGCAAAAGCAACAAAAAAGACCACGACGACATAGTACAGATGACAGCTGTATTTGGATACAGAACCAATAGAAAACAGCATCACTAATAGGATACAGAACCAATAGAAAACAGCATCACTAATAGGATACAAAACCAATAGAAAACAGCATCACTAATAGGATACAGAACCAATAGAAAACAGCATCACTAATAGGATACAAAACCAATAGAAAACAGCATCACTAATAGGATACAGAACCAATAGAAAACAGCATCACTAATAGGATACAAAACCAATAGAAAACAGCATCACTAATAGGATACAGAACCAATAGAAAACAGCATCACTAATAGGATACAGAACCAATAGAAAACAGCACCAGGATACAAACGAATAGAAAACAGCATCAGGATACAGAACGAATAGAAAAAAGCATCACTAATAGGATACAGAACCAATAGAAAACAGCATCAGGATACAAAACCAATAGAAAACAGCATCCGGATAAAAAACCAATAGAAAACAGCACCAGGATACAAAACCAATAGAAAACAGCATCCGGATTAAAAACCAATAGAAAACAGCACCAGGATACAAAACCAATAGAAAACAGCATCACTAATAGGATACAGAACCAATACCAGGATACAGAACCAATAGAAAACAGCATCCGGATAAAAAACCAATAGAAAACAGCACCAGGATAAAAAACCAATAGAAAACAGCACCAGGATACAAAACCAATAGAAAACAGCATCACTAATAGGATACAGAACCAATACCAGGATACAGAACCAATATAAAACAGCATCAGGATACAAAACCAATAGAAAACAGCATCACTAATAGGATACAGAACCAATACCAGGATACAGAACCAATAGAAAACAGCATCCGGATAAAAAACCAATAGAAAACAGCACCAGGATAAAAAACCAATAGAAAACAGCACCAGGATACAAAACCAATAGAAAACAGCATCACTAATAGGATACAGAACCAATACCAGGATACAGAACCAATATAAAACAGCATCAGGATACAAAACCAATAGAAAACAGCATCACTAATAGGATACAGAACCAATATAAAACAGCATCAGGATACAAAACCAATAGAAAACAGCATCCGGATAAAAAACCAATAGACAACAGCATCACTAATAGGATACAGAACCAATACCAGGATACAGAACCAATATAAAACAGCATCAGGATACAGAACCAATAGAAAACAGCATCCGGATAAAAAACCAATAGACAACAGCATCACTAATAGGATACAGAACCAATACCAGGATACAGAACCAATATAAAACAGCATCAGGATACAGAACCAATAGAAAACAGCATCACTAATAGGATATAGAACCAATATAAAACAGCATCACTTATAGGATACAGAACTAATAGAACATTTTAGCACCATTAATAGAAACTGGTACGGGCAGAAAAAATAGAAAGCAGTAGCAACAATTGAGAACAGCAATGATAAAAAGTAGGATACTACAGCAGCGGGGCAGCAGAAATATAAAGTTAGTTAAAACAACAGCATTATATGATA
The DNA here is from genome assembly GCA_036924085.1 of Ariolimax columbianus. Classification (NCBI taxonomy): domain Eukaryota; kingdom Metazoa; phylum Mollusca; class Gastropoda; order Stylommatophora; family Arionidae; genus Ariolimax; species Ariolimax columbianus. The sequence continues at coordinate 22,642,661 of JAVGWX010000010.1, read as the reverse complement.
GTTATTTAAATTAGCCGTAATAGGCAATATTTTGTTATATTCAGTTCTGAGCTGCCATCTCCGAGATGATTGGGGTGGTCCTGAAAAAGGCCTGGTATTGAAGATCATGTGAAATAAGTCTTGGGTTTACTTCTTGTGAGCCACCACTTTCTTGGCTGCAGACTTCTTGGATACCTTGGGTTTAGCAGCTTTGGGCTTGGCGACTGCAGATGGCCATGGTTCAGCCATGAGTAAAATACTGCCTAGGGCAAAGGGAGACATTTTTTTAGTATTTGAATAATAAATACCAACATTTTTCCAATTTAAAAACACATTGCGTGGCCTGTGGACATTCATGAAATAAGCCATCGATTGCTTCTGTTCTGCACAAATGTTCGATGACTTTCAAGAAGGAATGTTACAGAGTATTTGAATTTAGAGAGGAGGAGAAATCATTCACATATTTTATCCTTGATTTGAAATACATAAGTGGCAGAAATAGTACCAACGATAGAATATAGCATGACCAATAGAAAACAGCAGCACTGATACAATAAAAATATAAAACAGCAGCACATAAAATAACCAAAGAAAATTGCAGAAAACATAGAAAACAGCAGTACTGAAAAAATTGGAACCAACTGAAAACTGATAAAATGCAATACAGATCCAATAGAAAGCAGGGGCAATGATAGAAACTAATAGAAAACAAGACCAATAGAAAACAGGAGCAATGATACAGAAAATAGAATCAATAAGCAAAGCATGAGTTAGCAGAAAGCTTGCAGCAGTAATATTATAACAGCAGTAATGAACTATATAGCAAAATAAGAATGACAATTAGATAGAGGGACTGACCAACAGCAGATGCAGTAATAACAGAAAAGTGCAGTCAGATAAAATAGCAGTAAGATAGTAACAGCAATAGAAAATAAGACAATCGTTTGTTATATTCAGTTCTGAGCTCCCATCTCCGAGATGATTGGGGTGGTCCTGAAAAGGGCCTGGTATTGGAGTTCATGTGAAAATAAGTTTTGGGTTTACTTGGCAGCTGGTGCAGCCTTCTTGGGAGTCTTCACTTTCTTGGCTGCAGGCTTCTTGGCTACCTTGGGTTTGGCAGCTTTGGGCTTGGCGGCCGCTGGCTTCTTTGGAGATTTGACTTTCTTTGGCTTGGCTACGGCAGCCTTCTTGGGAGATTTTGGCTTCTTTGCTGCGGCTGGTTTCTTTGTGGCTCCAGCTTTCTTGGGAGACTTGGCCTTCTTGGCTGCAGCGGGCTTCTTTGGCTTGGCAGCCTTCTTGGGAGATTTGGGCTTGGCTACTTTCTTGGCGACCTTGGGTTTGCTCTCAGATTTATCTCCAAGTCTGAATGAGCCTGCAGCTCCAGTTCCTTTGGACTGTTTTAGGTTACCGACTTTCACTCCAGCTTTCAGGGCTGCCTTGAGACGAGCGTTGATGGCTGTTGGGTTGCTTCCAACCTTGTAGTTGGCGATGATATACTTGAGAATAGCCTGGCGAGATGATCCACCACGTTCCTTCAAAGCAGTTACTGCAGCAGAGATCATGGCTTTGTACTGTGGGTGTGCTGATGGAGTCTTGGGCTTTGGTGCAGCCTTCTTTCTTGGTGCCTTGGCAGGTGCAGCGATAGGAGCAGCGGCAGCAGCGTCAGACATGTTGTAAGTGATCAGGTTTCGGGTAAGTTCTGTGAGGTGATTCTTCTTGACGAGCGAGCTCGGAATGTACCGGGAAAATAGCGAGCGCTGAGTTTTGAAAACTAGCGCGGCCGTATCGGAGAGCAAGGACGTCACAGGAACAGTAACGGCTTGTTTACGCCCGCTTGTTCGGGCCGTTATGGCAAATCTGTGCGATATGGGACTTTTGAAATATCTGATTCTATTTATCTAATACTAAACAGAACATCCTATATTATTGTTTTACATACACGACATCATGTAATTGTGATATCCATAATTTAGTTTGCTAATTTATTAGCAGAACTTTGTATATTTATGTTTTTCCGTGCGTTTTGATGTGAATAACGTCCAATCATCCAATCATCAATGTGATCCATGTCGCATATTAATTATATTTCCAAATAAATTATTTCTATATAAAACACATCTTTATATGCTAGGTTTCCTCCCAGTACAACTGAAACTAAATTATTTTTCATTTTAAGATGTCTTATTATATATTTCTTGACCATGTTGCACTAAAAAATTAACTTTTTCATTTAAGAACCCAGTGTACCCACTTGTGCTTGAAATCAAATAATATGCAGCACTTGGCTTAATTTTAATTCATCTTGATTAATTCGAGCAATGTTATGAATGTAGGATCGTGTTCACACTTGAAGGTGTTCACTCGGGTTCATGTGTTATTTTCTTCGTGAAAAAACACCGCCCCATCAGACATTGCTTTAAAAGGTTTATTGTTTCTTTGAATTTGAAAATCTTATGGAAGATGGTTAAAGGCAATATGTGCTACTGTTACTGGGTAACATGCTGCAACAGAGCAGACTGACGAATGAAAAGATGCCGAAGAATGAAGTCTAATCCTGTACTCAAAAATGCCTGCTGGCATAAGATGTGTCATACCTAATGGTGCAAATATCGCAGTCAAGCTGTAAACTGCGACACAACGCATTCCGTTCTCTGGGCAACACCTTGCTACTTGCAAAGCCCGTTTCAGGCTTGGTAGTGGGAGATTGAGAACGAACGAGGAAGAAGTTGGATCAATCGTTAGGAACTCACTTCAATAACACTTTCAGTTTGATTGAGGTAGGTTTTGGACCAAACAATTCATGCTATGAATATAGTTCCAAAAATTTAGCTCGCAACACGCCTTTTCAAAGAAGAAGAAGAATGAAGAAAAAAAAGAAGAAGAAAAAGAACGATTATTTGAGCTTGGAGTTGAAGGTAAAAGTAATGTTGAATTTTTGGTTTGGTTGAATGATGACAATGAAGAAATACAAACATGAAACTCATTGATTCCTTCAAAGGTGTCATCAGTAAACTAGAATATTAGAAGAAAAAGATCGTTTTTAAAAATGTTTGAATGTTTGTGAAATTGTCATAAGTTCTTGTTGCTGTTAGTGATCATCAAGCACTTCAACAATTTGCTAAAAGGATATTTTGCATCACTTCACAGAACAAGAAAATGAATTCAGCCTATATTCTAAGGAACGCCATGATGAGAAGTTGGATTTAGTACGGAATCCGTTCAAATTGTAAGTTAAAAAAGTTAATTAAAAGTGTCAAGATGAATTTCTGATCCTGAAGACTGATTCAGGAGAAATAAATATGTTCGTTGAGAAACCTACCACATAATTTTGGTCCATGATGTGCGATTCCTTTCCAAACGTCGCATAAAGAGCTAGCCATGTATTAATTCCATTCGCATCAACATATCTATGCGAGTCGTCTTTTCAAATCTGGTGCAAGTAAAAGCGAAACAACGCAGTAGATTGGAAGTTGACAATGGCTTGCTTTGTGCTCTTTCCAAGGATTACTAGTGTACGCATGAATGGGTGAAGGAAAAACAATTAGAGGTTCTTCATTTCATGCAATCTCCATTGAATATTTGGGTTATTTGATCTGTGCTTCAGTTTAGCAGTTATTTAGTACTTTTATATCTGCTCTATCCCCCTCATTCGTGGTGTTGGTCAACTTGAATTCTTCTTTGAGGTCAGAGACACATTTCCACCCCTTTATGTTGTCCTTTAGATTCCTGGAAACAGAAGAGCCCAGATTTTAAGTTATTCTTCTTCTTCGTTCGTTCTCAATCTCCCACTACCAAACCCTGAAAGGGTAAATAGCAGAATGTAGTCCAGAGAACGGAATGCGTTGTGTTGTAGTTTACAGCTTGGCTTCGATATTTGCACTTTTCGGTCCAACACATCCGACTTCAGCAAGCATTTTTTTAGTACTGGGTTAGCATTTCCTCTTCGATCCCTTCTCCTTAGCCAGTCTGCCCTGCTGCAGCCTGTTATCCAGGATCACCGCGTGGAGGTGTAGAAGGGTCTTGGCAGCTCTGGTTCGCTGGCCCTGACACTATCTGTCAGCAATGGGTCGCTGACCACTGCAGCTCATGCGCTGCTCAGCATCTTGATCCCTTAAGTTATTCAATATTGTAAGCTGTTATTAAATGTGTAAAACACTAAAAGCGTATAAATGTATAAGCACTAACACATAAAAATAAAACGATTTTCAAAATTGCTTACCTTTTTATTCCTGCGGGAGGAGTCGTACCTCCTACCAGGCGTGCCAGCTGGGTAGATGACAGTTCAATGGCATCTACGGATTAGAGAATAATAGTTGATTACAAATAAACAAAAGAGAACCAGAGTGTGCAGCCTCTTCATCACTTAAAGACATAAAAGACCAATTACCAAACTGATTACAAGCGAATATCAAAAGTATCAACGAAAAGAAACTCTCACACAAAAAATAGAAGAAAAAAAAATAACAGGGCTTCATTTTCTCTACAGCGGAGTTCCTATTACCGACCGAGCCAACGGGGGAGTTGGCGGTATTGTGTCCATGGGTCAAAGGGACAACATCAATAGATGGCAATGTGTCTTTCAATGCATTTATGGTACTGGACCTTAAAGATGAAGGCAAGTTAGTCAACATCGTCGTGGTTATGCCCCCTGATGAGGGGGAAAGGTCAGATGTCGAGTTCTTTGAGCTGCTTGAAAAGACAGTGGACGGTTGTCAAAACGAACTCATCCGCCGTAGAGATTTCAATGCCAGACTGGGAAAATATAATTCTAGATGTGAAGAAGATAGTTGAATGACAATGTAAGACCCCTTCTGAGATTCTGCAGCTAGCAAAACCTTATTATCACAAATGCAAAGTTCCCCTTTCTTGTGTATACGCCCATACATTTGATGCGAACCAACAAATAAAGAGAAATCCATAATTGATTAAGCTATCGTAAAGAAAGATTCACTTAAGGATGTGAAAACATCAAAATGGAGATTTTGAGGTTACAAATAAATATACTTCGATTAAGTGAGGCATTTTGGAGAGGAGAGGGGAAATATCAAAGTGAAGAAATTTTTTGTTTTTTTTGTTTTTTGTTTTGCGTTTGCCTTATTTCTCTAATCCCCAAGGCGGTGTGCGTTGCACTGCGTTTTTATTTTGCGCCTGTCGGCCCAGTGCATCCGACTTCAGCATTCATTTTATGTAAGGGTCTGCTTCCTCCTGCATTTTCTAAGGGTTTGCTTCCCCGGGGTAACGGCCGGTGCTGTGATGGGGATCGAACCCAGCACCTTCTGTTTGTGAGCCGTGTCACTTAACCACTAGGCCACGCCGCCTCTAGTGAAGAATATAATATAATACAGTCAGAATGTATGCAGAGAGACTGAGAGAGGTGACCATACACAACCACGGACTAATGGTATTGAGAATGGCTTCTCATTCGATAGACACAATCATAATATAAATATTTATGCCAAAATCAGCACACGACGAAGATGAGATATAAGAGATGTATAGTAATCTAGAGCAAATACTCGGGACAACAAAGTTCATAGATATTGTCGTGATAATGGGAGATCGGAATGTGATTGTTGGCATGAGCTATGAGCTGGATATAGTTGGGAAAAATGGGTTTGTACTAGGAATAAAAGAAGAGAAAGATTAGTTGACAACTGTCACCAGTAAAACTACATAATAAAACACATGGAATCAAATTCCGACTCTCGCAAAGAGCTTGTGACCGGCAAATGGAAAGCAGGAATCGTTGCCTCGAGGCCCTGCGTTCTCTCCCTACGGAGAAGAAGGGCCGGCAGGCCAAATTGTGTCTCTAGTCCCAGTGAAATTCGTCGCCGAGGTCGTTGGGATCCGTTCTGCACAGAGCGCTGCCATCCCTCCTCGAGCGAGCCCGGTCGGTCGGTCGGTCGTCTGGTGCGTGTGGGAGGCCCCTGTCAGGCGGTCCTAGGTCGACGGAGTGAGGGACGGGTGGAACAACCGTCCGTCCGTCCCGTCAGTCGGTCCCTGCGGCCGTCCCAGTGAGGCTTTTTACACACCCTTCCTCCGCCGACCGGTGTGCGCAGTACGTACGTCTCCGACAGATATCTGGTTGATCCTGCCAGTAGTCATATGCTTGTCTCAAAGATTAAGCCATGCATGTCTAAGTTCACACTGTCTCACGGTGAAACCGCGAATGGCTCATTAAATCAGTCGAGGTTCCTTAGATGACACGATCCTACTTGGATAACTGTGGCAATTCTAGAGCTAATACATGCTTACCAAGCTCCGACCCTCGCGGAAAGAGCGCTTTTATTAGTTCAAAACCAATCGTCGTTTCCCCTCGCGGGGTTGCGGCGTCCCCACTGGTGACTCTGGATAACTTTGTGCTGATCGCATGGCCTCATGTGCCGGCGACGCATCTTTCAAATGTCTGCCCTATCAAATGTCGATGGTACGTGACATGCCTACCATGTTTGTAACGGGTAACGGGGAATCAGGGTTCGATTCCGGAGAGGGAGCATGAGAAACGGCTACCACATCCAAGGAAGGCAGCAGGCGCGCAACTTACCCACTCCCGGCACGGGGAGGTAGTGACGAAAAATAACAATACGGGACTCTTTCGAGGCCCCGTAATTGGAATGAGTACACTTTAAACCCTTTAACATTTGACTCAACACGGCCAACACTGAAATGATTGACATGCCGAGACCACTCTTCTGGAGTCTAATATGGAACTGGTGCTGGACTTAGACCCCCAGAAATCTGGCTCGGTTTTGTCTGCATCCAGTGTTTGATAAAGGAATTGACGGAAGAGCACTATCAGGAGTGGAGCCTGAGACCTAAGTTAACTTACCACGCCAATACTGCAGAATGACTATCAAAAAGTACACCTTAGTGGGGTCTAATAGAGAACATGTGCTGGAATTAGACCCTCGAAAATCTTTGGGGCTACCCTTTAAGAAACTTGATTGTCTCGCTAAGGGAATTGACGGAAGGGCACCACCAGGCGTGGAACCTGCGGCTTAATTTGACTGAACACGCCAATACTGTACAACAACTGACAAATTGAGAGCACTGCCGTTTGGGTCTAATAATGAACGTACGCTGGTATTAGACTCACGGACGACAAGTCAGCTCAAATGAAAGAACGCTACGGAAATCGTGCTTAACTCCGCAGATTTCAAATACCTGGTCATTGACAAACAAAAGCCCTCAATAAATTCGTCTGACCAAATAGTGAACGGGTGCTGGAAATAGATCTGAAGACAGGTCAGTTTTACCCTACAAATGACAGGGCGTTGCTACGGAAAACCAGCTCAAATCGAGAGGAGCCGCAGACACTTTGGTTCACGTACCAGGCTGATAAGCCAAGGGCGCGAGGCTACCATGTGGGGGATTACGGCCGAACCCTTGAAAGCCGCAATCCCGCCCAAAAACTCAGCACCACTGCAATGGGAGGCTCCTACATGCTCGGGACCTGGGGCTTGCGCCCCAGCCCTATCAGGTAGAGCCACAGTAAGAGGTCCCTGCCGCCCGCAAATCAAAGCGGGCGGAAAACTGCTTGATACTCACCCTATACGGCGATGGGGTGCGAAAAACACCAACCAAAGACTTAGAACCTGGTCGGGGTGTCGAAAACAGTAGAGCAGCCACCACACTGTGAACTGTCAAGACTCAACCACTGACCATGAGAGTTGTCCGCACACCAGGCGATCAACATCTCTGTGACATTACCAGGCTTGTCCTCTGGCTAAATGCACTCCGGTTACGATATCTACCTCTGTACGTTATCAGCCATAACTATCATGCTGGACGCAGAAGAGATGCAGACCAGCGGACATTGCACACCTGCCCCACTGTGTCAACACCCCAGGTGGCGGGGAATGCTAGGCGTACCATCCCTGCATAGAAGCCAAGAAAATAAAGGGAAAAAGAGATACCCCACTCACATGCAAATGCTACGTTTCTGGCAGGACGTGACGATCCTGGGATACAGACACACTGGACTGCCTCTCTTCCGGGTAAACCAGTCCATCTCATATATCACATACCATCATTGCACCCTATAGACACGAGTAGTGAAGACTCGATAGTCTGGTAAGACAACTTCCATAGGAGAGAAAACTCTGATCGTAAACAACTGCTGCCTTGCAGATAGGCTGGGGACAGCCAAAGGCTAAGGAGGGCATCCCTACAGAAACGCCTGTTGAAATCGGATGCACGGGGCCGCAAGCCTAACAAAACAGTGCAACGTAAATCACAGTATGATGGCAGCACAACCTATTCGAAAAACGTATGGCGCTCATCCTGAGGAGACCCGCCAGGCAGCGATAGCGCCGGGCCCCACGCCTCGAAGGGGCCCACCCTTGGCTACTGGTGGTCACCCACCCATGTGTCGTGGAGTCAAGGCACATGGCTATGGGGAAACGACTATTGGCCAAAACTTCAAGACCCTCAGAATATTACAGTGGAATGCGGAGGGAGTCATTAACAAAAAACTTTCCCTAACACATCACCTGCATGAAGGTAAGATTGACGTGGCATGTATCCAGGAAACGCACCTCAACAATAACCATAAATTCTCAATCAGAGGATACCAGACTTTCCGTCTAGATAGAGAAGGCCACAAAGGAGGGGTCCTGATACTGACCAGAAACAGCATACCGAGTAGCGCGGTACCTGTCAATCACACCGGACAAGCAGAAATTGTAGGAGTTGACATAATGGCTCAAGAGACGAAGCTCCGCATTTTCAATCTGTACGGACCACCAAACAGAGACCTATCGCTCTCGAGTATGGAGGTCAGAGACACCAACTGCATAGTGGTTGGAGATTTCAACAGCCACTCGGAGAGATGGGGATACTCTGACACAGACAGCAGAGGTGACGAAGTGGAAGATTGGGAGATAGATGCAAATCTCTCCCTAATCAATAGGCCGGAGGATAGCCCTAGCTTCTATTCAAGAACATGGCATACCACCTCGACTCCAGATTTGGCCTTCTCCACACAGGACATACACTATAAAATAGACCGCCAGGTGCTAAACCAATTGGCAGGTAGCGACCACAGGCCGATCAGGCTAACCATTGACATGGAAGTAGGCCCACAGGAAACAAAACCGCTCCCACGTTGGAATTACAAACGAGCCGACTGGGACAGATTTGCAATCCTGACAGATGGGCTGTGTGAAACCATCAACACACGAAACACCAAAATGAAGCCCATGGTAGAGAGCCTAAGCAAGGCAATAATGCAAGCCGCCACTGAAACCATCCCAAGAGGAGCTAGGAAAAACTATAAGCCCTACTGGAATGATGAGTTACAGAAAGTGGAAGATGCAGTAACAAATGCTAGAAACATGGCAGAACGAGAAAAATCCGTGGAGGCAAACATCGCCCTCAAAGCCGCCGCGGCGAAGTACAAACACACTCTCAAGCAAACAGCAAGAGAAAGTTGGAAAAATAAAACGGAAAGTTTAAACCTGGACAAAGAAGGGAACAAGCTATGGAAGCTAGTCAGAGCCATGAACGACGAAACCCCGTCAAATAAACAAATTACTATCAAGCAAGGCGAGAACTTGATCACAGGTAAGAAAGCCGCAAACGCCTTTGTCGATCACTATGCCAGAGCAAACCACATCGAGGTCCCTGCAGATAAGCATACAGACATTAGCGAAGAGCTAAAGGGGCACGAAAACAAAAATACGGCTCCTGAAGAGCACATGATGGCCAAACTAACAATGCGCGAAATGGAAGAGGCTATGAGAACACTAAAGAGAAGGAAATCTCCCGGAAAAGACGGGATAACAAACGAAATGCTGATGGGGCTGGGCCAAACAGCGAAGGAAAAACTACTGTCAGTCCTGAACCAAAGCTGGAAAAGGGGTATTGTACCCCAGGCATGGAAAGATGCAATACTGGTACCAGTACCAAAAACAGGAAAGGACAAAACAGATCCGAATGGATACAGGCCCATAAGCCTACTGAGCTGTGTCGGCAAGCTGATGGAACGGATGATAAACACCAGACTGATGTGGCATCTGGAAGAAAAACGAATACTAATTCCACAGCAAGCCGGCTTTAGACAGCACAGATCCACTGAGGACCAGGTCATCCTCATAGCCCAGGAGATAGAAGATGCCTACCAGGCACAGAAACACACAGTAGCTGTTTGGGTGGATCTGGAAAAGGCATTTGACAAAGTCTGGAAGGATGGACTTAGAGTCAAGCTAAGAAGAAGTGATGTTTGTGGGAAGATGTACAAGTGGATCAACCACTACCTCAAACAAAGAACGGCCAGAGTCCAAGTACAAGGGCAGATGAGCAAAAAGGTGACACTCGAGCAGGGAGTACCCCAAGGGGGAGTACTGTCACCCACACTCTTCCTGGTATATATAAACGATATTACAGAGAATATACCAAGAAGAGTCCATAGCTCAATGTTTGCAGACGATCTGGCTATGTGGACCTCTGAAAAGAATCTCACCATAGCAAGAAATCGGATGCAAACGGCCCTAACATCGCTGGAAGAGTGGGCGAACTCATGGCTGGTCAAAATAAACGAGGAGAAAACCACGTGCACAATATTCTCGCTCTCATTAAAACCCCAAAGTACCAAACTAAGCCTAAATGGCAAAATCCTGCAGCCAAACGACAACCCAACCTATCTGGGAGTCACATTTGATCGGCGCATGACATGGAAAAGTCAGATTGAGAGAAACCGAATGAAAGCCAGAGAAAGAATGGCGATCATGAGGAAACTTGCTGGCACAAGCTGGGGAGCAGACGAAGGCATACTAAAGAAACTGTACACTGGAAGAGTGAGACCAGTTCTCGAGCATGGCATCGCGGCTTGGACAACAGCAGCGAAGGCGAACTTCGATAAAGTTAACAAACTTCAAAACCAAGCTATGAGAATCATAACTGGTGGCATGAAGTCAACGCCAATTGTAGAACTTGAAAAGATTACAAAACTGCAATCCATGACCGACAGAAGAGACTGCAGAGCCCAGCTGCAGTCAGAGAAACTCCGAAGACTGACGGACCATCCAATGTACCAGAGGCTAAACAATTTGGGAACTGGAAAACTAAAGCGGAGAAACTTTGCAGAAATAGCCAAAGCAAAGATGCACGAAGATCCCATAAACGCACTAACAACACCAAAACCCATCACTACTGTACGAAAACCTACTTGGAGGCAGGATATATTTCCAGAGGTGGTAGAAAATATACCAGGTATTGCAAACAAAAACTGCCAGACCGAAAAAGAAAGGAGAGATACTACCCTAAGCTTCATAACGAAAAGCTACCCAAGCATGGACTGGACCCATGCATACACCGACGGCTCTGTAACAAACACTACACAGAACGGAGGGGCAGGAGCATTCCTGAACCTACCAAATGGCAGAAAAATAACACTGTCATTCGCTACTGGTAAGTACACGGGCAATTTCAGAGCAGAGGCAGAGGCACTGAGGGCGGCAGTGGAAGAAATGGTAACACACAGTGAAAATGAGAGCCATATAGTCCTGCTGACAGATGCTCTCGAAGTAGTCACAGCGCTAAAAAGCCAGAAAAACACTGAGCTTAATGACTTAAGAGCAGCACTCTGCAAACTGTGCCAACAGTCCGCACCAAAAAGGGTAGTGGTACAGTGGGTTCCGTCACACTGCAACATCCAAGGCAACGAGGAGGCAGACAGACTGGCAAAAGAAGGTGCAAGGCTACCACAAATAGATACCAGTATGACGTACGAAGAGTCAAAACGGCTTATCAAAGCCAGGTACATGTCCAAATGGGAAACCGAACATACTGGTTACACCAAGAACGATGCCTATTACCAGTTGAACCGAAGAGAGCAGGTCGTTGTCTTCAGACTTCGCACTGGCCACAACAGACTGAGGTACCACCTCTTCAACAAATTGAAGATAGGGTGTACCGACGAATGCCCGTGCGGTACTGGTAAAATGACCACTGAACATCTGCTGCAGAACTGCCCGACATACGAGGATCAGAGAGAGCAGATGTGGCCATTGCCAGTGGAACTGCAAGACAAGCTCTATGGTAGTGGCGAGAGTCTCAGGATGACCGCCGCTTTTTTCGAGAAAATAATGGTTACTGTCTGACTGTGTACGCAGAAGAAGAAGAAGAAATCCCGATTTGAAGAAAAGACACATGGAAAGTTATGGGAACCAGTGAATATATAAAATAAAATAGATTACATCATGGTGAAAACAAGATACAGAAACCAAGTTAAAAAAATCGATTGCTTTACGCTGGTGCGGATGCTAATACACATATTAATTTGCTTATTATGAAATGCCAACTACGACAGACGAATCCAGGACAATCGCAAAAATTGAATGTAAGTAGAATGTAAGTGCTTACAACTAGTTGGAGAAAAGAGTGTTTTCCCTAATTCGGTGACTGGAGTAACAGACCTCACTGTTTGCCCTGGCCGTTATTCTAACTTAGAACATTCTCACACTCATCCACATCATTCATGACTATACTCAGTAAATGACATATCACACAGCAGGTGAAGATTAGTGTGATGGTCCTAATGAAAAATGAAGATATGTTTGATGTTCCAAACAATAGATGAGGATATGTTTGATGGTCTAAACAATAGATGAGAATATGTTTGCTGGTCAAGACAATAGATGAGAATATGTTTGATAGTCCAGACAATAGATGAGAATATATTTGATGGTCCAGACAATAGATGAGAATATGTTTGATGGTCCAGACAATAGATGAGAATATGTTTGATATTCCAGGCAATAGATGAGGATATGTTTGATGGTCCAGAAGATAGATGAGGATATGTTTGATGGTCACAGGGTAATCCTGGATAACAGGAGTAGCAAATCCCACTGTTTGCCCTGGCCGTTATTCTAACTTAGAACATTCTCACACTCATCCACATCATCATGACCATACTCAGTAAATGACATATCACACAGCAGGTAGCATATTTATTATATAATATTCATATTATAAAAATGAGTAGTGAAATTACAAACACAATACAATACATATCATCTTAACTAAGCATTCTATTATTATATATATGTTAATATACATATTACTAAAGCGGGAAGTTTAAGCATTAGCTATTGATGGAATTCCCAACTATCTAAAACCCAGTTCTATTGCCTTGCAATTACATCACACACACATCGCCTTAACTGCGTCTTCAACACACCTTATCAAATACTCTTCCTCACTGAAATCCCCTCAGGCGGGCGATCTCGACATAACTCGTTCACAATGTGTCCTTGCTTACAAACACACTTTCAGATTATCTAATAATGCAAAACTCATTCCCCTATTTGAGCGATCCTGTTCTATCACTAAACATTCGACCAACCGTCTATCAATCGCTCCTCTATCTAAGTCGGTGAGTTAAACATACTATCTACATTCAGTCTCTCTCTCTCTCTCACTCTTCATCTCTCCTCCAGCCTCTCGAGCTAAACTTTGTCTCGAGTTATATATCCTCAAGCAAGGCCAGAGCTTGACCAATCGATCTCAGGTGATGGCCATCTTCAATCCCAATTGGAACGAAACACTTTTCACACCAGTCACTCATTCTCTCGCAGCAAGCCCCGCTGCCAATTTTGTCTGTCAATCAATCTCCCCCTGCCAAAATCGAAAGGCCAGTGGTCAGTTTCTACCTGTCCACATTCCTTAACCCAACTCTGTTCTCCTTTGCTGAGACGGTGAGTGACCTTGACATGCATTCAGGTAGCTTTAAGCTTTAACATGTTCAGGCATCCTAAACTCCCCTTGCTCCGGCAGGAACTGTTACATTACCTCCCTAAACTACAGACCGAAACATGGATGGTCATTTTTTTTCATCTGGCAAATGACCACTATTTTCGTCTCCACTATCTAAAATATAAACCCTACTCCTGTTTACAACTCCACTCACAACTTACATGCATAAAAGACATGTCATTTTATACATATAAACTTTTTGTAATACATACATAATCAATACAAGCAGAAGAAAAACACTGTGGCTGGTCGTTTTTACAACACAAGCCACCACTTTTACATCGTTTTACAGTCAAATACACCCAAGTCTGTCCCTGCGGGACCTTTAACTCATGAAAACAGAAACACCTTAAGGAATTCTTCTTACTCATTGAGGTCAACATACCTCGCCCTGTTCCCGTGCCTTCCTCTAAGGACACGAACCTTCATTGTTACACACGACCAGTTCAGGTCAATTTTCCCAGACACGCCTCTCTTTACGACCCAAAGCCGACGATTCACTTCATACTAACTCCTGTGAGGCCACGAATTTACGTTGGCTATCCTCGGGCTAGTTATCATTGTCTCTCTTGACAGCTATCCCCTCTCAAAGAAAACAGCAAAATTCTTTATGTTTCCCACAAAAACGATATTTGACAACATATGTCATAGTCAATATTACAACTTCTGATCAATATAGTCTTCTTTGCAAAGACTCCACATACATGTGATAAAATATACACCATAACAAGTCAGTAACATCTACTGTTACAACACTAAGTCCCATTAAGTCGGCCAGCTCAGTGTTCCAACATGCTATTTCTTGTTCTGGAACTCGTGGTGACCTCTGTTTCCCATGAGATGAAACGTGAGATGGTGGGAGTTACACTTTGTCATCTTAAAGAGACCTAACATAATTGAGTCTCTAATACAGAGGTTTCCAACCATGAGTACTGCCTAGGGCAAAGAGTCAAAAATATTTTCTGTAATACTTGTATAATAAATACCAATATTTTTCACATTTTAAAATACATGACATGGCATGTGGACATCCCCGAAATGCCATCATTTGCTTCTGTTCTGCACAAATGTTTGATGACTTTCAATAGGAAATGTAAAATGAGTATTTTAGTTTAGAGTCGGAATTTTGCAGATAAGAAATCAAACACATAATTTTGGCCCTTGATTTGAGATGCAAAAGGGCACCAGCTATAAAATATAGCATTACTGATAGAAAGCAGCAGCAGTAATAAAATGAGTAATAAAAAACCAAAAGAAAACGGTCGTGCAAAACAGGATCAATAGAAAACAGGAGGACTGTTAAAAACAGAACCAACAGAAACCAGGAGGAATTATAGAAAAAAAACAAATAGAAAACAGGAGGAATGATAGAAACCAGAACCAATAGAAAACAGTAGCAATGATCCAGAAAACAGAAACAATAGAAAACAGGAGCAATGATAGAAAATAGAAAACAGGAGCTATGATACAAAACAGAACCAATAGAAAACAGTGGTAATGATCCAGAAAACTGAACCAAAAGAAAATAGGAGCAATAATAGAAAACAGAACCAATAGAAATCAGTAGCAATGATAGAAAACAGGTGGTGATCCAGAAAACAACCAATTGAATACAGAACCGACAGAAAACAGGAGCAATGATTCAGAAAACAGGTGAAGTGATCCAGAAAACAACCAATAGAACACAGAACCGACAGAAAACAGAAGCAATGATTCAGAAAACAGGTGAAGTGATCCAGAAAACAACCAATAGAACACAGAACCGACAGAAAACAGGAGCAATGATTCAGAAAACAGGTGAAGTGATCCAGAAAACAACCAATAGAACACAGAACCGACAGAAAACAGGAGCAATGATTCAGAAAACAGATGAAGTGATCCAGAAAACAACCAATAGAACACAGAACCGACAGAAAACAGAAGAAATGATTCAGAAAACAGGTGAAGTGATCCAGAAAACAACCAATAGAACACAGAACCGACAGAAAACAGAAGCAATGATTCAGAAAACATGTGAAGTGATCCAGAAAACAACCAATAGAACACAGGAGCAATGATTCAGAAAACAGGTGAAGTGATCCAGAAAACAACCAATAGAACACAGAACCGACAGAAATCAGTAGCAATGATAGAAAACAGGTGAAGTGATCCAGAAAACAACCAATAGAACACAGAACCGACAGAAAACAGGAGCAATGATAGAAAACAGGTGAAGTGATCCAGAAAACAACCAATAGAACACAGAACCGACAGAAAACAGGAGCAATGATTCAGAAAACAGGTGAAGTGATCCAGAAAACAACCAATAGAACACAGAACCGACAGAAAACAGGAGCAATGATTCAGAAAACAGGTGAAGTGATCCAGAAAACAACCAATAGAACACAGAACCGACAGAAAACAGGAGCAATGATTCAGAAAACAGGTGAAGTGATCCAGAAAACAACCAATAGAACACAGAACCGACAGAAAACAGGAGCAATGATTCAGAAAACAGGTGAAGTGATCCAGAAAACAACCAATAGAACACAGAACCGACAGAAAACAGGAGCAATGATTCAGAAAACAGGTGAAGTGATCCAGAAAACAACCAATAGAACACAGAACCGATAGAAAACAGGAGCAATGATTCAGAAAACAGGTGAAGTGATCCAGAAAACAACCAATAGAACACAGAACCGACAGAAAACAGGAGCAATGATTCAGAAAACAGGTGAAGTGATCCAGAAAACAACCAATAGAACACAGAACCGACAGAAAACAGGAGCAATGATTCAGAAAACAACCAATAGAACACAGAACCGACAGAAAACAGGAGCAATGATTCAGAAAACACAATGAATAAACAACTTAGCACGAGTAACAGACAGCTTACAGCAGTAATAGACAAATAGTAGCAGTTAGATTACAACAGCAGTAATAAGCTGCGGCTAAAATTAATAGAAAGAAACGGACCAGCAACAGGTGCAGCAATAACAGAAAAGTGCAGTCAGATAAAAACAGCAGCAGTAATAGAAAATAGCAAAAGCATTAGATACATTTTAGCAGTAAGATAGCAGCAGTAACAGAAAATAAGATAGCAGCAGTAATAGAAAATAGCTGTCAGATAGCATCAGTAATAGAAAAGTCAGATAGCAGCAGTAATAGAAAATAAGACAATAGTTTGTTATATTCAGTTCTGAGCTCCCATCTCCGAGATGATTGGGGTGGTCCTGAAAAGGGCCTGGTATTTGAGTTCATGTGAAAATAAGTCTTGGGTTCAATTGGCAGCTGGTGCAGCCTTCTTGGAAGTCTTCACTTTCTTGGCTGCAGGCTTCTTGGCTACCTTGGGTTTGGCAGCTTTGGGCTTGGCGGCCGCTGGCTTCTTTGGAGATTTGACTTTCTTTGGCTTGGCTACGGCAGCCTTCTTGGGAGATTTTGGCGTCTTTGCTGCGGCTGGTTTCTTTGTGGCTCCAGCTTTCTTGGGAGACTTGGCCTTCTTGGCTGCAGCGGGCTTCTTTGGATTGGCAGCCTTCTTGGGAGATTTGGGCTTGGCTACTTTCTTGACGACCTTGGGTTTGCTCTCAGATTTATCTCCAAGTCTAAATGAGCCTGCAGCTCCAGTTCCTTTGGACTGTTTCAGGTTACCGACCTTCACTCCAGCTTTCAAGGCTGCCTTGAGACGAGCGTTAACGGCTGTTGGGTTGCTTCCAACCTTGTAGTTGGCGATGATATACTTGAGAATAGCCTGGCGAGATGATCCACCACGTTCCTTCAAAGCAGTTACTGCAGCAGAGATCATGGCTTTGTACTGTGGGTGTGCTGATGGAGTCTTGGGCTTTGGTGCAGCCTTCTTTCTTGGTGCCTTGGCAGGGGCAGCGGCAGGAGCAGCGGGTGCAGCAACAGCAACGTCAGACATATTGTAAGTGGTCAGGTTTCGGGTAAGTTCTGTGAGATGATTCTTCTTGACGAGCGAGCTCGGAATGTACCGGACAAATAGCGAGCCCTGAGTTTTAAAAACCTGCGCGGCCGTATCGGAGAGCACTGACGTCACAGGAACAGTAACGGCTTGTTTACGCCCGCTTGTTCGGGCCGTTATGGCAAATCTGTGCGATATGGTACTTTTGAAATATCAAATTCTATTTATCTAATACTTAACAGAACATCCTATATTGTTATTTTACATACACGACATCATGTAATTGTGATATCCCTAATTTAGTTTGCTAATTTATTAGCAGAACTTTGTATATTTATGTTTTTCCGCGTATTTTGATGTGAATAACGTCCAATGTGATCCATGTGGCATATTTCCAAATAAATTATTTCTATATAAAACACATCTTTATATGCTAGATTCCCTCCCAGTACAACTGAAACTAAATTATCTTTCATTTGAAAATATCTTATACTGTATTTGTTGACAGTTTTGTACTAAACTATTTTTTTACAGACACAGGATCGAGTTGTGCTTGAAATCAAATAATATTCATCACATCGGAACTTGGTTTGTTTAGCGATGTAGCATCGTGTTATCAGCTGCTGGTGTTTACAAGATATGCTCACTCAGGTTCAGGTATATATAGGAGTTTCTATTTCGTTTTCTAATTGAAACAACACCCCGTCCTAGGTTATGTCTGTAAAAGGTTTAACGTTTCTTTGAATCAGAAAATCGTCCGTTGAATGTGATATCAGACATTTCTATAGGTGCTAACAGTTAATATTGCGAATATAGTTTTAAATACGCAGCTCGCAACTCACGACTTTTCGAATTCAAGCATATTTTTTTCCTCGTCGTGGTTTGTTCTCACTCTCACACTCCTTTCAGTGTTTGGTAGTGGGAGATTGAGAATGAACGAAGCCAAGCCAAGCCACTCTCACACTATCAAACCCTGAAAAGGGCTTTGCAAGTAGCAGAATGTTGTCTGGCCAACGGAATGCGTTGTGTCGTAGTTTACATCCTGCCTGCACTATTTCCATTTTTCGGTCCGACACATCCGACTTCAGTAAGCATTTGTTAGTACCGGGTTAGCCTTCATTCTTCCATTCCAAAACCACTTTCCCATCGTCTTTCCATCTTCCAAACTCCAAGAAGGAACTATAAAAGTCAGTGGACAGGCTTCACTAATGTAGCCTGTTTCCGGAGCCGCCACTTGGAGGCGGACAAGAGTCTTGGTCAGCTGTGACTTGCTGGCTGATGCAAGCAGCCAGCTATGAGTCTGACTGCCATCAGCCCATTCACCGTGATGAATCTTCGGTCCCACATCTAATCCAAGATGAAGAAATCTACAAAGACAACTTTACTTTACTGCTGCTGTTTGTCAGTATTAGCAGCTTCAAACCAACATAAAGATGGAGATCTCCAGCATGAACTCACTGGCATATCCCTCAACAGATCACCCAAGGTTGATCATTTAGTGGATCTCCCATCCCGGAATACCGAAGACAATGAAGCTGCAGACAGAATCGCAAATGGGGTAACTTTTCTATAAACAGATCTAATCGTCATATATAACGAGGCGGGATCAAGATGCCGACATGAGTTGCAGTGGTCAGCGACCCATAGCTGACTGCTAGCGTCAGGGTCAGCGAACCAGAGCTGCCAAGACCCTTCTACACCTCCTAGCGGTGATCCTGGATAACATGCTGAAGCAGGGCAGACTGGCTAAGGAGAAAGGATGGCAGAGGGATGCTAACCCAGTACTCTTCTTCTTCTTCAATGCAGTCAGAAAGTAACCATTATTTTTTCGAAAAAAGCAGCCGTCATCCTGAGGCTGTCGACACTGCCATAGAGCTTGGTGATGGCCACATCTGCTTTATCTGATCCTCGTATGTCGGGCAGTTTTGCAGCAAATGTTCAGCGGTCATTTTCCCGGTACCACTCGAGCATTCGTCAGTGCCACCTATCTTCAATTTGTTGAATAGGTGGTACCTCAGTCTATTGTGGCCAGTGCGAAGTCTGAAGACCACGACCTGCTCTTTTCTGTTCAACTGGTAATAGGCATCGTTTTTTTGTGTAGCCAGTATGTTCTGTTTCCCATTTGGTCATGTATCTAGCTCTAATAAGCCTTTTTGACTCTTCGTATGTCACACTAGTATCTGGTTGTGGTAGTCTTGGACCTTCTTTTGCCAGTCTGTCTGCCTCATCGTTGCATTGGATGTTACAGTGGGATGGAACCCACTGTACCACTACTCTTTTTGGTGCGGACTGCTGGCGTAGTTGACAGAGTACTGCTCTTAAATCATTAATGGGTTGATCAACACCCTAACTTTGGGATAAATAAAACTACTAAGATTTAACTAGAAAAGAACAAGTCGTGATCTTTAGATGGAGAACTGAGGCCGAAGATGCAAAATTGAATGAGTTGACGGCAGCCAGCGAGCGACTCATATCCGACTGCATGCGTCAGGGTTAGCGAACCACACCTGACCAAGACTCTATTCCGCCTCCTAGTGGCGGCCCTGGAAACAAGCTGCACTAGTGTATTCTGACTAAGAGAAATGGGATCGCAGTAGAAGAGCACACCTGGTATCCAAAAAAAGCCAGGAAATCGAAGGTGCTGGTCCGAAAGTCGCATCTATCGCAGCCTAGCTGTAAACGACACGTCCTGTTCAAGAAGAACGCAGAAGAAGAAGACTGAGAACCAAAAGACTGAAGAGTCATCTTTACAACAACATGAGGAATGGGACAGATGACAGGTTTCCATGTGAGGAACATACCATGACTGTGGAATATATTTAACAACGTGTGAAAAGATACAAACATGAAATGCATTGATTCCTTGAAAGATGTCATCAGCAAACTTGAATATTGGAAGAGAAAGGTTAAACTTATGTTTTAATGTTGGCGAAACTGTCATCAGTTCATGTTTCTGGTGATGATGGCCAAGCACTACAAGAATTAACTAAAAGGACATTTTGCATCACTTAACAGGGCTAGAAAATTAATTCAGTATATTTTTTTTTAGGAACGTCATGATGCGAAGTTGGATCTAGTGTGGAATCAGTTCAAATTGTAAGTTGAAAAAGTTCCTGATGACGTGTCAGATAAAAAGTTCCTGATGATGTGTCAGATAAAAAGTGCCTGATGATTGTCAGATAAAAAGTTCCTAATGATTGTCAAGATGAATTTCTGATCCTGAAGACTGATTCAGGAGAAAGAAATATGTTCGTTGATAAATCAACCACATGATTTTGGCCCACGATGTGCGATTGCTTTCTAAACGTGGCATAAAGAGCTAGCCATGAATTGCTTCAATGTGTCAACATATCTTGGTGAGTCAGTCTTTTTAACTCTGGTGCAAGTGAAAGCGAAACGAAGAAGACTTGGAAGTTGAAAATGGCGTGTTATCTGCCCTTTCCAAGCATTCCTGGGCATGGATGGGTGAAGGAAAAACAATTATAGGTTCCTTATTTCCTGGTATCTTCATCTGAATAAACTCAATGTCAATGCTTTGCTATTCCATTGAATATTTTGGTTTTTAATTGAACTGTGCTTCAGTTTAGTAGTTATTTAGTACTTTGACATCTGCTCTATCCCCCTCATTCGTGACATGGATTATCCTTCGTAGGCATCTGTTAACGAAGGACTGGAGTCTTTGTTGTATTACCTTGATCGTTCTCCGTGTTTCCGCTTCATACAGCAACACTGACTTGACACTGGCGTTGAATATTCTAATGTTGGTGTGAATCTCTGGATCTCCATATGTTGTTTAATGTCAAGCTAGTTGTGTAACTAGTAAATTAAAGTTGGTTAACTTGCATTCTTCTTTGAGGTCCAGTACCAAAATGCGTTCAGAGACAAATTCCAACCACTAAATATTGTCCTTTAGACTTCTGGAAACAAAACAGCCCAGTTTTTAAGTGCTTCGACATTGTCCCTACAAACCATGGAACAGGGAATATCAAAAGTATAAACGGAAGAAAGCTCTGACAAAGACAATAAGGGAAAAAAAGCAACAGTGGTTCATGATTCTTGAGATTAATATTCATTATCTACAGCAGAGTTCCAACGATCGACAGTCAAAGGGGGAAGTTGGCTGTATTGTGTCAGGGGTCAAAGGAGGGAGTTGGCTGTATTGTGTCAGGAGTCAAAGGGGGAGTTGGCTGTATTGTGTCAGGAGTCAAAGGGGGGAGTTGGCTGTATTGTGTAAGGAGTCAAAGGGGGGGAGTTGGCTGTATTGTGTCAGGAGTCAAAGGGGGGAGTTGGCTGTATTGTGTCAGGAGTCAAAGGGACAACATCAAGTGATGGCAATTTGTCTTTTTACGTATTATGGTACTGGACCTTACAGACAAATGCAAGCTAGTCAATATCGTCATTGTTTATGCCCCTAGTGGCTTGGCTTAGCAGAATATAGTCCAGAGAACAGAATGAGTTGTGTCGTAGTTTACAGCTTGACTGCGATATTTGCACCTTTTGTCCCAACACATCCGACTTCAGCAAGCATTTTTTTAGTACCGGGTTAGCATTCCCTCTTCGATTTCTTCTCCTAAGCCAGTCTGCTCTGCTGCAGCCTGTTATCCAGGGTCACCGCGTGGAGGTGTAGAAGGGTCTTGGCAGCTCTGTTTCGCTGGTCCTAACGCTAGCAGTCAGCTATGGGTCGCTGACCACTGCAGCTCATGCGCTCTTATGCCCCAGATGAGGAGGATAGCTCAGATGCCAAAGACGAGTTCTTTTAGCTGCTTGAAAAGACAGAATAAGATTGTCATGACGAAGGCATCCTTCGTGGAAATTTAAATGCCAGAGTGGGAAAAGATCATTCTAGATGTGATGAAGATGTGTTGAGTGGCAATGTAAGGCCACACCTGAGATTCTGCATCAAGCAAAACCTGACCATCACAAATACACAGAACCCTCACAGAGGCATTCGTGGATACTCTCGATGCGAACCAACAAAGATAAATCCATAATTGATTATACTATCGACAGGAAAGATTCATTTAAGTACATGTAAACATCCAAATAGAGATGAGAAGGCTACGTTTGCATTGAGTGAGGCACGTTGGAGAGAAGAGGGGAAATATCAAAGTTAGGAATATAATACACTCAGGATGTGTTAAGGAGCAAGGGGGAGTAGCCTACATGTTGGATGCGCTGAGAGATTTACAGAGGTGATCATACACGGGATAAAGATGCTGAGCAGCGCATGAATCTCTCGGCCCTGTCTAGTCTAGGCCTAGGAGCTACTTGCTCTTCTGTTTAAAGTCTGACAGACGTGTACGTTGCCATGATTATTATTTTCAATGGCAGGCTTCTTTTCAAGTTATACATTCATCATTTTATGGCTGACAATTCAACCTAGTCTGCCTTATTGTGAAATCCAAGACTGGCTACATGCTGAATTTTATATTCTACACTGGAAACGTAAATGAGCCTTTGCAGTGAGGCATAAGCTATAATCATAATGTAATTACATTGATAAATATCACTGCATTTATTTTGATTACTTCATTCAGTAAAAATGCTGAGGTTTTGCTCCAGCGTAAAGGCTACATCTGTGAAACCACGTGGCGAACTCGGAAAGCATAGTTATTCAATCCGGGTGTTTTAAGACATTCTACTTCCACTAACCATCTGTTTTTTTTTCTCCTGTCATTACTGGAGAACCTTTTACAACAAGAGTCTAAAATTACATCAAAAATTGGGGACTTGAAGACTGTCTCAGATAACCACAGACTGATTCATTCCCCAGTAAAAGGAAAGCCTGTTTTCAGTGTTCTGATTGGAACGTGTGGATGCTTATTGATTTCTGTTCAATGATAGGGACAATATCATTTGACATTTCATTCAGAAGTGTTATTGTTGTAAAAAAAAGGCCAATCAAACATGATATATGTGTGGAAAATGCGGAAAAAACTACATCTAAATATGTTTGGGAAAAAAATGTTTTTTAATGACCATCATAAATGACAAAGTGATGTTTTATCTGAAAGTGTATTTATGTTTCTATAGATTTAAACTTGCCATTTGTATTTTATGTATTAAGGATATTTAATATTTTAAAAACAAATTGTACATGTTTGCGAAAAGGATCTCTCTGTGCTTTAGGGGTGGGGGGATGAATTTCCAGATAGATGGCCTAGTGTGCAAAGGGTTAAACATAGGAGTATGGAAGTGATTGTCAAACTGTATCATTGGTGGATCAAGATGCTGAGCAGCACATGACCTACAGTGGTCAGCGGCCCATATCTGACTGCTAGCGTCAGGGCCAGCGAAACAGCTGCCAAGACCCTTCTACACCTCCACGCGGTGATACTGTATAACAGGCTGCAGCAGGGCAGACTGGCTAAGGAGAAGGGATCAAAGAGGGAATGCTAACCAGGTACTCAATAAATGATTGCTGAGGTCGGATGTGTTGGACCGAAAGGTGCAAATATCGCAGTCAAGATGTAAACTACGACACAACGCATTCCGTTCTCTGGACTACATTCTGCTACTTTCAGGGCTTGGTTTCACACGCGCCCTCATGGTGAGGCCCTTCCATTGCACTTTGGTTGGGCTAGCTTCTGAGGGCGCACTAACCTAGCATAGGTACATACAGCTGCACACATGCATCCAAGCACTGGTTTATGCGTCCTGATATCGCCCAATGGACTACGGTCTGGGGTGGAAAATGGCGCGCCTCCGCCAGTAGAAACTAGTGACGCAAACATCTAAGCAAAAAAAAAAAAAGGGAGCGGGAGAACGAACGAAGCCAAGCCAAACCACGCCAAAAAGTATTGGTTATAGATAGATTGGAGTAATGTGTACAGGTGTGGAGTCCTTATCGTAGAGGAGATATAAACATACAGGAAAGGATACAAAGAAGAGCGACAAAACTGATACCAGTTATTAGGAAAGACAGAAAAACCGGCCTACGGTGTCTAAAAAAAGATTTCGAGATGACAATACAGGTATAAGATAAATCACAGGACAGGTCATAATACAACCACCAACAAGAACAAGAGGGTACAGCTACAAATTAACTAAAGTAAGGTCCAGATTAGAAATGAAATATTTCTTACGTCAGAGAGTGGTGAATGCTTGGAATGCATTGTCACAAGAGATAGGAGGCAGGGGCAGTTAAATGCATTTAAGAATAGATTGGATGCGCATAGCTATTAGAGCAGGGTAATGCACATGTAACTGGTTGTATACAGACGCGAGTCATCCAACCAGAAAATCAGTATAAAGATTTAAATTTAAGTATATAATGGTGCAATCCGACAGGGTTTATCCAGTCCATTTTCTGATGTTATCCACCTACTAAAAGGTTGTCTGCCTTCCACCCTACCCTCCAGTACGGTCTTCATCAAGAAGGTAAGGTAAGTCTTTTTTGTGTATGATCAAAATAACCTAACGTAACTGAATGAAGTCTTTTTTGCCCCCAACTTACCCCAACAAAATACCGGTACCTCACATTTACCGGTATGTGACCTATCTTCTATATACCCCCATTTCGAGGCTTTAACTCTTTTCCAGCTTGTTGTTAAGTGACCATTTTTTTGCGCAGATGTAATAAAAGCATATGTAATAAGAATAGAAAAGGCAGATGTAACGTAGAAAGGCAGATGTAACGTAGAAAGGCAGATGTGGTAGAAAGGCAGATGTGGTATAGAAAGGCAGATGTGGTATAGAAAGGCAGATGTGGTATAGAAAGGCAGATGTGGTATAGAAAGGCAGATGTGGTAGAAAGGCAGACGTGGTATAGAAAGGCAGACGTGGTAGAAAGGCAGACGTGGTAGAAAGGCAGACGTGGTAGAAAGGCAGATGTGGTATAGAAAGGCAGACGTGGTAGAAAGGCAGATTTGGTATAGAAAGGCAGACGTGGTAGAAAGGCAGATGTGGTATAGAAAGGCAGATGTGGTATAGAAAGGCAGATGTGGTATAGAAAGGCAGACGTGGTAGAAAGGCAGACGTGGTAGAGAAAGGCAGATGTGGTATAGAAAGGCAGATGTGGTAGAAAGGCAGACGTGGTAGAAAGGCAGACGTGGTAGAAAGGCAGACGGTTTGTTATATTTCAGTTCTGAGCTCCCATCTCCTGGAAGAATGGGTGGTCCTGAAAAGGACCTGGTATTGTTGAAGTTGGTGCAAACGGTTGAGTTTACTTGGCAGCTGGTGCAGCCTTCTTGGGAGTCTTCACTTTCTTGGCTGCAGGCTTCTTGGCTACTTTGGGTTTAGCAGCTTTGGGCTTGGCGGCTGCTGGCTTCTTTGGAGTCTTGGCTTTCTTTGGCTTGGCTGCGGCAGCCTTCTTTGGAGATTTTGGCTTCTTTGCTGCGGCTGGTTTCTTTGTGGCTCCAGCTTTCTTGGGGGACTTGACCTTCTTGGCTCCAGCGGGCTTCTTTGGCTTGGCAGCCTTCTTGGGAGATTTGGGCTTGGCTACTTTCTTGGCGACCTTGGGTTTGCTCTCAGATTTATCTCCAAGTCTAAATGAGCCTGCAGCTCCAGTTCCTTTGGACTGTTTTAGGTTACCGACCTTCACTCCAGCTTTCAGGGCTGCCTTGAGACGAGCGTTGATGGCTGTTGGGTTGCTTCCAACCTTGTAGTTGGCGATGATATACTTGAGAATAGCCTGGCGAGATGATCCACCACGTTCCTTCAAAGCAGTCACTGCAGCAGAGATCATGGCTTTGTACTGTGGGTGTGCTGATGGAGTCTTGGGCTTTGGTGCAGCCTTCTTTCTTGGTGCCTTGGCAGGGGCAGCGGCAGGAGCAGCGGGTGCAGCAACAGCAACGTCAGACATGTTGTAAGTGATCAGGTTTCGGGTAAGTTCTGTGAGGTGATTCTTCTTGACGAGCGAGCTCGGAATGTACCGGACAAATAGCGAGCCCTGAGTTTTAAAAACCTGCGCGGCCGTATCGGAGAGCACTGACGTCACAGGAACAGTAACGGCTTGTTTACGCCCGCTTGTTCGGGCCGTTATGGCAAATCTGTGCGATATGGGACTTTTGAAATATCAAATTCTATTTATCTAATACTAAACAGAATATCGCATATTATTTTTTTAATGCAGAACACCATATAATTATAAAAACCACAATTTATTTTGCAAATTTATGTGTAGA
Source organism: Ariolimax columbianus (assembly GCA_036924085.1). NCBI lineage: Eukaryota > Metazoa > Mollusca > Gastropoda > Stylommatophora > Arionidae > Ariolimax > Ariolimax columbianus. Next base: position 22,615,901 of record JAVGWX010000010.1, on the reverse strand, counting down.
ACTTGTAATATTTCTATATTTTTCTGTGTGTTGATGTGTAACAGCGTTATCGTGACATATTTCAAAATAAGTTGTTTCCATATAAAACACATCTTTATACGCTAGATTTCGTCCCTAAATAACTGAAACTAAATTGCCTTTCAGTTTAAGATGTTTTATTATATATTTCTTTATGATTTTGAACTAAAAAATAACTTTTTCCGATCTACTGATTGCACAATTCAACCAGCCGTCTTGTACCATTTTGTCCGTTTTCAGTCAAATTTATCAACAAAGACATATTCCAACATAGTTTATTTATATTATTTGTATTATATATGCATTTGGTGTCTTAACTTGAGACAGTAAACTTAATTAAATCTTATAGAGGGTAAAATATTTATACTTATTGTAGGGAAAATGGGCATTCCTATTCTTTGTCCGACATGATTTGACCTTTCGATGTTTACAACAAGCACATCGGTTTTAACAGTATTATTGTTCAGAATTATTGAAAATGTGGTTTTCTTATCGCCGGCATTAACCATTATATTAAAAACCATGAATTATGTATGTTTTCTTTTGTACGGCTGCTTTAAAATGGTAAATTTCATCGGTTTATCGGGCGGGATAATTTCAAGCAAGAGTCCGCCATGTTTCTTAGCACATACCTTCGACCCATATTTAATAAAACCAAATCTTTTTGTTATACTTAATAAACATCCTTTCACCACAAAAATTACATCTGTAACAACAACATCAACTACAACGATTAAGAAACATTACTATAACAACATTTATTAATCGTAAATCATTTACCAACCGTTTGTCTTTAACTATCGTACAGTATCTATTGAACGTAATATGACTAATTACGTGTATGGCTAACTTTTCCATTTGTGTCCTAGTGAGTGTTAATATTTAGTAAATATCTTCGTCTGGATGTTGAAGTTTCACGGCAAAATGTTCACGGGATTTAACTCCCTCCTGTATCGGTACGGCCCAGTTCGCCCAGCTGTAGACTGGTACATGGCTTACAGTCAAGGAAAGAAAGGCAGCGAAAAAGGGAACTAGGGGTCATTTTAAAAAAAACAAATGAGATCGAGATGACAACACTTCATCCACAACAGCAACATAACAAACAAGAACTTCATAGCTACATAACAAACCATAACTACGTCGAATAACTACATAATAAACAAGAACTACATTTTATAACTACATAACAAACAAGCACTGGGATTGACCATGGCAAGTCACCGGCGAATTTTTTCCAGCCAGTATTTCCCATTGCCCATCTATTCAGCCAGACCTCCTTGTTCGTAGTCTTCAGTAGTTGTTTCACTGTCTGTAGGGTTGTTGGTGTGTAGTGTTGTTCTTGACTTGATCCCTTCTTTTCCAATCTGTCTGCCTTGTCATTGCCAGGTGTATTTGAGTGACAAGGGATCTATTATATAACTTTTCTGGCTTCATGGTATGTGAGAATTCGGTTGGCATAAAGGGATATTTGGGTAAGTTCAGGCCTACAGTGACCACCGTCTTCCATAGTTTGAATGGCAGATAATGAGTCTGTAAAGATTACGATGCTTTAGGCTTTTGATGGGAAAGCATCAAATGCAGTTCTCAAATGGTACTAAACTACTTCCAATGTTGTTATTTCTGACTTATAATTTGAACATATCTCCCCATATGCATCAAACAGCTCATCAGATGTTCTGTCTGGATACTCTATGTAGACTCCATATCCCGCTTTAGTGGTGAACTTAAAAGCAGGTCCATCAGTATAGACATGTATCCATTCTTCTATGGGTAGGTGTCAATCGTTCTCTGTGAGGCTCTCGTAATACTGACTGGGTCAGCACTTCTTGTTGTATTATCAGCTAGTTTTGTTTGAATTTACGCCGAGATTCGTACCGGTGCACTGGGATTGTGAAGCAGACGTTTGGTCACAGTACTGGCCGTTACCCCGGAGAAGCAAACCGTTAGAAAATGCAAGAGGAAAGACCTTTAAATAAAATACATGCCGAAGTCGGATGCACTGAGCCGACAGGCGCAAAATTAAAACATAGTGAAACGCACACCACCACCGAGAATAGATAAATAATGCGAACGCAAAATTTGTTTTGAATAATAACATAAAAAACATGAACTACATTTTATAACAACATAACAAAAAGTCAGAATCATACATGTTCCTAAAAAAAGACATTCCACATCAAGATAACAAGAAAAATGTGTTTTTAAATAGTTATTATAACATTTTATCAATATTAAACTCACACAAATCACTTTTTTTCTCTGAAATATAGTTTGCATAAATCGGCTGTGCCGGCAAACTGTTGCTGAAATGTCTATTAATTTATATCGACCCAGGTCTGAAGCCAGAAGGGCACTGTCCTTTACGTGTAAGGGCATTACGCGCATGAGTTGCAGTGGTCAGCGACCCATAGCTGACTGCTAACGTCAGGGCCAGCGAACCAGAGCTGCCAAGACCTTTGTATACCTCCACGCGATGATCCTGAATAACAGGCTGCAGCAGGGCAGACTGACTAAGAAGAAGGGATCGAAGAGGGAATGCTAACCCGGTACTAAAAAATGCTTGCTGAAGTCGGATGTGTTGGACCGAAAGGTGCAAATATCGCAGTCAAGATATAAACTACGACACAACGCATTCCGTTCTCTGGACTACATTCTGCTACTTAAGCCCTTTCAGGGTTTGGTAACGGGAGATTGAGCACGAACAAAGTCAAGCCAAGCCATATACGTGCAGGACATCAGTTAGCAACTATGCTCTGCTCTAAGATAATGTCCCCAAGATATAGATCACTGTGCTCATTCCCGGGCACCAACAGATTGCTGGTTACGCCGAACTTCTCTGGGGCTCTAGGTGAATAACCATAAGTTAAAGGCAAATGAATCGTCATATACTGATCCACCGTACCTTAACCATGGGTTTCAGTCGTAAAAATGCAGTGCAATTTGCCTCCAGTGATGTGCCGCATAATTCTGGTTCCTTCCCAACCACAGAGAATGCATGCATAATGTCCAATAGGAGACACAATCCCAAATAGGCTAAGTCGAGAGCAAATCACGCCAATAGTTACCACTAATGAGTGCTGTAATTCTAGTGTACCATTTGGTTTCCAGGAATGAATTTAGGTCTCTGTCCCTTACTGGGGAGGAAGGATTAGGAGGATCTCACCCTGGGGGCCACTCTTCCCCTTCTCTCTCTTCTCTTCCCTCACTCTGTTTCATTTGACTCTGTCCTACAGTCACACTCTTGCACAACTTTCACACGCCCCCTCGTGGTGAGGCCCTTCCATTGCACTTTGGTTGGGCTAGCTTCTGAGGGCGCACAAACCTAGCATAGGTACATACAGAGTCATACATGCATCCAAGCACTGGTTTATGCGTCCTGATATCGCCCAATTGACTACGGTCTGGGGTGGAAAATGGCGCGCCTCCGCCAGTAGAAACTAGTGAGGCAAACATCTAAGCAAAAAAAAAAAACAAAAAAAAAAAAGGAAGGATTAGATTCACTGCAGCTGATGTCGTAAAAGGTGGCTAAAGATCGTAGAAAATAGAGCTACTAACCCCCCCCCCCCCCTCACTATAGAAACCATCATTGCAGAGCACACTAAATGCTTTGGCGCAGGCTTCCTGAAGGAAGTCAATTGCAGTTGCAGCCTATACTAAGATGGAAAAAGATGAAGATTATATGTTGTGTCGCTAAAATAAACCAACTACATTCAACAATAATATGGGCCGAATATGTAGCACAGTGAATGAGCTGACAGCAACAAGCGATCGTAACTGCCTGCTTGCATCAGGGTCAGCTAGAAAGTGACAGCACTAATGTCATTCTGGCTAAGAGAATAAGAATCGACGTGGGAAGGCAAACGCGGCATCCAAAACACTATCTGAAACCGGATGTGTCGGGCTGAAAGGCGCAGATATCACAGTAAACTACGTCCTTTATAGAACGAACGCTGAAAAAGGACAAAGATGAAGAAACTGCTAAATTAATTTTCAATTGCAAGAATAGACAGTTGTAGATAAGCATTGTGTAGGCCCCTGAGTTACATATACTTTGACGTCCTTAGTAATATCTTCTACATAATTTTTTTTTAAACGAAAGAAAAACATATTTATTTGTGTAGGCCTTCTAACTTACAAGGTTTCATGGGCTTTAACTCCGAATGGCCATGTCTTAATCCGACCCTGAGAATATGTAGTACGTCCATTTCTTGGCTTGGTTTTGTTAGTTCTCAATCTCCTGCTACTAAACCCTGAAAGGGCTTAAGTAGCAGAATGTAGTCCAGAGAACGGAATGCGTTGTGTAGTAGTTTACAGCTTGACTGCGATATTTGCAGTTTTCGTTCCAACACATTAGGCTTCAGCAAGGACGTCTATTTCTGATTATCTTTCTCGGGTACAAAAGAAAATATGTATACACATAAATCGCTTTGAATTACAAGTTCAGTCGGTAGAGCACATACTTCCGGCAAAGGCAATACAAACCTCAACAAAATATACAAATCTCACTTTTTGTGGTTTTCCCTTTGCAAGAAAAACGTGCTGCTATGAAATAATGTCACTTTACACGTTTAATTTCAAATAATATATTAGAATTTTATATTCAAATTTCTCAATGTACAATGCAATATTGAAAGATCGTCGTTTTTCTAACGCATTCCGTACTCCGGAGAACTTACTTTTCAAGGCTTGGTATCGGGAGTTTGAGAACGAAGAAAAAGAAGAAAAGAAATTAAGTGCAACACAATAAAAATCTCGAGCTACAACATAAATTCCGGTAAATTGTTTGGTTCTGGGGCCGAAAATGTAATGAATGAGATGTTAGAAGTCAACGACTCATAGCTGACTGCCTGCGTCATAGTCCGTGAACTAGAACTATCCAAGACCCTACTCAGCACCAAGTGACAACCCTGGAACCAGGCTGTATCAGTGCAGTTTGGCTGAGAAAATATGGATCAAAGAAAAGGTCTCACAAAATGTTTCGCACTGAAATGTAGTTCATTCCGATGAATATAACCTCAAAGAACACCTGAATGCTCTTGACAAAGATTACAATTGATATAATATCAGGATTATTACAGTAAAGAATGAAGCAATGAAAATCAGCAGAATAGAAAAAAACACTAAATATACAGATACAAAATACGGCGCTTAAACAAGTTAGTCAATTCAAATACTTGGGCAGCATGTTCACACAAAATGGAAGGCTAGTTAGGGAGTTAGAATCAAGAACATAGAAAGTTAATCAGGTTTCCTATCAGCTCTCTTCATTACTAAGACATAAACACATTCCAAAGAAGACAAAGAGACAGTTGATGAAATTATTTTTATGCCAACTCTCTGCTACCAGTGTCAGACATGGACTTTCACTTAGGTACAAAAAAGAAAAATGACAGTATGCGAAATGAGGTGTTTGAGAAAGGCTGTCGGGGTCACACGGCTGGACAGAGTACGATACGAAGTATTCAGACAGACGGTGGGTGCAACACCGTGCGTGGAATACATGGAAAGGCAGAGAATAAAATGGTTCGGACAGCTGACAAGAATGCAACCAAATTTACCAGCTGCACGTATCTACAATACCAGATATCAGGGTTGCAGAGCAAGAGGCAAACCACGTAAAAGATGGATAGATGGTGTCAGTGAGACACTGAAGAAACACAGAATGACAACATCGGTGACAAAGACGGCAAATGACAGAAAACTAAACATCCACATGACGTCAAACGACACAAGTGAATAGAAGATGATGATGATGATTGAAATGCACATACATAACAGTGTCGCTGCTATTATAAAACGCAACGTGGCACGCAGAAAGATGAAGAAGAAGTATGTATCTGAAACACGAAGAACAACAAAACAGCAATCAAAAAGGTACATCATTTCATAAATGGATGTCTGCTCAGAAACAGTTTCGCGAAACAAGATGTCCACATCTAGTTGGTATGATACTTGATGATGGAGACATTTCCTATCTAGACAAGATGTCCACATCTAGTAGATATTATACTTGAAGATATAGACATTTCCTCGCGAGACAAGATGTCCATATCCAGTAGATATGATACTTGATGATGGAGACATTTCCTCACGAGACATCATCATCATGTAGCTTCTCCTTTGTAGAACGTCCTTCCCAACACAGTCTGTCTGAAAGAAACTCGTTCTCTTGCCAAAACTCCAGCCTCCGCCACAGTCATACCCAGGCATTCCTAGATATATTGGTGTCATCGTCTTCTTGGTCTACCCCTTCCTCCTGGCACCATACCTTCCATCACCGTTTTCTCAAGACAGTTGTGTCTCTTGATGTGACCAAAGTATTTGCATTTTCTAGCCAAAATGCAGTTGATAAACCAGTTCTCCTCTATGCTCAACTCTTGCCGAATGTCTACATTTGTTTGTTTCTCTGTCCTCGCGAGAAAAGATGTCTATATCCAGTAGATATGATACTTGATGATGGAGACATTTCCTCGCGAGACAAAATGTCCACATCCAGTAGATATGATACTTGATGATAGAGACATTTCCTCGCGAGACAAGATGTCCATATCGAGTCGATAATTTTATTTTTGCGTTCGCCTTATTTCTCTAATCCCCAAGGCGGTGTGCGTTGCACTGCGTTTTTATTTTGCGCCTGTCGGCCCAGTGCATCCGACTTCAGCATGCATTTTATGTAAGGGTCTGCTTCCTCCTGCATTTTCTAAGGGTTTGCTTACCCGGGGTAACGGCCGGTACTGTGATGGGGATCGAACCCAGCACCTTCCGGTTGTGAGCCGTGTCACTTAACCACTAGGACCCTATCCAATAGATATGATAATTGATGATGGAGACATTTCCGCACATATTCTACTGTTCTTACCTATCTTATACGGAGTGTGGTAGATAACAACTCATATATAGATATATTTTTCTTGTTCTGTTATCACTCAAACTAGAGAATAGGCCCACCACTATAGATGACCAGCTTTGGAAAGTCAGAGCCAAAATATTTTGCGTGCTTTTGTAATGATAGTTTCCGTAGCAATTCGTTTAACACGATACTGTTTGCTAACCCCATGCAGAATTATCTTTAGTTGTCTTTTATGACATGTATGTAGGTATTGTGGGCCTATTATTTCCTCTCCAATAAAAGACACCAGTCCAAATCAAATTATGTATTGTTTTGTATGGAATGACAGTGACTTAATAATCTCATGTTTAAAGATTTATATTATTTTGACACACATTACTACTTCCTTTTCCGGTAATGGTTCCCTAAGACCGGAGCTATCATATGAAAGTGAAGTGAGAAAAACTTCGATTTTTCAAATAATGGTATGGTTTTTGCAACAAATATAATTTATTTTGATGTATTATACGCAGCTGAATTACTCTTTTAAATTACTTTATTATTGCTTACAAAATCGAGCCGATGTAGGGCGATGTTTGTTCGCAATGCGCCCACTGAATTTTCTGAAGGCCTGACTTGTTACTTGTGCCATTTTGTGTGCGTTCTCGAAATCATTCGAAGTTAATAAGCAATGCAATTAGTTAACCACATCTTTTCCAAATCTAAATGCTAGGAGAATGTTTTTGGGACATTAGTTTTTCTATAATATTGCCTAATGTTTATATTGTACATTTTTCTAAAATGTTTTTTACCCCCCCCATACGGACCATAGAAAAGAAGAAAGCACGCATGTTTCTCTTATATTTTTATTTGTTTTGTCATACATTCTATGTGTACGCATATAGAAAAGTAACCAGTGTAGTTTAATCTTTGATGTGAATCACTGAATGCTTTACTGCAAATCATTCATTTCAAAACAAGGCATATTTATCATCATAATAATAAAAAAATTGTAATGATAAGGATTTGCAAGAACTTTTGGAATCACGATTGTTGAGGACTATAGCTGATCCATCACAGCGAGCCTTCTTCACTTGTGATTGCACCTTTGCTTACAGTGACAGATGGGTAATCATGATAAACTCAACCATTGTTCATCCAGTGAGTGTCTAGTCAAGTGTTAAAAATGAATCAATGACGGGCCGAAATGCAGCAAAGTGATGAGCTGACAACAGCCAGTGACTTATGTGTTGAGAATGTTTATTATGAGTCAAGCAAACCACCACAGCTGATCATGAGTGACAAGACCTTGTTCCGCTTCCAAGTTGGAAGGAAGTTGCACTAGTGTAGGCTAAGAGAATGCTCGGCATAGGGATTGCAGCGAGAAGGTTAATCATGTACTAAAAAAAGCCAGCTAAGATCTGATGTGTTGGTCTGTTTCAGTAGTATTCATTTGACCAGTGTATCTTCTTTAATTAAAGTAATATAGACTATAGATGTAAATATCCAGCAGTTTATCTTAGGCATCAGTTTCCTCGTTTTCAGCATAAATTATTTTCCCAGTTGTCAGTCTCAGCTTTCCTGATAGTGCCCATCTTGTTTTGCAGTCCCGTCACTGCTTGCTTGTAACTTCTCATCTCTTTAGCTATTTGTGCTATTTTCAATGTCTGGTACATCGTGCTAACATTTCATGTAGACTCTAGCTAAATTGTTTCTTTTCTTGGTGTTCGGGACAGTCAGCTGTGGAGCTAGCTTCCTTGCGGCTTTCACTCTGTCATTCTTCTCGTTTCCTTTGTTTTGATAATCAAGATTTGGGTGGTCGGCTCTAACCTAATAACCTATTATGCTCTAGGTGGTGAAGAGAATGTGAGAACAAAGAAATAAACTAAGATGAAAATACACCTGGAGAGAGGCAGAAAGAGTAGCCCAGGACCCATGTACTGTATGCTGGTGGGATGTTGTCAATGATAGAAACAACACTTTTACTTATTGATTGATTAGATGTCTAAGTAGGGGACGGCGTGGTTAAGTGATACAGCTCACAACCAGAAGGTGCTGGGTTCGATCCCCAACACAGCACCAGCCGTTACCCCGGGGAAGCAAACCCTTAGAAAATGCAGGAGGAAGCAGACCCTTACATAAAATGCATGCTGAAGTCGGATGCACTGGGCCAACAGGCGCAAAATAAAAACGCACATTGCCTTGGGGATTAGAGAAATAAGGCGAACGCCAAAAAAAAAAGAGAAAAAAAAAGATGTCCACATGTTTGCAGCGGTGTCTGTTCAATCTCAGAAGAGGGATGATCTGTCAATCGGTTGGTTCATTGTTTTCTTTGACAGTATGGATAGCTCTCATTTTCTCAATGTGGGCAAAAGCATCTCCCTGCTCATAATCTCCTCCTTTTGACTCAAATGTTTTTTATCAATTTTTTTTTCTTTGGTTTTATGTGTTTGAGCCTTCTTTGAAACCCAGATATCTCCAATAATCGGTGAATTTAAGATTCTCTGTAAATGTCAAAAGATGGGAAAACTACATCATTTTGATTAAAAGTAGGTCTAGATAATCTAATATAATCTAGTCTATATATTACGAAGAGATGATAGGTTTACATAGTAGACCTATAGATTACAAAAATATGGCAGAATATACAGCAGTGAATGAGTTGACCGCAACTATCAACTCATAGCTGGCTGCCTGCATCAGGCCAGTGACCCATTACTGACCAAGTCCCTATTCTGCCTCCTAGTGGCGGTCCTGGAAACAAGACTGCAACCATGTGACCTAGCTAAGTAAGAGATTAGAGATGGAAGAGGGAAAGCAAACCCGATACCAAAAATGCAGTTCTGAAAGCCACAGATATTGTAGCCTAGTAAACAATGATACAACCCCAAAAACTTCCTTTTCAGGATAAGCACCAAAGAAGAGCATCAAGTCTAAGAAGAAAATTGTGCTTTCTACCTACTGAGTGAGGAGGATCCAGGGTCAATTTTTTCAATGCACTCCAAGATGTAAGAAGGGCCATCCAGGCTGCACTGCAAACCGCTCTACCAGAGAATATAAGACCAAGATTGAAGAACTTAGTACGAGTATCTTTGAAAACAAATGAACCAACAACCTACTAAGAAGTGAATGAATGATACATGGACCTCATAATTCCTGCAGAAGCTCTACTGAGAAACCATATCCTAAGACTGGTCACTGCTTTTATACATATTTAACTTGAGAGTGAAAATTTATTTCAAATGTTGCAAAATATTTTTCTTAATGTCTCATTTTGCAGGGGTTTGTCAAAGTGATCAAGAACAAAGCCTACTTCAAGAGATTCCAGGTTAAGTTCAAGAGGAGGAGAGGTAACTGTATAGCATCTACTGTATCAAATATTTGTATAGACTATGTCTAGTTTTGATAACATTTTCACCAACCTGACTTGACTGAATCCTTCTGGCTTCCCTTGCAATATGTGATTCCTACTAATTTGCTTTACTGATTTTTATTTTGTCTTATGCTCTGCCTGTCCCACTCCATTATTCACTTGTATTCTTTTGGTCTCGTTATTTGTATCTTCATGTTGGTCTCATACCCATTATGAGGGGTTATATTAGGTTCATGCTTTCTATGTAGCTGTTGTACCTATTTTCCATCATGCCAAAGCCCTACCAGAAACAGCTTCATACACCCTCCATCACATCTCTATATAAAGAAACACAACCTAGGTCTACATGAAATCTGTTAGATTTTAGGGCTATGAAAGTTGTTGTTTAATGCCCACAATGGGTAAGTCAAAAAGGACATTGAGTGGCGGGTTGTAGTAGCTTTTCACAGAACCCAAGTATGCTTATGAAATGCGGCCGTCAGGTGGTTGTGATATGCTTGGCTTTATTTGCCTAGCACTCACTACTACGAGGATCACATCGATCCACATCTCGTCAGCCAGGCTGCCTTGAAAACAGCCTGTTTCCAGGGAATACTACATGGAAGAGAGATGGTTGTCTTGATCAATGTATTGTGTGTCTGACGCTATTTCCTGGTCAGTATAATGTGCCTGACTGGACTATTGTCTGTTCCTCGCTAAGGAAAGTAAAACCATTTTTTAAATGTGTGTTGGAAGTCCTATACACTGGGAAGTAGACACAAAACATGAAATGTTGGAATATCTTCCACTGAAGCGAATAAATGCTGGGCTCTCAACAGTATAATAGTTTTTCTGACTATTTGAATTACGTCAAATATATAGTGGGTCTCAACCTGACTGACCTCGAGGAACAGCTGTTTGAAAATCTATTCTTGAACATCACATCAGCAACTGCAGATTGTCCAGTGTATAGGTTTGTTTCAGGCAGTGCATGTATGCTAAACAATAAAATTGATGTAGAAGAAACTTATTTCTTTTGTTGAGCGTGGGTTCCAGTATGTCAACTTCACTAATTCATTGTCTTTTCTCAGTATATAAATTTGTTTGCACTTGTGTACAATTCGAAAAACTTCATTTATACATTAACAGAAGTACTCAAATGAGGTATCATCAGCATTTAAATTGTGTTTTGGACCATCACAGAGTCCAAAATCTCTAGAGCAGTATGCTGTGTTTACCAGGCCTCATATGTCAACACTAAAAGGCCCCGGTTACACATTCGTCAATTTCCTTGTTCACAATCACAGCCTCACTTAACTCGCTGCCTCCTAAATCACTGCATTGAATTCAGGCAAATCTTCTGAATACCTATGAAATGCGTTATCTCTTCGCAGCCGGAGCAAACGATTCCGTAGTTTTAAAAAATCACAAATTAATGATATTGACAGATTTTGAAACTGTTTAGGCCTCATGTTGACCATACCTGTTTATCGGAAATACTTGAGTTCAGATCTTGCAAGTTGCAGGATTTGTTGCCATGTAACGGCGAAAGAAACTACTATCTAGTGACATAGGTCCGGGGCCATTCATGTTGTTTTGGAAGGGTTGATTGGGGTATTTGTGTTGAAAAGGATTTTTTTTTAAATCTTTCTGTGCCTACGACTTTGTCCTTATTGCTACAAAGATGTATGGTCATGTAACATCAATATGGCACCAGAGGAGCACATGATGGCAAAACTAACAATGAATGAAATGGAAGAGGCCATGAGAACTCTAAAGAAAAAGAAATCGCCCAGAAAAGATGGCGTAACAAACGAAATGCTGATGGGACTGGGCCAAACAGCAAAGAGAAAGTTACTATCAGTCCTGAACTAAAGCTGGAAAAGGGGAATTGTAACCCAAGGCATGGAAAGACGCTGTACTTATACCAGTACCAAAGAAAGAAAAAGATAGAACTGATCCAAATGGATACAGGCCTATCAGTCTACTGAGCTGCGTAGGAAAACTGATGGAGCGTATGATAAACACCAGACTGATGTGGCATCTGGAAGAAAAACACATATTAATTCCACAGCAAGCAGGCTTTAGACAGCACATATCCACTGAGGATCAGATCACTCTCATAGCACAGGAAATAAGAGGATGCTTACCAGGAGAGAAAAAACACACAGTAGCGGTTTGGGTGGATCTAGAAAAGGCATTTAACAAGGTCTGGAAATAGGGACTTAAAGTCAAGCTACGAAGAAGTGAAGTTTGTGGGAAAATGTACAGATGGATCAGCCACTACCTCAAAAACAGAACAGCCAGAGTTCAAGTACAAAGGCAGATGAGCAAAAAGGTGACACTTGAGCAGGGAGTACCCCAAGGTGGAGTACTGTCACCCACACTTTTCCTGGTGTATATAAACATCACAGAGAATATACCAAGAAGAGTCCACAGCTCCATGTTTGCAGACGATCTGGCTATGTGGACCTCTGAAAAGAATCTCACCATAGCAAACAATCGGATGCAGCAGGCCCTAACATCGCTGGAAGAGTGGGCGAACTCATGGCTGGTCAAAATAGAGGAAAAAACATGTACGATATTCTCGCTTTCAAACAAACACCAAAATAAGTCTTAACGGCAAATATCTGCGGCCAAACGACAACCCAAACTACCTGGGTGTCACATGAAAAAGTCAGATTTAGAGAAACCGAATGAGACCCAGAGAAAGAATGGCAATTATGAGGAAACTTGCTGGCACAAGCTGGGGAGCAGACGAAACTGTACACTGGAAAAGTGAGACCAGTTGTCGAGTATGGCATTGCGGCATGGACAACAGCTTTGACAAAATTAGCAAACTACAAAACCAAGCCATGAGAGTTATAACAGGAGGCATGAAGTCAACGCCAATTGTAGAACTGGAAAAGATTACAAATCTGTAATCCATGACCGACAGAAGAGACTGCAGAGCCCAGCAGCAAGCAGAGAAACTCAGAAGACTGACTGACTGACCACCCAATGCACCAGACACTAAACAATTTCGGAAGTGGGAAACTAAAGTGGAGAAACTTTGCAGAAATAGCCAAAGCAAAGATGAGCGAAGACCCTATGAACGCATTAACAACACCTAAGCCCATCCCTACTGTACGCAAACCTACCTGGAGGCAGCATATATTTCCAGAGGTGGTAGAAAATATACCAGGTATTGGAAACAAGAACAGCCAGACTAAAAAAGAAAGAAGAGACATAACCCTGAGGTACATAAAGAAAAACTACCCAAGCATGGACTGGACCCATGCATACACCGACGGCTCTAACAAACACAACACAGAACGGAGGGGCAGGGGTATTCCTGAGCCTACCAAATGGTAGAAAAACAACACTATCAGTGGCAACTTGAAAATACTCAAGCAATTTCAGAGCAGAGGCACTGAGGGCTGCAGTAGAAGAAATGGTGACATGCAAAAGAAATGAAAGCCAGAAAAATACTGAACTTAATCATATAAGAGCAGCACTCTGTCAACTATGCCAGCAGTCCGCACCAAAATGAGTAGTGGTACAGTGGGTTCCATCCCACTAACATCCAAGGCAACGAGGAGGCAGACAGACTGGCAAAAGAAGGTGCAAGACTACCACAACCAGATACTAGTGTGACATACGAAGAGTCAAAAAGGCTTATTAGAGCTAGATACATGACCAAATGGGAAACAGAACATACTGGCTACACAAAAAACGATGCCTATTACCAGTTGAACAGAAGAGAGGTCGTGGTCTTCAGACTTCGCACTGGTCACAATAGACTGAGGTACCACTTATTCAATAAATTGAAGATAGGTGGCCCTGCCGAATACAGGTGCGGTACTGGGAAAATGACCGCTGAACATATTATTTACGTATTATTTACCAATCAATTTTTCTCGATATCCAGTTCTTTTAGGATATCTGCATTTTTTCTTTTTTGCTATCCATGGTATTTTAAGCACCCTCTTGTGGCATTTTAGTTCCAAAAGATTTAATCCTTTTAAATGTTTGTTTTTTGTAGTGGTCTAAAGATGCAAGTTCCAGGATTTTTGTTTGATTTTAGATGTATAGATCTAATAGAAATGTAATAACACCACACACACTGTAGACATTAGATTTTCTAATTTATTTCCTATAAACAAGTTTAATGACAGCTCATTGTTCACATCTAGCATTAATTTGCTTAAAAATATTTGAGTAAATAAAATTTCATTTGATATTTTTTTACATCCTGTAATAGGATGAATTTTTACATAAACTATTAGTAGAAAAACCAAACTTGACATTTTTCAGAGGGAGTCACTGATTACTATGCAAGAAGGAGACTGATCTTTCAGGACAAGAACAAGTACAACACCCCCAAGTATCGTATGATCGTTCGTTTCACCAACAGTGACATCATATGTCAGGTATGTTATTCAGACAGCTGTGTAGAATCTCTAACCTGACAATTTGACTGTCTGTGGTGCTATGGCTGATTAACTTTTAGCACGCTTTATAATATTTTACGAAAAATTTGCATTTGCTATCGTAGCCGACTTCTAAAATTTGTAACTTTTCTGTTTGTTTGTCAATAAATATGATTTTCTTGTATGTTGAGACACAATTGAATAAAGAACTTGTGGGTGTTATTGTTTTTGTTGTGTGTTTGTTAGTTTCTGATATACAAAAAGATGTTGAAAATTTATTTAAATCTCGAATAAAATTTAGATTCGAGCGCTAGGCCTAGTCGCTCCGATAGAAAACATGGAAACCACAACAATGCATCGATACTGTTTCCAATTCAAACGTAGTTTTTTTCATCTAAACAAATAAAATAAACGGATCTACTTGATAAAGATTTTATTCAAAAAAAATACTTCACCTTTCGCAAAAAGCCCGCTTTCTCCAAACGACGTATAATAATAAAAATTGTTCAAAAACGATTTGCAATGGAACATATGATAATTTTACTGGCAAAAAATCGCTTGTAGATGGTGACATATTCTGCATTTTTGTTAAATGGCTTTATCCCAAAAAAATGCTGATTTTGTAGGTCGGGCTGGTCACCTCAGTCTAGGCAGTGGCGTGCTAAAGGTTAAATCAGTCATTAGAAAAATCGAAATTAAATTTGCAAATCTCCCATCGTTCGTTCTCAATCTCCTGCTACCAAACCCTAAACAGGGCATTGCAAGTAGCAAGATGTAGTCTGGAGAACAGAATGCGTTGTCGCTAGTTTACAGCCTGGCTGCGATATTTGATTCTTTCGGTCCGACTCAATCTTCAGTAGAATTTTTTAATCTGATTTTTTTAAACCATTAGCAAAGGGGAGATTACTGTAAAAAAAATAATTTTCCTTCCAGTTTTTAGCTTTGTCTCGAAAGATTCAATGGTTATTTTGCATTTGAACTTAGATTTTGTTTCTTCAAATTTTTGTGTCTGTGTCATGTCTGTCGCTGGAGAGGGTCCATCAGGACTAGATAATAAATCTAGACTTTTATTACTTGAAGTTTTTCTGATAGTTGAAAGCGATATCAAGGATGATTTTGAGGACTTTCCACACGATAGTGAAGATGAATAATCAGATAGGGATGTAAGGGGACGGTGTGGTTAAGTGGCACGGCTCACAAATCCGAAGGTGCTGGGTTCGATCCCCATCACAGCACCGGTCGTTACCCCGGGGAAGCAAACCCTTAGAAAATGGGGAAAAAAACACATAAAATTCACACCATAATATTCCGTGTCCAATATACTTTAAGAAAATGTATACTTAGTGGACCTCTTTAATTTTCTGTGTTTGGTATTTTGGCGGAATTTGAGGCATTGTTTCAACTCCCTCTGCCAGGCCCTGAAAAGGACTTTGCAAGTAGCAGGATGTTGTCCGAAGAACAGAATGCAGTGTTGCAGATTACAGTATGACTACGACATTTGCACCTTTCTTTTAACACATCCAACTTCAGCAGGCATGTTTGGGTACTGTTTTAGCCTTTCATCTTAGATCATTCTCCTTAACCAGTCTGCTCTGTTGCAGCCTGTTATACAAAGATTACCGCATGGAAGTGAGTCTTGGCAGCTCTGGTTCGCTGACGCTAGCAGTCAGCTTTGTACTGTTGCAGCCTGTTATACAAGGATTACCGCATGGAAGTGAGTCTTGGCAGCTCTGGTTCGCTGACGCTAGCAGTCAGCTTTGTACTGCTGCAGCCGATGAACTGCTTGTTGTCAGCTGTAATTATTTATTCATGTTCCTAGCAGAACCTTATGTGGTCTAAGGTATGGACATAACATCCATTGAGAATTTAAAATATTTTATTTTTCACAGGTATTAGCTATTATATTTGTATAAACAGTTACATCTTCTATGCTTAATCTCTTCGCTGTAAATCTTGGGCACATTTGGTTGTGAGTGACCAGATGTCTTTGCGCTATACTTTTCTGGTTGATACCAAAATTGTAGTTTAAAGATGAGTTGATTTGAGTGTGATTGACAGTCCTTCCCCAACAATACCCAAGGAATCTTTTTTCTTTGTATTAAAATGAATCATGGGTTTATGTTTACAGATAGCCTACGCTCGTATTGAAGGTGATGTGATTTTGTGCGCTGCATATTCTCACGAATTGCCTCGTTACGGCGTGAAGGTCGGGTTAACCAACTATGCTGCTGCATACTGCACTGGACTACTTTTGGCACGAAGAGTAAGTATGTTCTTTTTAAAGACATTGTTATACTTTTTAAACTGCCCTACTATATGGACTAGAATCATATCACCAACAAATTGTTTCAGTTGGCCAGGTGTAATAGTAAACAGATCCAGTAATCTCAATTTCTTCTTGGATCTTTGGTCAATGACCGACTCAGTGACTGTCATATCTGATGCCGTTAAGTCTTTCCACTTAATTTGGTTTGTTGTTATCCTTCATATGGTGTCTCAGCTCTGGTTCATCATTTGTATTTTTTTTTTAAATGCGTTTTTCACCAAGTTGTCTTATCTGTCTCATAATTCAGATTAACAGCCAATTTCATTGGTCTGTGGTCACTTCCTCCCAGTTGTTCTTGGACTGTTCTGTGTATTGTGGTCTGTGGTCACTTCCTCCCAGTTGTTCTTGGACTGTTCTGTGTATTGTGGTCTGTGGTCACTTCCTCCCAGTTGTTCTTGGACTGTTCTGTGTATTGTATATGTTAGATTTTCTGTTGCAAGGCTAGGTCTGAAGTAGATGTTTATTTCCACCACCTTGAATAAAAGGTTGGTCGATCTTCTATCAGGTTGATTAGCTGCAAGTCATATATCTCCCAGTCATCAACTTCCTCTCCTCTGGTATGTCTCTTTGTACCCCCACCTTTCTGAATTACTGTTAAAGCTCCAAATATAATACATTGACTTTCTAGTACAACTTGTTTCAATCTCATTGGTTTTCTGGGTGGGCAGTACATATATACTTTGAAGGTTTCTTGTCCTACCACAATGTCTGCTGCTGCTATTTCTGTGTCTCCTTGTTTGAAGTTGGATTTCTTTAGCTGGTAGCATATTATTAGGTACAAGACTCTCCTTTGTGACCATCTATATTCACCCTTATGGTTTGTTATTCTCGTATTTGAAACCTGCGCTGTTTAACCTTTATGACATTGGATTTAAAGATTCGACTATTGTTAAGTTTCTGCAACTGATTTTTCTGAGGTAGATCTGTTTATTTTGATACAATAATTACGTTAAACAATTTCGCCACATCACTTTTTTGTGACAAATCCATTGGCCTGTCTGCGTTAAAATAATCAAACCACGTGTGTGACCATTTTGTAGACCTCTCTTACATATGGAGGTAATATTCGGGTAAAGTAAAACCGGTGTTTGGCGCAAATTGTTAAAAAAAACCATACCATAGTCGTCCCTGGCACTGTAAGGTATATTGAGTTTGGACGTGGCAGCGAAAGAGTTATGGTATGGTATGTCTCTTGAATGCAAGCTATGTCGATACTCTCATCGTGGAGTCTTGCTGCAAGAGCTTGCTTATTTTTTATTCATTGCACTAAAGGATATTTAGTCCTTTCACTTTGTTGGGGTTTGTGTCAGTATTTTCCCATGGCTTCCATCTCCTGGAACGCCAGGACAGAGTGGGGCCTAGCATTCCCTCTGTCAAGCAGTGCTTCTCAGATCTATGGTAAATATGTGTGATTTTTGGTGAGCGTGAGTTATGATCCCCTGCATTTTACAGTTGTACTGCAATATCTGTGCCTTTCGGCCAGGCACATTCAAATCCAGCATTTTTTGTTTTTGGGTTATTCATAATCATTGGTTGTCCCCAGTCTTCTAGGCATAGACAGTTTTGGGGTCAGAGTTCCTTCTAGATGAGCCGTGTACCAAGCTAGCGAGTCTCATTTACCCAAATCTGGTTTCAAGGAGCCAGAAACTTGCCCGTCACCCTTTCTCTTGTTAGTATAAACAGGAAGTCCAGGAATTGGTCATTTTCTCTCAGACTATTTGAGACACATTAGAAGTATTTGACTGAAGTTTGAGAGGGTCTTCCACTCCACTTGACAAGCATTTACGGCCCATAATGTTTAATAACCAGAAGTAATAGCAAACACAGGCCTGTGGCAAAGAAGGCATAACAAATCAATACATGAATAAATTTTGGACGCAAAAGTGGGAATTAATACAACTATAAATTAATCACTGCCATTTCACCAGACATTGTGACCAACAGGAAAGTGATCGGTAGGAAGAAGTGACAAAAACAACGAGTCTTGTGGGTGAAGATTGTGCAGAGAAGACTAATGAACTTTTTTTTTAAATATTGACTGTAAATGGACAATTTCCTAGTATATAAACTGGTCAAAAGTATTTACTGTTTTTTTGTTGATTCCTATGTGTTGAGCTGATAGTCACCAAATTTTCTGTGATTTCTTGGCATCACTGAAATATTTGTGTTACTTGTGTGGATCCTAGCCGTCCCTTGAAAGGGGTGGAAAGTATAGAAACACTGAACCTCTGTGTTTGTAGTAAAACCGACTATAGAGAGTGCAGGGGGCTATTAACTTTGTCATGTAACATTTCTATTGAAACTTCCAAGAGCACACACGGTTTGTCACAGGATTCCTTTGGGCAGCATCTAGAGTTGTCCCTATACTCGTCACAGTAATGAAATGAGCAGATTTCTCATCCAGTAATAGTCTTAACAGCACATCTGTTCCCTTTTATTTCAGCTTTTGAAGAAGTTAAGCCTAGACCAGACCTACGAAGGACAAGTTGAGGTGAATGGTGAGCAGTTCAATGTAGAGGATGTTAGTGGTGCTCCTGGAGCATTCCGGGCATACCTGGATGTTGGCCTGGCACGCACTACCACTGGTGCTCGTGTGTTTGGAGCCCTGAAGGGAGCTGCTGATGGAGGAATTGATATCCCCCACAGGTCGGTGAATCTCTTTTGATGTTACATTTGTCTAAATGGTTTGATAACAGTTTGTGAGAATGTGATTGCCAAATGTGTGTAAGATTTTTGTCTTATTGCACTTCATGTCAGCTTATGCCATATGAAAGCACATACATACAAACGTTACTAGATGTATGTTCTTAAACCCTTTCCAACTTGTACACACCAAAACAATTTTATTTTGATGATTACAACAAAAAAACACTAAGATGTTTGGAGGATAAATTTGGTTGGTTGCCGCTACATGGCATGATAAGCGCAAAGTGTGTTTTATTAGCTGTGTTTTGATGTCGTGTTATACGTCTTCGCAAAGGAAGGCAGAAAAGACTACACATACCAAAATATGGGTGGTGTGACCTAATAGTCAGACTATCCACTTGTAGGAAATAAGGAAATAGTAGCATTATTGTCTATGGTTTCTGAGGCAACTCTCAACTCGTACATCCTTATGAAGTTATCTAGCACGGTGCAGAAGTGAGACGCTCAATCAGCTGCAGTACCTCGGTGTTCTTGATGGCTTGAATGGAATGCCTCACAAAAAGAGTACTGCAAATATGACACCTCATCAAAATGAAAAATGAGTAAGCACAATCTGGTCTGAAGGCTAGGACACTAAGTAACTTTATTCTAAGAAAAATGTAATTGCTTTATCAAGACTTTTTGTCTACTTAGTGTGCAAGATTTCACCTCTGCTTCTTCGATCAACTGATGCTATGCTTCTAGCCTGGTGAGGTTCATAAATGAATATTTTGTAAGCTCATCTGTATTCCAAGGATCCCACAGTGGGTTGGAATCCACTGTAGGACTAGATCTGTTTTTTTTTAAACAGCAATCTGATGTATTTTATTTTGTGCGAGTCTATCTTATTTGGGGCTTGAGCTCAGAAAGCGTTGTTGCATGAACAAGTGTTGTCTCGGCTCTGAAATTGTATTATTTGGGGCTTGAGCGTGTTGTGTTCTAGCTAAGAGTTCGTTGTTGCATGAACAAGTGTTGTCTCGGCTCTGAAATTGTATTATTTGGGGCTTGAGCGTGTTGTGTTCTAGCTAAGAGTTCGTTGTTGCATGAACAAGTGTTGTCTCGGCTCTGAAATTGGTACAGGTCTCTCCTGCTAGTATGGAGTGATATTTCTATGTTTTCGTTGGAGTTGGATGTAGATTTCACTGGCGGAGGCCGATACATGTGTCCAGTTGTTAGGGTACTGTCTCTTATCGAGGTGCGTAGAAGTGGTCTTGATTTTGATTCAGCAGTTTCTATAGCAATAACCAGTGTTAACACAACAAATACACCGCTGAGTATAAATAGAGTGCATCAGGAAAAATTTTCACCAAAGGGACCGTAAAGGATCATTTTGGACATGTCCTGGCTTCTGGAATGAGTGCTTCACACTTTTCTATTTTGGATTCAAGGACGTGTGCATGTTATTCTCTGGATTTTCCCTAGCGGTCTTTTTAGTTCTATTGGAACTACTGGTGCAGGGGGTGATCAGGTAGCTCTTTGGTTTTTCAAATTTTAGTATAGAAGTGCTTTTCAATATCCCAAGGAAGGGGATGGCATGAGCTAGTGGAAAAGTGACACAGCTTATTAACTGAAGGTGCTGGGTTCCCCATCACAGTACTGGCCGTCACCCGGTGGAAGCAAACCCTTTGAAAATACAGCAGGGAGCAGACCCTTGCATAAAATGCATGCCGAAGCAACAAAAAAAACAATGCAACTGACACCACCCTGAGGAATAGAGAAACAACACTGACTTTAAAAAAAACTTATTTTCTCCTTAATTAGACGGGCTCAATATTTGCTGTATGCCCTAGCTCTGTGATAGGAGGGCTTTTCAATGCCACCAAGGGTGTATTCTGATACCCCCTTTTTATTTGGACTCGTTTTCCTGTGTTTCCGCTATTGCGCAAGTGCTAGATGCATTTGCCTTATTGCATCAGTGTTTTATTTTGTTTTTGTTTACTCCCATGATGTACCAGCCAGTCTATTCATCAGTCTTTTTAAGTCTTCTCTGGATTTTCTCAATATTTAGCTTCCATGTGAGTTTGGAGTCAAATATAACTTCAAGGAATGTGTGTTCAACTGGAGTATTTTTGACCAGTTCCCTAGGTCTTTTGGAGCATGTATGACTCTATTGTTGCAAATTCATCTGCATGTAGCCTGTTTGAGACATGCTGGTGGTAGGTACTATTTAGTGATGTCGTTTATATATCAAGAAGAAGAAAATTTCTCATTAGAATGTCAAGTTTATAGTATATGCTTTGGCGCTAATTCTACCCTGTTATGTGTGTGTATATATTTACAGCACACGCCGCTTCCCAGGCTATGATGCAGAGAGCAAGAGCTACAACGCTCAGGTGCACCGTGACCACATCTTTGGCAAGCATGTCTCTGACTACATGTCCTACCTTGAGGAGAATGATGAGGAGGCATACAAGAAGCAATTTGCCAGGTTCATCAAGGAGGGCATCACACCATCCAAGGTAAAGAGTACTGGAAGTTATTTTAGTTTAGTCAAAGAATCGTATTGCACACCTTTTAACCAATGTGATCTGTTATTTTTTTTTTGAGAATCTGAGCACAGACTCTGTAGCACCGGAAAGGAAACCATAATGGATTGGGTAGATTTTTTACAATTTTGCCCGAGCAGCAGCTATTAAGCTTTTTCTTTTCGATTTCCAACTGCAGAGGGATTTCTAACGTACGCGACACTATACATGGGCGTCTGATCTCTAGATATCCAGGCATATATTCCGCAAAGTCCACTGAGGAAAAATTCAGTGATTTGAACCCTATGCCATCTTACCTCAACACCACTCAGTCCCCAAGAAGTACTGGGAGAATGTTATTGCCATTTCAGTGTCCTACCTGTCGCAGTATCATTTGTCAACACTCAAATGTATTTCTCATGTGGGTACTGAAGAGCAGGGCCTCAACAGACTTCCAATCTTGTCAAAAGAGGCAGCTAAAGAGAATGCATGCGACAGCAACCTTTGGTAAGAAAATGACAGGAATACATAAATAGCATTGGTGAAAGTTTTCTGTAAATAGGCAACTTTAGTACTAGACCGATTCATTATCAACAGGTAAACAAAAAGTGGAAAAGATTTATTATTAACACTATTCTGTTTTGGATAATTTTGTTGTCTTTCCGCCTGCGTCAAATGCCCGCATTCTGTTTGTTAAATTAAAATTCATTCAGTATACACACTCAAAAACCAATTTTTTTACAAGCTCATTTTAAGGAGTTACTGACTTTAGCTTACTGGTAGTACATTTATTTATAGGCATAAACTAAACTAAAGTGTTATATGTCAAAATATGCAGAAATGAAAGGCCTATTATATGAAAAAGTTAAACAGTTTGACAACATATTTGTGAAAGATACATAAAGATTGGAATAGAACAAATATAAAATTACAAAACATCAAAAAGTATTCTACTTAACATTATTTAAATCCTTCAGCAACATAGAAACTTTTAAACTCCCAAACTCGGATCATTGTAGAGTACATCCATTTTCACTGTGGTTAAGAAACTTTTGTGTGTCCTGTTATAAACATTATGTATGCATTATGAAATTGATTGTCCCTATTAGGGAAAAAAACAATTTACAACCAAATCAATACACTTTATATTTTAGTATTTGCATTTCATATTTTAAATATAAAACTATTGTTTCAGCATTATCTGGTGTACTTGATCTTATATGTCTAAAATGAATGGTTCCTCTAGTATAGCTAATAGCTACTCTGCTACACTTAGAACTAGTCACTAGGTTCATCCGGGGCAGACGTCTTCATAGTCTGACAACTTTATCAACTAAATAATTTTCTGAATGTTAGTCAAGAACTATCCCCACTCGATAAATCATTTTCTAATTCAATCCATGAATTAATTAGTGTCGATGCTTGCTTGGCTGGGCTACTGTTCGCACTTTGAAATGTTCGCATATTTACCCTGTGATGATAAATGGAATTACCATTTGATATGACATGAAACTATCAACCGCGGCATTTTTAAATCTGAGGGTATCGTTTTTGATTTATGTTTCGTCTAATTTGAAGTAAGTGCAGCAACGTAAACTTTAAAAAATGTTATATTATATCTGAATTAACCATGTAATTAAACTATACGTGATATGATGTATTCATAAAGAAATATACTGGTATATGTTAAATGTCATTAAAGCAGAAGGTAGGATACAACGTGATTGTTTTTAATCGTTATGCAATTTGCATCCAAAAGTACAGGACATGGATAGTAACTATGTTTTACATGATCTTCTTCTTCGTTCGTTCTCAATCTCCCGCTACCAAGCCCTGAAAGGGCTTAAGTAGCAGAATGTAGTCCAGAGAACGGAATGCGTTGTCGTAGTTTACAGCTTGACTGCGATATTTCGGTCTAACACATCTGACTTCAGCAAGCATTTTTTTAGTACCGGGTTAGCATTCCCTCTTCGATCCATTCTCCTTAGCCAGTCTGCCCTGCTGCAACCCATTATCCAGGATCACCGCGTGGATGTGTAGAAGGGCCTTGACAGCTCTGGTTTGCTGGCCCTGACGCTAGCAGTCAGCTATGGGTCGCTGACAGCTCTATCGTATGTTTACATAATGACCAGTAAAAAGAAATTCATATAAAAAATACTGTATCTGCTAAAATGTTTGATATTAAACATACACTATTGAATTATCTATACGGTACAGCTTCCATGTGTACAAATAAAATTACAATTGTTCATGGAATGACGAATAGCAGTCCTCTGAATGGGTGAATTTAGCATATTGATCTAACAAAAGCAGTCTTGTTCTTGGAACCAACAGCCTTCCCCAAGTCATTTAAATTGTTTAAGCCCAGAACATTCCAGTTTTAAATTCCTGCAGCAGTATGCTGTGTTGACCAGACTTCATCTGTCAACACTACTAGGCCCATCCTAGTAAAGTTTGCTATTAATTCTGGCAAACATTTGTTGTTTTCGTTATTCACAGCCTCACTCAACTAGCCTTCTAAGTCGCTGCATTCAATTTCCACATCAAATCGCCCGAATGCTCAAGGGCATTGTCATCTCATCGAATGCAGCAAAGATGCCATACTTTGAACAGAGAAATTACAAATGACCAATTTTAAAACAGTTTGCGATAATAGGTACCCTCACCTGTGTAACAGAAGTGCGTCATTAGTTTAAATTTCGCATGTTGTGAGATTATGTTGCTATGAGACGTCACTATCTAGCTATGCAGATTGGGGTAGTTGGACCGTAAATGGTTAAGAGGAAATTATCTTTCAGCAATTAAAATCAGACAAATGGAAAGGCCTCAGCATATGTTATTTAGAGGGATTTGGTACAGGTTGTCTGTAAAGAGGGAAGCTATGTGCTTCATATCATTATTCCATCAATATGAAGATAATGTCCTACATATGTATATGATTGGAGAGGACATTGACAGGTACACAAATTATATGTGGGTGCAGTGCCGGAGCATCTATTTAAATTATTTTACAATCCAGACAAATTTAGCAGTTTTGTTAGGGTCTGCATGCCTTGCTTTTATTAAAAAGTCCATTTTGAACAAATTGAGCTAAAATTACGATCTAAGCATTGTAAGAAACATAATGAAATTTTGACATAAGTATTCATAATTCAAACGTAGTTCTTTCATCTAAACAAACAAAATAAACTTATCTACTCGATAAAGATATTTCCCAACAACCTACTTCACCTTTCGCAAAAAGTCGGCTTGCTCCAAACGACGTAATGAAAATTGTTCAAAAGTCATTTGTAATCGAACATACGATACTTTAACCAGCAAATATCGTCTATATATGGGAAACGTATTCAGCGGTAAAAAATGGCTGGCTGGAGTGTCTCCGTTCAACAACCCAAAAAAAAAAAAAATTTCCTGGGCACCGTTTTTGAATGTAGCGTGAGTCTAGACATTCTTGACCAATGCGTGCTAAAGGTTAAAATAAAGCTTAATTTTGTTTAAAATGTTGTGAAATTCTCCTGGCCAAAATAGTGTGTGTTGGTCATACGTCGTGAACATTCACTAATTTTTTTTTGGCCAGGCTAGGATGTAACTAGTAAATGACTATCCAGCTACACACAGACAGGTAAAACATTGAGGGAACAGCAAAGTCAATGGGACGAGGCTTGCCAAGGTTAAAGAACTGATTATGCTGAGATTGAAAGTTTTATGCATTCCTTCTAAAATGCACACAGTATCTCCGGACATGTCACCTGATGTCGTGTCTGGTCGAAGTTAGTGCTACATTAATTGTGGTGATTAGGCATCGTTGGAAGGCAGCTCCTTGCTGTACTTCTTGGTTGTGGATCCACGACAGGACTACACTCAATTTTGAATCTTGTATCTTCACAATTAAACTTTTGTAGCATTGTTGTCACACATCTTTACTAGTAAATGCCTGTTTGCAGGCATATGTTTGCATATGTGTGATTACCTATGCCTTTGGTGTCCCTGATAACCCTCCTCACAAAACTGGAAGACCTAACATAATGAAGTCCCTGACACTTGCTGATTTATGGCTGAATTCTGCTCTCTGCAGTGATCTGATCTTCTAAAGTTGTTCACTGGGATTTCTCTAGTCTCTTTCCTTTAGTGTTCCAATTCAGTGTATATTGCCAGTCTTGTTACTGTTGGTGTATCCTATCCATCTTTTCTTTCTCACTCCAACCTACAGTTGTCCCCACAGTACTATTTTGAGTTAAGGTGTAGGAATATACCTTGTCATTAATTTTTTCTGTAGACTTTAGTGCCTGCTGTGATACTTAAACGTTGATGAAAACATCCAAGTTAATTTTCATGTGCCCCAGTTACATTGAATTGTCCTCATCAGGTGGAGGAGATGTACAAGAAGACCCATGCTGCCATCAGAGGAGACCCAGAGGCCAAGCCTGCTGAGAAGAAGGAGGTGGAGAAGAAGAAGAGGTAAGTTTGACACTGGCTGTGGTTTCTATCTGTTCTCTTATTTATGTGTGAGACCTGGACAGTCATGTCAGGAACTTCCATATACACTGCCTGCAGAATTTGTTGAAGATTAGATGCCAGGACAGGTGTGTTAGCATGGCAGTAAACACACCATGATATGGGAAGCGCATGTCAGATCGTCTATCAAAAGAGCTGCTCTTTGGTGAAATGCGAGAGCAAGGTAATGAAGATACTAACATACACTTGAGATCACTGATCTAGTGTCGTATTAACCATGACTAACTTGGAAAGAATCGTCACCACTCGCACAGACTAATGCAGCACTATTACAGAGATATCAAGAATAGATGACACCTAGAGTTAATTACTCAAGTCATATCACAGCAACTCTTCTTTGACCACTGTTTAATTACAATTTTTATGGCCGCAGCACCACAGGAAGAGCTTCAAACTTTTTCCAATAAATTTTCACCATCTTGTATCTCAGAATCTAACAATAACACCGTTCCTCATTTGTCTCTACACACATGAAAATCATATTTATTGACCAACAAACAAAACTTGAAAGCTTTGAAGGTTAACTACCATAGCAAAATATAAAGTAGTAAAAGTGTAAGCAGCATTGTAAAGGGTAAATGTAATAGAGGACAGGCTGTAATGCTAGTAGATTTTCTAATTATCCTATACCTATGCAGTTTGCAATAGGACATGATATAGCATGTGAGCGAGACAATCAAGTTGGGTTGAATTGTAGAGTTGATACCAGTGTTTGTAATTTACAAATTATCCATTACTTATATTTTTTCCCATTTTTCAGATGGAACAGGCTGAAACTGTCCAATGCCCAACGCAAAGCCCGTGTTGCCCAGAAGAAAGAGGCCTATCTGAAAACTCTAAGCACAGAAGCATCCTAAATTTAAAACTACTTTGTGACTCAGTCAGAATCCGTTCACAATAAAGAGAAATAAACAACCACTTATTCACTGGTTTTATTATTGTAATTATGTGCATGTATTTGTGATTGTCTCCTCAACATTGCCATATACTCTGATGTATAATACAAATTTGACTTATTTTGGATGCAAAAGTTTTGGTGAATGCGAGTACTAAAATGTTTGTTGCCAAAAGTAACCTGCACTGGAAAGTTTGTTGCAATTTCACAGTGAATTTGATGCAAAATGGGATAAGCAATATTATTTCTAAAAAATGTGTACCAAAGGACTTCTTTGTTCCTCATAGTGAACATGCACTCTAGATCAGCAGGACAAATAAATAAAAATATAATATCCAGAAAATCTGTAGAACAACACACCAATAAGAGCACATGGTTAAACTGCGTAGTATGGCCAAATTGTCAAGGAAAGAAAGAAATGCTCAAGTAGCCACATTTTTTTCACAATAAATTTGATGGGCTGTCCTAGGCTTCTCTCGTAACAACTATACAACTGATTCTTCGAAATGGAGAGCCCATTTCAGGGCTTAGTAGTATTTTGAAAACAAACCAAAGAAAAGGTTCAAGATTTCAAATGGTCATGTAGTTGGAGAACATGTTTTACTGTTTGTATGTTATCCCTTTACACCATGTATCAGGATGATGAGCTGCCAAACCCTTATTCACCTCCACGTGGTGATTCTAAATAACAGGACAGACTGGCCAAGGAGAAGGTATCAAAGAGGGAAGGCAAACCCGGCACAGTGCTCAACTGTCGGAGAGAAATATCCAAATATCAGTCACGCTGTAAACTATGATGCAGCACATTATGTTCTTCAGACTACATTCCTGCTACTTGCAAAGCAATTTTTAGGACTTGGTTGTGGGAGAGTGAATGACGATCATCCCTAACCCACAGATTAGAAAATACATCCCCCCTACTCATGACACATCATTTTTTTAATAAAATAATTACACATCTTGTTACATTTAATTACAAATTTAATTACCGGTGTTTAGAAAAGTGGGATATTGCCCCTTCCATTGGATGGAAATCAATAAGCATCCACAGGTTTCTATTAGAGCACTGAAGACGTTTTTTTTCTTTTGGGGAAATGAACCAATCTGTGGTGTTCTGGAACAGATTTCAGTCGAAAGTCTTCAATATTTGACGTCACTCTAGATTGTTGTAAAAGGCTCTCCAGTAACGACAGGTGAATGTTATAGCTTATCCCACACTGCAGTGGCTGATTTACGTTTTTAATGTGGAACCTAAAGTTCAGCATGTAGACAGTCTTGGCTTCCACGTCAAGGCAGACTGACTACCTGTATGGTTGACCTGCCATGAAATGAGACTATAGTTTGAAAAGAAGCATGCCAATGAAAATAATCACCATCTCAACACGTGTCTGTCAGGCTTGTAAACAGACGAGGCTAAGCCACTGATGGGACCAATAGATTCAATGAAAATATCAATATTTACTTGTCGCTTCAGGCTCAAAGCAATCGTCTCAACTTCTATGTTCGTTAGAATACCATAGTTCTTACATGATCAGGATGCCAGCTTTATGCACAGACCTCTTTAGTTTACTTCTATTCCACGCCATGGGGAACTAAGGCGCTAGTCCGGCCAGGCCCAACAAACTGACCAAGACTTATCCATCTTCCATTTAGCTTTCCCTGGAGACGCTGTTTTCAAGGCATCGCTGACGAGATGTGGATTAACGTGATCCCCATAGTAGTGAGCATAGCACAACTGCCTTCATCAGGATATTAGGAAAGCTACAACCTGCCACTTAATGCCCTTTCCGGGGTGCACAGAAGAGTAAACTTAGTCGTGGGCATTCAACAACATGCTATAGCAGGTCTATGTATCCTCAGTCTGCATTTTCATTTAGCTTTGTCCCAGCTGTTGCCATGAACAAAAATTGTTTTCATTACCAGTGGTCTAGGTTTTACATTCCCCTTATTTCTCTATTCCTCAAGGCTGTGTGCATTACACTGTTTTTATTTTACACCTGTCAGCCCAGTTCATCCAACTACGGCATTCATTTTATGTAAGGGTCTGCTACGTCCTGTATTTCCTAAGGGTTTGCTTACCCGGGTAACGGCCGGTTCAAATATCTGTTTCACAAACCCAGTGCACCAACTGGTTTATCAATTCCACTTTGGCTAGAAAATGCTAATACTTTGGTCACATCGAGAGAACGGTGATGGAAGGTATGGTGCCAGGCAAAAGAGGAAGGGGTAGACCAAGAAGACGATGGCACCAAGATATCCAGGAATGACTGGTGTTTTGGCAAGGGAACGAGTTTCTTTCAGACTGATGGGAGTGAGGTTCTACAAAGGACATGCTACATGATGAGTGCACCAGGTACGAATTCAGCTGTGTCCAGTTGGCAGACACAGGTAGCAGGATGTAGTCCAGAGAACGAAATGCATTGTTGGCTAGTTTACAGCTTGACTGAGATTTTTGTTCCGACACATCCGTCTTCTGCAGGGAATTATTACTGATGTGGGGTCTGTATGGCATACATTCAATCTTGGTAAATGTTAGGAAAGTAATTCTTGTAGCGTTTTACCTGCTGCTTTGATGAGTTCAATTGATATATCATCTATCTCTGGTACTTTGTTTAGTGGCATGGAGTGAAGAGCTGTGTCAAATTCTGCACCAGTTATTTGCAGATTCTGTCCTTCCAAATCAGCCTCCTTGAAAATGTTATCAAATTAGGTGGTGAATTTTTCATTGTTATACTTCTGTGTTCGTTCTCAATCTCCTGCTACCAAGCCCTGAAGTAGCAGGATATGGTCCGAAGAACCGGGTGTGTTGTCGCTAGTTTGCAGCTCGACTGCGATATTTGCAGCTCGACTGCGATATTTGCACCTTTTGGTCCGACACATTGGTCTTGACAGACATACAATTCTGTTTACTTATTGTCTCCATTTTCTTCGTTGTCAGTAAGTGCCTATTTTTGTCCAGAATTGTTCTTTAGAACCTCTGTACTCTTTCTGCATGTTTGTTTTATATTCTTATGTATCAGATATGGCCTCCCTCTTCCATTTCTTCTTCTTCATCGTACGAAGTCAGACAGTAACCATTATTTTTTCGAAAAAAGCGGCGGTCATCCTGAGGCTGTCGACACTGCCATAGAGATTGTCTTGCAGTTCCACTGGTGATGGCCACATCTGCTCTCTCTGATCCTCGTATGTCGGGCAGTTCTGCAGCAGATGTTCAGCGGTCATTTTACCGGTACCGCACGGGCATTCGTCGGTACCACCTACCTTCAATTTGTTGAATAGGTGGTACCTCAGTCTATTGTGGCCAGAGCGAAGTCTGAAGACCACGACCTGCTCTCTTCTGTTCAACTGGTAATAGGCATCGTTTTTGGTGTAACCAGTATGTTCGGTTTCCCATTTGGTCATGTATCTGGCTTTGATAAGCCGTTTTGACTCTTCATACTTCATACCTTCCATTTAAATATTCAGTTTCTTTGCAGTTCTTCTTCCCCCAGTTCTTTCGTTCTATTTTACTTTCCATTTCCTATCCACAGTATTTTTGTTCTGCTGTAGCTGGCCCTTCCGTGCTCATTATTTATGTTCTTCCTCTAACTACTTTCTTCCATCATACTCAGTATTACTGCCATCACCCAAATGTTATACTTTCCTTCGACTACAGCTTTTATTGCCATCTGTATACATTTCCTCTGGTGTTCTGTGTCTTTCTAGGCATCTTGTTGTTCTGTGATGTTGTATTCCACCTTTTGTTGAATGTTATCCAACTCGTCCATCATAGTAATGCTCCATTTGGGTCTTTTCGTTATTTTCTTCCATCATTGTGGCTTGGCTTCGTCTGTTCTCAATCTCCCACTATCAAACCCTGACATGGGCCTAAGTAGCAGAACGTAGTCCAGAGAACGGAATGCGTTGTGTCGTAGTTTACAGCTTGATTGCGATATTTGCACCTTTCGTTCCAACACATCCGACTTCAGCAAGCATTTTTTTAGTACTGGGTTAGCATTCCCTCTTCGATCCCTTCTCCTTAGTCAGTCTGCTCTGTTATCCAGGATCACCGCTAGGAGGTGTAGAAGGGTCTTGGCAGCTCTGGTTCGCTGGCCCTGACGCTAGCAGTCAGCTCTGGTTCGCTGACGCTAGCAGTCAGCTCTGGTTCGCTGGCCCTGACGCTAGCAGTCAGCTCTGGTTCGCTGGCCCTGACGCTAGCAGTCAGCTCTGGTTCGCTGGCCCTGACGCTAGCAGTCAGCTCTGGTTCGCTGGCCCTGACGCTAGCAGTCAGCTCTAGTTCGCTGGCCCTGACGCTGGCAGTCAGCTCTGGTTCGCTGGCCCTGACGCTAGCAGTCAGCTCTGGTTCGCTGGCCCTGACGCTAGCAGTCAGCTCTGGTTCGCTGGCCCTGACGCTAGCAGTCAGCTCTGGTTCGCTGGCCCTGACGCTAGCAGTCAGCTCTGGTTCGCTGGCCCTGACGCTAGCAGTCAGCTATGGGTTGCTCAGCATCTTGATCCCATTGCTATTTAATCATAAGAAGGTTGTGTTTGGTATCAGCATCTGCTCCTGGATATATGATGGATTTCTTTGATTCTGATAATGTGTTTTCACCAGAATATAGTCTGATTGATATCGTTTAAGATGTCTCTGGCTAGTCCACATATTCTGTTAGTGACTTGATGCCATGTATTTTTCTTGCAAAACTCTACTAATCGTTGTCCCCTTTCATTTCTTTTTCCTAGTCCATATTTGTCTACTGTATTTCTCATGACCTTGTCCGACGGTTGAATCCAAGTCTCCCATTATTATATATGTTGCATTAGCTGATTTGAATAGTTGTTCTATAAAGTCCGACATCTCATCTACCTACATGATCATTGTTTGTAATACGCATGTAAACTTGTATAAGAACTGTGTTTACGTGTATTGCCATTTGGCTACTTTACTAACACTGCAAGAGTTTATAGTGACTTTGAAAGCAGAACTGTCTATGCATAATCGTGTTATGGTAACTACCTTTTATTATTGCATTCCGATAGTGTGGCTCAGCATATTATCGTTGTTTCTACATATCCCCGCTTTCGGCTTAAATTGCACATTTATTGTTGTTACGCATAAAATCTTAAAACTCACACTATATCAAACACATCTACCTTACGAACTCCGATATACCAAACGAGCGTTTCAATCCAAAGTAAAATCAAGTCGCTCGCAAAATTAACTGTATGTCATAGATAATGAACAAATGACTGGCGGAAAAAGATGCTTTTGGTATGTTGATATAGGGGGACGGCTCACAGTCCGAAGGTGCTGGGCCGACAGGCACAAAATAAAAACTCTGCAACGCACATCATTTTGGGGAATAGAGAAATAAGGTGAATATTTGTTTAAATGTTACTTATAATAATGAAGTGCTTCACTTGGAAAGAAATCAAATAAGGAAGTCTTGGACAAATTAGGGGTCACTCGAACATAGTGAGAGGTCAGGGTAACTCGAACAGAGTGAGAGGTCAGGGTCACTCGAACAGAGTGAGAGGTCAGGGTCACTCGAACAGAGTGAGAGGCAAGGGTCACTCGAACATAGTGAGAGGTCAGGGTAACTCGAACAGAGTGAGAGGCAAGGGTCACTCGAACATAGTGAGAGGTCAGGGTAACTCGAACAGAGTGAGAGGTCAGGGTCACTCGAACAGAGTGAGAGGTCAGGGTCACTCGAACAGAGTGAGAGATCAGGGTCACTCGAACAGAGTGAGAGGTCAGGGTCACTCTAACAGAGTGAGAAATGAAGAATTGTGACACAAAGTGTGAGCAATGCCGTGCATGACATAAATAGACTAATAATAAAATGGTTTGACCATGTGACAAGAATATCTACCCGTCGCTCGAGCATGTAACACCAGACAGATAAGTATATGGTTTGGGGATCAAGATTCTGAGCAGTGCATGAGCTATAGCTGTCAGCGACCAAAGACTGACTGCTAACGTCAGGACCAGCCACCCAGAGCTGCAAAGACCCTTCTCCCACTTCACGTGGTGATCCTGTATAATCGACTGCACCATGGTAGATTTGCTAAGAAGAAGGAATCGAAGAGGGAAGGCTAACTGGGAAGCAAAATATATCTACTGAAGTCGGATATGCCGAATGGTACAAATATCGCAGTTAAGCTGTAAACTACGACACATTACGTTCTCTGGACTACATCCTGCTACTTGCAAAGCCCTTTTCATGGCTTGGTAGCGGGAGTTTGAGAACGAACTACGAAAAAGAACGAAGTAGGAGAATATGGTTTGGTCATATTGCAAGAATGTCTACATTTCGCTTGAGCCTGTAATACCAGACAGCATTACTTCAGAACAAGAGGAAGAGCACAAAAAATGGATTGATGGTGTTAAAGAAACACCACGGAGCGCCAACTAACGACTTAGGTGGACGCACGAGATGAATAATTAAATATGTCAAATTGTTTAACTAAAAATACTTTGTATGGTATTGTTTTGGAACCAAAATGGTAAACAGACCGTGTGTTCTCGAATCTTGAGACCAATAATGAACGTACGCTGGTATTAGACTCACGGATGACAAGTCAGCTCTCAAACACTCAAATGAAAGAACGCTACGGAAATCGTGTTTAACTCCGCAGAAACCGCAGATTGCAAATACCTGGTCATTGACAAACAAAAGCCCTCAATAAATTCGTCTGACCAAATAGTGAACGGGTGCTGGAAATAGATCATCTGAAGACAGGTCAGTTTTACCCTACAAATGACAGGGCGTTGCTACGGAAAACCAGCTCAAATCGAGAGGAGCCGCAGACACTTTGGTTCACGTACCAGGCTGATAAGCCAAGGGCGCGAGGCTACCATGTGGGGGATTACGGCCGAACCCTTGTAAGCCGCAATCCCGCCCAAAATCTCAGCACCACTGCAATGGGAGGCTCCTACATGATCGGGACCTAGGGCTTGCGCCTCAGCCCTATCAGGTAGAGCCACAGTATGAGGTCCTTGCCGTCCGCCTATCAAAGCGGGCGGACAACTGCTTGATACTCACCCTATACAGCGTTGGGGTGCGAAAACACCAACCAAAGACTTAGTACCTGGTCGGGGTGTCGAAAACAGTAGAGCAGCCACCTCACTGTGAACTGTCAAGACTCAACCACTGACCATGAGAGTTGTCCGCACACCAGGCGATCAACATCTCTGTGACATTACCAGGCTTGTCCTCTGGCGAAATGCACTCCGGCTACGATATCTACCTCTGTACGTTATCAGCCATAACTATCATGCTGGACGCAGAAGAGATGCAGACCAGCGGACATTGCACACCTGCCCCACTGTGTCAACACCCCAGGTGGCGGGGAATGCTAGGCGTACCATCCCTGCATAGAAGCCAAGAAAACAAAGGGAAAAAGAGATACCCCACTCACATGCAAATGCTACGTTTCTGGCAGGACGTGACGATCCTGGGATACAGACACACTGGACTGCCTCTCTTCCGGGTAAACCAGTCCATCTCATATATCATATCATCATTGCACCCTATAGACACGAGTAGTGAAGACTCGAAAGTCTGGTAAGACAACTTCCATAGGAGAGAAAACTCTGATCGTAAACAACTGCTGCCTTGCAGATAGGCTGGGGACAGCCAAAGGCTAAGGAGGGCATCCCTACAGAAACGCCTGTTGAAATCGGATGCACGGGGCCGCAAGCCTAACAAAACAGTGCAACGTAAATCACAGTATGATGGCAGCACAACCTATTCGAAAAACGTATGGCGCTCATCCTGAGGAGACCCGCCAGGCAGCGATAGCGCCGGGCCTCATGCCTCGAAGGGGCCCACCCTTGACTACTGGTGGTCACCCACCCATGTGTCGTGGAGTCAAGGCACATGGCTATGGGGTAACGTCTATTGGCCAAAACCTCAAGACCCTCAAAATACTACAGTGGAATGCGGAGGGAGTCATTAACAAAAAACTTTCCCTAACACACCACCTGCATGAAGGTAAGATTGACGTGGCATGTATCCAGGAAACGCACCTCAACAATAACCATAAATTCTCAATCAGAGGATACCAGACCTTCCGTCTAGATAGAGAAGGCCACAAAGGAGGGGTCCTGATACTGACCAGAAACAGCATACCGAGTAGCGCGGTACCTGTCAATCACACCGGACAAGCAGAAATTGTAGGAGTTGACATAATGGCTCAAGAGACGAAACTCCGCATTTTCAATCTGTACGGACCACCAAACAGAGACCTATCGCTCTCGAGTATGGAGGTCAGAGACTCCAACTGCATAGTAGTGGGAGATTTCAACAGCCACTCGGAGAGATGGGGATACTCTGACACAGACAGTAGAGGTGACGAAGTGGAAGATTGGGAGATAGATGCAAATCTCTCCCTAATCAATAGGCCGGAGGATAGCCCTAGCTTCTATTCAAGAACATGGCATACCACCTCGACTCCAGATTTGGCCTTCTCCACACAGGACATACACTATAAAATAGACCGCCAGGTGCTGAACCAACTGGCAGGTAGCGACCACAGGCCGATCAGGCTAACCATTGACATGGAAGTAAGCCCACAGGAAACAAAACCGCTCCCACGTTGGAATTACAAACGAGCCGACTGGGACAGATTTGCAATCCTGACAGATGGGCTGTGTGAAACCATCAACACACGAAACACCAAAATGAAGCCCATGGTGGAGAGCCTAAGCAAGGCAATAATGCAAGCCGCCACTGAAACCATCCCAAGAGGAGCTAGGAAAAACTATAAGCCCTACTGGAATGATGAGTTACAGAAAGTGGAAGATGCAGTAACAAATGCTAGGAACATGGCAGAACGAGAAAAATCCATGGAGGCAAACATCGCCCTCAAATCCGCCGCGGCGAAGTACAAACACACTCTCAAGCAAACAGCAAGAGAAAGTTGGAAAAATAAAACGGAAAGTCTGAACCTGGACAAAGACGGGAACAAGCTATGGAAGCTAGTCAGAGCCATGAACGACGAAACCCCGTCAAATAAACAAATTACCATCAAGCAGGGCGAGAACTTGATCACAGGTAAGAAAGCCGCAAACGCCTTTGTCGATCACTATGCCAGAGCAAACCACATCGAGGTCCCTGCAGATAAGCATACAGACATTAGCGAAGAGCTAAAGGGACACGAAAACATAAATACGGCTCCTGAAGAGCACATGATGGCCAAACTAACAATGCGCGAAATGGAAGAGGCTATGAGTACACTAAAGAAAAGGAAATCTCCCGGAAAAGACGGGATAACAAACGAAATGCTGATGGGGCTGGGCCAAACAGCGAAGAAGAAACTACTATCAGTCCTGAACCAAAGCTGGAAAAGGGGTATTGTACCCCAGGCATGGAAAGATGCAATACTGGTACCAGTACCAAAAACAGGGAAGGACAAAACAGATCCAAATGGATACAGGCCCATAAGCCTACTGAGCTGTGTTGGCAAGCTGATGGAACGGATAATAAACACCAGACTGATGTGGCATCTGGAAGAAAAACGAATACTAATTCCACAGCAAGCCGGCTTTAGACAGCACAGATCCACTGAGGACCAGGTCATCCTCATAGCCCAGGAGATAGAAGATGCCTACCAGGCACAGAAACACACAGTAGCTGTTTGGGTGGATCTGGAAAAGGCATTTGACAAAGTCTGGAAGGATGGACTTAGAGTCAAGCTAAGAAGAAGTGATGTCTGTGGGAAAATGTACAAGTGGATCAACCACTACCTCAAACAAAGAACGGCCAGAGTCCAAGTACAAGGGCAGATGAGCAAAAAGGTGACACTCGAGCAGGGAGTACCCCAAGGGGGAGTATTGTCACCCACACTCTTCCTGGTATATATAAACGATATTACAGAGAATATACCAAGAAGAGTCCATAGCTCAATGTTTGCAGACGATCTGGCTATGTGGACCTCTGAAAAGAATCTCACAATAGCAAGAAATCGGATGCAGACGGCCCTAACATCGCTGGAAGAGTGGGCGAACTCATGGCTGGTCAAAATAAACGAGGAGAAAACCACGTGCACAATATTCTCGCTCTCATTAAAACCCCAAAGTACCAAATTAAGTCTGAATGGCAAAATGCTGCAGCCAAACGACAACCCAACCTATCTGGGAGTCACATTTGATCGGCGCATGACATGGAAAAGTCAGATTGAGAGAAACCGAATGAAAGCCAGAGAAAGAATGGCGATCATAAGGAAACTTGCTGGCACAAGCTGGGGAGCAGACGAAGGCATACTAAAGAAACTGTACACTGGAAGAGTGAGACCAGTTCTCGAGTATGGCATTGCGGCATGGACAACCGCAGCGAAGGCGAACTTCGATAAAGTTAACAAACTTCAAAACCAAGCCATGAGAATTATAACAGGTGGCATGAAGTCAACGCCAATTGTAGAACTTGAAAAGATTACAAAACTGCAATCCATGACCGATAGAAGAGACTGCAGAGCCCAGCTGCAGTCAGAGAAACTCAGAAGACTGACGGACCATCCAATGTACCAGAGACTAAACAATTTGGGAAATGGGAAACTAAAGCGGAGAAACTTTGCAGAAATAGCCAAAGCAAAGATGCACGAAGATCCCATAAACGCACTAACAACACCAAAACCCATCACTACTGTACGAAAACCTACTTGGAGGCAGGATATATTTCCAGAGGTGGTAGAAAATATACCAGGTATTGCAAACAAAAACTGCCAGAGTGAAAAAGAAAGGAGAGACACTACCCTAAGCTTCATAACGAAAAGCTACCCAAGCATGGACTGGACCCATGCATACACCGATGGTTCTGTAACAAACACTACACAGAACGGAGGGGCAGGAGCATTCCTGAACCTACCAAATGGCAGAAAAATAACACTGTCATTCGCTACTGGTAAGTACACAAGCAATTTCAGAGCAGAGGCAGAGGCACTGAGGGCGGCAGTGGAAGAAATGGTAACACACAGTGAAAATGAGAGCCATATAGTCCTACTGACAGATGCTCTCGAAGTAGTCACAGCGCTAAAAAGCCAGAAAAACACTGAGCTTAATGACTTAAGAGCAGCACTCTGCAAACTGTGCCAGCAGTCTGCACCAAAAAGGGTAGTGGTACAGTGGGTTCCGTCACACTGCAACATCCAAGGCAACGAGGAGGCAGACAGACTGGCAAAAGAAGGTGCAAGGCTACCACAAACAGATACCAGTATGACGTACGAAGAGTCAAAACGGCTTATCAAAGCCAGATACATGTCCAAATGGGAAACCGAACATACTGGTTACACCAAAAACGATGCCTATTACCAGTTGAACCGAAGAGAGCAGGTCGTCGTCTTCAGACTTCGCACTGGCCACAACAGACTGAGGTACCACCTATTCAACAAATTGAAGATAGGGTGTACCGACGAATGCCCGTGCGGTACTGGTAAAATGACCACTGAACATCTGCTGCAGAACTGCCCGACATACGAGGATCAGAGAGAGCAGATGTGGCCATTGCCAGTGGAACTGCAAGACAAGCTCTATGGTAGTGGCGAGAGTCTCAGGATGACCGCCGCTTTTTTCGAGAAAATAATGGTTACTGTCTGACTGTGTACGCAGAAGAAGAAGAAGGACAAATTAGAAATGCAATTGGGAATTGATGAACGAAATCAGACAGTTCAGATATGTTGGTCACATAAATAGACCTTGCTTGAATACAATACTGAAAGGAAAGGCGGAGTGCAGACGTGCCAAAGGTAAATAATGCTTTAATGGAGAGAATGCCATCAAAAGATGGTATATCAAAAGACAAAGAAAAGCCTGATAGATGGTACCATCAAAATGTTGGATATCAATTTCAACCGAACTTCACTCTGGAGATTGCACCTGAACTGAACATGCAATAATATTTCTAGATCTTCCTGTCAAACCCAAAAGGATATTCTGCACTCTTTGGTGTTCTGACCTCTGTATGTGGAAAAGTGAAACCCACGAGTTGGCGAGCCTTCTACTTTAATTATGCTACAAAACACTGGTTAGCCATCTCTTGCAACATGTTCTCATCGTGATTTGAATCGCTCCTCTTCTACCACACGGAGTACAGACCTTTGTTTCTAGAAGTGCATAGTTCTTACATGATGTGAAAGTTAGCCACAATCCCAAATCTTTTTAGTGGTTTTATACAACATGCCTGTCAGGTTATAATGTCACTTATTAGCAGCTGCTATTTCTTCTACTCAGATCCTTCAAAAGATGCATCCACGCTCTCATTTGATGTTGCAATGCCTCTAAGACAAAAGACTATACGAACTCAAACTCAGAGAAGTGGCATGTTGCAATGTCACTATTAGCAGCCGCCATTTCTTTTACTTGGATGCTTCAAAAGATACACACATGCTCTCATTTGATGTTGTAACGTCTTACAGACTCTATACGAACTCAAACTGAGGAAGACTTGTACTTTTGTCCGAGAGTGATTGCATTGGCAAAAGCTACCAGCTCACAGTTGAGAAATTATATGGTGACCCAGTCAGGCCAAGACTTGAATACGGCATGACAGCCTGAACCACAGCATCAAAAACAAACACGGAACGCTTAAACAAAATTTAAAACGCAGGCTTAAGGATAATAACAGGAGGAATGAAGACATTAATCCAGACAATGTAAACACATTCAAATATAAGACCTCTAAATACTAGACGAGAGGAAAGAGTGCTGACACATAGTGGAAGGATGCTACGCATGCCAAATCACCCCATACGTATCAAAGTGAAACACCTAGTTAAAAATGTACTAAAGAGATCCATTTTCATCTATATATCAAACCACCTATACCAAAAATATAAAGAACTAACACCCAACTAACCTGCAGAAATAGAAATGCTTATCAACTATGAAGAGCCAAGCTACAACATAAACATCGAAATAAGTACAGAGATCTCGAGAATCAGAAGAAAAGACTAATAGTGTCAACGAGCTGAAATATTTAGCACAAGCAATGATTGAGAAGAAATATAATACCAAGGAATGGACGCAGGTGTATACAGATGGTTCAGCAGAGGGGACAGGTCGAAAAGGGGGAGACACAAAAGTGGAAATATAACAGAAGAGGCCCTCCCAACAGGAACGTCGTCCACAACCCTCAGAGCAGCATCAATGGCCCTTCTGCGAGCACTGAGAATACTTCAAACAGAAAGGCAACCTCCAACAAAAATAGCTGTATTCACAAACTGCAGAGTACTAATAGAGACACTACAACAACAAAAAACAACGAACCACTGTTATCAGAGATCAGAGCAGAACTCAGAAAACTCAAGAAATCCTCAAGAATAGCGCTCCAGTGACTACCCTCCCATTGCGGAATTACAGGAAACGAGAGAGTTGACGCTCTAGCAAAATATGACAGCAAAAGGACACAATTTAATCATCGAGTACCATACAGAGAGATCAAGAACATCAAAAGAAATCAATATATATATATATACCAATGGAGAGAAGACCCAATTCACCAACTCAAAAGAAATCAACGAACTACCTTATTTCGCACGAGAACTGGACACTTCAGACTACTAGAACATCTATATTGACTAAAGTTCTCATACTGATGTATGCCCATGTGAAACAGGAGGATAGAATCCTGAACACATTGTACAGGAATGCCCACTTGGAAATGAGATGCCAGATCTGGCCAGAGGGTGCGAGGCTGAGACAAAAGCTGAAGGGCAGCCGCTCTGACCTGATGAAGACTACAGACTTCATCATGGCAACTGGCCTGCATATATAGCACGACCAAAAGATGCTGAACGAAAAGAAAAGAAGAAGGATATGGTGACCACTATCACTTGGACTATTGGTTAATGATTGTCGAAGCGATCGTAAACAATCGCACATTGTGTTAATTTTAAGAGCAGCTAAAAACTCCGTCTAATCTTCCAAGGTTGTCTTATGAGACCTCTCGCCTTCCAAGTGAGCAGGAGTGGTGCTATCATTGGGCCAGCTGGACAGCCGCCTAAGGTTCACACCTCATACGAGCGTAGTGTTATAGTAAGGAAACCACAATTATTAGGGAGAAAAGCCTGGCGATCTTGAAAATAGTGTATTTCAGAAATGATGAGATATAAATAGGTGGTATCAAGATGCTGCAGCAGTCAGCGACCCATAGCTGACTACTAGCATCAAGGTCAGCGAACCAGAGCTGCCAAGACCCTTCTACACCTCCACGCAGTGATCCTTGGTAACAGGCTGCAACAGAACAGATTGGCTAAGCCGGTACCCAAAAATGCCTACTGAAGTCGGATGTGTTGGACCGAAAGGGAAGCTGTAAACTACAACAACGCATTTCGTTCTTTGGACAACATCCTGCTACTTGCAAAACCCTTTTTAGGGTTTGGTAGTGGGAGATTGAGAACAAAGAAAAAGATGCTAGAGATGTACATAATTCGTTCCCAGTAACAAGCATGTCTTCTCCTTCATCTACATACAGACATGCTGCAAAGACAGGCCCATCTGGTACATTAGGTGTTCATCAGCCAGTTGCATGTGTACTCACAGTGAGCACGCTTGATAGAATTTAAATCGATTGTGCATTATGCTGTAGACTAAACCATGCAAACACCCTATCGTCACATTGTCTATCGTGCCTTACCTTTAGTTCGAATCATTTCCACCACCTGGCGCGATTTTGTATCTGGACTGCACACTTGCACGTGATATCTATCGTCTGCTTCAAAGCAATGTAGCTGCCACCTAATGATACCTTTAGCATCTACAAACTACTTTGTTCAGCTACCGGGTATGGCTTGACTTGGCTTCGTTCGTTCTCAATCGCTCGCTACCAAACCCTGAAAGGGCTTAAGTAGAAGAATGTAGTCCAAAAAACGGAATGTGCTGTGTCGTAGTTTACAGATTGACTGTGGAATTTGCACATTTCGGTTCAACACATCCAACTTCAGCAATCATTTTTTGAGTACCGGGTTAGCATTCCCTCTTCGGTCCCTTTTCCTTATCCAGTCTGCCCTGCTGCAGCCTGTTATCCAGGATCACCGCGCGGAGGTGTAGAAGGGTCTTGGCAGCTCTGGATCGCTGGCCCTGACGCTAGCAGTCAGCTATGGGTCGCTGCCCACTGCAGCTCAGCATCTTGATCCCCATATTCAGAAATGAGGGACGAAGGAAAAATCATTATATAGATACAGAACACTGGCGATTGACAGAAATATATTCAAACAGACAGTGAATAATATAATGAGATGAGATGTCCCAAAGACCATAGAAGTATACTGGAAAGAGGAAGATAAAAAGTAGGGCATCATACTTAAATATTGGGCCAAATTTTAAAGTTTGATCTGAAAATAGTTACCTGGCATATTGTAAAAAATGGGCAGGTGACTGTCGGGAAGTAACGTTGCGACTTCCTTTCCGGTTTACCAAGTTATTGCCATTCGACTTTAGAGGAATTGAGAGGAGGCTGTAAAATTAATATGCTAAATGTAGCACACTCACTATATTTAAGCATTTAAATAATGTAGAATGTAGTACAAGATATAGCGGCATGCATTCGTGACGTTTCCGACTCTAGATGGCTAAAATTGTTTTAGATATTAGTCGATATCGCCGAGACGGAACATATGAAGATCAGTTAGGTGATAATAGTTAATGGTGGTTTATGTAGGCTACTCGAGATATTTTTGAAAAGATCAGGACTAGTATAGAGCTATTTAGCATGCATTTCTGTGCACATCAGAAAGAAAGTAAAAGTAAGAAATTAGAGTTGCTGAATACCTGCCATAAATGATGCAGTTTTATGAGCGGCGTGGTCCGCCACGTGTTGCAAGATGCGGTACCGGGTAATTATATACATTTTTGTCGAAGTATGATTTTCATGCTTCAGCAATTGCGATTATCTGTCGAAATGGCAATGTTCTGCCTATCTTCTCGCGAAAAAGATGCACATGGCGGGGAAAAGAATGATCCGACAGGCGTTGGCAGAGATTGAAGCAGGCCAAGGTATCGTCCTATGGGGCACGTGTCCACCCGATCACAATTCCAGTTTTCGAGATGTCTTGGAGCCAATCCTAAGTTGAGAGCCATTATTGATTGTGTAGTTTTGAACATCCACCTAAAGGTAACTATACTAATACCACATATCATACCATTTGTTTTTGCTGCCTGTTCGTCTTTGCTTACCGTTCAAATGACAGTTCACAAAGTGGTAGCGAAGTCTCTCCTTCCCTAGTCTACCTACTACGCCACACGTTGGTTAACCATACCCAGTAATCGTGCCAGAAGGTTTTAACGTCAATACCCAGTAATCATGCCAGGTGGTTTTAACGTCAATTAGTCAAATAGGTTGGGAATGGTACACCTTGTACCAGAAGGGGGGGGGGGGGGGTAGTGTAAGTGCACCATAGACCACGTGGTAGGCAACCATGCAACTCCAGCTTTTTTTTCTCTACTAAACATGATTATTATATGTCGAGGCAATGGACCATATTTCAATCTGCTGCAACCTTATTGAGGCAGCCTGAGTTTTACATCCTTGATTCATCTTCCGACTAGTCTAAAAAAAAAATTCAGAACATTTTGTATGGCGTTCACGATGTGGAAGAACATACAAGGTGTAGATCGTGGTTACATAAAAATACACGAAAGTTACACAAACTACTACCAATTCAGAAAGTTGGGGGTGGGGTCAGCAGGATCTCACCGAACCTCTTCCAAATTTTGGGAATCTTATTAGCCGACCCGATGTTAGTGGGGAAACCTTTGGTGTCCTTATTAGCGGCAGACGCTTCAATTTACCGATGACATAGTATAGTGCTCATGTCCAGCAGAAGCCAACCAAATAAGCAGCTACTTGATGAAGGCAAGACTGGAGATTTTGGAAGACTTGGCAAT
The DNA here is from genome assembly GCA_036924085.1 of Ariolimax columbianus. Lineage (NCBI taxonomy): Eukaryota > Metazoa > Mollusca > Gastropoda > Stylommatophora > Arionidae > Ariolimax > Ariolimax columbianus. The sequence goes on along the minus strand of JAVGWX010000010.1, from coordinate 22,571,546 downwards.
CGCTTCCCCCATTTGTGATCCAGTCTTCCTTGTTTGAGGATGTCAATGAGTAGACCTATACCTATCTTTGCTTTCTCATTATGAAAAATAATGAACTGACAAGTAGTCCTGATGTACAAACCTTCCCTCTATTCCACTACTCCTTGCGATGTGCAACAGTGCTGAGACGTGGACACTAACAAAATCACTAGAGAAGTTGATTTAGCCTGGCGTCCCTTGAGACGTTTTAATTGGAATTACTCTCTGGAACCAACATATGCAAAATCTACACAACTCTGGCATAAAATGAGTATCCCTCATGAAGGATGCGGTAATCCATGCAGACGAGGCCACTTGTGCCCCTTGGTGTTAATGCCCTGCTTTACTCTATAAAACATACCTAAGCATATAGATAGATTCTTTGGTTAGTCTACATGGTTCTCCATATGGATTGCATGGGCCCTTGCAGGGAACCACTTAATTTGTCTATTCATCTGAGGTGGGGGCTTACAAACCTCAAAGTATTATAAAGCGTATCACAGAAAGTGCATTTGAATATACAACAGTACATTAATACTAAGTCTTCCTGCAGTGGTGTACATGCTTGTGTGTGAAGAGACATCACAGGGACATTAGTGATTGTGAGCTATTAATAGGTGGACACTTAGATCATTCTCAGTGATGACACAGATGACGAATCTGCTTCCAAAGAGCGTCTAGGTTTGGCCAGTATTTGACCAGTCTTGATGGCTTGTTTTGGGCACTTGATGACACTCGAGGCATTTGTCTGAGAGAAACTAGTTATTTGGAACTGTCATGTTATTTATTTGAAAAAGTACTGGTTCAGATGTTCAAGATATAATTTACGGATTAGTCTATTTCAGAATATACATTCATAAAGAGAAATTGAGTAGTTATTAGGGCTGATGTATTACCATAGTCTTAACTGAACATGAGCTGCAGTGGTCAGCGACCCATAGCTGACTGCTAGCATCAGGGCCAGAGAACCAAAGCTGCCAAGGCCTTTCACCTCCACACTGTGATCCTGGCTAACAGGCTGCAGACTGGCTAAGAAGGGATCGAAGAGGAAATGCTAACCTTGTACTAAATAAAATGCTTGCTGAAGTCAGATGTGTTGGTCTGAAAGGTGCAAATATCGCAGTGAAGCTGTAAACTAAACATTCCATTATCTGGACTACATTCTGCTACTTAAGCCCTTTCAGGGCTTGGTAGTGGGAGATTGAGGATGAACGAAGCCAGCCAACTGAACATGCTTACAATTGGAATCCACAACAGATAGAATTTGCACAAAGAAAAAAAATTCTTTAGTTGCTTGTTTCTCCATATGGATTCCTTTTGTCCTCTGCAGGGAACCACAGCATTTCTCTATTCAGCTCATAAAGTAGAGTGGGGTTTGGCAAATTCCATCTTAAGTGTGCCACAGTGCTTTCAAATGTATATAAATCCTTTGACATTGGTTTTCTGCAGTGATATTCTTGTCTGTGCTTCTCTCGGGGGCTAAGATTAAATCAGACGGTGGCATTGGTGAATGTGAGCTATTGATAGTCTGGCCATCCTAAATGAGATTCTCGGTGATGACACAGATGACGAATCTGCTTCCAAAGAGCGTCTAGGTTTGGCCAGTATTTGACCAGTCTTGATGGCTTGTTTTGGGCACTTGATGACACTCGAGGCATTTGTCTGAGAGAAACTAGTTCATATTTGTATTGTCATTTATTTAGCATACGTACTGGCGCAGATGTCATTCGTGGTTTAGTCTTTATTCCAAATATTAAATTGTAAAGAGAAATTAAGAGTGAAATAAGTGACGATGGGGCATGCTCCAATTACCATATAACAAATCTTTCAGTTGGAACCCACAAATTATAGATTATGCCCAAGTATATATCTAGACTTAAAAATTTCAGGTTTCTTCATATGGATTTCACGGGCCTTTACAGGGGATACCCTGCATTTCTCTATGCATGCTATAAAGAGGTGGTGTCTGGTAATCTTGTCGAATATAAGCAGGCCACAAAGGGCTTTCAACAAATACATGGATCCTTTGACACATGCTTTCTGCAGTAGTGTGCCCATTCTTGTGTGTGAAAGAGGATATAAAACTTCCATGCCAAATAACTGATGTCTGTGCTCCTCACAGGGCAAAGATTAAATTGGACGGACATTAGTCATTGAGCTATTGATAGTGCACTTTGCTGATTCTCAGTGATGACACAGATGACGAATCTGCTTCCAAAGAGCATCTAGGTTTGGCCAGTATTTGACCAGTCTTGATGGCTTGTTTTGGGCACTTGATGACACTCGAGGCATTTGTCTGAGAGAAACTAGTTCATATTTGTTTGGTACTGCCATGTTATTTCAGAATATTTAGCCGTAAAGGGATGCAGCACAATTTTAAAATGTATTTAAATGACATTGTGTGCACATTTGTACTTTATTTTCACAATTTTAATATGTAGAAATTTCTTGAGGTCGGAACATCAAATTGGCGCCATTATTCTACAAATCTGGAAAGTCCGTGCCCATTGTCTTTAGATTTAGGAAACTAAATTTTCTTTTAAGAATCTGATGGTTGGTGTGGCGCAGATAAACCATAACACTGGTTCAGATTCATGAAACTCGATGGGAAGTAAATTAATTTTTTTAGTCAAGATTGGGAGCCATTGATTTAGGGTACCTTATATATTCTCAGTGATGACACAGATGACGAATCTGCTTCCAAAGGGCATCTTGGCATGGTCAGTTTTTGGTCAGCCCTGATGGCTTATTTTGGGTTTTTGATGACACTCGAGGCATTTGTCTGAGAGAACAATACATAGTGGAACAATTGGTGCAGTTTGTTTTCCAGTGTGTGCCCAGCACTTTAATGCAGGGTTTTTGGATTTCGTTTTATGACGTAGTCTGGTGTTTTTTTAAACGGGTACCATATTATACCAATACAAAATGGGCAAGGAAATAAGACAAACTGTAGTGTGGTACTGAACATGATATGCGTTCTCAAATCTCCCGCTGCAAAGCCCAGAGCAGGGCTTCTAAGTAACAGGCTGTGGTTCATTGCAGACACATCCATGTTCTACAGAACTGAACATATAACGGAATAGTGTGATTAGTATGCATGCACTGTTTGAATATGGCATAAAAATTTGTTTCTACATGACATGCTAATCTACCAAATATATTTTATTCAGGTGTCTTGTCCATGCCCACACACAGTTGGCCAGATCAGTGAAGCTTGCCATCTAGTTTTTGGGAGGGTAAAATATGGAGCGTGCTAAAAGACTTGTTGGTACAGGTTGTATCCTGGCTTGGATGAAGTTCCTGTTGCTGAAAAGAGGAAAGACACAAAGTACCTCGTCTTGAATGCTGGCAACAATAGGTAAGTTGGGCTGTTAATGAATTGGGGGGGGGGGGGGAGAAAGGTTTTCACTTCTAGTAGATGCAGCAGTGAATGAGCTGACAGCATCCAGGTGATTTATACTTTCATCAGGGTGAGTGACCCATGTTATTACCTCCAAGTAATTAGTCCTTGAGAAGGTGGAAAGCCAAACCTGACCCAAAAGTATTTTGAAAGAACACATGTTGGGCTAAAAGATGCAAGTTGACTTAGTACTAGATTATGTTCATAGTGATGGTGTTAAGGTTTCTCGGTGATGATACAGATGACGAATCTGCTTCCAAAGAGCATCTTGATTGGTCAGTATTTGACCTGTCTTGGTGGCTTGTTTTGGAAATTGTGATGACGCTTGAGGCATTTGTCTGAGAGAATCCTTAAGTTTACTTGTATAGCCATAGGTGGGTAGACTATCTTATGATTGACATAACTTTTCTGGATTTTCACTAGACTGGTTCAAAACTGCCATGGCCTGTTTATTGGGCTTTATAATGTGCCTTTAAATAATGTTTGCTAGGATTACCACTTTATTACATTGGGGGAGGGCTGTGTCAAGTCATTTGATTTCTGTATCTATGTTGAGCCAAGTTTAGATGCACATCCTTACTACCATTTCACTATTCCTACTCGCACGTGTATTTGTTTTTATGTGATTGTAAAATGGACAGCTGATTCTGCAGTGAGCAAAGCCTGGTCGTACACTTGATGTGAACTGACAAAGCAGGAGGGTTGATCTTGTCTATTTATATTTAAGATTTGACTGAATGCTTTCATGTTTCCTGTGATGATAAATGGAATTACCATTTGACTTACCATGAAACTGTCAACCGCGGCAATTATACTTCTGAGGATTCATACTGAACTATTATTAATGGTTACCATTTTTTTTAAAATTACTGTTATGAGATTGTTACTATTTGTGAAATGGATATTCTGTACAGATTTAATAGAATTTTTATTTTAAAAAAATATTTAAACATTGCAAGACACTTGCACGAAATAATGTATGAAATGGCTTTGTCAACATTAATCTATCAATTCCATTACAACATACCATGTGCACACGTTTAACATCCACAGGTAATCCAGATGGGGCAATCGCTGGTCTTGTAAAATAATTTCTGGGGTCATGACTGATTTTTAATGTAAAAAAAAATTTCTGCGTTGGTAAATATGTACAGGGAAGTAGCCATTTTTCTATAATGTAATGGTTAATTTACATATATTTCAAGTTGGGGGTGGCAATTGCGTAAATTCAATTCCTGTTTTTCAATAGAACATGCATAACTTTTTATAGCCTTGTAATACTTGAACTGGAGCAATGGAAAGGATAATGCTGAATTGTGTAGGCTAGATTTTTATACTTTATTTTGAGTGTGGTCCCTATGATGATAAATGGAATTACCATTTGACTTACCATGAAACAGTCAACCGCGGCAATTTTACTTCTGAGGGTACATGCAAGATATAATTTTTGTTTGGTCAGCTCATGTGCAATGAAATCTGACCAAATATGTTATATTTATATTCAATCTTTCCAGCTCGTAGGCGATGTAAACCTTTATAATAAATATGCCTGTTGTTACATTCAGTAAAGTCATTTCAGGGTAGACATGCGAAAGTTATTTATCACAAGGAAAGTTGTAAAATAATTTATTTTAAAAAAAATAATCATGCGTCTGGATTTCTCCAACAGCAATATCTCTAATGTGAAATAACTAGCATTTCCATCTCCTCATTGCCATTTAATGCTTCATGCTAATGTTATCTTTATTATGAATACTTCATGTAATAGTTGATCAAAGAATTTGGGCAATATGAACGGCTTAAGACAGAATTATTCATAGAGGCAAAAGATTAGGGTAGGTCAGCTAATTGGTGGCTGCAGACTCGTTTATGGTGCCCAGTGATGATAAATGGAATTACCATTTGACTTGCCATGAAACTATCAACCGCGGCATTTTACTTCTGAGGGTTTGAGGCATTTGCTTCCTGTTAAATGCTCACTTTCAAAACTGTACTTTACCAGACAAAACTGGTACTGTAAAGAAAGTAAGGGAAGTGTATCAATCATAATTTTCTATTACGCAGTGATTGTCGGATACATGTTTAGCCTTCAGTGTGTAACAGGTTTTCTGTGGTCTGAAATAAGAGCCTGCAGCATGGTAAAGGTTGGGGTGACCTAATGTTGATGCAAAACTAAATGTGTGTCAGTCTTTATTTACCCTCAGCCCAGTAACAACAAAGGCTGCAATGTGATCAAAAAAAATACCCTTTGGCTGTACCATCATTCGTGCCTTAGGGCAGGACCAATAGAGCAGTGGTCCATAGTTTTTGTAATTGGAACAACCCAATGATGAAAATTGGAATTACCGTTTGAACAATTATGAAACCAACTGCGGCAATTATCTGAGGGGTTCCAATATTTCTCTAAAAAAAATAACTATATTGTAATTGCCAAGCTCGTGTTTTATGTTAGGTTTCTTCATTTTTAGGTTCCTTTGCTGGCTAGTTTGGTACTAGGTGAACATCGCAGAACTACCGGATATGAACATCTTAGATATGAAATCTCTTCATACAGTAAGGTCAGTTCTGTGGTGCATTTATCACGAATATAAAGCATGTTAAATGGATTCCAGAAATTACAATCCTGGTTCAAAATGTTTCACCCAATAAATGAAAAATGCAGACCCCGTTTTTCGCCATATGAAATACTATTACACTTTGCCATTTATAATTATATTTGTTCTAAAACTGCACAAATGGGCAAGTACAACATAAATGCATGCACACAGCCAACCTGATGGAAAGATGGTAACCATGTATACAATTATCCAATTCTGTAGTCCTTCTAAATTTAAACAATCGCACACGGTATCTCCGGACCTGTCATCTGATGTCATGTCTGGTCGAAGTTAGTGCTACATTAATTGTGGTGATAGGCATCGTTGGAAGGCAGTTCCATGCTGTACTTCTTGGTTGTGGATCCACGACAGGACTAACAGCGTATGCTTAGACTTTGGTCGAATCTTTGTCATTGGTTAGTGCATAACACTGGGTGATTTAAAAAAAATTGTTTTGGTTGGTAGCTTGTAATTTTAGTACTCAGTTTTACCCTTTGTTCAATTTTGTACATGTCCTTTCTAATTTTGTCATGTTTATATACAAACTGGTATATACAACTGGTTCCACTACCAAACCTAAATTGGTACCGGTATGTCAGTGATGCAGATTTCTTGCTTTTATTTGTCTTTATGGAAGTGTTTGTCTTCAACTTTAAAACCACATTAGTGACTTTCCACAGAATGTCTTTTGACAGGTAGTGCTGGAGATTGGTGATGGTCTTTGGCTTGTAAATTCTTTGCTAGGCCAGTTCTGTTCCATGCTTTGTTTGATTGAATTATTTTCTAGTCTTTACACATGCACTAAGAGTACTTTACCAGTACTGTAGTATGTTGTGCTGATTGGGATGCTGCTGCTTGTTGAAGTATCACTATGTTTATTAAATATGAACCCTATTATTATTTATTAAACAATTTGCTATATGTAATGCACACGGTATCTCCGGGCATGTCATCTGGTGTCATGTCTGGTCGAAGTTAGTGCTACATTAAATGTGGTGATAGGCATCGTTGGAGGGCAGTTCCATGCTGTACTTCTTGGTTGTGGATCCACAACAAACATAGTCTAGACTGTCTACATGGATTTCTCTCGCTAGATTGAATTTGTTGGTATCGTCTCTTATGCTATTCTTTTCATATGCTGTTATGCATCTTTAATATAAGCTAGCTGCTGTCACCCCAATGTTATTGATAACTGTTATTCCTGTAACTTATGCTAGAATTCTTTTTTCAGTTTCACTATCTGATGATGAATTTGGGTATGGGAGTTCCATGACTAACTTGATATATATTTCCACCCGATTCTGAGTTGCCAAGACCCTTCACCTCCACGCAGTGATCCTGGATAACAGGCTACAACAGAGCAGAGATGAAGAAGGTATCGAAGAGGGAATGCTAACCCAGTACTCAAAAAGCTTGCTGAACGGTGCAAATATCGCAGTCAAGCTGTAAACAACATATTCCGTTCTTTGGACTACATTCTGCTACTTAAGCCCTTTCAGGGTTTGGTAGTTAGAGATTGAGAACTAGCCAAGCCATAGATCCACTCACATACTTTGTAAATAAATATTTTTAACAGAAGTCATTCTTGCATTTTTTATGAGTTTCCATGATCATTGAATAGTGTGTAAGGTACATTTTATACATGTCTGGGTATCAAGATGCTGAGCAGCGTATTAGCTGCAGTAGTCAGCAACCCATAGATGACTACTAGCAACAGGGCCAGCAAACCAGAGCTGCCAAGACCTTATACACCTGCGTGCAGTGATCCTGGATAAGAGCGCAACAGCTGATTGGCTCAGAAGGGGTTCAAGAGGGAAGGCTAACATGGTACTTGCAACGTCCTTTTCAGGGCTTGGTAGCAGGACGACGAATATACACATGGAAGCGAGTCGTGGAAAATGGCAACCAAAATAACTTGGTGCTCATAAGGACTAAGTGCTCATGTACTTAGAAAGGTGGTAAAGGGACACATTTCATAATAATTTCAGTAGCTCTTGCACATTTCATAATAATTTCAGTCAGCTCTTGCGGGCTTTGATCATCTCGAGGTAGTTTGACACACCACTGTACAAGTGTTTTATTTGGTCAAGACACCTGTGCTAGTTTATGACCAACGAACTGCCAAGAGCTTTCACCTCCACATGGTGATCATAGGTAAACTGTCTGCAGCAAAGAGACTGAAACTACAGAGATGCCTATGATGTAGCAGAATAGAAGTGTTTTTTTTAAAAAGAGAAATGGAACTTGTTCAAAGAAATCAATATACTAATGGAACTCAAACTGACATTGCATGTCACAAATGATAAACTACTGATCCAGAGCTGGAACCTAGTATTTAAGCAATGCTCATGAAGAGGCTAGAAAACAATGTGGAGGCATATGAAGCAGAGTACAATGTTCTATACACCCTTTATAGATTGCTTTTTAAATGTTTGACTGTACAAGCATTGTGGACCATGAGAAAGAAGGTCCCAATGCATTTGATTCACTTGATCAAATCACTATACCAGGTACCAGCTTTGGTCAGAATAGCTGGTGAAACAGACAGGTTCAAACGTGAAAGAGGCATGCATACTCTTCCCTTATCTATTCAACATATGTTGAATCTGGAAAGCCAATATTGGAGCTCAAATAAACAGTTGTCTCAACCAAAATAAAATTTAAAAAATCACCCAATGTTATGCACTAACCAACGATAAAGATTCGACCAAAGCAGACATTGTTAGTCCTGTTGTGGATCCACAACCAAGAAGTACAGCATGGAACTGCCTTCCAATGATGCCTATCACCAATTAATGTAGCACTAACTTTGACCAGACATGAAAAGGAAAAATGCAGATATCCCACAAGAACTGAATACCGAGGGGAAAATTGGTTAGTAAATACCTTGTCATGAAAGCTCAAATATTTTGGCCCTATCAATAATGGCGAGGCAGAGGCAGACCAAGATGGACACAAGACATGGTGGTACTAAAGATGACTTCGGAGGCTGGATTTATGGCTAGAGCTTACAGATCGGCTAATATGAGAGGGGCATGCTACATGACTTGCATTGGTGTATACAGAAACATTGGTTTCCTATTTGTATGTTACCCTTCGTTCTTGTCGAAGGACATGACTGAACTTCGTCAGTTTGCTGATAGTGCCGGGTTTGTTGTGGGTGGGAAATGTACACAGAAATTGGATCCTGTCTGGTTAGCAACATACAAGTTTCTAGTGACTTGGTCTCAATATAGGTGGGGCCCTGTCTGGTTAGCAAGTTTCTAGTCACTTGGTCTCAATATAGGGGAGTCCATGCCCAGTTATCAAGTTTCTAGTGACTTGGTCAAAATCCAAATCACAGGCTGTAAATCAAGTGTACCAGGCAATAAAACTAAAAATGAAAACTTCAGGCTTCGGCGTGCAACTTGGAATGTTAGGACCTCATGCAGCTGACCTCAGACATTGGCGACGTGAGGAAAAACGGCTGTTATTGATTCCGAACTCAATCGTCTTGGTATAGATATTGCTGGTCTGCAAGAAACCTGGGGTGGGTTTTGCAGTGAAGTCCAGCTGGAGGATATAAAAGGCCCACTGCTGCTGAAGATGCCAGGGATTCCTTCTATGTAAAGTTATACAATGCAATTCCAAAATCGGACTACCTGTACATACTTGATATAAATGCTGGGGTGGGGTTGGACTTGAATTTGTGGCCAGTTTGTTTATACAAACACAATTTTGGGAGCATGAATGAAAATGGACAATGTGTGCTGGAATTCTGCACAAAAAACAATCTCTGCATCACAGATACCCAAGATAATCTTGACGGTGAAGCACAAACCCATTATGAGGATTTAGTCAACGCCAAGGATCCAGAAATGTTTCAGGTTATAACAGCAGCTTGCAGGAAGACATCTAGTGAAACGTGGGAAGTCAACCCTCAAGGCACCAGTGACAGCTTATGGCATTAGTGAACACAGGAATCAAGACTGGTGTGAAGCAAATAGGATACTGCAGCCTTTGACAGGGAAAATGCAGCATTACTGAGAAAGACGAATCTCTGAATGTATTGAAAGAAGCGAGAAAAGAAGTGCAAAGGATAGATAGACAGTGTGCAAACGACTGTTGGATGCATTTGAAAGAATATCCAAGATGCCGTTAATAATGGTAATATCAGGCATGTATGAAGGGATAAAGAAAGCTTTATCTGGTGAAATCATCACTGATGATGCCATGCCAACTCTGGACTCGCTGCCAACCATAGAAGTTAATTGTGCTATTTATGACCTTGCTTCTGGCAAGGCTCCAGGAAAAGATGGAATTGTTCTGCGCAGACTTCAGGTACTAAACCACCGAGTCAGTGTGGTTTTCGTGGGAATAGGTCTACCACATAAATTCTCGTTACCTCAGTTGCAAGAGAAATGCAGAGATCAAAAGCAACCATTAAATATTGCCTTCGAGTCGTTCCACAGTGACATGAAAGACCATCAACTTTGACGGCGCGTCCTCAGGAGTTCGCAATCTAGTGCGGAGTAAAATAAGGCTGTGTACTTACTCCAATTCTCTTTGGAATATATTTCTCACTTCTCTCGAAGCATGCATTTCGTTACCAAGAAGGTGGTATCTTCATTCATTCTCGCACAGATGGTGGGCTAGAAAGCCAAGACCAAAATAAAAAGGGTGCTGATGAGAGAACTGCTTTTTGCTGATGATGCCGCAATTACGACCGACTCACTCGCGAGGAGAAACTGCAAAGCTTACTATCTGCATTTTAGGATGCCTGCTATGAGTTCGGGTTAACAATCAGCAAAATGAAAAGTTCTGGTCCAGGGTGCAAACAAATCACCAGAAATCTAAATTGATGAAGCTCTCGATGTAGTAGATCACTTGCGATCCTCGGTCAATAATAAACTATCCATGGACCAAGATATTAATATCAAGATAGGAAAGGCAGCAACAACAATGAGCAGGTCAACAAAAACACTTGTTTACCAGGCCTGTCCGCAGCACCCTTCTTTACGACTACATGCATCAGGAGAGATGGCTGAACAGAATTCTGGGCGTTGAGTGACAAGATAGGTGGTGGTGAAGATCGGCAGTTTCTTCTTCACTGTAATCCAAATACCGCACATAGCAAGCAATATCAAGACAAAACCGTTTTGGCTATGACGGACAAAAGTACCAGATCAAATGTTCATGTTCCCTTGATAGACGTCATTATCCAATAAGAACAGAATGGTGAGATCACGCAACCTTTTGTCTCCTGATTGTACCCCAAGCTTCGTGTACCACTTCATGTGCGTGTACTTCCGTTATTCCATTGTCAACAGTTACCATATCGATCCACACTGTCAAACGCCTTTTCATAGCATACAATTTGCGTAAAGTGAAGACTTCCATGCAATGCGAAATCCTGCCTGCTTATTGAAATCTTTTTAATCTGTCCAAGAGAATTCTGCTTTTAACCTTGTCCGGCACTGACGTTCAAGATAGTTTATAACCTTGTCCGGCACTGACAGCAATGTAAATCTGACTGGCTTGTAGTGCAAGCTCAGGGTCTCCCCTGCTCGTAGATTGCTTGGCGTTTTTTGTTGGTCTGTTTAGATTCTTGATCTCCCAATACTAAACCCTGAACAGGGCTTCGGAAGTAGTCCGGAGAACAGAATGCGCTGTGTCGCTAGTTTGGTTAACTGTGGTATTTGAACCTTTCGGTCCGACAAATCAGTCTTTGGTGGCTAGATTATTTTAAATACTGGTACTCAACCCGTCGTTCCTTAGTTAATATTCTTTGATCATTTTCTTCAACTCATGCGAGTTGTTTCGTTACGTCAGCTCCGGATATTTTGTGATATTTCATCTTCCAAAATTCGAATAACTTCTAGGTGTTTTATTGACGGAACACCACACGAGGACCGTACTACAATTAGTATATGTGAAATAAGAAACACCTATTCCATAATGTACCGTGTTCTTGTTGTAGCCAAAGTCTATCGGCCCCTATTCTCAACAACACATGTGCAATGCTCACCTGGGTCGTGCAGCGAGAACGCACACATACTCTCGAGGCACCTTGCTGACAATTAATACCCGATGTGAGTGGTGGACAAGACGTCTTGCCTACCACGGAGTCCGCCAGTGAGAGACCCAAACAAACGTGGCAAAAGTAAGTAGGAAGCCAAGAACATGCAAAGCCTTTTCAGATTTGCCCAACCAGCTACGCAGGAAATTCATCAGGCTACTTTGGGCAGCCGTGGTCATCCACTGCACCATATCCCAAGTCCTCATTTATCCAGTATAACAGCGTGTCCTGTGTCGAAGCAGAGAGTGCCAGAAACCGCTGAGTTGCGGGACTCTTGGATGAGCAATAAAGCGGATGAGATACAGGGATTTACTGGCAAGGACAACGAGAGAATCATCGAAAAGCGAGGTACATCACGGAAACACCAGGCTAGGCACAAACAGCTCATCCAAGCACTGGTTTATATCGCCCAAATTGACTACGGGTTGGGGTGGAATAGGCGCGCCTCCACCAGCAGAAACTAGTGAGGGGAAACACATAAAAAAAATCATGATCACGGTTTCTAAAAGCCAAATTTCACTGCCTGCTAGTATGCAGATTCCAAATCGGACTCTTGTCATCTCCGCACCCATCCACAACCCGGAATTACAGAATACTCGACTGAAAATACTGACTAGATGAAAGAATTAAAAAAGTGAACTACTCTACTGATAGACGAACATTCGGTATCAATTTTTATCCTTCCTGTTAACTATAACAGCGTCAGTTTTTACTGGATTCGATACGGCGTGAACCTTTCTTTCATCGATTTGACTTACATTTCAAGTTTGTGTTTTTGGCCGCTAAACGTAAACAAATGAGAATGGAACCAGCTCCTTTAGCTAATCGTCGTCCCAGCTGATCAAGCGAACATTTTGATACTGACAGTTCTACAGCTAGTTCTAGTCTTCAAAATGTTGGTACCGAGTTCCCATGTCCCAAAGCGCCCCGAGATCTAAAATAAATCTAGTGCCTGGAAACGCTAAAGGAGGAAATGTGCAACTAGATCTAGAAATGCTTTCCGATTTCTTCCTAAGCAGGTGTGTGTCAGGTCTTACAGTACGGTCAACAGCAATTGAATGCTATTCAGCACTGCTTGATCAAGTCGAGACCTTACTTATTGCTTCTATAAATGCATATGCTCGGAAGAAAATTACCATCAACACTCCCTTTGGGTTGAGGGCTGTAGCCATGAGCTTGATCAATTTCTTGCAGTAATTATCACGATCGGCATCGATAGACGGCCAGAGATTCCCGACTACTGGTCTCGGGTGCATGTACACACCATGATACCACGTTTCCTCGTAGCCATATCGGTATTCTTCTTCTTCGTACGCAGTCAGACAGTAACCATTATTTTTTCGAAAAAAGCGGCGGTCATCCTCAGGCTGTCGACACTGCCATAGAGCGTGTCTTGTGGTTCCACTGGTGATGGCCACATCTGCTCTCTCTAATCCTCGTATGTCGGGCAGATGTTCAGCGGTCATTTTCCCGGTACCACACGGGCATTCGTCTGTTCCACCTATCTTCAATTTGTTGAATAGGTGGTACCTCAGTCTATTGTGGCCAGTGCGAAGTCTGAAGACAACGACCTGCTCTCCTCTGTTCAACTGGTAATAGGCATCGTTTTTGGTGTAACCAGTATGTTCGGTTTCCCATTTGGTCATGTGTCTGGCTTTAATAAGCCGTTTTGACTCTTCGTCGCTACTATCGATTGAGCGGTTCAGTGAGGGCCTCGGATTGGTCTCGGTCTGGTGCGCAAGTGCCGGCACTGTTGGCCGAGAAGAAGCTCGAACTCGATCGCTTGGAGATCTGGGGTAGTTGTCTCGCCGCCGCGATTCTTCTTCTTCTTCGTACGCAGTCAGACAGTAACCATTATTTTTTCGAAAAAAGCGGCGGTCATCCTGAGGCTCTCGCCATGCCATAGAGCTTGTCTTGCAGTTCCACTGGTGATGGCCACATCTGCTCTCTCTGATCCTCGTATGTCGGGCAGTTCTGCAGCAGATGTTCAGCGGTCATTTTACCAGTACCGCACGGGCATTCGTCGGTACACCCTATCTTCAATTTGTTGAATAGGTGGTACCTCAGTCTATTGTGGCCAGTGCGAAGTCTGAAGACAACGACCTGCTCTCTTCGGTTCAACTGGTAATAGGCATCGTTTTTGGTGTAACCAGTATGTTCGGTTTCCCATTTGTTCATGTATCTGGCTTTGGCCGCCGCGATTCAATTTCAACCAGTGTTCGTAAAGCGATCTCAGTCCCGCCAGGCGGAGCGATAGCGCGGGCTTGCGGAAAACGCTCGCCTGCCTTTCCCCGTTGAGCTTTTGGGATGCGGTTTGTTTTGGCGTCTCCTCCACCGAGGTGCGCTACTCTGGTCCGTATCAAGAAACGTCAGTCGGTGGTGATTTATCTAAGGCTTGTAGCAGAGCTCGACAGTTCGTCTCGCTGGTGGTCAGACTCTCGCAAAGAGCTTGTGAACGGCAAATGGAAAGCAGGAATCGTGCCTGAAGGCCCTGTGTTTTCCCGGGGACCAACCCTCGAGAGAAGGGCAGGCCAAATTGTCTCTAGTCCCTGTGAAATTCATCGCCGAGGTCTTTGGGATCCGTTCTGCACAGAGCGCTGCCATCCCTCCTCGAGCGAGCCCGGTCGGTCGGTCGTCTGGTGCGTGTAGGGGCCCCTGTCAGGCGGTCCTAGGTCGACGGAGTGAGGGACGGGTGGAACAACCGTCCGTCAGTTCCGCCAGTCGGTCCCTGCGGCCGTCCCAGTGAGGCTTTTTACACACCCGACCTCCGCCGACCGGTGTGTGCGCTACGTACGTCTTCGACAGATATCTGGTTGATCTTGCCAGTAGTCATACGCTTGTCTCAAAGATTAAGGCATGCATGCCTAAGTTCACACTGTCTCCCGATGAAACCGTGAATGGCTCATTAAATCAGTCGAGGTTCCTTAGATGACACGATCCATTTGACTCAACACGGCCAACACTGAAATGACTGACATGCCGAGACCACTTTCCTTAGGTCTAATATGGAACTGGTACTGGATTTAGACCCTCAGAAATCTGGGGTTATGCCCTCTGTGGCTCGGTTGGTCTGCATCCAGTGTTTGAAAAAGGAATTGACGGAAGAGCACTATCATGAGTGGAGCCTGCGGCTTAATTTAGTTAAGACGCAAACACTGTAGAACGACTGACAAATCGAGAGCGCTTCCGTTGGGTCTAATATTGAACGTGTGCTGGTATTAGACCCACGGAAGGCAGGTCAGCTCTCTAACTTTCTTATGAAGGATCGCTACGGAAACCGTGCCTTAACACCGCAGGCTCCAGATACCTGGTCACGGACACACAAAAGCTCTCGATTAATTCGTCCTGGCCAAAAAATGAACGGGTGCTGGAAATAGACCATCGGATGACAGGTCAGTTTTACCCTACAACTGACAGGGCGTTGCTACGGAAATCCTGCTCAACTCGAGAGGAACCGCAGATATTTGGTTCACGTGCCAGGCTGATAAGCCAATTGCGCGAGGCTACCATGTGAGGGATAACGGTCGGACGCTTGTTAGCCGGAATCCCGCCCAAATTCTCAGCACCACTGCAATGGGAGGCTTCGATATGGTCGAGACCTGGGGATCGCGCCTCAACGGGGATCGCTGCTCGATATTCACCCTATACGGCGATGGGGTGCGAAACCACCAACATAAGACTTAGTTCCTGGTCGGGGTATCGAAAACAGTAGAGCAGCCACCTCATTGTGAACTGTCGAGACTCACTCTTTGATCACGAGATATGTCCGCAAACCAGGCGAACAACATCTCCGTGACATTACCAGGCTTGTCCCCTGGTTAAATGCACTTCTGCTTCGATATCTACCTCTGTACGCTATCAGCCATACCAATGGACGCAGAAGAGATGCAGACCAGCGGACATTGCACACCTGCCCCACTGTGTCAACATCCCAGGTGGCGGGGAATGCTAGGCGTACCATCCCTGCATAGAAGCCAAGAAAATAAAGGGAGCAAAGAGATACCCCACTCACATGCAAATGCTACGTTTCTGGCAGGACGTGACGATCCTGGGGTACAGACACACTGGACTGCCTCTCTTCTGGGTAAACCAGTCCATATCATATCATCTCACATATCATCACCGCACCCTATAGACACGAGTAGTGAAGACTCGTTAGTCTGGTAAGACAACTTCCATAAGAGAGACAACTCTGATCATAAACAACTTCTGCCTTGCAGATAGGCTGGGGACAGCCAAAGGCTAAGGAGGGCATCCCTACAGAAACGCCTGTTGAAATCGGATGCACGGGGCCGCAAGCCTAACAAAACAGTGCAACAGTACAACCGATCAGAAAAACGTATGGCGCTCATCCTGCGGAGTCCCGCCAGGCAGCGATAGTGCCGGGCCTCACGCCTCGAAGGGGCCCACCCTTGACTACTGGTGGTCACCCACCCATGTGTCGTGGAGTCAAGGCACATGGCTATGGGGCAACTTTTATAGACCAAAAACTCAAGACCCTCAAAATACTACAGTGGAATGCGGAGGGAGTCATTAACAAAAAACTTTCCCTAACACATCACCTGCATGAAGGTAAGATTGACGTGGCATGTATCCAGGAAACGCACCTCAACAATAATCATAAATTCTCAATCAGAGGATACCCGACCTTCCGTCTCGATAGAGAAGGCCACAAAGGAGGGGTCTTGATACTGACCACAAACTGCATACCGAGTAGCGCGGTACCTGTCAGTCACACCGGACAAGCAGAAATTGTAGGAGTTGACATAATGGCTCAAGAGACGAAGCTCCGCATTCTGTGTAGTGTTTGTTACAGAACCGTCGGTGAATGCATGGGTCCAGTCCATGCGTGGGTAGCTTTTCGATATGAAGCTTAGGGTAGTATCTCTCCTTTCTTTTTCAGTCTGGTAGTTTTTGTTTCCAATACCTGGTATATTTTCTACCACCTCTGGAAATATTTCCTGCCTCCAGGTAGGTTTTCGTACAGTAGTGATGGGTTTTGGTGTTGTTAGTGCGTTTATGGGATCTTCGTGCATCTTTGCTTTGGCTATTTCTGCAAAGTTTCTGCGCTTTAGTTTCCCATTTCCCAAATTGTTTAGTCTCTGGTGCATTGGATGGTCGGTCAGTCTTCGGAGTTTCTCTGACTGCAGCTGGGCTCTGCAGTCTCTTCTATCGGTCATGGATTGCAGTTTTGTAAATCTTTTCAAGTTCTACAATTGGCGTTGACTTCATGCCTCCTGTTATAACTCTCATGGCCGCAATGCCATACTCGAGAACTGGTCTCACTCTTCCAGTGTACAGTTTCTTTAGTATGATTTCGTCTGCTCCCCCAGCTTGTGCCAGCAAGTTTCCTCATGATTGCCATTCTTTCTCTGGCTCTCATTCGGTTTCTCTCGATCTGACTTGTCCATGTCATGCGCCGATCAAATGTGACTCCCAGATAGTTTGGGTTTTCGTTTGGCTGCAGGAATTTGCCATTTAAACTTAATTTGGTATTTTGGGGTTTTAATGAAAGCGAGAATATTGTGCATGTGGTTTTCTCCTCGTTTATTTTGACCAGCCATGAGTTCGCCCACTCTTCCAGCGATGGCCTGCTGCATCAGATTTCTTGCTATGGTGAGATTCTTTTCAGAGGTCCACATAGCCAGATCGTCTGCAAACTTTGATCTATGGACTTCTTGGTATATTTTTTATTTTTTTATTTTATGTGTTTGCCTCACTAGTTTCTACTGGCGGAGGCGCGCCTATTCCACCCCAGACCGTAGTCAATTTGGGCGATATTAAGACGCATAAACCAGTGCTTGGATGCGTGTGTGTATCTGTTTGTACTTAACCTGGTGTTTCCGTGATGTTCCTCCCGTTGTTCCCCGCTTCTAATTATCCTTTCGTTATGTGTTTGCCTCACTAGTTTCTACTGGCGGAGGCGCGCCTATTCCGACCCAGACCGCAGTCAATTTGGGCGATATTAAGACGCATAAACCAGTGCTTGGATGCGTGTGTGTATCTGTTTGTACCTAGCCTGGTATTTCCGTGATGTTCCTCCCGTTGTTCCTCGCTTTTGATGTTCCTAGTTGTCCGCCGTAGGTATTTGCATAAATATGCACAATAGTTTTCCTGGGACCATTTTGGGATTAAGTATATTTATTTTCTTTCATACTTGATTCGGATCTCTCTTTTTTTTTTGTTTCCTGATTTCTTTCTTTTTTTTTCTCTTCTATTTTATAAAAAAATATAAAACCCCATCATACATTTTATACACAATTGTGAAGAAAGCAGTGTAGTGAGGTGTACAACGAGAATGAATGAGATGGAATGATTGGGAAATATAACAAACAATATACTTGATACATAAGGATTAAGAGTACAATATAAATTAATTGAAAAGTGTCTTCCTTCTGTTGTGAGGCCCATCTGTGTTGACTTCCTTCTGTCTGGTCTTGGTGTATCAGGTTTTGCCTGCTCTCATATTTTTCCATCGCATCCATGTACTCCAACTTGTAAGCGATTCACTGATTTGTGTGTCACCTTGTAGATCCCTCATCTCACCTGTGCCCTCTAGCTCTCACAGTCAATTATGTGTTGAATGTGTGGTAGGCTCAGGAACAGAAGAACAATAGAAAGGTAGATAATTGATTAAATAATTATAGATAAAAAAGGTTGATGTAGTAGTAGTATAATTATATTAAGTGTGGATATATAGTGGTGAGGATGCCCGCAGAAGGGATATACATATATAAACCTATAAATACATACATAAGTGTAAATTAAAATGTCCACATATATATACTCATACGTACATATCTACACACCTACATATGTGCACATCTACATGTGTGCACACTGTAGCGTTCGTGATTTGTCACACCCACTTGCTACATAACCGATGGGCTAATTGTAGTGTGAGTCCGTTACATCATCAGTCGACGCATCTTCCCACTGAATCCACAAGCATCGACCACCGAGTTCAAGGCACAGGCGACACAGAAACTGTGGGCAAGCTAGAGCAATCCACCGAGTCTATCGCCACATGGGCACATGTGTGTTAATTTACCCACGGACAACAATAGGTCAAATTTAGTAGAATGTAACCACACGAAGCACCACATTTTAAGTCGCGAGGTATACCGCTGTCATTTTCAGATCCAACTCCGCACGTGGAAAATGGGCCACCTGCACCGCAGGAGAATAACCCCGTGTGCAGTCATCGCAGGAAAGACGAATCTTACGCATCGTCGGACTGCGCACCAAACAAAGTGTCAAGACCTGCTATGTCTCCAACAGCCCACCAAGAACGCTTAGAGATGGTCGCACATGTCAGCAGGGCATTTCTGCTCGCTCCGGCACATGGCTAGAGAGTACACGTCTGTCCTACAGGGAGACCACTCTCTTCATGTATTGAGCAAAGAGATGAATGGTATTGCCTTCCCTAAATCAGAGCCAGGAGCTGCCAATCATGCTGCCATAAAATGGGACATCCACCTCCGTGAGGCTTGTGCAAATTCACCAATTGCCCACAAAACTCACAACCCAGCATCAGGGTCTCTTTTGGGTATAAAAAAAACAAACTAAGTGACAGCTGTACACACAGTTATTTTGGTATGGAAGACTGTGTGGTCATAGAATTTCAGAAAGGGTGAGCCCTTAGCACGCTCCAGGATGTCTGAGACGCCCAGCTCGTCAAGTTATCAACAAGAAAAAATTTGATATTTTGTTTCTCTAAGTACGGTGACCCTACCAAGTCATTTTTATACTGCTGTATTCGTCACGTCCATCTACACACGATTTTTGCCGGTAAAAGCACCGCATGCTAGATCACAAATGGCTTTTGACCGATTTATTATTTTTTCCGCCGATTGGGCCAGGCCGACTTTTTGGGGGGAAAGGTGAAGTAGGTTGTTGGGAAAGACCTTTATCTTGTACATCCGCCCATTTTACTTGTTTAGGTGACAGAACTACGCTTGAATTGGAGACCAACAGTTGTGTCGATATTGTAAACACAGTATCGATTCTTTGTTATGGTTTCCATGGTTTTCCATCGGAGCGCCTAGGCCTTATCCGGGAAGGTACAAATATTAAAATTTTTCCGAAAATTTCACATTCATCTTCTTGTATCTCAGAAACCAACAAGCACACAACAACAACACCGACACCAACAAGTTCTTCATTCAATTGTGTCTATAAACATAAGAGAATCATACTTATTGACCACCAAATAGAACAGTTACAATTTTTGAAATTTGCAAAATTAAAAAATGTTAGAAATTTTCAAAAACTCAATGCAGTGTGCTTAAGGTTGTACCGCTTTTTCTATTACTTTCTCTGTTTCTTTTTTAATTGTTTGGTAAGATTTTTGGTTGTCTTCTGTTTTGTATTTCCTGTATTTCTTTAGAGCTTTTTGTCTTTTTTTTATTTGGTTAGTGCATTCCTCATTCCACCAGGGTACAGGTGCACATGTTGTTTTAACGGTTACCGTAATGGTTTTCTTTTCCTGTGGATTGTATTAAGTTAGCTGGCATGTTTTTGTTGGCAATGTGCTTTATAGCTATCTGCAGGATGTTGGTTGTTAGGTTATGGTTGAATACGTCTACGTTATCTGAGTTTGAGCAGATCTTCTTGGAATCCGTTCCAGTCTGCCTTATAGTAGTTGAAATAGGGTCTGATTGATCCAGTGTTTCGTATGAATTTTTCTTTTAAATAAATTGCTATGGGCAGGTGGTCCGATCCTGCATTATCCAGAACTTCCCATTTGATGGTTGCTAAGTTTGGCGTCATTATTGTGATGTCTATAGCCGTATCTGATCCATTTGGATTGTTATTTATTCTGGTCATTGACCCATCGTTTATTATTAGATTGTTTTCGTCGCAGAAGGTCATTATTTGTTTCCCTGCCGTGTCTATCGCGCTTCCTCCCCATGCTGGATGATGTGCGTTGAAATCCCCTACTATGATTGTTCTATTGTTTATTTGTGCTTTGATTGTTTCCATGTCATTTGTGGTGAATTTTCCTCTTGGGTTGTATATGTTTATTATTGTGATGCTCGCTGGACTACTGTCTATTTTAATGGATAGGCCTTCTAGGTTTTCGGTATTAAATGGATCCCAGTCCATTATTTTGTATTCTTTATTTACTATAAAGGCTACTCCTCCTTTCGCTCCTGTCTCTCTATCGTTCCTAACAATATTGTATTTTGGAATATTGAGTCTTTTGGTTGGGTTGAGCATATATTATTGTTTCTTTTCCCAGATTGGCCAGTCCTAGGTATGGCTTAAAGTTTTTGTGTAGGCCTCTGCAGTTCCATTGTATTATTTTCATTTTGTGTTATTTTCACTTTGCTTGTGCTACGTGGAATTGTTAGTCTTTCTTGAGGTTCAGTGGTTCAATCCGGTCCAATTCTATAAAAGTATTGTTCTGATTTGGGAGATTTCTTTTTATTATCTATCTATTAGATTATGCTTGCAAGGTTCTGACCTTGGCTGTTTTCCAACAAAGTTTTGATTCATCAATATTTATAAAATAGCATAAATCATATTACCTTGATTCTGTATGGGCGATGTTTTACAAACCGATACTTTACCATGTTGCTTGTGCTTCCTGTTTTACAGCATTTCCGAATATCCTCTTCACGTCTGTCTCGCGCGCCTGGCTCTGAGTAGATGGATAGACCTGGGTGTCCTACTTTTGTTTGATGTTGACCGATTGCTTGGTATATTCTCTGTAATGTTTATATACACCAGGAAGAGTGTGGGTGACAGTACTCCCTGCTCGAGTGTTACCTTTTTTGCTCATCTGCACTTGTACTTGGACTCTGGCCGTTCTTTGTTTGAGGTAGTGGTTTATCCACTTGTACATTCTCCCACAAACTTCACTTCTCCTTAGCTTGACTAAGTCCGTCTTTCCAGACTGTCAAATGCCTTCTCCAGGTCCACCCAAACCGCTACTGCATGTTTCTGTGCCTGGTAGGCATCTTCTATTTCCTGGCATCGCCAGAATTTAAAGTATGGAGATGCGCAGAGACCCAATAAAACACTCCAGAAGCGGAAGTTCAAACGAATGCCTGATCACCCAATATGAAAGGATAAATCGCACGGAAAGAGTAAGATTAAAGAGAAACCCCTTAATATCAAACAAAAGAACTTCCAGGAGCAGACCAAATCATAAGCCAGGCAGTTGTTAGCAATCTAAAACTAATATCCCACCATGGAAAAAAAAGTCATCCCCTGAGATGGTAAAAACCATAAGAGGGAAATTCCTGATTGATGCTGTGTCCATATTAGCAGCGCTGAAATAAAGATCTCAAGCAATGTATGTTCTCCCTGACTCAGCTCTCACCCAAGGTTGGCCATACAGTGGATCTCACAACATTGTTGAAGCTGCAGACAAACAAAACAAAGAGTGGCGGAGCATCCCCACAAACAATGAGGTCAAGACCATAATTAAAGCTTCAGGGTAAAATGTGCCCCATTGGAATACCACTCTATGACAATGTCTGAGGAAAACCCTACAAACAAGCTATTGCAGCACACAGCCCCAACCACAATATTAGATACTCAGTACGGTACTGTGCAAGAATTAATGGCTTATAACCCTGATAAGACATTGTAACCAAGTTACAAAACCAATGGTACTGCCAGGAGATCTGTATCACTTCAACAATTGGTAAGCTTGTAGAAAGACTGGAACCCAACAAAATTGATATATAACTGATGACCAACTTTATCTAACCTAACGGCAGAATTAACTGGGCCTATAGCAAGCATACAATAAAATGTGGAGCAAAGGACTTACGTTAAGCTGTTTGAGGACAGAAAAATACAAGACTGACCCAAGCTGTGCACAGCAATTTGGAAACTACAAATAAACAATGCAACTCAAAAGATGTGAAGTAACCAGAGATGAATGTCCATCATGTGTCAAGCTCAATCCCACCAGGAAAAATTGAATTCAAAATTGATACACATGCATAAGAACCACACCATCAGCTGAAGTCATAACAGAACCTATAATGTAAACGAGCAGTAGAAGCAACAGAGAGACAGGAAGAAAATTATAAACCAATTACTTACAATAAAAAAAAAAGTTCCCATTGCAACAGTTCCCGCCGAAGAGAGTTTAGAACAGGGGTGATGCGGCACTTGAGGTGTGAGTTTTGTATCAATAGATAATCTGCTGTTGTAAGCGGGGGACACAGTGTGAACGAGGTATGTCCAGATCGCCCACCTAAGGGGATTTGAGTGAGGAAGTTTTTGATAAAGTGTCAGGACTGGGTTTTAGATAGTTAATATGTATATTAACATATAATATGGCCAGGGCAAACAGTGGGGCACAAGTAGCAAAATCATACAGGATATAACCAACAACCACACATTCTCTACACAAAAAAAAACGTGCTTAAGGATGCTAAAAGTGCTTTTATTTCATGATCAATCATGGATTACAGTATATCATATGGATTTGTCTGCCGAGCTCATGTTGCTTGATCCACTACATGAGGTGGTCCCATAGACAACTGCTGTTTAACAGCACAGAGAAGCTGCCTAAAAAAAAAAAAGAGGAAATATACATTTGACAAGTTAACAGTTGTACAGCACTTTGTGGTGATATAAATGGAGATGATTATTGTATTGGTAGTAGAGCACACACAATTCCTGGTTAAATCAGTACAAACATTCGTCATGTGTATCGGAGAGATTCCCATGTTTGATTACATCATCATCTTTAACCAGTAGTAGCAGAAATACAGGACTGCAGATGTTTTAAAATGCGCCAGATTTGGTTTGTTATGGCCAAATGTCATGGATTCTTTGCTATTTATAGAAATGTAAAGGATGACCAGCATGGTACGAATCCTCAGAAACAAAATAGCCGCGGTTGACAGGAAACAACCATACTGGGTAAATCTAACACTAAACACCTAAACTAAAAATGCCACTTCAAGATCCATGTATTAACTACATGGACGCAACAGACTACAGGTATTTCTTTTCATAATCGCTGGCAGCTCCCAATATTCAGCTCAGGAGAGTACTCACAGGAGAGTGCCATGAGCATTGCCTATCCTTGACCAACACCAAGGGGTGATGTGGTCTGACTGCCTTATCTTTGAAACATTATGACTAACAATTTGTACCCTTTTGTGAAACTACAATCATTAGAATGCTTACAAGATTCATCAGAATAAAGTGGAACGGTTGAAAGTCTAATCATTAACTTTCATGTGGTAGAATCAGGTTATTCATCATTTGAATTTCTTGTGACATATGACTAAATAAATGAAACAGGGTGTGGTGTACTATTCTACACTAATGTAAAAGCAATCCTAATATATAGCTGGTTGGGTAATGTAAATATCAATAACTAGTGCGATGGAATTTGAAAAAAACTATAGCTAGGAGCCCTTTTCTTCGTACAATATAAGACCCCTGTTTGAAAAAGAAGCTGAAAATGGGAGAGTTATTTTAGTTTGTTAGTTTCCAATTCAAACGTAGTTCTTTCATATAAAGGATTGCTCCAAACGGGGCATACAAAATTAAAATTGTTCAAAAGCCATTTGTAATCTAACATACGATATTTGAACCAGCAAAATGGTGATGTATTCATTTTAAAAAATGGCTGACGGGAGTGTCTCCGTTCAAAACACTGAGTTGGTCAGCTACCTCTTGACCTTGGTGTGTTAAAGGCCAGGTAAAATCAGCAAAAATAATTGACACAAAAGCTTGGTTAAATCAGTACAAACAATCATCAGATATCAGAGAGATTCCCATGTTTGATTACATCATCATCTTTAACCCAGCATGTGGACAATGTAATTATAGCTATTGGTTAACAAAATAATACCTTCAAGAAGTCCAGCTATAGGGTGTGAGTAACTTCAGCTACATTCATGGATGATGCCAGAGGCAGATGCTGTTTCAGAAACAAATTGTAAAAAGTTAATTATACAAACAAACAATAATATTGTATGTCAAATAAATAAGTCCAAGATTCATCAGAATAAAGTGGAACGGTTGAAAGTATAATCATTAACTCTCATGTGGTAGAATCAGATTATTCATCATTTGAATCTGAACTATTTAAAAGACTTAAGGGTTGCACTTTTATAACGATCAGTCATTTAACAAAATTGAGAATGTGCAAAGATTGTGCATCAAAATTATCTGTTCACACTATATGTAAATTAATGGAAAGTAACCATATAAAGCCTTCTTGAATTAGTTTTATTCAAAATAGACATAAGCAACAGCAATCTGGAGATATGTGCCACTCAGTCAAGCCTGCATTGAATATCTATAAGTTCTGGAGATATGTGCCACTCAGTCAAGCCTGCATTGAATATCTATAAGTAATTCAGAAGCATAAGACATTGAAGACCAACTTTCCTCTAGATAAATTTAGCAAATGTCCACAGATCTGATTTAACTTACTGTTAGACCACATAAGCAGACCAAATACATGTTTCCAATCATTTTTTGTAAATAAAAAAACAGCTGGAAAGGTTGAATATTTTTGGTCAGATTTCATTGAACATGGCCAAACAAATCTAGTATGAACCCTCAGAAGTAAAATTGCCGCGGTTGACAGTTTCATTATAAGTCAAATGGTAATTCCATTTATCATCACAGGGCCCATTCAAAATAAAGTCAATCGCTCCGCTACATACAATCCTTTCCATTATCACTTCAGGTATATATTTATTAATTGCACCCTAACTCTAGAACTAGAATAAATACGCACATGTAAATTTAAATGAACCATTTACAGCTGATATAAAATTGGGCTACATAGTACAGCTCTATTTTACAGTATAGTATAATGCACAGAAACTTTTATCAGACCTACAAATGCGCCATCTGGATTACCCATGAATTTTTCAATACATGCCCAATTCAGGCAGGCTAGAATACACCAGCTAGGTGTAATGAAATTGATTGATGTAGAAAAATATTGACAGAATAATTTTATGCCTTAATGTGTTCAAGTAGACATGTAAAGGGTTAAACCTGCAAATACAAATAATTGACAGCAGAGAAAAGCCCGGCAAAATCAGTACAAACAATCATCAGATATCAGAGAGATTCCCATGTTTGATTACATCATCACATTTAACCAGGCAGTGACTACCTTACAAACATATTGAAAGAAAATTTGCACCAAGTACTATAGTACCAGTTAACTGATCTTGAATCTCTTGCAACAATTACTGAGAAAGACGAATCTCTGAATGTATTGAAAGAAGCGAGAAAAGAAGTGCAAAGGATAGATAGACAGTGTGCAAACGACTGTTGGATGCATTTGAAAGAATATCCAAGATGCCGTTAATAATGGTAATATCAGGCATGTATGAAGGGATAAAGAAAGCTTTATCTGGTGAAATCATCACTGATGATGCCATGCCAACTCTGGACTCGCTGCCAACCATAGAAGTTAATTGTGCTATTTATGACCTTGCTTCTGGCAAGGCTCCAGGAAAAGATGGAATTGTTCTGCGCAGACTTCAGGTACTAAACCACCGAGTCAGTGTGGTTTTCGTGGGAATAGGTCTACCACATAAATTCTCGTTACCTCAGTTGCAAGAGAAATGCAGAGATCAAAAGCAACCATTAAATATTGCCTTCGAGTCGTTCCACAGTGACATGAAAGACCATCAACTTTGACGGCGCGTCCTCAGGAGTTCGCAATCTAGTGCGGAGTAAAATAAGGCTGTGTACTTACTCCAATTCTCTTTGGAATATATTTCTCACTTCTCTCGAAGCATGCATTTCGTTACCAAGAAGGTGGTATCTTCATTCATTCTCGCACAGATGGTGGGCTAGAAAGCCAAGACCAAAATAAAAAGGGTGCTGATGAGAGAACTGCTTTTTGCTGATGATGCCGCAATTACGACCGACTCACTCGCGAGGAGAAACTGCAAAGCTTACTATCTGCATTTTAGGATGCCTGCTATGAGTTCGGGTTAACAATCAGCAAAATGAAAAGTTCTGGTCCAGGGTGCAAACAAATCACCAGAAATCTAAATTGATGAAGCTCTCGATGTAGTAGATCACTTGCGATCCTCGGTCAATAATAAACTATCCATGGACCAAGATATTAATATCAAGATAGGAAAGGCAGCAACAACAATGAGCAGGTCAACAAAAACACTTGTTTACCAGGCCTGTCCGCAGCACCCTTCTTTACGACTACATGCATCAGGAGAGATGGCTGAACAGAATTCTGGGCGTTGAGTGACAAGATAGGTGGTGGTGAAGATCGGCAGTTTCTTCTTCACTGTAATCCAAATACCGCACATAGCAAGCAATATCAAGACAAAACCGTTTTGGCTATGACGGACAAAAGTACCAGATCAAATGTTCATGTTCCCTTGATAGACGTCATTATCCAATAAGAACAGAATGGTGAGATCACGCAACCTTTTGTCTCCTGATTGTACCCCAAGCTTCGTGTACCACTTCATGTGCGTGTACTTCCGTTATTCCATTGTCAACAGTTACCATATCGATCCACACTGTCAAACGCCTTTTCATAGCATACAATTTGCGTAAAGTGAAGACTTCCATGCAATGCGAAATCCTGCCTGCTTATTGAAATCTTTTTAATCTGTCCAAGAGAATTCTGCTTTTAACCTTGTCCGGCACTGACGTTCAAGATAGTTTATAACCTTGTCCGGCACTGACAGCAATGTAAATCTGACTGGCTTGTAGTGCAAGCTCAGGGTCTCCCCTGCTCGTAGATTGCTTGGCGTTTTTTGTTGGTCTGTTTAGATTCTTGATCTCCCAATACTAAACCCTGAACAGGGCTTCGGAAGTAGTCCGGAGAACAGAATGCGCTGTGTCGCTAGTTTGGTTAACTGTGGTATTTGAACCTTTCGGTCCGACAAATCAGTCTTTGGTGGCTAGATTATTTTAAATACTGGTACTCAACCCGTCGTTCCTTAGTTAATATTCTTTGATCATTTTCTTCAACTCATGCGAGTTGTTTCGTTACGTCAGCTCCGGATATTTTGTGATATTTCATCTTCCAAAATTCGAATAACTTCTAGGTGTTTTATTGACGGAACACCACACGAGGACCGTACTACAATTAGTATATGTGAAATAAGAAACACCTATTCCATAATGTACCGTGTTCTTGTTGTAGCCAAAGTCTATCGGCCCCTATTCTCAACAACACATGTGCAATGCTCACCTGGGTCGTGCAGCGAGAACGCACACATACTCTCGAGGCACCTTGCTGACAATTAATACCCGATGTGAGTGGTGGACAAGACGTCTTGCCTACCACGGAGTCCGCCAGTGAGAGACCCAAACAAACGTGGCAAAAGTAAGTAGGAAGCCAAGAACATGCAAAGCCTTTTCAGATTTGCCCAACCAGCTACGCAGGAAATTCATCAGGCTACTTTGGGCAGCCGTGGTCATCCACTGCACCATATCCCAAGTCCTCATTTATCCAGTATAACAGCGTGTCCTGTGTCGAAGCAGAGAGTGCCAGAAACCGCTGAGTTGCGGGACTCTTGGATGAGCAATAAAGCGGATGAGATACAGGGATTTACTGGCAAGGACAACGAGAGAATCATCGAAAAGCGAGGTACATCACGGAAACACCAGGCTAGGCACAAACAGCTCATCCAAGCACTGGTTTATATCGCCCAAATTGACTACGGGTTGGGGTGGAATAGGCGCGCCTCCACCAGCAGAAACTAGTGAGGGGAAACACATAAAAAAAATCATGATCACGGTTTCTAAAAGCCAAATTTCACTGCCTGCTAGTATGCAGATTCCAAATCGGACTCTTGTCATCTCCGCACCCATCCACAACCCGGAATTACAGAATACTCGACTGAAAATACTGACTAGATGAAAGAATTAAAAAAGTGAACTACTCTACTGATAGACGAACATTCGGTATCAATTTTTATCCTTCCTGTTAACTATAACAGCGTCAGTTTTTACTGGATTCGATACGGCGTGAACCTTTCTTTCATCGATTTGACTTACATTTCAAGTTTGTGTTTTTGGCCGCTAAACGTAAACAAATGAGAATGGAACCAGCTCCTTTAGCTAATCGTCGTCCCAGCTGATCAAGCGAACATTTTGATACTGACAGTTCTACAGCTAGTTCTAGTCTTCAAAATGTTGGTACCGAGTTCCCATGTCCCAAAGCGCCCCGAGATCTAAAATAAATCTAGTGCCTGGAAACGCTAAAGGAGGAAATGTGCAACTAGATCTAGAAATGCTTTCCGATTTCTTCCTAAGCAGGTGTGTGTCAGGTCTTACAGTACGGTCAACAGCAATTGAATGCTATTCAGCACTGCTTGATCAAGTCGAGACCTTACTTATTGCTTCTATAAATGCATATGCTCGGAAGAAAATTACCATCAACACTCCCTTTGGGTTGAGGGCTGTAGCCATGAGCTTGATCAATTTCTTGCAGTAATTATCACGATCGGCATCGATAGACGGCCAGAGATTCCCGACTACTGGTCTCGGGTGCATGTACACACCATGATACCACGTTTCCTCGTAGCCATATCGGTATTCTTCTTCTTCGTACGCAGTCAGACAGTAACCATTATTTTTTCGAAAAAAGCGGCGGTCATCCTCAGGCTGTCGACACTGCCATAGAGCGTGTCTTGTGGTTCCACTGGTGATGGCCACATCTGCTCTCTCTAATCCTCGTATGTCGGGCAGATGTTCAGCGGTCATTTTCCCGGTACCACACGGGCATTCGTCTGTTCCACCTATCTTCAATTTGTTGAATAGGTGGTACCTCAGTCTATTGTGGCCAGTGCGAAGTCTGAAGACAACGACCTGCTCTCCTCTGTTCAACTGGTAATAGGCATCGTTTTTGGTGTAACCAGTATGTTCGGTTTCCCATTTGGTCATGTGTCTGGCTTTAATAAGCCGTTTTGACTCTTCGTCGCTACTATCGATTGAGCGGTTCAGTGAGGGCCTCGGATTGGTCTCGGTCTGGTGCGCAAGTGCCGGCACTGTTGGCCGAGAAGAAGCTCGAACTCGATCGCTTGGAGATCTGGGGTAGTTGTCTCGCCGCCGCGATTCTTCTTCTTCTTCGTACGCAGTCAGACAGTAACCATTATTTTTTCGAAAAAAGCGGCGGTCATCCTGAGGCTCTCGCCATGCCATAGAGCTTGTCTTGCAGTTCCACTGGTGATGGCCACATCTGCTCTCTCTGATCCTCGTATGTCGGGCAGTTCTGCAGCAGATGTTCAGCGGTCATTTTACCAGTACCGCACGGGCATTCGTCGGTACACCCTATCTTCAATTTGTTGAATAGGTGGTACCTCAGTCTATTGTGGCCAGTGCGAAGTCTGAAGACAACGACCTGCTCTCTTCGGTTCAACTGGTAATAGGCATCGTTTTTGGTGTAACCAGTATGTTCGGTTTCCCATTTGTTCATGTATCTGGCTTTGGCCGCCGCGATTCAATTTCAACCAGTGTTCGTAAAGCGATCTCAGTCCCGCCAGGCGGAGCGATAGCGCGGGCTTGCGGAAAACGCTCGCCTGCCTTTCCCCGTTGAGCTTTTGGGATGCGGTTTGTTTTGGCGTCTCCTCCACCGAGGTGCGCTACTCTGGTCCGTATCAAGAAACGTCAGTCGGTGGTGATTTATCTAAGGCTTGTAGCAGAGCTCGACAGTTCGTCTCGCTGGTGGTCAGACTCTCGCAAAGAGCTTGTGAACGGCAAATGGAAAGCAGGAATCGTGCCTGAAGGCCCTGTGTTTTCCCGGGGACCAACCCTCGAGAGAAGGGCAGGCCAAATTGTCTCTAGTCCCTGTGAAATTCATCGCCGAGGTCTTTGGGATCCGTTCTGCACAGAGCGCTGCCATCCCTCCTCGAGCGAGCCCGGTCGGTCGGTCGTCTGGTGCGTGTAGGGGCCCCTGTCAGGCGGTCCTAGGTCGACGGAGTGAGGGACGGGTGGAACAACCGTCCGTCAGTTCCGCCAGTCGGTCCCTGCGGCCGTCCCAGTGAGGCTTTTTACACACCCGACCTCCGCCGACCGGTGTGTGCGCTACGTACGTCTTCGACAGATATCTGGTTGATCTTGCCAGTAGTCATACGCTTGTCTCAAAGATTAAGGCATGCATGCCTAAGTTCACACTGTCTCCCGATGAAACCGTGAATGGCTCATTAAATCAGTCGAGGTTCCTTAGATGACACGATCCATTTGACTCAACACGGCCAACACTGAAATGACTGACATGCCGAGACCACTTTCCTTAGGTCTAATATGGAACTGGTACTGGATTTAGACCCTCAGAAATCTGGGGTTATGCCCTCTGTGGCTCGGTTGGTCTGCATCCAGTGTTTGAAAAAGGAATTGACGGAAGAGCACTATCATGAGTGGAGCCTGCGGCTTAATTTAGTTAAGACGCAAACACTGTAGAACGACTGACAAATCGAGAGCGCTTCCGTTGGGTCTAATATTGAACGTGTGCTGGTATTAGACCCACGGAAGGCAGGTCAGCTCTCTAACTTTCTTATGAAGGATCGCTACGGAAACCGTGCCTTAACACCGCAGGCTCCAGATACCTGGTCACGGACACACAAAAGCTCTCGATTAATTCGTCCTGGCCAAAAAATGAACGGGTGCTGGAAATAGACCATCGGATGACAGGTCAGTTTTACCCTACAACTGACAGGGCGTTGCTACGGAAATCCTGCTCAACTCGAGAGGAACCGCAGATATTTGGTTCACGTGCCAGGCTGATAAGCCAATTGCGCGAGGCTACCATGTGAGGGATAACGGTCGGACGCTTGTTAGCCGGAATCCCGCCCAAATTCTCAGCACCACTGCAATGGGAGGCTTCGATATGGTCGAGACCTGGGGATCGCGCCTCAACGGGGATCGCTGCTCGATATTCACCCTATACGGCGATGGGGTGCGAAACCACCAACATAAGACTTAGTTCCTGGTCGGGGTATCGAAAACAGTAGAGCAGCCACCTCATTGTGAACTGTCGAGACTCACTCTTTGATCACGAGATATGTCCGCAAACCAGGCGAACAACATCTCCGTGACATTACCAGGCTTGTCCCCTGGTTAAATGCACTTCTGCTTCGATATCTACCTCTGTACGCTATCAGCCATACCAATGGACGCAGAAGAGATGCAGACCAGCGGACATTGCACACCTGCCCCACTGTGTCAACATCCCAGGTGGCGGGGAATGCTAGGCGTACCATCCCTGCATAGAAGCCAAGAAAATAAAGGGAGCAAAGAGATACCCCACTCACATGCAAATGCTACGTTTCTGGCAGGACGTGACGATCCTGGGGTACAGACACACTGGACTGCCTCTCTTCTGGGTAAACCAGTCCATATCATATCATCTCACATATCATCACCGCACCCTATAGACACGAGTAGTGAAGACTCGTTAGTCTGGTAAGACAACTTCCATAAGAGAGACAACTCTGATCATAAACAACTTCTGCCTTGCAGATAGGCTGGGGACAGCCAAAGGCTAAGGAGGGCATCCCTACAGAAACGCCTGTTGAAATCGGATGCACGGGGCCGCAAGCCTAACAAAACAGTGCAACAGTACAACCGATCAGAAAAACGTATGGCGCTCATCCTGCGGAGTCCCGCCAGGCAGCGATAGTGCCGGGCCTCACGCCTCGAAGGGGCCCACCCTTGACTACTGGTGGTCACCCACCCATGTGTCGTGGAGTCAAGGCACATGGCTATGGGGCAACTTTTATAGACCAAAAACTCAAGACCCTCAAAATACTACAGTGGAATGCGGAGGGAGTCATTAACAAAAAACTTTCCCTAACACATCACCTGCATGAAGGTAAGATTGACGTGGCATGTATCCAGGAAACGCACCTCAACAATAATCATAAATTCTCAATCAGAGGATACCCGACCTTCCGTCTCGATAGAGAAGGCCACAAAGGAGGGGTCTTGATACTGACCACAAACTGCATACCGAGTAGCGCGGTACCTGTCAGTCACACCGGACAAGCAGAAATTGTAGGAGTTGACATAATGGCTCAAGAGACGAAGCTCCGCATTCTGTGTAGTGTTTGTTACAGAACCGTCGGTGAATGCATGGGTCCAGTCCATGCGTGGGTAGCTTTTCGATATGAAGCTTAGGGTAGTATCTCTCCTTTCTTTTTCAGTCTGGTAGTTTTTGTTTCCAATACCTGGTATATTTTCTACCACCTCTGGAAATATTTCCTGCCTCCAGGTAGGTTTTCGTACAGTAGTGATGGGTTTTGGTGTTGTTAGTGCGTTTATGGGATCTTCGTGCATCTTTGCTTTGGCTATTTCTGCAAAGTTTCTGCGCTTTAGTTTCCCATTTCCCAAATTGTTTAGTCTCTGGTGCATTGGATGGTCGGTCAGTCTTCGGAGTTTCTCTGACTGCAGCTGGGCTCTGCAGTCTCTTCTATCGGTCATGGATTGCAGTTTTGTAAATCTTTTCAAGTTCTACAATTGGCGTTGACTTCATGCCTCCTGTTATAACTCTCATGGCCGCAATGCCATACTCGAGAACTGGTCTCACTCTTCCAGTGTACAGTTTCTTTAGTATGATTTCGTCTGCTCCCCCAGCTTGTGCCAGCAAGTTTCCTCATGATTGCCATTCTTTCTCTGGCTCTCATTCGGTTTCTCTCGATCTGACTTGTCCATGTCATGCGCCGATCAAATGTGACTCCCAGATAGTTTGGGTTTTCGTTTGGCTGCAGGAATTTGCCATTTAAACTTAATTTGGTATTTTGGGGTTTTAATGAAAGCGAGAATATTGTGCATGTGGTTTTCTCCTCGTTTATTTTGACCAGCCATGAGTTCGCCCACTCTTCCAGCGATGGCCTGCTGCATCAGATTTCTTGCTATGGTGAGATTCTTTTCAGAGGTCCACATAGCCAGATCGTCTGCAAACATTGATCTATGGACTTCTTGGTATATTTTTTATTTTTTTATTTTATGTGTTTGCCTCACTAGTTTCTACTGGCGGAGGCGCGCCTATTCCACCCCAGACCGTAGTCAATTTGGGCGATATTAAGACGCATAAACCAGTGCTTGGATGCGTGTGTGTATCTGTTTGTACTTAACCTGGTGTTTCCGTGATGTTCCTCCCGTTGTTCCCCGCTTCTAATTATCCTTTCGTTATGTGTTTGCCTCACTAGTTTCTACTGGCGGAGGCGCGCCTATTCCGACCCAGACCGCAGTCAATTTGGGCGATATTAAGACGCATAAACCAGTGCTTGGATGCGTGTGTGTATCTGTTTGTACCTAGCCTGGTATTTCCGTGATGTTCCTCCCGTTGTTCCTCGCTTTTGATGTTCCTAGTTGTCCGCCGTAGGTATTTGCATAAATATGCACAATAGTTTTCCTGGGACCATTTTGGGATTAAGTATATTTATTTTCTTTCATACTTGATTCGGATCTCTCTTTTTTTTTTGTTTCCTGATTTCTTTCTTTTTTTTTCTCTTCTATTTTATAAAAAAATATAAAACCCCATCATACATTTTATACACAATTGTGAAGAAAGCAGTGTAGTGAGGTGTACAACGAGAATGAATGAGATGGAATGATTGGGAAATATAACAAACAATATACTTGATACATAAGGATTAAGAGTACAATATAAATTAATTGAAAAGTGTCTTCCTTCTGTTGTGAGGCCCATCTGTGTTGACTTCCTTCTGTCTGGTCTTGGTGTATCAGGTTTTGCCTGCTCTCATATTTTTCCATCGCATCCATGTACTCCAACTTGTAAGCGATTCACTGATTTGTGTGTCACCTTGTAGATCCCTCATCTCACCTGTGCCCTCTAGCTCTCACAGTCAATTATGTGTTGAATGTGTGGTAGGCTCAGGAACAGAAGAACAATAGAAAGGTAGATAATTGATTAAATAATTATAGATAAAAAAGGTTGATGTAGTAGTAGTATAATTATATTAAGTGTGGATATATAGTGGTGAGGATGCCCGCAGAAGGGATATACATATATAAACCTATAAATACATACATAAGTGTAAATTAAAATGTCCACATATATATACTCATACGTACATATCTACACACCTACATATGTGCACATCTACATGTGTGCACACTGTAGCGTTCGTGATTTGTCACACCCACTTGCTACATAACCGATGGGCTAATTGTAGTGTGAGTCCGTTACATCATCAGTCGACGCATCTTCCCACTGAATCCACAAGCATCGACCACCGAGTTCAAGGCACAGGCGACACAGAAACTGTGGGCAAGCTAGAGCAATCCACCGAGTCTATCGCCACATGGGCACATGTGTGTTAATTTACCCACGGACAACAATAGGTCAAATTTAGTAGAATGTAACCACACGAAGCACCACATTTTAAGTCGCGAGGTATACCGCTGTCATTTTCAGATCCAACTCCGCACGTGGAAAATGGGCCACCTGCACCGCAGGAGAATAACCCCGTGTGCAGTCATCGCAGGAAAGACGAATCTTACGCATCGTCGGACTGCGCACCAAACAAAGTGTCAAGACCTGCTATGTCTCCAACAGCCCACCAAGAACGCTTAGAGATGGTCGCACATGTCAGCAGGGCATTTCTGCTCGCTCCGGCACATGGCTAGAGAGTACACGTCTGTCCTACAGGGAGACCACTCTCTTCATGTATTGAGCAAAGAGATGAATGGTATTGCCTTCCCTAAATCAGAGCCAGGAGCTGCCAATCATGCTGCCATAAAATGGGACATCCACCTCCGTGAGGCTTGTGCAAATTCACCAATTGCCCACAAAACTCACAACCCAGCATCAGGGTCTCTTTTGGGTATAAAAAAAACAAACTAAGTGACAGCTGTACACACAGTTATTTTGGTATGGAAGACTGTGTGGTCATAGAATTTCAGAAAGGGTGAGCCCTTAGCACGCTCCAGGATGTCTGAGACGCCCAGCTCGTCAAGTTATCAACAAGAAAAAATTTGATATTTTGTTTCTCTAAGTACGGTGACCCTACCAAGTCATTTTTATACTGCTGTATTCGTCACGTCCATCTACACACGATTTTTGCCGGTAAAAGCACCGCATGCTAGATCACAAATGGCTTTTGACCGATTTATTATTTTTTCCGCCGATTGGGCCAGGCCGACTTTTTGGGGGGAAAGGTGAAGTAGGTTGTTGGGAAAGACCTTTATCTTGTACATCTGCCCATTTTACTTGTTTAGGTGACAGAACTACGCTTGAATTGGAGACCAACAGTTGTGTCGATATTGTAAACACAGTATCGATTCTTTGTTATGGTTTCCATGGTTTTCCATCGGAGCGCCTAGGCCTTATCCGGGAAGGTACAAATATTAAAATTTTTCCGAAAATTTCACATTCATCTTCTTGTATCTCAGAAACCAACAAGCACACAACAACAACACCGACACCAACAAGTTCTTCATTCAATTGTGTCTATAAACATAAGAGAATCATACTTATTGACCACCAAATAGAACAGTTACAATTTTTGAAATTTGCAAAATTAAAAAATGTTAGAAATTTTCAAAAACTCAATGCAGTGTGCTTAAGGTTGTACCGCTTTTTCTATTACTTTCTCTGTTTCTTTTTTAATTGTTTGGTAAGATTTTTGGTTGTCTTCTGTTTTGTATTTCCTGTATTTCTTTAGAGCTTTTTGTCTTTTTTTTATTTGGTTAGTGCATTCCTCATTCCACCAGGGTACAGGTGCACATGTTGTTTTAACGGTTACCGTAATGGTTTTCTTTTCCTGTGGATTGTATTAAGTTAGCTGGCATGTTTTTGTTGGCAATGTGCTTTATAGCTATCTGCAGGATGTTGGTTGTTAGGTTATGGTTGAATACGTCTACGTTATCTGAGTTTGAGCAGATCTTCTTGGAATCCGTTCCAGTCTGCCTTATAGTAGTTGAAATAGGGTCTGATTGATCCAGTGTTTCGTATGAATTTTTCTTTTAAATAAATTGCTATGGGCAGGTGGTCCGATCCTGCATTATCCAGAACTTCCCATTTGATGGTTGCTAAGTTTGGCGTCATTATTGTGATGTCTATAGCCGTATCTGATCCATTTGGATTGTTATTTATTCTGGTCATTGACCCATCGTTTATTATTAGATTGTTTTCGTCGCAGAAGGTCATTATTTGTTTCCCTGCCGTGTCTATCGCGCTTCCTCCCCATGCTGGATGATGTGCGTTGAAATCCCCTACTATGATTGTTCTATTGTTTATTTGTGCTTTGATTGTTTCCATGTCATTTGTGGTGAATTTTCCTCTTGGGTTGTATATGTTTATTATTGTGATGCTCGCTGGACTACTGTCTATTTTAATGGATAGGCCTTCTAGGTTTTCGGTATTAAATGGATCCCAGTCCATTATTTTGTATTCTTTATTTACTATAAAGGCTACTCCTCCTTTCGCTCCTGTCTCTCTATCGTTCCTAACAATATTGTATTTTGGAATATTGAGTCTTTTGGTTGGGTTGAGCATATATTATTGTTTCTTTTCCCAGATTGGCCAGTCCTAGGTATGGCTTAAAGTTTTTGTGTAGGCCTCTGCAGTTCCATTGTATTATTTTCATTTTGTGTTATTTTCACTTTGCTTGTGCTACGTGGAATTGTTAGTCTTTCTTGAGGTTCAGTGGTTCAATCCGGTCCAATTCTATAAAAGTATTGTTCTGATTTGGGAGATTTCTTTTTATTATCTATCTATTAGATTATGCTTGCAAGGTTCTGACCTTGGCTGTTTTCCAACAAAGTTTTGATTCATCAATATTTATAAAATAGCATAAATCATATTACCTTGATTCTGTATGGGCGATGTTTTACAAACCGATACTTTACCATGTTGCTTGTGCTTCCTGTTTTACAGCATTTCCGAATATCCTCTTCACGTCTGTCTCGCGCGCCTGGCTCTGAGTAGATGGATAGACCTGGGTGTCCTACTTTTGTTTGATGTTGACCGATTGCTTGGTATATTCTCTGTAATGTTTATATACACCAGGAAGAGTGTGGGTGACAGTACTCCCTGCTCGAGTGTTACCTTTTTTGCTCATCTGCACTTGTACTTGGACTCTGGCCGTTCTTTGTTTGAGGTAGTGGTTTATCCACTTGTACATTCTCCCACAAACTTCACTTCTCCTTAGCTTGACTAAGTCCGTCTTTCCAGACTGTCAAATGCCTTCTCCAGGTCCACCCAAACCGCTACTGCATGTTTCTGTGCCTGGTAGGCATCTTCTATTTCCTGGCATCGCCAGAATTTAAAGTATGGAGATGCGCAGAGACCCAATAAAACACTCCAGAAGCGGAAGTTCAAACGAATGCCTGATCACCCAATATGAAAGGATAAATCGCACGGAAAGAGTAAGATTAAAGAGAAACCCCTTAATATCAAACAAAAGAACTTCCAGGAGCAGACCAAATCATAAGCCAGGCAGTTGTTAGCAATCTAAAACTAATATCCCACCATGGAAAAAAAAGTCATCCCCTGAGATGGTAAAAACCATAAGAGGGAAATTCCTGATTGATGCTGTGTCCATATTAGCAGCGCTGAAATAAAGATCTCAAGCAATGTATGTTCTCCCTGACTCAGCTCTCACCCAAGGTTGGCCATACAGTGGATCTCACAACATTGTTGAAGCTGCAGACAAACAAAACAAAGAGTGGCGGAGCATCCCCACAAACAATGAGGTCAAGACCATAATTAAAGCTTCAGGGTAAAATGTGCCCCATTGGAATACCACTCTATGACAATGTCTGAGGAAAACCCTACAAACAAGCTATTGCAGCACACATCCCCAACCACAATATTAGATACTCAGTACGGTACTGTGCAAGAATTAATGGCTTATAACCCTGATAAGACATTGTAACCAAGTTACAAAACCAATGGTACTGCCAGGAGATCTGTATCACTTCAACAATTGGTAAGCTTGTAGAAAGACTGGAACCCAACAAAATTGATATATAACTGATGACCAACTTTATCTAACCTAACGGCAGAATTAACTGGGCCTATAGCAAGCATACAATAAAATGTGGAGCAAAGGACTTACGTTAAGCTGTTTGTGGACAGAAAAATACAAGACTGACCCAAGCTGTGCACAGCAATTTGGAAACTACAAATAAACAATGCAACTCAAAAGATGTGAAGTAACCAGAGATGAATGTCCATCATGTGTCAAGCTCAATCCCACCAGGAAAAATTGAATTCAAAATTGATACACATGCATAAGAACCACACCATCAGCTGAAGTCATAACAGAACCTATAATGTAAACGAGCAGTAGAAGCAACAGAGAGACAGGAAGAAAATTATAAACCAATTACTTACAATAAGTTCCCATTGCAACAGTTCCCGCCGAAGAGAGTTTAGAACAGGGGTGATGCGGCACTTGAGGTGTGAGTTTTGTATCAATAGATAATCTGCTGTTGTAAGCGGGGGACACAGTGTGAACGAGGTATGTCCAGATCGCCCACCTAAGGGGATTTGAGTGAGGAAGTTTTTGATAAAGTGTCAGGACTGGGTTTTAGATAGTTAATATGTATATTAACATATAATATGGCCAGGGCAAACAGTGGGGCACAAGTAGCAAAATCATACAGGATATAACCAACAACCACACATTCTCTACACAAAAAAAAACGTGCTTAAGGATGCTAAAAGTGCTTTTATTTCATGATCAATCATGGATTACAGTATATCATATGGATTTGTCTGCCGAGCTCATGTTGCTTGATCCACTACATGAGGTGGTCCCATAGACAACTGCTGTTTAACAGCACAGAGAAGCTGCCTAAAAAAAAAAAAAGAGGAAATATACATTTGACAAGTTAACAGTTGTACAGCACTTTGTGGTGATATAAATGGAGATGATTATTGTATTGGTAGTAGAGCACACACAATTCCTGGTTAAATCAGTACAAACATTCGTCATGTGTATCGGAGAGATTCCCATGTTTGATTACATCATCATCTTTAACCAGTAGTAGCAGAAATACAGGACTGCAGATGTTTTAAAATGCGCCAGATTTGGTTTGTTATGGCCAAATGTCATGGATTCTTTGCTATTTATAGAAATGTAAAGGATGACCAGCATGGTACGAATCCTCAGAAACAAAATAGCCGCGGTTGACAGGAAACAACCATACTGGGTAAATCTAACACTAAACACCTAAACTAAAAATGCCACTTCAAGATCCATGTATTAACTACATGGACGCAACAGACTACAGGTATTTCTTTTCATAATCGCTGGCAGCTCCCAATATTCAGCTCAGGAGAGTACTCACAGGAGAGTGCCATGAGCATTGCCTATCCTTGACCAACACCAAGGGGTGATGTGGTCTGACTGCCTTATCTTTGAAACATTATGACTAACAATTTGTACCCTTTTGTGAAACTACAATCATTAGAATGCTTACAAGATTCATCAGAATAAAGTGGAACGGTTGAAAGTCTAATCATTAACTTTCATGTGGTAGAATCAGGTTATTCATCATTTGAATTTCTTGTGACATATGACTAAATAAATGAAACAGGGTGTGGTGTACTATTCTACACTAATGTAAAAGCAATCCTAATATATAGCTGGTTGGGTAATGTAAATATCAATAACTAGTGCGATGGAATTTGAAAAAAACTATAGCTAGGAGCCCTTTTCTTCGTACAATATAAGACCCCTGTTTGAAAAAGAAGCTGAAAATGGGAGAGTTATTTTAGTTTGTTAGTTTCCAATTCAAACGTAGTTCTTTCATATAAAGGATTGCTCCAAACGGGGCATACAAAATTAAAATTGTTCAAAAGCCATTTGTAATCTAACATACGATATTTGAACCAGCAAAATGGTGATGTATTCATTTTAAAAAATGGCTGACGGGAGTGTCTCCGTTCAAAACACTGAGTTGGTCAGCTACCTCTTGACCTTGGTGTGTTAAAGGCCAGGTAAAATCAGCAAAAATAATTGACACAAAAGCTTGGTTAAATCAGTACAAACAATCATCAGATATCAGAGAGATTCCCATGTTTGATTACATCATCATCTTTAACCCAGCATGTGGACAATGTAATTATAGCTATTGGTTAACAAAATAATACCTTCAAGAAGTCCAGCTATAGGGTGTGAGTAACTTCAGCTACATTCATGGATGATGCCAGAGGCAGATGCTGTTACAGAAACAAATTGTAAAAAGTTAATTATACAAACAAACAATAATATTGTATGTCAAATAAATAAGTCCAAGATTCATCAGAATAAAGTGGAACGGTTGAAAGTATAATCATTAACTCTCATGTGGTAGAATCAGTTTATTCATCATTTGAATCTGAACTATTTAAAAGACTTAAGGGTTGCACTTTTATAACGATCAGTCATTTAACAAAATTGAGAATGTGCAAAGATTGTGCATCAAAATTATCTGTTCACACTATATGTAAATTAATGGAAAGTAACCATATAAAGCCTTCTTGAATTAGTTTTATTCAAAATAGACATAAGCAACAGCAATCTGGAGATATGTGCCACTCAGTCAAGCCTGCATTGAATATCTATAAGTTCTGGAGATATGTGCCACTCAGTCAAGCCTGCATTGAATATCTATAAGTAATTCAGAAGCATAAGACATTGAAGACCAACTTTCCTCTAGATAAATTTAGCAAATGTCCACAGATCTGATTTAACTTACTGTTAGACCACATAAGCAGACCAAATACATGTTTCCAATCATTTTTTGTAAATAAAAAAACAGCTGGAAAGGTTGAATATTTTTGGTCAGATTTCATTGAACATGGCCAAACAAATCTAGTATGAACCCTCAGAAGTAAAATTGCCGCGGTTGACAGTTTCATTATAAGTCAAATGGTAATTCCATTTATCATCACAGGGCCCATTCAAAATAAAGTCAATCGCTCCGCTACATACAATCCTTTCCATTATCACTTCAGGTATATATTTATTAATTGCACCCTAACTCTAGAACTAGAATAAATACGCACATGTAAATTTAAATGAACCATTTACAGCTGATATAAAATTGGGCTACATAGTACAGCTCTATTTTACAGTATAGTATAATGCACAGAAACTTTTATCAGACCTACAAATGCGCCATCTGGATTACCCATGAATTTTTCAATACATGCCCAATTCAGGCAGGCTAGAATACACCAGCTAGGTGTAATGAAATTGATTGATGTAGAAAAATATTGACAGAATAATTTTATGCCTTAATGTGTTCAAGTAGACATGTAAAGGGTTAAACCTGCAAATACAAATAATTGACAGCAGAGAAAAGCCCGGCAAAATCAGTACAAACAATCATCAGATATCAGAGAGATTCCCATGTTTGATTACATCATCACATTTAACCAGGCAGTGACTACCTTACAAACATATTGAAAGAAAATTTGCACCAAGTACTATAGTACCAGTTAACTGATCTTGAATCTCTTGCAACAATTAACGATGAAATCTGACATTTACATTAAATACAGGCTGTTATTTAGCCTTTCCTACAAAACCACCAATAGTAATTCTAGATGCAGACAATCCTCCCTACATCAAGACTTCTATAGTACATTCAACTAAAAAGAAAGCCTCAGAAATAACTGCTTTTACATTTTCCAGCAAGGGCCCTAATGTAGGGGCACTTTGAGACTAGTAATATCCCTTTGAAGACACAGATATTCTCAGCTTTATTTCAACATTTAGAAGACAGAAACCTAGAACAGGAAATGTGTGCATTCATGATGGCCAGAAATGACCATGGAATTGTTTTCAAGTAAGCTGTCCCTTTTTTTAAATAAAGTCTTTCATAGCGAAGCCATATCAGATAGGGGCGAAATGTTGTCATTCACAAACAGTATGAATTAAAATGGTTATCATCACATATGGCCATATTACCAGGATACTTTTCACAAAGTGAAATCCATGTCTTCAGATGTGTTCTAATCACTGCTAATTAAAAATTCCATTATATACTGCAATAAGTATGAAGCAACAAATATTTGCCCATAATAAATCAGGATTGGTGGCGGCGACAGACGGTTTTGTTTGTTGGTGTGATGCTTTATGTATCTACGTGCAACTTAAAAATGGGCCAAAATCTGATGAAAAGCACTTTTAGTTTCATAGAGGTGGCTCTCCTGTTTTACACAAGGTAAATACCCACATTTATAACTTTGCTTACTTGACAATCCTATTATTTCCTCTTCACTTGGCAAAACCACCTTCCACTCTTAAAAAACTGATGACAAACAATGCCAGAGCAATAATTGTGAAATAATTGTGTGATGGCTTGGTGTATGGGTATGAGAAAAGCACAATAGATCTATATTATATCAAAGACTCAGACGGGGGCATTTGCTGTCAATCACAGAACATCAGCATTTGCATTCATCACTGTCTTCGACATACGTTTTAAAAATAATACATACACTTGTGGTTTAAAACAAAACTAACGGCTGAAAAATATACACGTCAATTCATCAATTGTTACACCACATCAGTGTGAACAATGTAAAATCTGAATAATGGTTAGATGACTTTGAACAAAATATATCTTAGAAAACTTTCACAACAGTTTTACTTAGCCATGTCAGATAGGGATGAAATTTGTCATTCACAAACAATATAAATTTGAAATGGTAAATATACATGGCTCTGTTAGCATAAGCTAACACTAGAGCTAACTAGACTATGCACTAAATGGTTAAAATGAAATGAAATCTCCGATAACTTCAATACTGGTTTTTAGCCTCTGCCATTCCGCAACCTAACAGGCAACTAGGACAACTTCAGAACAGACAAATAATCATGAATGAATTCATTTGTCCCTATCTATATATTCATCATAAGCAGCCTAGCTTACTACAAACTTGTGCCCTCCAACTTACATCTCTACTAAACCAGAACTAAAAATTGAAACCAACCTGCAATGGTGAATAATAATGAGCCCAATAAAACAGGCCATGTACACAAAATGAGAAGCATTCAAATAAAACAAACCAGTAATCTTTTCATGATTTTAATTGCTATGGATATTTGGGTTTTCAAACATTTATATTATGAACATGAACAATTTATCACCAAACTGAAATAGTCCATAAAAGTTGGCATTTATCTCACATTTGCTATTTAGTAAGCATAGATGCTGCCAAAACACATTGCCTTTCAATTCTGTTTTTAAAAAGTAGAGCCCATGTATACATGTTCTGCATTAACAAATATGACTAGGCATAAGTAATAAAGTAGAATAATAGAGTTGTTTATTGACAATGAAATATAAGGAACAAAATCTGTAGCTAATTCAACATTGATATTAAAGGAAATATGTACCAATACTGATTTTATGGTACAGCTAGCATTTGAATTATATACAAGTCAATGTCAGCTTGAGTTTCATATGCTGTGTCAACAGATGACTGACAACATGTTGGTATCAAGCTGTTTTCTCTATGCCACCTTTGACACTACGCAGGATTAATAAAATCATCCTACAAGTAACACAGATGGCAGTTTTTTTTAAATGTTATCTCAGTCGTGTGTACATACCTGTGCATATTAACTGGCGTGTTCACACAATCCACGCTATCTGATTAATGAAAGAAAAAAAATTAGACAAATAAATACATTGGTTTACAGAATGTAATGTTACGATGCACCCACAGGCTTGAATATAACAATTTCATTGATCTTAAATAGACTGAGCAGTATATATATCTGGGTTTAACCCTTTTTTAATTAGTTTTGCA
The DNA here is from genome assembly GCA_036924085.1 of Ariolimax columbianus. Lineage (NCBI taxonomy): Eukaryota > Metazoa > Mollusca > Gastropoda > Stylommatophora > Arionidae > Ariolimax > Ariolimax columbianus. The sequence continues at coordinate 22,526,757 of JAVGWX010000010.1, read as the reverse complement.
TGGTTAACAGTCAGAAGTAATCTAAATATGAATTAAAGATTTTATTAATCACTGGAAAACACCCCATGTGTGACAGCAATCTCCAATAATTAATAAGCACCTATACATTTGGTCTAGAAGCTACTGCATACACAGGTACATAGAACCAATGTCAGCTTAAGTTTCATATGCTGTGTAATCAGATGTATCACAGCATGTTGGTATCAAGCTCTTTTCTATATGCCATCTTTGACACTATGTAGGACTAGTGGATTGTTCTACAAGTAACACAGATGGCACATTCATTCCATCTGGAAAATGAGTATTCATGGCAAAATCTGAAGGGGTAATTGAAAGCTGGTAGACTACAAAACATGGAGACAGGAGATTGATGAAAGGTTAAATAATACAGACAATGTAGAGATCTGTATTGGTTGTAGGGTCAGGGCTGCAGTGTGCTTTTCAATTGAAAACAGGCCATACATCTCAGAAGACTTCACAAAGACGTCAAATGCTTTATGGTTTACAGATGTTTTGATTTTAATTAAGCCATATCAGATAGGGGCGAAATTTGTCAGTCACAAAAATATGAAGTTAATTTGGTTGTTATCATCACATATGGCTTTAGTGCAATTGTCTTAGTAAATCTGCTGTCACATTGTACAAACAGTAAAATAGATTATAAATTTGAGTTACTGTAAATATGCAAGCTGCATTGATACTTTAATGTAAACCCTACAATTGTTAACCATTTTTAGCTCGGTAGGAATTAAATCACGCAAGGGCAGAAAATTAAGATGTGCTCGATTATAAAGCCAGGAATATAACACTACCATTGGCAATTGTTGCCTAGCGGAAGACCTAAATTTTGACATGCAGGACACACCGCGGTGCAAAAAAATTTCTAAAATGACATGTCTCGGCTGGTTTACTGCTTCATTAGACATGTTTCTCTAGACAGACATTTGGAAAAATTTACTAAAGTAAACCTATGTAAAAATGAATGTTAACTCACAGCACACCAAAACTAATCTTCAGTTTACTAATGTCAGCTTGAGTTTCATATGCTGGGTCAACAGATGACCACCAACATGTTGGTATCAAGCTCTTTTCTCTGCGCCATCTTTGACACTGTAGGACTAGCAAATCATCACAAGTAACACAGATGGCACATTCCTTCAATTTGTACCCATGCATATGAAGAGCATTCATGGTTTTTGACACAATTGCCCAAAATAAATACCTGATCAAAGCATGGCTTCTATGTTAGCACATAAATTCCAGGAAAGCAGAACATCTGTGGGGGGATAAAACAAGCTATGAAATTTGTATTGACATTAGGAACAATTAATTTGTGGCTGATGGTAATCAAAATAAACCAAGAGTGGCTCAGACGCATGGTCAAGATATAGTTTGTTGCATCGTAACAAAATAGGCATTTATGTTTGTGTGGTGTGCCTAGGACATGAATGTTAAGATACCCAAGAGGTCTAATGTATACATCAAATTCAGACGGGGGGATTTGCTGTCAATCACAAGACATCAGCATTTGCATTCATCATTACATTGATTAACTATTACAGACATCACAATTTAATCCGTTTCTCCTTCACCAAACCAATCCTGTCCTAGACCTGAAATAAGTTGGAACCAGTCATCCTAGCCCTAACATTTAAGCTGTAACCAGTCCAGCAACATTTTGTAATCGAATAATTACAAATAGTCGTGTCAGGTAACAATTTGTTATTCAGCTCATAGCTAGACAAGCCAAATAGCACAATTGTATATTAGATCTAAATGTGTGCAGACAAGCATCGCAAATTAAGAAAATGGGCTCATTTGTACCTAAAAGAGCATAGTAATTTAAATACACTAAAACTGACCAGTTGCTTCATTACAAAAAATAAACGCCACCTTCAGAACAAGACAAATAATCATGGAAAATTCATTTGTCCCTATCTATAAGTTCATCAACAGGTAGGCCACGCAATAATTTAGTTTCACAGCAGAAGCAATCAAGGCAGATATTGACCCTTAGAAATGACATCTGATTTCAGCATGCATTTATGTAAGAGTATGCTTCCCCGGTGCTATGGGCATGGAACCCAGCACCTTTAGATTGTGAGCTGTGTCAACCAGTCCACTTCGGCCACAAAAAAATATGCAAGAAATAGATGCGACTGGTGTTCTAATTCTTATTTCCAAGAGGATATGTTATATATATTATATAGGAACAATGTCCGATGCATGTGCAGTAAACATGTAAATTTATATCTCATAGTGGAAAAAGTCGGCATTGTCTGCATTTTGGTGAAGCCATATCAGATAGGGGCGAAATTTTGTCAGTCACAAAAATATGAAGTTAATTTGGTTGTTATCATCATGTATGGCTTTAGTAGAGTTGTTTATTCTCAGTACACCTGTTTACCAGTTCTACAAATTTACCAACCAGGAAATAATAGAAATCAATATTCTGAGCAGACCATTTATTCATTTAAAGATCATTTAAAGTCTGCAGTCAAGACAACTAGGGATATGATAGTTTCAGTAATAAGACGACATGACCAAATTAAGAACACACTGTACAGTAATGTAAAACAAATGTTCTAATTGGTGGGTGGTGTATATTTTACTGATATGAAAGCACCATTGGGTGCATCGCTTCAGTCAAGACAGTTTGAGAAATGGACAGAGCAAAGGAAGAATGAAGAGGATAAATTTAAAAATGAAAATGTCAGCTTGAGTTTCATATGCTGTGTCAACATATGGATCACAACATGTTGGTATCAAGCTCTTTTCTCTATGACATCTTTGACACTATGTAAGACTCGACCGTCCAACAAGTAACACAGATGGCAACCAGCAAACTCTGCAATACAGCATTTAGCAGCAACTTGTAGATACTTATTTGATATAAATGGCCTATTAAATTAATTTTTATGCAATCAAGAATTTGATCACTGCAGACAACTAAGCTTACAGGAGGAATGGTATTCAGATTAATGAAACAGAAGACTTATGCAAAGCGGGACCACATTTAAAAATTGGACTGAAGTCAGATGCATGGAAGAAAAACCAACTGTAACCAACCATGTTACCAAAAAGAAGTTGCTTGGTATGGCTCATCAGGTTGCCCATGCACTGCCACCCAGGATTTTTAAAAAATGGACAAACTAAATCATTCCATGTTAATCACTTTAATGCCACCTTCAGAACAGACAAATAATCAAAGAAATTCATTTGTCCCTATCTATAAATTCATCACAAGGTAGGTCATCAGTAATTGAACATGTAGGTGTGTGATTTTATTGACTAATAACAGCTACAGCAAATACTGTTTATAGAACCAGATAAATTGAGATATTGTAACTGTACAAGTGTAAGATCCTTAAATTGGGAACAGTGAACCAAGATAAAGAGGCCATGTGCCCATCTACATTGCCTTCTCACCCCTGAATGGCTGATATGCACTATAAATTACAGTACAGATTAGAATACAGTATTTATGTGCTAATAGACAGGACTAGACGAACCAGGTCCAGATGTGGCAAACCACATGGTATAAGCAGGGCAACTGTGTCTCAGATAAATATAGTTCACATCAATTATCAGGGAGAGAGTTCGGATATCATCATCGACACACTGATCATCTGCATTCATTCTGCTACCTAGCCCAGCAACATGGCTTTGAGAGTAGCAGGATGTAGTCCGGAATGTGGTGTTGCTAGTTTACACTTTGACTGCGATATTTGCACCTTTCCGTCTTTGGCAGGCTAACAAATCTGATCAAATGTGACATAGGGGGAAAAAAATGCAAATGTCAAACAGATGGATCACTGCCACATCGTATCAAACTCTGACACTGCAGACAAAAAGGTCCGTCTTACCACCAGTAGTAATATAGATGGTAAATTATGTAATATCTTAAAACTTGGTACACGATATCGAAGTGTGGACCTTACTATGCAGCATAGAAGCTGAAATGGAAATCATGAATAGTGGGGCACCATACTAAACAGAACTGTTTGGTTGTACTACAAAAACCATGTGCTGCATGTGTCAAAACTAATAAAATGAGTACAGGATAAATGTATTAAGAACAAAATGGGCTGGTAAACCTTTACGTCCCATTGAATAAGCTTAGCAACCATGTGTCTCAGATAATAGTTCACATCAATTATCAGGGAGAGAGTTCGGATATCATCATCGACACAACTGATCAAATGTGGTTTTAAGGCCATTAAGACAGTCGCGAGGTGGATTATCTCAAAATTAAATGCAGACAAGGCATAGGAAGAGATCAGCTGAACCTTGTTTACAGTTATCAAAGACGAGTTTTGTAATTTACCCAGTCTAAAACAAAACCTCTCGAATATCTACTGCAGAGAGTAATGAATTACATGTCAATAATTTTTTCCCTGCAAGATTTTTAGCTCTACACAAAATCATGTTGGCCACCTTGTCAGAACGGTTACAGATGGGTGTTTTCTTTTCATCCCTCCGAAAAAAGACCTATGGGTATTTCAATTATTTAAATACAAAAAGTGATGAACATGAAATGACTAATTATGGACAGTTTTGGGTAGGCAATGCAAAAAGTCAATGTCAGCTTGAGTTTCATATGCAATGTCAACAGATGGGTCACCACATGTTGGTATCAAGCTCTTTTTATCTATGCCATATATGACACTGCAAGATAAAAAGGTTTATCTTACTGGTAATACAAATGGCAAATTGTGTAATATAGTAACTTGGAACATGAGATACAAGTGTGGATGTTAACCATGTGTCATTAAAGCTGTAATGGTATAAAAAGGATTCACAATACACAGGACATGCTGCACATCAGTTGAAGCAGAAGGAAGTTGCCATTCAACAACACCATCACACCCAATATTGACGGTCCTGTTACTGACATAATTCTGGTTGTATTATACTACAATGCTATAGTCTATACTACATGTGTCTGAAGGAGGAGCAATGTGATTAGTTACAGAAGAAACTTTAACCAACAATCTAGGTATTCAGTATTAAGTTTTGTGTTCACCTTGCTTTCCCACACGTTTTCCTTCCATTGCCGCTTTATTTGTTATAGCTTTCATGTTCTCCCTCAAATGGTTGTCAGCTATAGTTAGCTGCATCTGCATGGCTTCTAAATCAGACAAAATATAAATCATATAAAGAAAAATATTTCACAAGTAACGTTAAAATACCTAGTAGCAAATGGGTACAAACATGGCATTAATGTTAGCTTGAGTTTCTGTAACAGTTCCCGCCGGAGCAAGGGGAGTTTAGGATGCCTGAACATGTTAAAGCTTAAAGCTACATGAATGCATGTCAAGGTCACTCACTGTCTCAGCAAAGGAGAACAAAGTTGGGTTAAGGAATGTGGACAGGTAGAAACTGACCACTGGCCTTCCGATTTTGATAGGGGGAGATTGATTGACAGACGAAATTGGCAACGGGGCTTGCTGCGAGAGAATGAGTGACAGGTGTGCAAAGTGTTTCGTTCCAATTGGAATTGAAGATGACCATACCTGAGATCGATTGGTCAAGCTCTGGTCTTGCTTGAGGATATATAACTCGAGACAAAGTTTAGCTCGGGGGGGGCTGGAGAGAGAGAGGGCTGGAGAGAGAGTGAGGCTGTATGGAGAGTGAGAGAGAGAGAGACTGAATGTAGATAGTGTGTTTAACTCACCGACTTTAGATAGAGGAGCGATTGATAGACGGTTGGACGAATGTTTAGTGATAGAACCGGATCGCTCAAATAGGTGTGTGAGTTTTGCATTAATAGATAATCTGAACGTGTGTTTGTAAGCAAGGACACATTGTGAGCGAGTTATGTCGAGATCGCCCGCCTGAGGGGATTTCAGTGAGGAAGAGTATTTGATAAGGTGTGTTGAAGACGCAGTTACGGCGATGTGTGTGTGATGTCATTGCAAGGCAATAGAACTGGGTTTTTTAGATAGTTGGGAATTCCATCAATAGCTAATGCTTACAATTCCCGTTTTAGTATAATGTTTAGTTAAGATATGTATTATATTGTGTTTGTAATTTCTCTACTCATTCTATGATATGAGTATGATATAATAAATATGCCACCTGATGTGTGATATGTCATTTACTGAGTATGGTCATGATGATGTGGATGAGTGTGAGAATGTTCTAAGTTAGATCACGGCCAGGGCAAAGAAATAGAGGATCTGCTACATTTCATATGCTGCATCAATAGAAATTTGCCGCATGTTGGTATCAAGCTCTTTCCTATATGCAATCTTTGACACAGCAAGACAAAAGGTGTCTCGCAACAACACAGACTGCAAACGTTTAAAAAAGTTGTGCAAATGTGGTAAACCACTCAATGTATATGGTAAATTGAAAATCGACAATTTTAGATAACATTAAATGTTATACCAGACCAAAGTCAAACCCAGCACTGATGTTACATGGAACAATTTAAAAGCATGTACGCTTAAATTATACAATACATCACTGTACATAGAATGGAAATATACAATAGAGGTCTATATTAAATTAAGTACAATACAGTTTATTATTATACAGCTTGCATACCTATGAATTTAGATGATATAGACTAATTCTTTAAATTCTTAAGGTCTTTAGAAAGACTGCGATCTGTAGACATTTATATAACCAGTTTTCAAAAATATTTCCTATATATTAGATTTAAAACTGCACATCCAATAATTGATACTGCCTCTATTACTTGTGGTAATGCATTCACCACTCCCTTACCAAATATGTCCATAATTATGGCTTAGACCAACAGAATAACTATGTACAAAGTAACAAAGCTAGTTTGCTAAAATTGCTCGTATCCAAGCTGTAAACTAGCGACATTTTGTTCTCCGGACTACATCCTGCTACTTGCAAAGCCATGTTCACGACTTGGTAGCAGGAGATTGATCATTGACTTGAGAAAGAATGCAGAAGAGAAATCAGAAAATGCATGATCAGATAAATTACTAGATCTGCTAATCGAATTTTAATATTGTCCTCCATATAGTCTTAATCTGCTCAAACATATGTATTTAATGCTACAGCCCGAATAAACCAGCTTGTTGACTTGTGAAAAAGTCGATCGAAAAAAAAATGTTTCAGGTTGAGGTGAACCATGCGGCAAGGACCACGTGGCTAATGTCCGAGCGGGAAATATTTACCCACGCAACTGAGCGGCAAGAGGATGGAAAATGTATAATATATCAAACTAACATTTAGTATGCACATGCACAACTGCTTTCCTAATCTGACCACGTGTTGCATTCGATTCACCAAGCTGATTCAACTTGAAAAATCTTCCCAACATTACTCAGTCATTGCTGATTACTGAAATTACTCATATTTGATATTTCGAAGAGACAAATTCTGAAAATCGTTAAACCTTTGTCTTACGCAAATGCACTGTTAAACATTAGTAGTGCGCAAAAAATATATCTAATAGTGAAAACAGATGAATATACAAATAGTTGATCTTAATTAACAGATACCTAATTCAAGTATTTTAGCTGAGCTCTCCTGGTGACGACCTCTTCAACCCACGCTGTTGGAGATGGACTGACGCTGTCGACAGGACAGGAACAGGAAGCTCAGATTTTCAAATGTGCCAGTTTTTTTTATCATTGATGGCTCAAAATGATTGAATTTACTATTTTTTTCTTTCTATGTATCTTTCCTTCTTTCTATGACATGATATTTGATAATTGCCAGGCAATATCCCACTCAACCGTGGCTATTGTAATCTCGTCATAATGCACGTACTCACGACTCTTGGGGCTTCGGGATAAACTTATTAATCTGTCCGTAATCTTTAATCCTGGTATTCAATCAGGCAAAGGAAGTGCCTTGTGGCAAATTGCCAAATGCTGATTTTTGACCTGGTTGGATTGACCTGAAAACATAAACTTTTAGAACAAATTTCAAAAAAACATCATGCATGGAATCTTCCGACTTTAGAACAATCAGTCTGATGGGTCACACAATGAAAATACTTCTTAAAATAATACAATAGAGAATCATATGAATAGTAGAGAGGGAAGTTTAAGAAGAACAATTTGGGAAAGTACGTATAATGGAACAAGAAAAGCAATTTTCTGTTTGAGAATTATGACAGAGAAATATATAGAAATACATAATAACATTTACATTTTCTTAATAGACTACTAGAAGGCTTTTGACAGGGTTCAACATGAAAATTAATTAAAAGGTCTAGGCGGAAAAGACATAAGACTCCTCAGTAATCTGTACTGAGAACAAACTGCCACGGTAAAACAGGAAAGATATGCTCTCAAGCAATAGGTGTAAAATGCCGCCAAAGACGGATGTATCGGACCGAAAGGTGCAAATTAACAGTCAAGCTGTAAACTAGCGACACAGAGCATTCCGTTTGTCTCCGGGCTATTTCCTGCTACTTGCGAAGCCCTGTTCAGGGGTAGATAGCGGGAGATTGAGAACAAACGCAGAAGAAGAACGTGTAAAATGAAAAGTGAGACAAGAATGTGTAGTATCCCCATGTCTTTTTAAAATCTACGCAGAAAAAATATCGACACAGCAGGAATGCCAGGGCTTGTTGTTGGGGGAGTGGGAATAAACTACCTGACACAGGGCACATACGTATTGGCTTGTGAACCTCAGACGGAGACCTTACAATAAGTCATTTATATTCACCACTGGATTAACACCTACACCTGGAGAATATCAGGCCGGGTAACCACGACTTGATCATTGTTGGGGACTTTAACAGTCATTCTCCAAGCTGGGGGTATACAGACCTAAATGCCAAGGGAGAGGAGGTGGAAGACTTTATCATAACCAACAGCCTAGTCTTGCTAAACAAACCTGACGACCCACACACATACTATTCCAGGTCCTGGAGGAAAACAAGTAATCTGGATCTCGCCATGGCTACGGAGGATATAGAAAAGGTCTCGAGTCGAAGCATATGTCAAGAACTGGGAGGCAGCGACCACACACCATTAGTAATGATCATAAATGGACCAAAAGATGCCCCAATTGATAACTCCCTCCATAGTTGGAACTACAGGAAAGGAAATTATAACATATTCGCATCACAGACTGACAATTCTCTGTCCAAAACGAATACTGGGTTGAAAATACTAAACTCCAAACCTTCATTATGTCCATTCTTGACGCTGCCAAGAAAAGTATTCCAAGAAGCCCCAGAAAATTCTTTTCTGGGCCCCACGACTGGAAGAATTGCAAAGTGAAATTAATACATGTAGATAAAACATTAAGACAAACCAAAAAGACACGAAAATACCAACTTGCACAACAAAGCAAAGGCAGTCTTCATAAAAGCGAAGGTGAAGAGTATGAAAGAAAGCTGGCCAACACTTACCAGCTGACAAATTATATTAAAAGACTGGAATTTCATCCAAATCCTAAACGGCGACAAGAGAGAGAACCACAACCGAGTTATGCTAATTTCGTGTATTTTATTATTAATAAACAAATGGTCAACTAAATTTCTCTGTCCTTCACACATCAATTTGTTATATAATACGTGCATTTCCAGTTAAATAAACCACACACAATTTAGAATGAAAGAGGTGAACTCCATTGTCTAAAATTGTGACCAAAAAATAATTCCGGCGCAGCGAGCGAAATAATTACGGAGTAGAAGAGTTCAGTTTACTGACATGCCTGCTACGGACTGTCCATGTTTCGCTTGCGTACAGAATGGTAAGGCGGTACCATAGCTGTACTCCTGCATGGTTCTCACATTTGAGGTGCCAGCCTGGATGAAGAATGTAGGTCGACAAACCTGTTTTGATTGGTCCGGGTCATAGACCTTGTTGAAAGGCCTATCGTCTTCAAGGTCGGCTCGTTGGATACGTTGGTTGATGAGCGCCCAATCTATTTGTTGCAAGATAGGTTGTATGGCACAGCCACCCCTACCACATATGGAGCTGCAAACCAGTGACTGATCCCCTTCTCCACCCGTCCCCCTTTTTTTAGGCCCTTGCAATGTTTACAAAAAATTATATTAAATTAATTGACAATACAATTGATTATACAATATTCATTATTTAAAAACAGAATACAACAAACGAATTAACTTCCAGAGACAGGTTTAACTTAACTTATACTGGTTTAGAAGAATCATCAGAGTCTGTTTACAACCAGTTATATTTGCATTACCATGCTCTAAAATATATGCACATGCAATTTTTTCTTAAATGCATTAACTACCTGCTGGGGCAACGCATTCCAAGCATTCACCACTGTCTGACTAAAAAAAGATTTCCTAATATCAAATCTGAACCTTTCTTTGGTTAATTTGTATCTGGTCTCTCTTGTTCTCGTTGGTGGTTGTATTTTGAAGAAAAAAAAACTTGTTATAGTATAATTTAACCTTTCCTGTGATTATCATAAACCTGTATTTATCACCTCGAATTTTTTTCTCTTTTCCAGACACTATAGGCCGGTTTTTCTCAGTCTTTCCTCATAACTGTAATTCTGGAATCCCCCTATCAGCTTTGTCGCTCTTCTATGCATCATTTCAAGCATGTTTAAATTTCCTCTCCGATAAGGACTCCACACATGTACACATTACTCCAATCTTGATCTAACTAATGCTTTATACAGTTTGATAATCACTTCCTTACTCCTATGTTTAATATTTCTTTTTATCATACCTAACATTGCATTTCCCTTATTCACTGCTACATGGACTTACTCTCTCACTTTATCCGTATACTCTATTTCAACCCCGAAGTACCCCTTTCCTTATCTATCATTCTAATATTGTTCTCACTCATTCTGTCATTATGTTCCATATTGGATCTATCCATGTGGATGACTTTACATTTATCTATATTAAACTCCATTTGCCAGCTCATAGACCAGTCTTGAATTATATCTAAATCCGGCCTCAATATATCCACTTCTGATATAGATGAGGCACTGCTGCATTTTTTATTGTGTCCCCAAATTTTTCAATCATGGATCCTATATCAATGTCCAAATCGTTTATATATAAAGAACAATTTTGGTACCAAAACTGAGCTCCACTTTTTACTTTACGCCACTCAGAGTACTCCTTATTTATACAAATTCTCTGCCTTCTTTCCGTTAACTAACTTTTAATCCATTCAGTAGATTCCTCACCTATTCCGTGTGATTTTAACTTTTAAAATAATCTTTGATGAGGTACCCTAACAAAGGCCTTTGCAAAATCTAGATAAAAAACATCCTATCATTTTAGTAACCTCCTCCATGAATTCTAATAGATCTGCTAAACACGATCTCCCTCTAGTAAACCCATGCTGACTATTTCTGATTAGATTAAATGTGTCTAAATGCATTACAAATTTTTTCTTTGATTATTGACTCTAACAATTTACAGACTATGCTCGTTAAACTCATTGGTCTATAATTTGCTGGATCTGATTTCTTTTCCTTTTTGAATAAGGGGATCACTCGTGCATCTTTCCAAACTCTTGAGAACATAATATAGCCAGTGATTTTGCTGGTTGATCTCTAATTTCAAATATCAATTTAGGGGGAACCCATCTTGACCTGGACATTTATCCACTTTTAATCACTCAAATTTTGTAAAAACCATTTCCTCCGTAAAATAGATTGATTTTAATTCCACTATATCCATTTCACATTTGAAAATATCTAGAGGCTCTGGGATCTTGTAGCAATCTTCTTGTGTGAAGACTGCCAAAGTATTGATTTAGTAGATTAGCTGCCTCCTTCTCTTATTATTTTACCTGTGCTATCTATGAGAGGGCCTACATTGTCTTTCGTTCGTTGTTTATTTCTAACATAACAATAGAAGCCTTTACTACCAGTCTTAATCCTATTAGCAAGTTTTTTTTTCGAAGAATTTTTGCCGTTTTATTCACTTTTATTGACATGTTTTGCTTGTCAAATATTTTAAATATTTGTTTCTTTCGATATACCTGCCTCTATATATTTTTTACATGCTTTATTTTTAGCTCTTCTACATTTAACTACAAATATAGTTATCCACTTCTTATGCTTGGTGTTTACCTCCCTACAATGAACATACTCCACTTTTAGTGGTTCTAAAACTGTTTTCAAACTCCCCCACTCTTGTTCAACATCTGTACCACTGACAATATCTTTCCAGATTATGTTGACTGGCTGTCTCTTTCATCTTCTGAACATCTGTCTCAGCAGTCGTAATCTCGCGAGTTTGTTTACTTCTCTGCTTGCTATAAGATCCCAAACCGATGATCTGAAGGTCGCTTGAGCCAAACAGTTCCCGAACCATAACGTTTTCAATCATATATTTCTCTGCAGTAAATATTAGGTCGAGTATGTTTTTGCCTCTGGTAGCTTCCTCTACATGCTGAATAAAAAAATGGACAGTTATGTACTTCGCAAATCCTTCTGTCATATCCGTTTTTATTTCAGGGAAATTGAAATCCCCCATTAATAATAATTTCCCTGCACTAGCCTTTTTTATGTTACTAAATAGTTCCTAATCTTCCTCTTTTGGACTTGAATGACACCTGTAGCATCGCCAAGCACTGTTTTTTTACCCCTATCTATTACTATCTATTACTATATTTTACTATCTATTACTATATTTTACTATCTATTACAATATTTTACTAACTATTACTATATTTTACTATCTATTACTATATTTTACTATCTATTACTATATTTTACAATCTATTACTATATTTTACTACCTATTACTATATTTTACTATCTATTACTATATTTTACTATCTATTACTATATTTTACTATATTACTAAATTTTACTATCTATTACTATATTTACTATCTATTACTATATTTTACTATCTATTACTATACATTACTATCTATTACTAAAACGAATGCTTTTCTTTCTGTAATCTATGTGTTACACCCACATTTGCAGAATAGAACGACCGTTTACTTTTAAACTTGGGAGGCATTTTTATTCTACTAAACTTTAACACTACTAGTGATCAACTCAGTGGAATGTATTTTGATTAAAAGAATATTTCCAAGATATAAGAAAGAATTATGTAATGAACAGAAACATTTCCATACTGCGGATCGGACTAGCTGCGTCTGTTATGCACGACCTACGACGTGTATTCAGCAACGGCAAGATCTCCCTTGAAACAAAAATGCACATCTACCAGTCCTGTGTCGTCCCAGTTTTTGTTATATTCTGTTGTTATTTATAACCGTAACCGAAAATACCACTCTTACTTGTTGTTTCGAATGACGGTTGTGCTATGCTTGGAGATCACGTCAGACCTCACCTTGTTAGCCAGACTGTTGTCCTCGACAACAGCCCGTTTCCAGGACGACCAACGAGGAGGTGAGGTGAGGGTCTTACTTTACTCGTTAAAATAGCCTCAACTTGACATCTAGCCTAGGGTAACAAGACTATCTAGCCTAGGGTAACAAGATCATCTAGCCTAGGGTAACAAGACCCCTAAGTTCGGCACTACCTGTACCCTTTGAAAATAGAACGGATGTTCATAACGTCTACAAATGAATTGACCAACTTTTACGGAGTGGATGTGTGTTCCAGTGAGTACCTGGCCATGTCAGGAACTATAGGAATGGCTACATCATTGGGTTACATCTCCTGCATGCTGAATATATTTTAAACACCAAGTAAAATCAGATCCCCAGCCAAGAAATTGAAAAAAGTAGTCCAGGGTATGTCCATGTCAACAAACATCTGAACAGAAAAGATTCACTGTGTGAACCAAATTGCACATTCTGACACCACCACGTGGAATCAGGAGGGCACCCACTGACCCTATGGCCAGGGCTAACAGACCTGTAAAACCAGATGTACCCACCGCACCCCACCATATACAAAACACTATTGACATCCCTATATCATGGCCTGGGGGAAAATGAGCTGCCAAAAGCCACCAGCTTACAGCTAGAGGGATTATATCATTACAGGAACCGAGTGGTTATAATAGATCTTACAGACAAAGTGAGTGAGCAAATCCAGGTAGCAGTGAAAAAGGCAAATGCAATGTTAGGTATGATAAAAAGAAATATTAAACATAGGAACAAGGAAGTGATAGTCAAACATTATAACACATTAATTAGACCCAGATTACAGTGTGGAATCCTTAAGTAAAAGATTTAAACATGCTGGAAAGGATGGAAAAAAGAACGACACAGTTAATAGTGGGATTTCAAAATTACAGTGATAAGGAAAGACTAAAAAACAGGGTTACGGTGTCTAGAAATGAGAATTTCAGGGGACTTAATATAGGTTTATAAGATAATCAAAGGAACGGATAAATTAAACTTTAACAAGCCCCCCCCCCCCCCCCCCCCCCCCAAAAAAAAAACACAACAAAAACAAAAACAAAACAAAACAAAAAACAATACAACAAGAACAAGAGGGCATAAGCTACAAATTAACTTAAGAAAAGTCCAGATTAGATATTGGAAAATATTTTTGGTAGTCAGAGAGTGGTGAATGCTTGAAATGCATTGATTGCCACAGGACGTAGTGGAGGCAGGGACAATTAATGCATTTAAGAATATATTGGATACGCATAGCTTTTAGAGCAAGGGAATATAAATGGAACTGGTTGTATACAGGCTCTGCAGAGTTTTCTAAACCAGTATAAAGACGTTAAGTTTAGTTTAAGTTAAGTTATAATATTCGAGTTTAGACTTACACGAAGGGCAGGTCCGACTCTGCCTGTTATTAGAACATTTCAGTAGGACTAATTAAAGCCTATTATTATTTGAATATATTTAAATAATTATATATAACAGATTAATCAAAAGTATTATATTTGATTATATTCTGTTTTTATAATGCCTGAACCTTAATCCGAAAATACTACTCTTACTTGTTAGAAGGACCTCAACTTTACTTCCTCGTCTAGGTCACACGAAGGAATTTGCTGTACCTGTTTCAATAACAATTTTAGATGATGAGATTGCTAGCCCCATGCATAACCATCTTTAGTAGTATTTTACGACATACACGGAGGGCTACAATGATACTATTCTTTTCAACCCGTGAACCATTATCTGCAATAAAGACAAGAAGTTGTGTAGACTCTTGAATATCTAGCCTGTCGCTATGGCACACGATGATGGTGTTGTTGTTTGCGAATGACCACATTGAGTAGGTCACTCTTTTGTGCGCCCTGAAAAGGACGTTAAGTGGTGGGTTGTAGCAGCGTTCCTTACATCCTGAACGTGCTGATGAAGGTGGACAGGGCCCTTCAGACGGTTGTGCTATGCTTGGCTTCATCTGCGTGTCTCTCACTACTACGGGTATCCTGTCCATCCCTCACCTTGTTAGTCAGGCTGCCATGAAAACAGCCCGTTTCTAGGAAGGGCTACCAGGAAGCCGAGGTATATTTTGCCTGATCCTGACTAACATGTCTGATCAGTATATTTTGCCTGACCATACGTTAGTTTTTCTCCCCATGGCACACGATGATGATATTGCTTTTGTGCACACGTTGTCTAATAATGTGATGTCTCTTAAGCACGCTTGTTTTAGATTGCAATACATCTATGGGATGTTACAAAGACACGTCATGATAAATCTCACCTCGAACATTAATAATGGAAGAGGATTAACACCTTGCTAGCGCACCATATTTTCGCGCCCTGTGAAACAAAGCGAGCAATACGTACTCGTTTAGCAAGCATACGTGTATGTTCGTTGCACGTACAAGTATCACAGACACATTGCCATCCAATCTTTTACACGCTGACGAAAACCAATCAGCTTCAAACACGACTACAATATCACGAATAGATAATGCCAAACTCAAGATAATTTAGGTAGATATTGCTCTACAAAAACACCGCACACCACATACACATCCAAAAGTCGAGGACAGAACTAGATCAGTAGGGACGTTTGTTTGAACTTCAAATCAAGGCATTGTTCGGTGGGCTGTGAGTATTTCTTTTAAATCAGTTGACACAAAAGGTAGTTGTGTTCACCATAAATAAGACGGCAGTGACAACCATGGGGTCGTGACCCCGTCTGGGATCCATAACTCTTGTTAAGGGGTCACGAATGTGTTTTATTTGTTATAATTATTTTAAGTTATATTTTGTGTTGTGAATTTTTAAAAAAAACTGTCCTTTAAAGAATTTGTCTTCATTTTCTTCTTTTTCCTATTCTCGTCCTCTTCTTCTGCGGCGTTTGTTCTTGAAAAGGACGATGTGTCGTAGTTTACAGCGAGACTGCGATATCTGCAACTTTCGACACGACACATTCAATGTTTTCCTTTTTTGAGTAATGGGTTTGCCTTCCTTCTGCGATTCTTATTCTTTGGCCAAATTACACTAGTGTCCAGTGCAAACTGTTTCCAAAGCCGCCACGTGGAGACATAATAGGATCTTGGTCTGCTATGGTTAGCTGACCCTGGTGCAAGCTATGAGTCGCTGGCTGCTGTGAGTTCATTCACTGCTGCATCTTGACCTTGCCACAACGACTATGCATGACTATACACTGATCTATACACTGTGTTCAGGTGTGGAGTCCATATCATAGAGTGGATAAGATATAAATATGCTGGTAACAGTACAACGAAAAGCTACAAAAAATGATCACGGGGTTTCAGAATTAGTTATGAGTAAAGACTAAACAAAAACTGATCTTCAGTGTCTCGGACAGAGAACATTCGAGGTGACTTAAAATACAGGTTTATAAGATAATAAATGGAAGGGATAAATTAGAATTTACCAAGTTTTTCAAAGTAAGACCGGCTACAAGAACAAGAGGGCACAGCTACAAATTGTTTAAAGACATGTCCAGATTTGATATTAGGAAATATTTTTTAGTGGTGAATTCTTGGAATGCATTGCCGCAGTATATAGTGGAGGCAAAGTCAGTTAATGCATTCAAAAATATATTGGATGCTCACAGTATTTCAGTGTCGGTGGAGTGAAATAAACTGGTTGTATACAGACTCTGTAAAGCCTTCTAAACCAGTATAATGAAGTTAAGTTAAGTTAAGTTAAAATCTAAATTATAAATTGCAGACGATCTCAGAGTTGATATTTACACATACGCATCACCCCCCCCCCTTTTTCCCACACTCTCACACATCCACACACCCACACATATATACACACATGCACGGACACACCAAATACCCGAACAAAGAGAAGAAAAAAAAAACTACAGCTTCAGAATTGAGAGCATAGGTCTCAAGATTCTTCTTCTTCTTCTTCTTCTGCGTACACAGTCAGACAGTAACCATTATTTTCTCGAAAAAAGCGGCGGTCATCCTGAGACTCTCGCCACTACCATAGAGCTTGTCTTGCAGTTCCACTGGCAATGGCCACATCTGCTCTCTCTGATCCTCGTATGTCGGGCAGTTCTGCAGCAGATGTTCAGTGGTCATTTTACCAGTACCGCACGGGCATTCGTCGGTACACCCTATCTTCAATTTGTTGAATAGGTGGTACCTC
Organism: Ariolimax columbianus; assembly: GCA_036924085.1. Lineage (NCBI taxonomy): Eukaryota > Metazoa > Mollusca > Gastropoda > Stylommatophora > Arionidae > Ariolimax > Ariolimax columbianus. Next base: position 22,509,325 of record JAVGWX010000010.1, on the reverse strand, counting down.
AGTCTGTTGTGGCCAGTGCGAAGTCTGAAGACGACGACCTGCTCTCTTCGGTTCAACTGGTAATAGGCATCGTTTTTGGTGTAACCAGTATGTTCGGTTTCCCATTTGGACATGTATCTGGCTTTGATAAGCCGTTTTGACTCTTCGTACGTCATACTGGTATCTGTTTGTGGTAGCCTTGCACCTTCTTTTGCCAGTCTGTCTGCCTCCTCGTTGCCTTGGATGTTGCAGTGTGACGGAACCCACTGTACCACTACCCTTTTTGGTGCAGACTGCTGGCACAGTTTGCAGAGTGCTGCTCTTAAGTCATTAAGCTCAGTGTTTTTCTGGCTTTTTAGCGCTGTGACTACTTCGAGAGCATCTGTCAGTAGGACTATATGGCTCTCATTTTCACTGTGTGTTACCATTTCTTCCACTGCCGCCCTCAGTGCCTCTGCCTCTGCTCTGAAATTGCTTGTGTACTTACCAGTAGCGAATGACAGTGTTATTTTTCTGCCATTTGGTAGGTTCAGGAATGCTCCTGCCCCTCCGTTCTGTGTAGTGTTTGTTACAGAACCATCGGTGTATGCATGGGTCCAGTCCATGCTTGGGTAGCTTTTCGTTATGAAGCTTAGGGTAGTGTCTCTCCTTTCTTTTTCACTCTGGCAGTTTTTGTTTGCAATACCTGGTATATTTTCTACCACCTCTGGAAATATATCCTGCCTCCAAGTAGGTTTTCGTACAGTAGTGATGGGTTTTGGTGTTGTTAGTGCGTTTATGGGATCTTCGTGCATCTTTGCTTTGGCTATTTCTGCAAAGTTTCTCCGCTTTAGTTTCCCATTTCCCAAATTGTTTAGTCTCTGGTACATTGGATGGTCCGTCAGTCTTCTGAGTTTCTCTGACTGCAGCTGGGCTCTGCAGTCTCTTCTATCGGTCATGGATTGCAGTTTTGTAATCTTTTCAAGTTCTACAATTGGCGTTGACTTCATGCCACCTGTTATAATTCTCATGGCTTGGTTTTGAAGTTTGTTAACTTTATCGAAGTTCGCCTTCGCTGCGGTTGTCCATGCCGCAATGCCATACTCGAGAACTGGTCTCACTCTTCCAGTGTACAGTTTCTTTAGTATGCCTTCGTCTGCTCCCCAGCTTGTGCCAGCAAGTTTCCTCATGATCGCCATTCTTTCTCTGGCTTTCATTCGGTTTCTCTCAATCTGACTTTTCCATGTCATGCGCCGATCAAATGTGACTCCCAGATAGGTTGGGTTGTCGTTTGGCTGCAGCATTTTGCCATTCAGACTTAATTTGGTACTTTGGGGTTTTAATGAGAGCGAGAATATTGTGCACGTGGTTTTCTCCTCGTTTATTTTGACCAGCCATGAGTTCGCCCACTCTTCCAGCGATGTTAGGGCCGTCTGCATCCGATTTCTTGCTATTGTGAGATTCTTTTCAGAGGTCCACATAGCCAGATCGTCTGCAAACATTGAGCTATGGACTCTTCTTGGTATATTCTCTGTAATATCGTTTATATATACCAGGAAGAGTGTGGGTGACAATACTCCCCCTTGGGGTACTCCCTGCTCGAGTGTCACCTTTTTGCTCATCTGCCCTTGTACTTGGACTCTGGCCGTTCTTTGTTTGAGGTAGTGGTTGATCCACTTGTACATTTTCCCACAGACATCACTTCTTCTTAGCTTGACTCTAAGTCCATCCTTCCAGACTTTGTCAAATGCCTTTTCCAGATCCACCCAAACAGCTACTGTGTGTTTCTGTGCCTGGTAGGCATCTTCTATCTCCTGGGCTATGAGGATGACCTGGTCCTCAGTGGATCTGTGCTGTCTAAAGCCGGCTTGCTGTGGAATTAGTATTCGTTTTTCTTCCAGATGCCACATCAGTCTGGTGTTTATTATCCGTTCCATCAGCTTGCCAACACAGCTCAGTAGGCTTATGGGCCTGTATCCATTTGGATCTGTTTTGTCCTTCCCTGTTTTTGGTACTGGTACCAGTATTGCATCTTTCCATGCCTGGGGTACAATACCCCTTTTCCAGCTTTGGTTCAGGACTGATAGTAGTTTCTTCTTCGCTGTTTGGCCCAGCCCCATCAGCATTTCGTTTGTTATCCCGTCTTTTCCGGGAGATTTCCTTTTCTTTAGTGTACTCATAGCCTCTTCCATTTCGCGCATTGTTAGTTTGGCCATCATGTGCTCTTCAGGAGCCGTATTTATGTTTTCGTGTCCCTTTAGCTCTTCGCTAATGTCTGTATGCTTATCTGCAGGGACCTCGATGTGGTTTGCTCTGGCATAGTGATCGACAAAGGCGTTTGCGGCTTTCTTACCTGTGATCAAGTTCTCGCCCTGCTTGATGGTAATTTGTTTATTTGACGGGGTTTCGTCGTTCATGGCTCTGACTAGCTTCCATAGCTTGTTCCCGTCTTTGTCCAGGTTCAGACTTTCCGTTTTATTTTTCCAACTTTCTCTTGCTGTTTGCTTGAGAGTGTGTTTGTACTTCGCCGCGGCGGATTTGAGGGCGATGTTTGCCTCCATGGATTTTTCTCGTTCTGCCATGTTCCTAGCATTTGTTACTGCATCTTCCACTTTCTGTAACTCATCATTCCAGTAGGGCTTATAGTTTTTCCTAGCTCCTCTTGGGATGGTTTCAGTGGCGGCTTGCATTATTGCCTTGCTTAGGCTCTCCACCATGGGCTTCATTTTGGTGTTTCGTGTGTTGATGGTTTCACACAGCCCATCTGTCAGGATTGCAAATCTGTCCCAGTCGGCTCGTTTGTAATTCCAACGTGGGAGCGGTTTTGTTTCCTGTGGGCTTACTTCCATGTCAATGGTTAGCCTGATCGGCCTGTGGTCGCTACCTGCCAGTTGGTTCAGCACCTGGCGGTCTATTTTATAGTGTATGTCCTGTGTGGAGAAGGCCAAATCTGGAGTCGAGGTGGTATGCCATGTTCTTGAATAGAAGCTAGGGCTATCCTCCGGCCTATTGATTAGGGAGAGATTTGCATCTATCTCCCAATCTTCCACTTCGTCACCTCTACTGTCTGTGTCAGAGTATCCCCATCTCTCCGAGTGGCTGTTGAAATCTCCCACTACTATGCAGTTGGAGTCTCTGACCTCCATACTCGAGAGCGATAGGTCTCTGTTTGGTGGTCCGTACAGATTGAAAATGCGGAGTTTCGTCTCTTGAGCCATTATGTCAACTCCTACAATTTCTGCTTGTCCGGTGTGATTGACAGGTACCGCGCTACTCGGTATGCTGTTTCTGGTCAGTATCAGGACCCCTCCTTTGTGGCCTTCTCTATCTAGACGGAAGGTCTGGTATCCTCTGATTGAGAATTTATGGTTATTGTTGAGGTGCGTTTCCTGGATACATGCCACGTCAATCTTACCTTCATGCAGGTGGTGTGTTAGGGAAAGTTTTTTGTTAATGACTCCCTCCGCATTCCACTGTAGTATTTTGAGGGTCTTGAGGTTTTGGCCAATAGACGTTACCCCATAGCCATGTGCCTTGACTCCACGACACATGGGTGGGTGACCACCAGTAGTCAAGGGTGGGCCCCTTCGAGGCATGAGGCCCGGCGCTATCGCTGCCTGGCGGGTCTCCTCAGGATGAGCGCCATACGTTTTTCGAATAGGTTGTGCTGCCATCATACTGTGATTTACGTTGCACTGTTTTGTTAGGCTTGCGGCCCCGTGCATCCGATTTCAACAGGCGTTTCTGTAGGGATGCCCTCCTTAGCCTTTGGCTGTCCCCAGCCTATCTGCAAGGCAGCAGTTGTTTACGATCAGAGTTTTCTCTCCTATGGAAGTTGTCTTACCAGACTTTCGAGTCTTCACTACTCGTGTCTATAGGGTGCAATGATGATATGATATATGAGATGGACTGGTTTACCCGGAAGAGAGGCAGTCCAGTGTGTCTGTATCCCAGGATCGTCACGTCCTGCCAGAAACGTAGCATTTGCATGTGAGTGGGGTATCTCTTTTTCCCTTTGTTTTCTTGGCTTCTATGCAGGGATGGTACGCCTAGCATTCCCCGCCACCTGGGGTGTTGACACAGTGGGGCAGGTGTGCAATGTCCGCTGGTCTGCATCTCTTCTGCGTCCAGCATGATAGTTATGGCTGATAACGTACAGAGGTAGATATCGTAGCCGGAGTGCATTTCGCCAGAGGACAAGCCTGGTAATGTCACAGAGATGTTGATCGCCTGGTGTGCGGACAACTCTCATGGTCAGTGGTTGAGTCTTGACAGTTCACAGTGAGGTGGCTGCTCTACTGTTTTCGACACCCCGACCAGGTACTAAGTCTTTGGTTGGTGTTTTCGCACCCCAACGCTGTATAGGGTGAGTATCAAGCAGTTGTCCGCCCGCTTTGATTGGCGGACGGCAAGGACCTCATACTGTGGCTCTACCTGATAGGGCTGAGGCGCAAGCCCTAGGTCCCGATCATGTAGGAGCCTCCCATTGCAGTGGTGCTGAGATTTTGGGCGGGATTGCGGCTTACAAGGGTTCGGCCGTAATCCCCCACATGGTAGCCTCGCGCCCTTGGCTTATCAGCCTGGTACGTGAACCAAAGTGTCTGCGGCTCCTCTCGATTTGAGCTGGTTTTCCGTAGCAACGCCCTGTCATTTGTAGGGTAAAACTGACCTGTCTTCAGATGATCTATTTCCAGCACCCGTTCACTATTTGGTCAGACGAATTTATTGAGGGCTTTTGTTTGTCAATGACCAGGTATTTGCAATCTGCGGTTTCTGCGGAGTTAAACACGATTTCCGTAGCGTTCTTTCATTTGAGTGTTTGAGAGCTGACTTGTCATCCGTGAGTCTAATACCAGCGTACGTTCATTATTGGTCTCAAGATTCGAGAACACACGGTCTGTTTACCATTTTTATTCCAAAACAATACCATACAAAGTATTTTTAGTTAAACAATTTGACATATTTAATTATTCATCTCGTGCGTCCACCTAAGTCGTTAGATGGCGCTCCGTGGTGTTTCTTTAACACCATCAATCCATTTTTTGTGCTCTTCCTCTTGTTCTGAAGTAATGCTGTCTGGTATTACAGGCTCAAGCGAAATGTAGACATTCTTGCAATATGACCAAACCATATTCTCCTACTTCGTTCTTTTTCGTAGTTCGTTCTCAAACTCCCGCTACCAAGCCATGAAAAGGGCTTTGCAAGTAGCAGGATGTAGTCCAGAGAACGTAATGTGTCGTAGTTTACAGCTTAACTGCGATATTTGTACCATTCGGCATATCCGACTTCAGTAGATATATTTTGCTTCCCAGTTAGCCTTCCCTCTTCGATTCCTTCTTCTTAGCAAATCTACCATGGTGCAGTCGATTATACAGGATCACCACGTGAAGTGGGAGAAGGGTCTTTGCAGCTCTGGGTGGCTGGTCCTGACGTTAGCAGTCAGTCTTTGGTCGCTGACAGCTATAGCTCATGCACTGCTCAGAATCTTGATCCCCAAACCATATACTTATCTGTCTGGTGTTACATGCTCGAGCGACGGGTAGATATTCTTGTCACATGGTCAAACCATTTTATTATTAGTCTATTTATGTCATGCACGGCATTGCTCACACTTTGTGTCACAATTCTTCATTTCTCACTCTGTTAGAGTGACCCTGACCTCTCACTCTGTTCGAGTGACCCTGATCTCTCACTCTGTTCGAGTGACCCTGACCTCTCACTCTGTTCGAGTGACCCTGACCTCTCACTCTGTTCGAGTTACCCTGACCTCTCACTATGTTCGAGTGACCCTTGCCTCTCACTCTGTTCGAGTTACCCTGACCTCTCACTATGTTCGAGTGACCCTTGCCTCTCACTCTGTTCGAGTGACCCTGACCTCTCACTCTGTTCGAGTGACCCTGACCTCTCACTCTGTTCGAGTTACCCTGACCTCTCACTATGTTCGAGTGACCCTTGCCTCTCACTCTGTTCGAGTGACCCTGACCTCTCACTCTGTTCGAGTTACCCTGACCTCTCACTATGTTCGAGTGACCCTTGCCTCTCACTCTGTTCGAGTGACCCTGACCTCTCACTCTGTTCGAGTGACCCTGACCTCTCACTCTGTTCGAGTGACCCTGACCTCTCACTCTGTTCGAGTGACCCTGACCTCTCACTCTGTTCAAGTGACTCTGACCTCTCACTCTGTTCGAGTGACCTGACCTCTCACTCTGTTCGAGTGACCCTAACCTCTCACTCTGTTCGAGTGACCCTGACCTCTCACTATGTTCGAGTGAGTTTGACCTCTCACTCTGTTCGAGTGACCCTGACCTATCACTCTGTTCGAGTGACCCTGACCTCTCACTCTGTTCGAGTGACCCTGACCACACTTATTTCACATGTTGTGACCTTTCATTCTTGTGCCTTTGTCATGGTCCATGTCTGACGTTAATAACAGAAAGTTGATATGAATACATTTTAAAAATCATTTGTCTTTCTGTCTCTAATTGAACGTTTGGATTTCATTATGATGGCTTTATCTGGCATGCCACCTCATTTGCTTTTTAAATTCTCGCTTCATCTCTCTGTCTATTCTGCCGGCGTTTGTGAACATGATTCCCATATATCTAAATTTTTAATTTGTTCAAGTTCTCTATTCCTTACCTGAATGTGTAGTGACTTGTTCTATTCGGGTGAGTTTCGTTAGCTCAGTTTTTGCCGTGTTTTAAAAAATATTTCACTTCAACGGCTAAAGATGAAACACGACTATAGTGAATGAGTTGACAGCATCAAGTAACTCATGGCTGACCACTTTGCATCAGAGTCAGCGAAGCATAACTGACCAGGATCCTATTCTGCTTAAATCCTGGAAACAGGATGTAACAGCGTAGTCTGGCTAAGATAATAGGCATCGTAGTAGGATGGCAAACCAGCTACCAAAAATGCTAACTGAAACCGAATGTGTCGAGCCAAAAGGCGAAGATATCGTAGCCACGCTGTAAATTACGATACAATGTCACAACATCCTTTTCATGACCAACGCCGGGGAAAAAAAAGAAAAGAAATTGTACTCCACAAATACATTCGTTAGGGCATTCAGAGTGATACGACTGATATATTCCTCTGAATGTATGACCCACTGAATGTATGACCCATAGGGATCAAGATGCTGAGCAGCACATGAGCTGCAGTGGTCAGTGACCCATAGCTGACTGCTAGCGTCAGGGCCAGCGAACCAAAGCTGCCAAGACCCTTCTACACCTCCACGCGGTGATCCTGGATAACAGGCTGCAGCAGGCAGACTGGCTAAGGAGAAGGGATCGAAGAGGGAATGCTAACCCGGTACTCAAAAAATGCTTGCTGAAGTCGGATGTGTTGGACCGAAAGGTGCAAATATCGCAGCCAAGCTGTAAACCACGACACAACGCATTCCGTTCTCTGGACTACATCCTGCTACTTAAGCCCTTTCAGGGTTTGGTAGTGGGATATTGAGAACGAACGAAGAAGAAGAAGAAGAAGAAGAACAAGGTTCATAGACCACAGAATGTACCAGATAATAAATGCGCTTGTAATCTTTCCAAGCCTAAAATACAATACACAAGGCTATCAGTGGCAATATTAACTTTTCATGTAACTTCAGAACAAAGACAGAGGCATTGAATGAGGCAGCGAAAGTTCTAATAGCATAAAAAACACTGAGGGACAAGTGATAGTTTTCACTTGACAGACTGCGGTTGAGGTACTGCGGAGAAAAACGAAATGAATTAAAAACATGCAGGTCTAAAGGAAGTAAGAGGGATACTCTATAAACTATGTCACCTGTTCAAAAGAGTTGTAATACAATAGGGACCAAGATGCGTAACTTAACTTAACGTCTTTATACTGGTTTAGAAGACCCCGCAGAGTCTGTATACAACCAGTTACATTTACTTCACCTTGCTCTAAAAGCTATGCGCATTCAGTTTATTCTTAAATGCATTAACTGTCCCTGCCTCCACTACCTCCCCTGGCAATGCATTCCAAGCAGACACCACTCTCTGACTAAAAAAATATTTCCTAATATCTAATCTGGACCTATCTTTAGTCAGCTTGTAGCTATGCCCTCGTGTTATTGTAGGTGGCTGTATTTTAAAAAAACTTGTTATAGTCTAATTTATCCATTCCTCTGATCATCTTATAAACCTGTATTAAGTCACCACGAATTCTTCTCTCTTCGAGACACTGTAGGCCGGTTTTTCTGAGTCGTTCCTCATAACTGTAATTCTGGAATCCCACTATCATCTTTGTCGCTCTTTTTTGTATTCTTTCTAGCATGTTTATGTCCCCTCTATGATAAGGACTCCACACCTGTACACAGTGCTCCAATCTAGGTCTAACTAATGCTTTATACAGTTTGACGATCACTTCCTTGCTCCTATGTTTAATATTTCTTTTTATCATACCTAACATTGCATTTGCCTTTTTCACTGCTACCTTGCCCACTCACCTTTCCTGTATGATCTATTATTACCCCTAGGTCCCTTTCCTTATCTATCTTTCTAATATTGTTTTCTCCCATTCTGTAATTATGTTCCATATTGGATCTACCCATGTGGATGACTGTACATTTATCTACATTAAACTCCATTTGCCAGCTTACAGACCATTCTCGAAGTTTATCTAAATCCGACATCAATATATCCACTTCCGCTTTAGATGAGACACTACTGCATAGTTTTGTGTCATCAGCAAATTTTGCAATTATAGATCCCATATCAATGTCCAAATCATTTATATATATCAAGAACAAAATTGGTCCCAAAACCGAGCCCTGTGGCACTCCACTTTTCACTTCACACCACTCAGAGTACTCCTTATTTATGCCCACCCTCTGCCTTTTTCCCGTTAATCAATTGTCAATCCATTTGGCAACTTCCCCACCTATTCCATGTGATTTTAACTTTCGAAATAATCTTTGATGAGGTACTCTATCAAAGGCCTTTGCAAAGTCTAGATAAATAACATCCACTGGCTCCCCTTTATCTATGATTTTAGTAACCTCCTCCATGAATTCTAATAGATTTGTTAAGCACGATCTCCCTCTAGTAAACCCATGCTGATTATTTATAATTAGATTAAATTTTTCTAAATGCATTACAATGTTTTCTTTGATTATTGACTCTAACAATTTACAGACTATGCTCGTTAAACTCACCGGTCTATAATTTGCTGGATCTGATTTTTTGCCTTTTTTGAATAAGGGGATCACTCCTGCATCTTTCCAATCCCGTGGAACAATCCCTTTTGTCAGTGATTGAGAACATAATATAGCCAATGGTTTTGCTAGTTGGTCTCTAATTTCATACAGCAATTTTGGATGAATACCATCTTGACCTGGACATTTATTCACTTTCAACCCCTCCAATTTTTAAAAAACCATTTCCTCTGTAATACAGATTGATCTTAATCCCACTGTATCCATGTCTCTTTGAAAAATATCTATAGGCTCTGGGATCTTGGAGCAGTCCTCTTTTGTGTAGACTGTGCCAAAGTACTGATTGAGCAGATTAGCTGCCTCCCTATTCTCACTTATTATTTTCCATGTACTGTCTATGAGAGGGCCTACTTTGTCTTTCGTTCTTTGTTTATTTCTAACATAAGAGAGTCTATTTTTGCTGTTTTATTTGCTTTCTGAGATATGTTCTGCTTGTCCAAATATTTTACATATGTTTCTTTTGATTTACCTGCCTCTATATATTTTTTCCGTGCTTTATTTTTCGCTCTTATACATTTCACTACAATTCTAGTTATCCACTTTTTACGCTTGGGGTTTACCTCCCTACATGGAACACATTCCTCTTTTAGCGTTTCTAGAACTGTTTTAAAACTCTCCCACTCCTGTTCAACATCTGTTCCTACGACAATATCTTTCCAGATTGTGTGGTTCGCTGCCTCTTTCATCCTCTTAACATCTGCCTTAGAGTAATCGTATGTTCGCGTGTTTATGTTTACTTCTTTCCCTGCAATAAGATCCCAACGGATGATTTGATGGTCACTTGAGCCAAACAGTTTCCCAACGGTAACGTTTTCAATCATATGCTGACAACAACTAACAACTTATAGCTGGCTGTTTGCATCAGGGTCAGCGAACTATAGCTGGCTGTTTGCATCAGGGTCAGAGAACCATAGCTGGCTGTTTGCATCAGGGTCAGCGAACTATAGCTGGCTGTTTACATCAGGATCAGCGACATATAGCTAGCAGCATGCATCAGGGTCAGCGAACTATAGCTGGCTGTTTGCATAAGGGTCAGCGAACTATAGCTGGCTTTTTGCATCAGGGTCAGAGAACCATAGCTGGCTGTTTGCATCAGGGTCAGGGAACTATAGCTGGCTGTTTGCATCAGGGCCAGCGATCCAGAGCTGACTGTTAGCGTCAGGGCCAGCAACCCAGAGCTGACTGTTAGCGTCAGGGCCAGCAACCCAGAGCTGACTGTTAGCGTCAGGACCAGCAACCCAGAGCTGACTGTTAGCGCCAGGGCCAGCAACCCAGAGCTGACTATTAGCGTCAGGGCCAGCAACCCAGAGCTGACTATTAGCGTCAGGGCCAGCGATCCAGAGATGACTGTTAGCGCCAGGGCCAGCAACCCAGAGCTGACTATTAGCGTCAGGGCCAGCAACCCAGAGCTGACTATTAGCGTCAGGGCCAGCGATCCAGAGATGACTGTTAGCGTCAGGGCCAGTAACCCAGAGCTGACTATTAGCGTCAGGGCCAGCAACCCAGAGCTGACTGTTAGCGTCAGGGCCAGCGATCCAGAGCTGACTGAGCGTCAGGGCCCAGCAACCCAGAGCTGACTGTTAGCGCAGAAAGGATGGACGAGGAAAGGCTAACCCAGTACCTAAAAATGCCTGCTGAAGTCGGATGTGTTGCACCAAAAGGTGTAAATATCACAGTCAAGCTGTAAACTAAATACAACGCAGTCCGTTCTCCAAACAACATCCTGTTACTTGGAAAGCATTTCCAGGACATGGAACGAACAACGAAGAAGAAGAAACAACTTAACACAACATTACGTAACATAATACAATATGACATAACACAACATACCATACAATACCATAACAAAACATACCATAGCACTACATAATTTAACATAACATAACACTGCTCAATATAACATAGCACAGTAAAGCTAACTATATCATAACATAACATAACACAACACAACACAACACTACACAGTTAAATATATCTTGACCTAACACAACATAACACAACATAACACTATTCAATTAAACACAACACAACATAACACTACACAATACAACATAACAAAACACAGATAGGTATATCAAAACATAACACAACACAATATACTGATACACAATATACAAGACAAAATAACACAACAAAGCTCAACATAACATAACACAATATATGATAACATAACACAACATAAAGCAAAACACTATATCATAACAGTAACAATAATAAGATAAAGCGAAGATTGTGACAGCATCAGACTTTTGCTGCGAAATGTGCTATCTTATGGCCGTAAAGACTAATCCTTGAATGGCATATCTTGATACATTCAGGACACACACGTGGGGAACCGGCAGTGGAGTCGTCGTGCGTTCGGGGAGGGGGGGGGGGGAAAGAAGGTACGCTTTCGCGGAGTCTCTGCGATGACTTGTCTCTCTGCGATCTGATCGGTGATACATGAGGGCCAGCTGGTGCGGGTTTGTCCTGCCATCTGATCGGTGATACATGAGGGCCAGCTGGTGCGGGTTTGTGCAGGTAGCTCCCAGGCTATGACGTCAATGTTAAAGCTTGTCAGAGACACTTCCAAGGAGTCTCTGTAGCGTTTCTTCTGACCTCTCCACCCCCCTCCACCCCCGGCGTGCGTCTGCCTGTTGTGAACTCACCGTATAACAGCTGCTTGTGGATGCGCTCATCTGACATGCTAAAAACATGCCCCCTTCCATCTTATCTGAGCTATTTGCAGAAGTGGATGGATGCTCAACATGTTAGTTTTGCTTACAATTTTAGAGTTAGGTACTTTGTCCTGCCACCCAATCCTCAGCCAGCCTACGCAGACAGCTCAAGTGAAAACAATTTAGCTGTATGGCATGTCAGTTATCCACTGCCCATATTTCTAATGTATGCAGCAGAGTGGAAAACACATCACGATATACTTTTACCTTGGTGACGACACTGATGCCTTGTCTGTTCCAGACTTTGAGCCTCCCAAACGCAGAGCTCGCCTTAGCAATCCTGTTATTGACCTCACAGTCGATATTCGCCTCTCTTGGTGAGAGTACTGCCTAGGTAGATGAAACTATCAACTGCTTAGAAAGGCTGATTCTGTACAGTAATGATTGGTTTGATGTACGACTCCTCAAAGGAAGGCTGGAGGAGTACCTCTGTTTTCATAATTTTGTTTGTGAAACAAAAGTTACTGAATGCCACCAAATACCCGGCATGGTGGACTACATATCTTATTCTGATCAAGTATTAAGGGCGCATTCGTTCTGCGAACAGGCGCTCCAAAATCGTGGCCTCACCCTGTAGAATTCCAGGCGCCCCTGGATGAACAGCTGACCTAGCGCCTCGTAGATGATATGCACGCCAGCAGCAGCATCACGTGCATCATCAGTGAGTATTGCTGCAGAAATCATGCTAGACAGTGATGGTGCCATCGCGCTGTGGTAACCGGGAAGGCTACAGACAATTCTCCTTCGTGCAGTACGTCACCCATAATGCGATCATGAAATTAGTGGACAACCGCAATGAATCCGCTGTGGCAACCCTACTCTGTCATGATTTGCCAGATTGACGGTGACGAAAGCTTTGGTCAGATAGGCAAAACAGGAACAGGTCATAATTCTGTTCTGGACATTTCTCTTGTAGTTGGACATGCTGCATAAATGATGCACGAAAACCAGGAGAACTCTCTGGGAGGAGACCCGGCTCAAGGTGACCAGCTAAGCGGTTGAGCAGGACTTGAGACATAATTTTACACGCGATTGACAGCAGGGAGATATCATTAACACAACACAATTTATCATAACATAACACAGGATCAAGATGCTGAACAGCGCATGCGCTACAGTCGTCAGCGACCCATAGCTGACTGCTAGCGTCAGGGCCAGCGAACCAGAGCTGCCAAGACCCTTCTACACCCCCACGCGGGGATCCTGGATAACAGGCTGCAGCAAAAGCAGACCGGCTAATGAGAAGGGATCGAAGAGGGAATGATAACCCGGTCCTCAAAAAATGTTTGCTGAAGTCGGATGTGTTGGACCGAAAGATGCAAATGTCGCAGTCAAGCTGTAAACTACGACACAATGCATTCCGTTCTCTGGACTACATTCTGCTACTTAAGCCCTTTCAAGGTTTGGTAGTGAAAGATTGAGAACGAACGAAGCCAAGCCATAACATAACACAACTTCAATTTATCATAACATAACAACACAACACAATTTATCATAACATAACATAACAGCATAGCATGATATAACACAACATAACACAATTTATAACATACCACAGCACACTACAACATAACACAACAAATCATGACATAACACAACATGACCTAGGGATTATAATAGATCAAACAGGAAAGGTGAGTGAGAAACTCCAGGTAGCAGTGAAAAGGGCAAATGCAATGTTAGGTATGATAAAAAGAAATATTAAAGATAGGAGCAAGGAAGTGATAGTCAAACATTATAAAGCATTAGTTAGACCTAGATTGGACTACTGTGTACAGGTGTGTAGTTCTAATTATAGAGATAATATAAATTTGCTGGAAAGCATTTTAAAAAAGCTACAAAGCTGATGGTGGGATTCCAGAATTACAGTTAGAAAGACTCAGAAAAACAGGCCTACATTGTCTAGAAAAGAGAAGAATTCGAGGTGACTTAATGCAGGTTTATAAGACAATCAAATGAACAGATAAAATAGACTATAACAAGTTTTTTTCCTATATACAACCACCTACAAGAACAATAGTGCATAGCTACAAATTAACTAAAGAAAGGTCCAGATTAGATATTAGGAAATATTCTTTAGTCAGAGAGTGGTGAATGCTTAGAATGCATTGCCACATGAAGTAGTGGAGGCAGGAACAATGAATGCATTTAAGAATAAATTGTATGCGCATAGCTTTTAGAGCAAGGTAATGCAGATTAAACTTGGTTGTATACAGACTCTGCAGAGTCTTCTAAACCAGTATAGAGACGTTAAGTTAAGTTAAGTTAACGTTAAGTCAAGTTACAACATAAAACTGCACGTTAATGTAGTTTCTCTTTCAGACAACATTCATATTTAGTATTACCGTAATCCTTCAATAATTTGTTTAACAGTCAACATAAACAAAATGCAGAGACGGTTTTCGTGGTGTTTTGTTCTGCCTCTGATCATTGCTGTTTGTCGGATGGCTCACGCGAAAGACACAAAAGTGGACACAGACAGCAAAGAAGGAGGCGTGGACACAGTCATTGGGATAGATCTTGGAACCACATATTCTTGGTTAGTCATGCTTTGTCTTCTTCTGGTCGGTTAGAACGGTATGGTGGCGTGTAATGATGTACGTGTTGATGAGTTTACATGTTGTACGTCGTTGTTGTCAGCATCTTCGCTACTATTATAATGATCAATTCGATGTCTACAATTATCATTACTATAATCTTTTCATAACCATTTTCTATATTTCTAAGATTACCATCATCAACATATTCATCAGCATCCTCAAACATCATCACTATTATTAGTATCTTTCACCATTATCTTTATCTCTAAAACTGTCTTCACCATCATCATCCTCAAACATCACCGTTATCATTATTATCATCTTTTGTTCAATCACCAGTAACTAAAATCTCTATAACTGTTATCATCATAACTACATCCATTACCTTCATCAACATCGTGCCAGTGTTATCATTACATTCAAGCTAATCACCAAAGGAAGATGAGACTAACTGCATCAGGTAGAGTATACTTATCAGACATGTTAGTCAGGGCCAGGTGAAATATACTCATCGAACATGTTAGTCAGGGCCAGGTAAAATATACTCATCGGACATGTTAGTCAGGGCCAGGTAAAATATACTCATCGGACATGTTAGTCAGGGACAGGTAACATATACTCATCGGACATGTTAGTCAGGGACAGGTAACATATACTCATCGGACATGTTAGTCAGGGACAGGTAACATATACTGACCAAGACCCTCACCTTACTTCGACGCAGGTCTCTCCAGAAACGGGCTGTTTCATGGCAGTCTGGCTTACGAGGTGGATGAGGACGTGATCCCCGTAGTAGTGAGCGACACGCGAATGAAGCCAAGTATAGCCCAACCAGCACCCCTGGGATGGCAGGAAAGCTACTGCAACCCGCCACTTAACGTCCTTTTCAGGGCGCACTATAGAGTAACAGAGTTATTGTGGGCATCACTATAGAGTAACAGAGTCATTGTGGGCATCACTATAGAGTAACATTACTCATTGTGGGCATCACTATAGAGTAACAAAGTTATTGTGGGCATCACTATAGAGTAACAGAGTAATTTTGGGCATCACTATAGTCACAGAGTCATTGTGGGCATCACTATAGAGTAACAGAGGCATTGTGGGCATCACTATAGAGTAACAGTACTCATTGTGGGCATCACTATAGAGTAACAGAGTCATTGTGGGCATCACTATAGAGTAACAGTACTCATTGTGGGCATTCAACATCAACAACTTGACGATCATCGCCAGCACAAACACACTCAACAGGGCAGATTGGCTACGGAGAAAGGGTCGAAGAGGAAAGGCTAACACGGTACTCAAAAATGCCTGCTGAAGTCGGATGTGTCAGACCGAAAGGTGGAAATATCGCAGTCAAGCTGTAAACTACAACACAACACATTCCCTTCTCCGGACATCATCCTGCTACTTGCAAATCCCTTTTCATGGCTTGATATTGGGAGATTGAAAACGAAAAAGAAGAAGAAGCAGATGAAGAAGATATGACTACCCCATCCTTGGGGAACCATAATCCACAAGAAAAGGACACGAAGACTACACTCAGTGGTAGAAGGACCCCTATGTTAAGTGCGAATAACGAGAGTTTGGCGTGGGCCCGGCTACTCCATTCTGGATTGCACAAGCAAAAGAAAAGATGATCTCTGCCATTCATTGTAAAAGACTACACCCCATTTTAGAAGACTACGCCGCTTGTTAGTAAACAATGCACCCAGATTCGGATTTAGACTTGGTGAGGCCCTAAGTTCTACAAAGCTTGGGGACTCTTTGCTAAATTACACCAGAAGGTCTAACAAAACCTGAAAACATATATCCCCTGTTATTAAGTAAAACCAAGACATTTAAAGAGAAAAGTACAAATGGTTTTCCAATGATCGCATTTACTGATTACGTATCGATCATTTAGTTGCTTTGATCTCTATCACATATTATAATAGTGTATACCAATTGGAAATAATACTTAAATGTAATTTATAAAATAGTTTTAACTACATTACTGTATATACAACAGCCGACAAATTAAGTAGACAGTCACCTTTAATGTAGTAACAATGAACTTGTTTGCATAATCAAAAAAATGTTATCTGGCAGGCCTTTGGACGTTTTCTTTCTTGATTTCCCGAAATTATTATCTTGAAACTAGTCATCAAATCTTCTTCTTCGTTCATTCTCAGATCAAGGTCCCTGTTTCTCTTACAAAGAACGTTCTTTGTAAGGTTGCTTTATCTCCATACAGCTTTTGTCTCATATCTGTCTCGCGAGGCCAGTGTTGTTCTCTTTACCACCCACATGGACACCTGTCATCTGTCCCAATCCTCATTTTGTTGTAAAAATGACCTTAGAGTCTGTTATGCCCAGTTCTCAGTCTGAAGATGATGACTTACTCTACTCTAGTTAAATGATATGATACGTTCCTTACAGCTTCCCAAGCTCATACAGCTGAATGGGGACAGTTTTTGTTGTGATAAGGTTGATTTCAGTTCAATTTGTTATTCTCTTGAACTGTGAAAGAATTTGTTAAATTTGTTGAGGTCCTCGCAGATTGTGAGGTCCTAAGCTGGCGCTTATTTAGCTTATGCCTAAATCCGACCCAGTATGCAACCATGGTAGAAGAGTCTACACCCCAGGGTTGGAGTAAAGCAGCTAAATAAAGGATCTTGTTAGTCTTTTGGTATACAGTGACAACAAGGTCTGAATTCTGTGCGATTTTTAATTTGTCAATCTCGTTCTGGTTACCTTTATTGGTCGTAACGAGTGCCCTATCTCTCTTATTGGCGGTCTTACCGTACTTAATTATAAGTGAGGTACCAATTAACAGTTGGGTATACCGAGAAATAAAAGCAGTGTTATTATGGTAAACCAGAAACCCAAATATAGAAAGTGACAACAAGGAAGTTAAGATCTGTATTACGTCTTCCGGTCGGCACGGATCTTGAACTATGCTTTCAATATTTGTTCTTGGATTGTTCTCTGGGCCTCGATGTATGTTCTCAGCAGTGGTTCTCTGCTCCAAGTCTCTGAATTGAAAATTGGTTAACAGGAAGAAGACAGAAAGTTTCCTTAAATAAGGAGTACTCTGAGGTTTGTGAAATAAAAAGTCTAGTGCCACAGTGGTCGGTGTCAGGACCAATTTTGTTTGATATATATAAATATAAATGATTTGGACAATGATGTCGAATCCATGATTGCAAAATTTACTATTCTTTTTCTGATTTCTTTCGAGCAGTCGCCATTCTTGTCAATTCTAGGGGCCAGGAACTGAAAATGTGTGACCTGATCTATTTCCTCACCACCCACTGTAAATTTATGTTGACATTGTGTTTCGTCGGTGATCATTATCTTTGTTTTGTTCATGCTTATAAACAGGTTTTGATCTTTACAGCTGAAATTAGCTGCTCTAGCCCTTCTGCACTTCTTGATAGTGTCACTGTGTCGTCTGCGAATTGCAACTCTGGGATCTCGTACCCGTCAATCGTATATTGTCTGGTGTGCATGTTTTCTGTTGTCTTGTGTGTATGTTTTCTATTGTCTCGTGTGTAGTTTTTCTGTTATCTGGTGTTTATGTTTTCTATTGTCTGGTGTGTATGCTTTCTATTGTCTGATGTGTATGTTTCCTATTGTCTGGTGTGTATATTGTCTGGTGTGCATGTTTTCTGTTGTCTGGTGTGTATGTTTTCTATTGTCTCGTGTGTATTTTTTCTGTTGTCTGATATTTATGTTTTCTATTGTCTCGTGTGTATGTTGTCTGTTGTCTGATGTGTATGTTTCCTGTTGTCTGGTGTGTATATTGTCTTGTGTGCATGTTTTCTGTTGTCTGGTGTGCATGTTTTCTGTTGTCTGGTGTGCATATGGTCTGATGTGCATGTTTTCTGTTGTCTGGTGGGCATGTTGTCTGATATTTATGTTTTCTATTGTCTCGTGTGTATGTTGTCTGTTGTCTGATGTGTATGTTTCCTGTTGTCTGGTGTGTATATTGTCTTGTGTGCATGTTTTCTGTTGTCTGGTGTGCATGTTTTCTGTTGTCTGGTGTGCATGTTGTCTGATGTGCGCGTTTTCTGTTGTCTGGTGTGCATGTTTTCTGTTGTCTGGTGTGCATGTTTTCTGTTGTCTGGTGTGCATGTTTTCTGTTGTCTGGTGTGCATGTTTTCTGTTGTCTGGTGTGCATGTTTTCTGTTGTCTGGTGTGCATGTTTTCTGTTGTATGGTGTGCATGTTTTCTGTTGTCTGGTGTGCATGTTTTCTGTTGTCTGGTGTGCATGTTTTCTGTTGTCTGGTGTGCATGTTTTCTGTTGTATGGTGTGCATGTTTTCTGTTGTCTGGTGTGCATGTTTTCTGTTGTCTGGTGTGCATGTTTTCTGTTGTCTGGTGTGCATGTTTTCTGTTGTCTGGTGTGCATGTTTTCTGTTGTCTGGTGTGCATGTTTTCTGTTGTCTGGTGTGCATGTTTTCTGTTGTCTGGTGTGCATGTTTTCTGTTGTCTGGTGTGCATGTTTTCTGTTGTCTGGTGTGCATGTTTTCTGTTGTCTGGTGTGCATGTTTTCTGTTGTCTGGTGTGCATGTTTTCTGTTGTCTGGTGTGCATGTTTTCTGTTGTCTGGTGTGTAGAAATGAAACATTTTTTGTTATGTTTATCGTATTGCTCTTTTCCCCAAAGTGGTGTGAGTTGCACTGTAGTTTTTATTTTGCGCCTGTCGGCCCAGTGCATCCGACTTCAGCATCCATTTTATGAAAGGGTCTTCTTCCTCCTGCATTTTCTAAGGGTTTGCTTCCCCAGGGTAACGGCCAGTGCTGTGATGGGGTTCGAACCCAGCACCTTTGGGTCGTGAGATGTGTCACTTAACCACTAGCCCACGCCGTCCGCTCTCTGTTGTGTATGTTTTCTGCTGTTTGGTGTGCATCTTTTCCAAGTGCTTATAATATGTCTTTTAGATTGTTGTCACTGCTTTTTGTATCTACTGTTCTTGAAATTCCATTTGTTTAAACAGTATTCATTTGTTTGTTTGTTTCAACTATATTCAAAATTTGTGTTTTGTTTCACCTATATTCAACACTGTGTGTTTGTTTGTTTCAACTATATTCAACATTTGTTTGTTTGTTTTAACTATATTCAACATTAGTTTGTTTGTTTCAACTATATTCAACAATTGTTTGTATGTTTGAACTATATTCAACATTTGTTTGTTTGATTCAACTATATTCAACATTTATTTGTTTGTTTCAACTATATCCAACATTATTTTGTTTGTTACAACTACATTCAACATTTGTTTGTTTTGTTTCAACTATGTTCAACAGTGTTGGTGTGTTTAAGAAAGGCAAAGTGGAGATAATTCCAAACGACCAAGGTAATCGAATTACTCCTTCATACGTGGCCTTCACACTTGAAGGAGACCGTTTATTAGGAGATGCTGCCAAGAACCAGCTCACATCAAATCCCGAAAACACAATCTTTGATGTCAAGCGATTCATTGGCCGAAGATGGAGCGAGCCAACTGTGCAGCATGATAGAAAGTTCTATCCGTTTAAAGTAAGTATTGAAGTCGCTTCTTCTTTCTATTTGTTATGGGAAGCTGTCATTTCCTTTCTTGAACCAAGTATATAGGTTTATAACCATTTATATACACACACTAACACGCTCCCTCAGTGTGAGGCTCTTCCATTGTACTTTGGTTGGTGTTGACCACTGAGATCGCTCTAAAAATCATAGGTACATACAGACGAACACACGCATCCAAGCACTGGTTAATACGTCCTGATATCGCCTAAAATACTAGGTCTGGGGTGGAACGGTGAGTACCTCCACCAGTAGAATACAGAGAGGCAAACCTTTAACAGAAAACAAAAATTGAGCGGAAAGATGCAAATATCGCAGTCAAGCTGTAGACTACGACACAACGTTTTCCGTTCTCTGGACTACATCCTGCTACTTAAGCCCTTTCAGGGTTTCTTCTTCTTCCCCATCGTACGCAGTCAGACAGTAACCATTATTTTTTCGAAAAAAGCAGCGGTCATCCTGAGGCTGTCGAAACTGCCATAGAGCATGTCTAGTGTTGCCACTGGTGATGGCCACATCTGCTCTCTCTGATCCTCGTATGTCGGGCAGTTTTGCAGCAAATGCTCAGCGGTAATTTTACCGGTACCACACGGGCATTCGTCAGTGCCACCTATCTTCAATTTGTTGAATAGGTGGTACCTCAGTCTATTGTGGCTTTCAGGGTTTGATAGCGGGAGATTGAGAACAAACGAAGCCAAGCCAAGCCAAGATAGCTCAAGAGCGGAGTTTAGAGCTGGATATGTGCAAGACATGAGAATACCTTGGGACGGTCCAGAGGCAGAGCACAGGAATTTAGACCTGCATATCTGCAGAGTCCCCTTGGATGTGCCATATGCCATTCCCTTCCAATCCAGTGAGTCTAAGAGCAGAGAGCTTCGGACCAGATGTCAAAACAAGATGGAATCTGTGAACGGAAGGAAAGAACTCTTACCTCTAACTCAATAAGTTACAGAACGGCAGAAAAGCCGCAGGAATGAAATATAACTGAAATAACAACTTCGCTTGGTGCAAAATGGAGACTGGGCAATAACAGAAACAGATCTTAAATTCTCAAGCATATAATCTATCTAGCAGCCCTATTGAGGGCGATGAGCTGCCGAGGACGGATGTATCGGACCGAAAGGTGCAAATATCGCAGCCAAACTGTAAACTAGCAACACAACGCATTCCGTTCACAGGACTACATCCTGCTACTTGCAGAGCCCTGTTTAGGGCTTGGTAGCCGGAGATGAGAACGAACGCAGAAGAAGAAGAAGAAGAGGGTGATGAGAATTGAATTTAACGATTCACAAGAGGTTAGATCTGAACGACAACAATTTTGTTAATGGTTCCCATGCTCTGGTATAGCCAAAACACTGTCTGTGATTGAAAGAGCTGTAATCTGGGGTAGTTGTCTCGCCGCAGCGACTCAATTTCAACCAGTGTTCGTAAAGCGATCTCAGTCCCGCCAGGCGGAGCGATAGCGCGGGCTTGCGGAAAACGCTCGCCTGCCTTTCCCCGTAGTGCGAATTGGGTGCGGTTTGTGGTAGTGGCTCCTCCACCGAGGTGCGCTAGTCTGGTCCGTATCAGGAAACGTGGTCCGTCCCTGGTGATTTATCTAAGGCTTATAGCAGAGCTCGACAGTACGTCTCGCTGGTGGTCCGACTCTCGCAAAGAGCTTGTGACCGGCAAATGGAAAGCAGGAATCGTTGCCTCGAGGCCCTGCGTTCTCCCTACGGAGAAGGGCAGGCCGGCAGGCCAAATTGTCTCTAGTCCCAGTGAAATTCATCGCCAAGGTCGTTGGGATCCGTTCTGCACAGAGCGCTGCCATCCCTCCTCGAGCGAGCCCGGTCGGTCGGTCGTCTGGTGCGTGTGGGAGGCCCCTGTCAGGCGGTCCTAGGTCGACGGAGTGAGGGACGGGTGGAACAACCCTCCGTCCGTCCCGTCAGTCGGTCCCTGCGGCCGTCCCAGTGAGGCTTTTTACAAAAACACACCCTTCCTCCGCCGACCAGTGTGTGCTGTACGTACGTCTCCGACAGATATCTGGTTGATCCTGCCAGTAGTCATATGCTTGTCTCAAAGATTAAGCCATGCATGTCTAAGTTCACACTGTCTCACGGTGAAACCGCGAATGGCTCATTAAATCAGTCGAGGTTCCTTAGATGACACGATCCTACTTGGATAACTGTGGCAATTCTAGAGCTAATACATGCTTACCAAGCTCCGACCCTCGCGGAAAGAGCGCTTTTATTAGTTCAAAACCAATCGTCGTTTCCCCTCGCGGGGTTGCGGCGTCCCCACTGGTGACTCTGGATAACTTTGTGCTGATCGCATGGCCTCATGTGCCGGCGACGCATCTTTCAAATGTCTGCCCTATCAAATGTCGATGGTACGTGACATGCCTACCATGTTTGTAACGGGTAACGGGGAATCAGGGTTCGATTCCGGAGAGGGAGCATGAGAAACGGCTACCACATCCAAGGAAGGCAGCAGGCGCGCAACTTACCCACTCCCGGCACGGGGAGGTAGTGACGAAAAATAACAATACAGGACTCTTTCGAGGCCCCGTAATTGGAATGAGTACACTTTAAACCCTTTAACGAGGATCTATTGGAGGGCAAGTCTGGTGCCAGCAGCCGCGGTAATTCCAGCTCCAATAGCGTATATTAAAGTTGTTGCAGTTAAAAAGCTCGTAGTTGGATCTCAGGCGCAGGCGGGCGGTCCGGCTCGCGCCGGTTCACTGCCCGTTGTCTCCTGCCCTACCGTCTGCCGGCTCTCTCCCACGGGTGCTCTTCGCTGAGCGTCCTGGGTGGCCGGCGCGTTTACTTTGAAAAAATTAGAGTGTTCAAAGCAGGCCTCGGCTGCCTGAATAATGGTGCATGGAATAATGGAATAGGACCTCGGTTCTATTTTGTTGGTTTTCGGAACTGGAGGTAATGATTAACAGGGACAAACGGGGGCATTCGTATTGCGGCGTTAGAGGTGAAATTCTTGGATCGCCGCAAGACGAGCTACTGCGAAAGCATTTGTCAAGAATGTTTTCATTAATCAAGAACGAAAGTCAGAGGCGCGAAGACGATCAGATACCGTCGTAGTTCTGACCATAAACGATGCCGACTAGCGATCCGCAGGAGTTGCTTCGATGACTCTGCGGGCAGCTTCCGGGAAACCAAAGTGTTTGGGTTCCGGGGGAAGTATGGTTGCAAAGCTGAAACTTAAAGGAATTGACGGAAGGGCACCACCAGGAGTGGAGCCTGCGGCTTAATTGGACTCAACACGGCCAACACTGAAATGATTGACATGCCGAGACCACTCTTCTGGGGCCTAATATGGAACTGGTGCTGGACTTAGACCCCCAGAAATCTGGGGTTATGCCCCCTGTGGCTCGGTTTTGTCTGCATCCAGTGTTTGATAAAGGAATTGACGGAAGAGCACTATCAGGAGTGGAGCCTGAGACCTAAGTTAACTTACCACGCCAATACTGCAGAATGACTATCAAAAAGTACACCTTCGTGGGGTCTAATAGAGAACATGTGCTGGAATTAGACCCTCGAAAATTTTGGGGCTACCCTCTAAGAAACTTGATTGTCTCGCTAAGGAAATTGACGGAAGGGCACCACCAGGTGTGGAACCTGCGGCTTAATTTGACTGAACACGCCAATACTGTAGAACAACTGACAAATCGAGAGCACTGCCGTTTGGGTCTAATAATGAACGTACGCTGGTATTAGACTCACGGATGACAAGTCAGCTCTCAAACACTCAAATGAAAGAACGCTACGGAAATCGTGTTTAACTCCGCAGAAACCGCAGATTGCAAATACCTGGTCATTGACAAACAAAAGCCCTCAATAAATTCGTCTGACCAAATAGTGAACGGGTGCTGGAAATAGATCATCTGAAGACAGGTCAGTTTTACCCTACAAATGACAGGGCGTTGCTACGGAAAACCAGCTCAAATCGAGAGGAGCCGCAGACACTTTGGTTCACGTACCAGGCTGATAAGCCAAGGGCGCGAGGCTACCATGTGGGGGATCACGGCCGAACCCTTGTAAGCCGCAATCCCGCCCAAAATCTCAGCACCACTGCAATGGGAGGCTCCTACATGCTCGGGACCTGGGGCTTGCGCCCCAGCCCTATCAGGTAGAGCCACAGTAAGAGGTTCTTGCCGCCCGCCAATCAAAGCGGGCGGACAACTGCTTGATACTCACCCTATACGGCGATGGGGTGCAAAAAAACACCAACCAAAGACTTAGAACCTGGTCGGGGTGTCGAAAACAGTAGAGCAGCCACCACACTGTGAACTGTCAAGACTCAACCACTGACCATGAGAGTTGTCCGCACACCAGGCGATCAACATCTCTGTGACATTACCAGGCTTGTCCTCTGGCTGAATGCACTCCGGCTACGATATCTACCCCTGTACGTTATCAGCCATAACTATCATGCTGGACGCAGAAGAGATGCAGACCAGCGGACATTGCACACCTGCCCCACTGTGCCAACACCCCAGGTGGCGGGGAATGCTAGGCGTACCATCCCTGCATAGAAGCCAAGAAAATAAAGGGAAAAAGAGATACCCCACTCACATGCAAATGCTACGTTTCTGGCAGGACGTGACGATCCTGGGATACAGACACACTGGACTGCCTCTCTTCCGGGTAAACCAGTCCATCTCATATATCACATATCATCATTGCACCCTATAGACACGAGTAGTGAAGACTCGATAGTCTGGTAAGACAACTTCCATAGGAGAGAAAACTCTGATCGTAAACAACTGCTGCCTTGCAGATAGGCTGGGGACAGCCAAAGGCTAAGGAGGGCATCCCTACAGAAACGCCTGTTGAAATCGGATGCACGGGGCCGCAAGCCTAACAAAACAGTGCAACGTAAATCACAGTATGATGGCAGCACAACCTATTCGAAAAACGTATGGCGCTCATCCTGAGGAGACCCGCCAGGCAGCGATAGCGCCGGGCCCCACGCCTCGAAGGGGCCCACCCTTGACTACTGGTGGTCACCCACCCATGTGTCGTGGAGTCAAGGCACATGGCTATGGGGCAACGTCTATTGGCCAAAACCTCAAGACCCTCAAAATACTACAGTGGAATGCGGAGGGAGTCATTAACAAAAAACTTTCCCTAACACACCACCTGCATGAAGGTAAGATTGACGTGGCATGTATCCAGGAAACGCACCTCAACAATAACCATAAATTCTCAATCAGAGGATACCAGACCTTCCGTCTAGATAGAGAAGGCCACAAAGGAGGGGTCCTGATACTGACCAGAAACAGCATACCGAGTAGCGCGGTACCTGTCAATCACACCGGACAAGCAGAAATTGTAGGAGTTGACATAATGGCTCAAGAGACGAAGCTCCGCATTTTCAATCTGTACGGACCACCAAACAGAGACCTATCGCTCTCGAGTATGGAGGTCAGAGACTCCAACTGCATAGTAGTTGGAGATTTCAACAGCCACTCGGAGAGATGGGGATACTCTGACACAGACAGCAGAGGTGACGAAGTGGAAGATTGGGAGATAGATGCAAATCTCTCCCTAATCAATAGGCCGGAGGATAGCCCTAGCTTCTATTCAAGAACATGGCATACCACCTCGGCTCCAGATTTGGCCTTCTCCACACAGGACATACACTATAAAATAGACCGCCAGGTGCTAAACCAACTGGCAGGTAGCGACCACAGGCCGATCAGGCTAACCATTGACATGGAAGTAGGCCCACAGGAAACAA
Source organism: Ariolimax columbianus (assembly GCA_036924085.1). Taxonomy (NCBI): domain Eukaryota; kingdom Metazoa; phylum Mollusca; class Gastropoda; order Stylommatophora; family Arionidae; genus Ariolimax; species Ariolimax columbianus. The sequence goes on along the minus strand of JAVGWX010000010.1, from coordinate 22,483,591 downwards.
AACCGCTCCCACGTTGGAATTACAAACGAGCCGACTGGGACAGATTTGCAATCCTGACAGATGGGCTGTGTGAAACCATCAACACACGAAACACCAAAATGAAGCCCATGGTAGAGAGCCTAAGCAAGGCAATAATGCAAGCCGCCACTGAAACCATCCCAAGAGGAGCTAGGAAAAACTATAAGCCCTACTGGAATGATGAGTTACAGAAAGTGGAAGATGCAGTAACAAATGCTAGGAACATGGCAGAACGAGAAAAATCCATGGAGGCAAACATCGCCCTCAAAGCCGCCGCGGCGAAGTACAAACACACTCTCAAGCAAACAGCAAGAGAAAGTTGGAAAAATAAAACGGAAAGTCTGAACCTGGACAAAGAAGGGAACAAGCTATGGAAGCTAGTCAGAGCCATGAATGACGAAACCCCGTCAAATAAACAAATTACTATCAAGCAGGGCGAGAACTTGAGCACAGGCAAGAAAGCCGCAAACGCCTTTGTCGATCACTATGCCAGAGCAAACCACATCGAGGTCCCTGCAGATAAGCATACAGACATTAGCAAAGAGCTAAAGGGACACGAAAACATAAATACGGCTCCCGAAGAGCACATGATGGCCAAACTAACAATGCGCGAAATGGAAGAGGCTATGAGAACACTAAAGAAAAGGAAATCTCCCGGAAAAGACGGGATAACAAACGAAATGCTGATGGGGCTGGGCCAAACAGCGAAGAAAAAACTACTATCAGTCCTGAACCAAAGCTGGAAAAGGGGTATTGTACCCCAGGCATGGAAAGATGCAATACTGGTACCAGTACCAAAAACAGGAAAGGACAAAACAGATCCAAATGGATACAGGCCCATAAGCCTACTGAGCTGTGTCGGCAAGCTGATGGAACGGATGATAAACACCAGACTGATGTGGCATCTGGAAGAAAAACGAATACTAATTCCACAGCAAGCCGGCTTTAGACAGCACAGATCCACTGAGGACCAGGTCATCCTCATAGCCCAGGAGATAGAAGATGCCTACCAGGCACAGAAACACACAGTAGCTGTTTGGGTGGATCTGGAAAAGGCATTTGACAAATCTGGAAGGATGGACTTAGAGTCAAGCTAAGAAGAAGTGATGTCTGTGGGAAGATGTACAAGTGGATCAACCACTACCTCAAACAAAGAACGGCCAGAGTCCAAGTACAAGGGCAGATGAGCAAAAAGGTGACACTCGAGCAGGGAGTACCCCAAGGGGGAGTATTGTCACCCACACTCTTCCTGGTATATATAAACGATATTACAGAGAATATACCAAGAAGAGTCCATAGCTCAATGTTTGCAGACGATCTGGCTATGTGGACCTCTGAAAAGAATCTCACCATAGCAAGAAATCGGATGCAGACGGCCCTAACATCGCTGGAAGAATGGGCGAACTCATGGCTGGTCAAAATAAACGAGGAGAAAACCACGTGCACAATATTCTCGCTCTCATTAAAACCCCAAAGTACCAAATTAAGGCTAAATGGCAAAATCCTGCAGCCAAACGACAACCCAACCTATCTGGGAGTCACATTTGATCGGCGCATGACATGGGAAAGTCAGATTGAGAGAAACCGAATGAAAGCCAGAGAAAGAATGGCGATCATGAGGAAACTTGCTGGCACAAGCTGGGGAGCAGACGAAGGCATACTAAAGAAACTGTACACTGGAAGAGTGAGACCAGTTCTCGAGTATGGCATTGCGGCATGGACAACCGCAGCGAAGGCGAACTTCGATAAAGTTAACAAACTTCAAAACCAAGCCATGAGAATTATAACAGGTGGCATGAAGTCAACGCCAATTGTAGAACTTGAAAAGATTACAAAACTGCAATCCATGACCGATAGAAGAGACTGCAGAGCCCAGCTGCAGTCAGAGAAACTCAGAAGACTGACGGACCATCCAATGTACCAGAGACTAAACAATTTGGGAAATGGGAAACTAAAGCGGAGAAACTTTGCAGAAATAGCCAAAGCAAAGATGCACGAAGATCCCATAAACGCACTAACAACACCAAAATCCATCACTACTGTACGAAAACCTACTTGGAGGCAGGATATATTTCCAGAGGTGGTAGAAAATATACCAGGTATTGCAAACAAAAACTGCCAGAGTGAAAAAGAAAGGAGAGACACTACCCTAAGCTTCATAACGAAAAGCTACCCAAGCATGGACTGGACCCATGCATACACCGACGGTTCTGTAACAAACACTACACAGAACGGAGGGGCAGGAGCATTCCTGAACCTACCAAATGGCAGAAAAATAACACTGTCATTCGCTACTGGTAAGTACACAAGCAATTTCAGAGCAGAGGCAGAGGCACTGAGGGCGGCAGTGGAAGAAATGGTAACACACAGTGAAAATGAGAGCCATATAGTCCTGCTGACAGATGCTCTCGAAGTAGTCACAGCGCTAAAAAGCCAGAAAAACACTGAGCTTAATGACTTAAGAGCAGCACTCTGCAAACTGTGCCAGCAGTCCGCACCAAAAAGGGTAGTGGTACAGTGGGTTCCGTCACACTGCAACATCCAAGGCAACGAGGAGGCAGACAGACTGGCAAAAGAAGGTGCAAGGCTACCACAAACAGATACCAGTATGACGTACGAAGAGTCAAAACGGCTTATCAAAGCCAGATACATGACCAAATGGGAAACCGAACATACTGGTTACACCAAAAACGATGCCTATTACCAGTTGAACCGAAGAGAGCAGGTCGTTGTCTTCAGACTTCGCACTGGCCACAACAGACTGAGGTACCACCTATTCAACAAATTGAAGATAGGGTGTACCGACGAATGCCCGTGCGGTACTGGTAAAATGACCACTGAACATCTGCTGCAGAACTGCCCGACATACGAGGATCAGAGAGAGCAGATGTGGCCATTGCCAGTGGAACTGCAAGACAAGCTCTATGGTAGTGGCGAGAGTCTCAGGATGACCGCCGCTTTTTTCGAGAAAATAATGGTTACTGTCTGACTGTGTACGCAGAAGAAGAAGAAGAAGAAAGAGCTGTAGGGTCACTAACAAATGGTAAAAACCATAATAGACAACATAAGTGACTCATTGCTTTTGTGATGTCTTGATTGTATTCCCAGATAATCAGGAAATACTGACTCTATTCCCAGATAATCAGGAAATACTGACTATATTCCCAGATAATCAGGAAATACTGACTCTATTCCCAGATAATCAGGAAATACTGACTCTATTACCAGATATTCAGGAAATACTGACTCTATTCCCAGATAATTAAATTTGTAGTGAAATGTAGAAAAGCAAAAAATAAAGCATGGAAAAAATATATAGAGGCAGGAAAATCAAAAGAAACATGTGTAAAATATTTGGAAAAGCAGAACATATCTCAGAAAGCGAATAAAACAGCAAAAATAGACTTTGAAAAAAAACTTGCTCAGAGGATCAAAACTGACAGTGAAAGCTTCTTCTCTTATGTTAGAAATAAACAAAGAACGAAAGACAAAGTAGGCCCTCTCATAGACAATACAGGGAAGATAATAAGTGAGAATAGGGAGGCAGCTAATCTGCTCAATCAGTACTTTGGCACAGTCTTCACAAAAGAGGACTGCTCCAAGATCCCAGAGCCTATAGATATTTTTCAAAGAGACATGGATACAGCGGGATTAAGATCAATCTGTATTACAGAGGAAATGGTTTTTTTTTAAATTGGAGGGGTTGAAAGTGAATAAATGTCCAGGTCAAGATGGTATTCATCCAAAATTGCTGTATGAAATTAGAGACCAACTAGCAAAACCATTGGCTATATTATGTTCTCAATCACTGACAAAAGGGATTGTTCCACGGGATTGGAAAGATGCAGGAGTGATCCCCTTATTCAAAAAAGGCAAAAAATCAGATCCAGCAAATTATAGACCGGTGAGTTTAACGAGCATAGTCTGTAAATTGTCAATAATAAAAAAAAACATTTAAATGCATTTAGACAAATTTAATCTAATTATAAATAATCAGCATGGGTTTACTAGAGGGAGATCATGCTTAACAAATCTATTAGAATTCATGGAGGAGGTTACTAAAATCATAGATAAAGGGTAGCCAGTGGATGTTATTTATCTAGACTTTGCAAATGCCTTTGATAGAGTACCTCATCAAAGATTATTTCGAAAGTTAAAATCACATGGAATAGGTGGGGAAGTTGCCAAATGGATTGAAAATTGGTTAACGGGAAGAAGGCAGAGGGTGGGCATAAATAAGGAGTACTCTGAGTGGTGTGAAGTGAAAAGTGGTGTGCCACAGGGCTCGGTTTTGGGACAAATTTTGTTCTTGATATATATAAATGATTTGGACATTGATATGAGATCCATGATTGCAAAATTTGCTGATGGCACAAAACTATGCAGTAGTGTCTCATCTAAAGCGGAAGTGGATATATTGATGTAGGATTTAGATACAATTCGAGAATGGTCTGTAAGCTGGCAAATGGAGTTTAATGTAGATAAATGTACAGTCATCCACATGGGTAGATCCAATATGGAACATAATTACAGAATGGGAGAAAACAATATTAGAAAGATAGATAAGGAAAGGGACCTAGGGGTTATAATAGATCATACAGGAAAGGTGAGTGAGCAAGTTAAGGTAGCAGTGAAAAAGGCAAATGCAATGTTAGGTATGATAAAAGGAAATATTAAACATAGGAGCAAGGAAGTGATCGTCAAACTGTATAAAGCTTTAGTTAGACCTAGATTGGAGTACTGTGTACAGGTGTGGAGTCCTTATCATAGAGGGGACATAAACATGCTAGAAAGAATACAAAAAAGAGCGACAAAGATGATAGTGGGATTCCAGAATTACAGTTATGAGGAACGACTCAGAAAAACCGGCCTACAGTGTCTCGAAGACAGAAGAATTCGTGGTGACTTAATACAGGTTTATAAGATGACCAGAGGAATGGATAAATTAGACTATAACAAGTTTTTTAAAATACAGCCACCTACAATAACACGAGGGCATAGCTACAAGCTGACTAAAGAGAGGTCCAGGTTAGATATTAGGAAATATTTTTTTAGTCAGAGAGTGGTGTCTGCTTGGAATGCATTGCCAGGGGAGGTAGTGGAGGCAGGGACAGTTAATGCATTTAAGAATAAACTGAATGCGCATAGCTTTTAGAGCAAGGTGATGTAAATGTAACTGGTTGTATACAGACTCTGCAGGGTCTTCTAAACCAGTATAAAAACGTTAAGTTACGTTAAGTTATAATCAGGAAGTACTGACTCTATTCCCAGATAATCAGAAAAAACCAGAAGCCATACGTTAAAGTTCCGCATGGAGCTACTCAATATTATTGCAATGTGTACTCTCTCCTCAGATTATCAGCAAGAGCGAGAAGCCGTATGTTGAAGTCAAGGTTGGAAATGCCACTAAGGCATACACACCAGAAGAGATTTCTGGAATGGTTCTTGGAAAAATGAAGGAGATCGCTGAAGCCTATTTGGGGAAGAAAGTAACAAATGCCGTTATTACAGTCCCTGCCTATTTTAATGATGCTCAGAGATCCGCGACCAAGGATGCAGGAATCATAGCTGGGTTAAAGGTCTTGAGAATTATTAATGAGCCGTACGTATAGGGTGTTTATCAACATCACCTTCATCATCATCATTATCGCCGTCATTATTATTATCAGTATCATCAACTTCAGGTCACAGATAACAATCTCCGAGCTGAGGTCACTGTTTCTCAATCTTCATTCTTGTACTGGAGGTTGTTCTTCTGTATGTACCAGTTTACCTGGCAACAACCGGCCACTCACTCTCGTCGAGAAGCCTCAACCTATCTCACTGTATAGCACAAATTCATCGGTATATATGATGAGATTCCGCGGCGAAGTGGTTAAGCCGCCGGCCTCATGATCAGGTGGTGTGGGTTCGACTCCGGACTCCGTCATCTTTTTCACGGGTGCTTGATGCAGAGTCCCCTGCATCTCGTAGTCGCCCCCTAGTCGTCTTGTCCTTGACTTGCCACTGGGGTCTGGTGGCTCGAGACGAGAGAGTTTGGATAAAAAGTAGCGCAGTAGTACTAAAAATAGCGCTAGAAAATAAATTATGCCATCATCGTCTACGATGGACCGCATTCTTTGCCTTATTTTTTTAATACGATGGCATTACTGTCTAGAGTGTTATCATTTATCAGCTCTGCTTTCCCTTTACATGACTAGAGTGTTATCATTTATCAGCTCTGCTTTCCCTTTACACGACTAGAGTGTTATCATTTATCAGCTGTGCTTTCCCTTTACACGACTAGAGTGTTATCATTTATCAGCTCTGCTTTCCCTTTACACGACTAGAGTGTTATCAATTATCAGCTCTGCTTTCCCTTTACACGACTAGAGTGTTATCATTTATCAGCTCTGCTTTCCCTTTACACGACTAGAGTGTTATCATTTATCAGCTCTGCTTTCCCTTTATACGACTCGCTGCATTCCATGTCTTCTTATTTTCGTTCTCATGTCTTCTTATTGTATCTTTTTATTATCTTGGAATAGAATCAGTATTTCCTGATTATCTGGGAATACAGTCAGTATTTCTTGATTGTCTGGGAATACAGTCAAGACATCACAAAAATACATATTAAGTCCAATTCTATGGATAAAGGATGCTAGAGTTCTTCAGGGCTTCCACATAGATGTGTGTGAGGTTCGTCTCCATGGACCAGGACTCAGAACTAAGCATATTGCAGTCTTGTAGGATATGTTTGACTGTTTGTGCTGCTTGTTCGGACGTACACATATTTTGTGTACGTGGCTATTAAAATTGTGATGTCCTGTTCTCATATGAAACAGAATCACCTGCTCTGCTAAATAAAGGCATTCCATTTTTAGGGTTATCTTCTTTTTCCTCTTTGTTTGTTCTCAATCTCATGCTACCAAGCCGTGAAAAAGGCTTAGCAAGTAGCAGAATGTTGTCCAAAGAATGGAATGCGTTGTGTCGTAGTTTACAACTTGGCTGCAATATTTGCAACTTTTGGTCCAACACATTTGACTTAAGCGGGCATTTTTGGTTACCGGGTTGCCTTCCCTGCTCGATCCCTTTTACTTAGCCAGTCTGCTCTGTTGCAATCTGTTATCCAGGATCACCGCATGGAGGTGTAGAAGGGCCTTGGCAGCTCTGGTTTGCTGGCCCAGACACTAGCAGTCAACTATGGGTCGCTGACCGCTGCTTCTCATGCGCTGCTCAGCAAATCCCTCCGTTAGGGTAATCAGACCGTGTAGTGATCGGTCCTTTCATCACTAGTGTGGAGTGTCAAGGGAGAAAAACAGGTCTACACTGGTCCCATAATTATTTTTAAAGTGAAAGGTAAGCAGAAAGAATACTGCACAAACTATTTCACTGAAAGTTCTCTACACTGCTGTCTCCTGAAATATATAACATAAACAGGTATAGTTCAATTATCATATCACAATGGGGATAGGAGACTAACGTCTGGCCAGACAAAACATACTGATTATACTATGTTAGTCAGGGTCAGGCAAAACACACTGATTATACTATGTTAGTCAGGGTCAGGCAAAACATACTGATTTTACTATGTTAGTCAGGGTCAGACAAAACACACTGATTATACTATGTTAGTCAGGGTCAGGCAAAACATACTGATTATACAATGTTAGTCAGGGTCAGACAAAACATACTGATCAGACTATGTTAGTCAGAGTCAGACAAAACATACTGATTATACAATGTTAGTCAGGGTCAGACAAAACATACTGATCAGACTATGTTAGTCAGGGTCAGACAAAACATACTGATCAGACTATGTTAGTCAGAGTCAGGCAAAACATACTGATCAGACTATGTTAGTCAGAGTCAGGCAAAACATTGCTATTTCATAGCAATTGTTTTTATATGATAAGGTAGCTAGCCCTATGTACAACTCTCATTAGTTGTCTTGTACAACATTCAGTGACAGAAATAGTGACTTATTCTGTTTTCCCCGTGAAGCACATGTTATTATTGACTTTTGACCTTCATTATTGATACAGTTCCAATTTATTTGTACCTGTCTCCTTACAGAACTGCAGCTGCCATCGCTTATGGCATTGACAAAAAAGATGGCGAGAAGAATATCCTGGTATTCGATCTTGGCGGCGGGACATTTGATGTATCGATACTCACAATAGACAAAGGAATCTTTGAGGTTATTGCAACAAACGGAAACACACATTTGGGTACTTGTTTCTTGCATGTAAAAGCTATGATCAAATGTACTGCAGAAGTGTTGCTTCCTTCCTGTTCTAATTTTGCTATTAAGCGTTGTTATCTGTAGCTCCCGTTTGATTCCTTGAGTTATATGTGTTGTGATTGTTGTTGTAAGTCTGTGGAGAGCTGAAGTTTTGTCACTTATGTCAAGTGTGTTGTAAGGCTGTGGAGAGCTGAAGTTTTCTCTCTTGGGCCATGTGTGTTGTATTGGTTGTTGTAAGTCTGTGGGAGCTGAAGTTTTCTCTCTTGGGCCAAGTGTGTTGGTTGTTGTAAGGCTGTGGGAGCTGAAGTTTTCTCTCTTGGGCCAAGTGTGTTGGTTGTTGTAAGTCTGAAGGGAGCTGCTGAAGTTTTCTCTCTTGGGCCAAGTGTATTGGTTGTTGTAAGTCTGTAGGGAGCTGAAGTTTTCTCTCTTTGGCCATGTGTGTTGGTTGTTGTAAGTCTGTAGGGAGCTGAAATTTTCTCTCTTGGGGCCAAGTGTATTGGTTGTTGTAAGTCTGTAGGGAGCTGCTGAAGTTTTCTCTCTTGGGCCAAGTGTATTGGTTGTTGTAAGTCTGTAGGGAGCTGAAGTTTTCTCTCTTGGGCCAAGTGTGTTGGTTGTTGTAAGTCTGTAGGGAGCTGCTGAAGTTTTCTCTCTTGGGCCAAGTGTATTGGTTGTTGTAAGTCTGTGGGGAGCTGAAGTTTTCTCTCTTTGGCCATGTGTGTTGGTTGTTGTAAGTCTGTAGGGAGCTGAAATTTTCTCTCTTGGGCCAAGTGTGTTGGTTGTTGTAAGTCTGCAGGGAGCTGAAGGTTTCTCTCTTGGGCCAAGTGTGTTGTAAGTCTGTGGAGAGCTGAAGTTTTCTCTCTCCGATTATGTGTAATGTATTGGTTGTTGTAGGTCTGTGGGGAGCTGAAGTTTTCTCTCTCTCCAACTATGTGTAATGTGTTGGTTGTTGTAGGTCTGTGAGAAACTGACATTTTCTCTCTTTGAACAAGTGTGTCGGTTGTTGTAGGTCTGTGGGGAGTTGAAATTTTCTCTCTCTCCAACTATGTGTAATGTGTTGGTTATTGTAGGGCTGTGAGAAGCTGAAGTTTTCTCTCTTTGACCCAGTGTGCTGGCTGTTGAAGTCCACTGTAAAAAACTCTTGCAACCAATGTTCTTCTGATGTGAAAGCTGATAAGTGGTCAGAATGGGGCTCTTTGATAGATTGAGGGGGTGTGTCTTAGTCAGAGATGGGTGTGACATGCATGACAATAAACATATTTACAATGTTCTCAAGATATATTACTGTAATTATGATATTTTGATGAGCTGCAAATTGATAAAAATCAAAATTAGTTGGTGTTTCCCTGTTCTGGAAATGAAATTGTCAAATACATGTATTGTTTACAAAAGACTAGATCTTAATTTCATTGATAATATTTTGATTTTGTTGACCTTGATTAGGTGGAGAGGACTTTGACCAGCGTGTCATGGAATATTTTATCAAAATGTTCAAGACAAGAACAAACAAGGACATCCAACACGACAACCGCGCTGTACAGAAGCTCAGACGAGAGGTTGAGAAGGCTAAGAGAGCTCTCTCTGGAGCTCACCAGGTCCGCTTAGAAATAGAGTCATTTTATAACGGCGAGGACTTCTCGGAATCTCTTACTCGTGCCAAGTTTGAAGAACTTAATCAGGTAAGTTCTTAACTTGTTCTGTTTGTTGCAGGATTATTTATATTTTTTGGGGTCATTTTTGTCATCATCTTCTTGTTAATCATCATCTTCTTTCATGTCTTCAACTTTTTCTGTTTTCTTTTTTTTCTTCGATTTTTCTTTTACTTCTTCTTTTTCTATGTTCTTCATCATGGTTGTAGTCTTCATCTTCTTCTTTTTCTTCTATTTCATTTTCTTCTTATTATTATTCTTATTCCTCTTCTTCTACTTCATATTCTTCTTTGTCCACTTCTTATTTTTTGTGATCTTCAGTAAAATAATTTATTGAAATATTGAAATATAGAAAAATCAGCCCATTTTTTTGAAAGAAAGTAATACTAATGAGGCACTGAAAAAATTAAGGGTAAAAAGAGAAGGCATGAGTTAAATCAGAATCAGATTTGATATTTTGGCCATTTAAAAAGACATAACACTTTGCTAGAAGCAATACTTTAAGAAAAGTAGACAGCAGACATACAACTAGAAGACAAAATTATGTGGGTTGATAACATCAAGAGATTAACACAGAAAATCAGATTGCACCACCAAGGCAAGAGATAGAGGTCTATGGAGAATCATTGCAGCCAACCTTCGATGTTGATAAGGTACCTGATTTGATCTGATCATTCAGCCCTCAATGGGGTTTGAGTTTGAAACTCATAATCTCATGAAGAGCATTATGGAGTCTATGTGGAGTGATAGGGCGCTCGTTTCTCGTGACATGGATATATGATTTGATTGTCTCATTATCAACACGTTCGTCAACCCATCTGTAAATGAATACCTGGCTTACTGTTAATGAAGTAAAGGCAGCAAGAATGGAAAGTGGTTACCTTATTTAGTCCCTTCTCTTCTACCCTAGAGGGCAGAAGTTTACCAGAAAAAGATGCCAGAATATTCAACCCGCTGTCTTCCTCTCTGCCTGGCTCCAATCTCGTCCTCTTTCTCATACTGTCTTATATTGTCAATCCCACCGACTTTAGATCAGCCTGCACTCTTTGCTTCTCATGTGATCAATGATAACTGGTCTTCTTTCATTCTACAAACTTTGCTAAACCACCAAAGTTGAGATTGCTCAATTCGAATCTGCAAGGGCTGGGTTTTGAGAACGTGACATAGTGTCTGATTGCGTACTTTGCTCTTGTTACTTGGACCACCTTTCTTGGAATCTCATTTCAGAGACCTGAAGCTTGGTTTTTTGGTAGTGGTCATTGACCATGATACACATCCATGGGACTGGCCATCCTATCTCTTAAAAAGCTAAGGTCTATTACAATGAAGTCTCCAGCACTTCATCCCTGATGGCAGTGTCTGCTATGGGACTACTTTTGTCTTTAATCTAAAGACAATACATTATATGGTAAGTATATTGGTTACTGATCCAGCGGCCTCTGGGTTCCTGCCCTTTGGCCCAATGCCATATCGTGGTATCTGCAAGTGCTTGTAAACTGTTATTTAGTTTCGTGCAAACTGTTCCATTTGTCTTGCCTAGGAGGAAGAAGCTCTTTCCTAACACTGGCAGCCGTCGGACAGTTTCATAGGGATGTGTGCACATCCAGCACTCTGGAATATGCTCTGGCTGGATTCTGTTCAAGTGACTGTTGTTGTATGTGTTGCGAAGTCGGAAAATGGTGCTTAGGTATCTCCTTCTCAGGAGGTTGATGTTGTCTTTGGGATTTGGGATAGCCATATGTTTGTAGATTTCTCTTCCGGTATTTCCTATTGCCCATCTATTCAGCCAGGCTGTTTTGTTCGCAGTCTTCGGTAGTTGTTTGACTGTCTGTAGGGTTGTTGATGTGTATTGTTGTTCTTGACTTGATCTCGTCTTAGCCAGTCTGTCTGGCTCTCCATTGCCAGGTGTATTTGAGTGACCAGGGATCCATTGTATAACTAAAAACATTATATAGACTCTAATGCAGGGGTGACACATTTGTTTGGGATCTAGGAGTCACGTAACAAAATATAGGAGCTGGGCATGGTGCTGGATACATAATGTTGGGGGAAATTGTGCAAGTAAATACATCACTAGTCCTGAAATATTAGATAACCTGGCACCTTGGATCCGTCATTATCTTGTTGTTATAAACTATTCACGCAGAGCAGTTCACTGGTGACAAATTTTCTTTGATTGCAGATTATAACTTCAGGCTCCTTCTGCTCATCTAGGTAACTCAAGTTACAACAACCCCCCCCCCCCCCCCCCCCCCTTCCTTAGAAGAAAGAAAGCTGAGAAAAAAGTACATGTGACCTTAGTAAGTTTTTTCCAATTCAGAAGTTAATATCATGTCATGTTTCCCAGGATCTCTTTCTGTCCACACTGGAACCACTGAAGTTTGTCCTGTCGGATGCAAATCTTCGGACTGACCAGATTGATGAGATTGTTCTAGTCGGAGGATCTACACGTATACCCAAAATACAGGCTTTGGTCACTGAGTTCTTCAATGGAAAGGTAGGTCCTGTTAAAATAGACGTGGTAAATGTAGGTCCTGTTTGAGGTGGTGTGGTAAAGTTAGGTCCTGCTAACAGTGCAGTGGTGTGGTAAAGTTGGGTCCTGCCAATATTGGTGGGGTAAAGTTAGATCCTGCTAACAGTGGTGGGGTAAAGTTAGGTTCTGCTAATATTGGTGGGGTAAAGTTAGGAAGTGATTATCAAACTGTATAAAGCATTAGTTAGACCTCGATTGGAGTACTGTGTATAGATGTGGAGTCATTATCGTAGAGGGGATATAAACATGATGGAAAGGATTCAAAGAAGAGCAGCAAAACTGATAGTGGGATTTATAGTTTAGAAGAAAGACAGTAAAACCGGCTTACAGTGTCTAGGAAAGAGAAGAATTCGAGGTGACTTAATACATGTTTATAAGATAATCAACTAAAAGGATAAATTAGACTTCATGTATAACAATTTTTTTTTCAAAATCGATTTAAACTTTAAGAACAAGAGGACATAGCTACAAACTAATTAAAGAAAGGTCCAGATTAGATTTTAGGAAATATATTTTTATTCAGAGTTGTGAATGCTTGGTATGCATTGCCACAGGAAGTGATGGAGACAGGGACAATTAATGCATTCAAGAATAGATTGGATGTGCATAGCGTTTAAAGCAAGGAAATGTAATTGAAACTGGTTGTATACAGGCTCTGCAGAGTCTTCTAAACCAGTATAAAGATGTTAAGTTAAGTTAAGTTGGCTTTGCTTGGCTTTGTTCGTTCTAAATCTCCCGCTACCAAACCCTGAAAGGGTTTAAGTAGCAGAATGTAGTCCAGAGAACAGAATGCATTGTGTCGTAGTTTACAGCTTGATTGTGATATTTGCACCTTTCGGTCCAACACATCCGACTTCAGCAAGCATTTTTTGAGTACCGGGTTAGCATTCCCTCTTCGATCCCTTCTCCTTAACCAGTCTGCCCTGCTGCAGCCTGTTATCCAAGATCACCGCATGGAGGTGTAGAAGGGTCTTGGCAGCTCTGGTTCGCTGGCCCTGACGCTAGCAGTCAGCTATGGGTCGCTGACCACTGCAGCTTATGCGCTGCTCAGCATCTTGATACCAATGTGTTGGGCTGAAGGCACAGATATCACAGCAGAAGAAGAAGAAATAAAAATGTTTTCTGTGTGGGGACTGCAAGGATAAGAAGCCTTTATTACTTATTTATTAATCTCTCCATTATCCATAGGGCTCCTGGAGCCCTTTACTGGGGAGGAAATAATATGGCCACTGCACCTCCATGCATGTCGCAGAAGTTAACTAAAGAGGGTTGTGTGTGGTATTGCCAACTTAATCATGTCAAGCAATATGCTTCAGAGATCAACTCTGCAGGAATACACACAGTGACTTTCTACAGTCTTCCTGCAAGGAATGATGTACAATAAGGTTCTATGTACATTTTTGTTCTCATTCACCTTGTTTCCTAAGGCGGTGTGTTGTTGTACTGTGTTTAGCACACATTTTAAAAATGAGTGTACTTCCCATAGGGGTATGACATTGTTGCTTCCTGAACCCAGAGACAAGCAAGTTTGGGTTGCGAGTCAAGTCACAAACCACTTTGCTATGCCTCCCTTCACAAGATCTAGGGTTCAAAGATACAGCACAGTGAATGAGAGACTCATATCTGGTGGCTTGCAGCAAACCAGAGCTGACAAAGACCTAATTCTACCTCCGAGCGGTGGCCTTCAAGCAGGTTACACTAGTGTAATCTGGATATGAGAATAGGGATCGAAGTGGGAAGGTAAACTGGGTGCTAAAAAAATACTACAAAATTTGATGTGTTGGGTCGAAAGGCGCAGCTTCCACAGCCTCGTTGTAAACTACTATACAACATACATTTAAGGACAAACGCTAAAGAAGAATAAGAAACTAGAATAATTCCCCGATGGAAACTAGTAATGGCAAAAATGGCAGCATTATAATTTTGTTATTCATTTTCTTCTTCATTTTTTTTTCTTTGTTTGTTCACATCAATGACTCCAACATCTAATATCCATATCAATGACTCCAACATCTAATATCCATATCAATGACTCCAACATCTAATATCCATATCAATGACTCCAACATCAGACATCCATATCAATGACTCCAACATCAGACATCCATATCAATGACTCCAACATCTAATATCCATATCAATGACTCCAACATCAGACATCCATATCAATGACTCCAACATCAGACATCCATATCAATGACTCCAACATCAGACATCCACATCAATGACTCCAACATCCACATCAATGACTCCAACATCTATATCAATGACTCCAACATCCATATCAATGACTCCAACATCAGACATCCAAATCAATGACTCCAACATCCACATCAATGACTCCAGCATCCATATCAATGACTCCAACATCAGACATCCATATCAATGACTCCAACATAAGACATCCACATCAATGACTCCAACATCCACATCAATGACTCCAACATCAATATCAATGACTCCAACATCAGACATCCATATCAATGACTCCAACATCAGACATCCACATCAATGACTCCAACATCCACATCAATGACTCCAACATCAGACATCCACATCAATGGCTCCAACATCAGACATCCGTGTCAGTGACTCCAATAAAGTTTTTTATGTCTGTGTATTGTCTTTATGAGATCGGTTGCGTGGCACTGTGTTCTGCTCCGAAGGCCCAGTGACTCACTCCATCTTCAGCATGCATTTCTAGCCTTTTACTGTCCCCAGCCTTCCTGCAATGCAGCAGTTGCTTTATGTTAGATATATCTGCTAGGAAAGTGGTCTTACTGAGCTCTCTCGTCTTTCCAATGATTATGGCAGTAAATATTTACCATTCAGAAACCAAGCCAAGAGATTAATCCAGATGAAGCTGTGGCATTTGGTGCTGCCGTACAGGCAGGTGTTCTCAGTGGTGAAGCGGACACTGGAGATGTGGTCCTGTTAGATGTCATACCCTTGACCTTGGGTGTAGAAATTCCAGGTGGTATTATATCAAGCATAATTCCAAGAAACACAGTAATTCCTACCAAGAAATCTGCAGATTATACAACATCAAGAGACGGTGAAACAGCTGTGCATGTGAAGGTAAGGAAGTATATGTCTTTAAATTGTATGTATTTATCTTCCCATGTGGAAGCATATCATGGACATTGAACAGATTGTAAGCAATGAGCGAAATGGAAGAGGCTATGAGTACATTAAAGAAAAGAAAATCTCCCGGAAAAGACGGAATAACAAACGAAATGCTGATGGGGCTGGGCCAAACAGCGAAGAGGAAACTGCTATCGGTCCTGAACCAAAGCTGGAAAAGGGGAATTGTACCCCAGGCATGGAAAGACGCAGTACTGGTACCAGTACCAAAAACAGGAAAGGACAAAACAGATCCAAATGGATACAGGCCCATCAGCCTACTGAGCTGTGTCGGCAAGCTGATGGAACGTATGATAAACACCAGACTGATGTGGCATCTGGAAGAAAAACGAATACTAATTCCACAGCAAACCGGCTTTAGACAGCACAGATCCACTGAGGACCAGGTCATCCTCATAGCCCAGGAAATAGAAGATGCCTACCAGGCACAGAAACACACAGTAGCTGTTTGGGTGGATCTGGAAAAGGCATTTGACAAAGTCTGGAAAGACGGACTTAGAGTCAAGCTAAGAAGAAGTGATGTTTGTGGAAAAATGTACAAGTGGATCAACCACTACCTCAAACAAAGAACGGCCAGAGTCCAAGTACAAGGGCAGATGAGCAAAAAGGTGACACTCGAGCAGGGAGTACCCCAAGGGGGAGTATTGTCACCCACACTCTTCCTGGTATATATAAACGACATTACAGAGAATATACCAAGGAGAGTCCATAGCTCAATGTTTGCAGACGATCTGGCTATGTGGACCTCTGAAAAGAATCTCACCATAGCAAGAAATCGGATGCAGCAGGCCCTAACATCGCTGGAAGAGTGGGCGAATTCATGGCTGGTCAAAATAAACGAGGAGAAAACCACATGCACAATATTCTCGCTTTCAATAAAACCCCAAAATACCAAATTAAGTTTAAATGGCAAATTCCTGCAGCCAAACGACAACCCAACCTATCTGGGAGTCACATTTGATCGGCGCATGACATGGAAAGGTCAGATCGAGAGAAACCGAATGAGAGCCAGAGAAAGAATGGCAATCATGAGGAAACTTGCTGGCACAAGCTGGGGAGCAGACGAAGGCATACTAAAGAAACTGTACACTGGAAGAGTGAGACCAGTTCTCGAGTATGGCATTGCGGCATGGACAACAGCAGCAAAGGCGAACTTCGATAAAGTTAGCAAACTTCAAAACCAAGCCATGAGAGTTATAACAGGAGGCATGAAGTCAACGCCAATTGTAGAACTTGAAAAGATTACAAAACTGCAATCCATGACCGATAGAAGAGACTGCTGAGCCCAGCTGCAGTCAGAGAAACTCCGAAGACTGACTGACCATCCAATGCACCAGAGACTAAACAATTTGGGAAATGGGAAACTAAAGCGGAGAAACTTTGCAGAAATAGCCAAAGCAAAGATGCACGAAGATCCCATAAACGCACTAACAACACCAAAACCCATCACTACTGTACGAAAACCTACCTGGAGGCAGGATATATTTCCAGAGGTGGTAGAAAATATACCAGGTATTGGAAACAAAAACTGCCAGACTGAAAAAGAAAGGAGAGATACTACCCTAAGCTTTATATCGAAAAGCTACCCAAGCATGGACTGGACCCATGCATACACCGACGGTTCTGTAACAAACACTACACAGAACGGAGGGGCAGGAGCATTCCTGAACCTACCAAATGGCAGACAAATAACACTGTCATTCGCTACTGGTAAGTACACAAGCAATTTCAGAGCGGAGGCAGAGGCACTGAGGGCGACAGTGGAAGAAATGGTGACACACAAAGAAAATGAGAGCCATATAGACCTTCTTACAGATGCTCTCGCCGTAGTCACAGCGCTAATAAGCCAGAAAAACACTGAGCTTAATGACTTAAGAGCAGCACTATGCAAACTGTGCCAGCAGTCCGCACCAAAAAGGGTAGTGGTACAGTGGGTCCCATCACACTGCAACATCCAAGGCAATGAGGAGGCAGACAGACTGGCAAAAGAAGGTGCAAGACTACCACAAACAGATACTAGTATGACGTACGAAGAGTCAAAACGGCTTATCAAAGCCAGATACATGACCAAATGGGAAACCGAACATACTGGTTACACCAAAAACGATGCCTATTACCAGTTGAACCGAAGAGAGCAGGTCGTTGTTTTCAGACTTCGCACTGGCCACAATAGACTGAGGTACCACCTATTCAACAAATTGAAGATAGGTGGTACCGACGAATGCCCGTGCGGTACCGGTAAAATGACCGCTGAACATCTGCTGCAGAACTGCCCGACATACGAGGATCAGAGAGAGCAGATGTGGCCATCACCAGTGGAACTGCAAGACAAGCTCTATGGCAGCGGCGACAGCCTCAGGATGACCGCCACTTTTTTCGAAAAAATAATGGTTACTGTCTGACTGCGTACGAAGAAGAAGAAGAAGAACAGATTGTAAGCCACAGGTTGTTGTTGTTGGAAGCTACTCGCGCTGAGTTTACCGTAGTAGTATATTGCAGGGGCTCTTCTTATATCCTGAGGCTTACTTACCGAAGAAGGTCGACCTCAGTACTTCTGTCTGTAGTGCAATGCAAGGTTTCTTAGTAGGATCTTTAGTATGGGGATCAAAGTGTTGAACCCCCCTGATGATCATGCTGTTTTTACGTAACCTTTTCTCAGGAGCACGTCGAATGCGAGAGATGAGATCATGGTCAGTATCTTTCACCTGAACCTAACTTAAGTTTTGCCTGCCAAGTAGCAGGTAACAGCAGTCATTGCTGTTGGGGATGAAATGTTGGAAACTTTACTGTACAAGGTCTGAGCTCTAGTGCCATGAATCACCAATTACTGTCCTCATTGTCTTGTATGGGTGGTATACGCTTTGTATGTTTGGTTGTATGTTTTGCTATATGGTTATTTGTTTGGTTGCTTGTTTGGTGTTTTTTATTGTTTTATTTGGCTGTTTGCTTGATTGTTTGTTTGTTCAGTTGATTGTTTGTTTGTTTATACATGAGGCGTGTTTAAATGAAACCAGACCAAACTGCAACAAATGAGCATATGTACGATGCCCATGATGACATCAGTTCTGGTGTAAACAGCACATACCAACCGTCAAGTTTGCAAAATTTTATTATCCTCCAACTCATAGTTTTCATTTAGCAGAACATTGAAAACATGGCGGTGTGATACGAAATCCGCCCAAAGTTGATCAGCAAGAGGTGATTCGGTTTCTAACAGCTGAAGGATGTCGACCAGTTGACATTCATCGCAGAATGCAGGCAGTGTATGGTGACTAAAGTGTGTTGAAGACAACAGTGAAGAACTAGACAACGATATTTAAAGAAAGACATGAGTTAACGCAACAATATACGCCTGACCTGGTCTCGGAAGATCTTTCGTTAACTCACATCCTTCTTTAAACACTGTTGTCCAGTTCTTCACTACTGTCTTCGACACACTTTTGCTACCATACACTGCCTGCATTCTGTGATGAATATCAACTGGTCGACATCCTTCAGCTGTTAGAAACCGAATCATCGTTTGCTGATTAACTCCGGACGGATTCCGTATCACACCCGTCATGTTTTCAACAGTCTGCTGAGGAAACTATGAGTTGGAGGATAATGAAATTTTGCAAATTTGATGGCTGGTATGTGGTGTTTACATCAGAAGTGACGCGTCATCATGCAGATCATACGTATGTTCACTTGCTGCAGTTAGAGCCGGTTCATTTGAGCACGCCTTGTGTATATATATTTTATATATATCAAAACAATAAGTCTCATCAGCCACCCTAGCAAGGTCATGCATAGATTAATCCTTGACCGAGTGAAACCCCAAGCAGAGAACATCATTGCTGAGGAGCAAGCAGGGTTCAGACAGGGAAGAAGTACTACAGAACAGATATTTAATTTAAGGCTGCTAAGCGAGAAATATCTTGAACAGCACAAAAACTATATCACGTATTTGTTAATTTTAAGAAGGTGTTTGATAGGGTATGGCATAAAGCGCTATGGACAACCATGAGGACGTATAAAATCAACGGAAATATGATAAAAGTCATTGAACACCTGTATGACAAGGCGTCCAGCGCAGTTCTTGTCAGTGAGAGGCGTGGGGACTGGTTTTGCACATCAGTTGGTGTGAAACAGGGGTGTACACTCTCTCCAACTCTTTTCAATATATTCCTTGAGGGAATTATGAGTGAGGCACTTGGAGGTCACGTTGGTACTGTCAAGATAGGGGGGACCGAACGATTACCAACCTTCGTTTTGCAGATGACATTGATAGGTTGGCGGGTTCAGAAGCAGAACTCCAGGAATGGGTCAGAAGGCTCGATGAAACAGCTCTTGACTATGGTATGGAGATAAACGCTGGTAAGACAAAATTAATGACCAACAACGCCGAGGACTTCCACAGTAGGATAAAAGCTAATGAACAGGAACTCAAAGTGGTTGACAGTTTTAAATATCTGGGTTCGATTGTCAGTGATGAAGGATCAAAATGTGAGGTGTTGGCCAGAATAGCACAGACAATAGCGACGCTTGCACGGCTTAACAAAATCTGGCAAGATAAACGGTAAGCACTATGAACGAAAATTAGATTAATGCGTACATTGGTTCTGTCAATATTCCTCTATGCTTGTGAGACATGGACAGTTACAGCTGACCTTTAGCGAAGGATACCGGCCATGGAGATAAGATGTTTCCGAAGACTTTTAAGCGTCACGTGCAAAGATCGAGTTACAAATGAGGAAATATGAGATAGAATTACATCAAAGGGGCCTTTCGAAGACCTCTTGGCAGCTGTCAAAAAAAGGAAACTCGCTTGGTACGGTCACATATCGAGATCAAATGGTCTTGCAAATACAAACCTACAGGGAAAGGTGCATGGCAGACGACGAAAAGGTCATCCCAAAAAGAGATGGGAGAACAACATAAAAGAATGGACAAATCTTCGATCAGAAGAGGCACAGGCAGCGGCCGCTGACAGAGAGGGTGGCGTTGGATTGTGAGGGTGTCTTCATGTGTGCCCCAACAACCTCACTGGTTACGGGATGTCCTGATATATATATGGTTGTTTGTATGTATGTTTGTTTATATCTTTGGTTGTATGTTTTGTTGTAAGTTTGTTTTGTATGTATATGTTTGTTTTGGTTGTTTAAAAAAATGGTGGTTGTTTGTTTGTATGTTTGGTTGGATGTATGTTTGTTTGTCTATATGTTGGTTCATTTAAATGTTTGTTTGTATGTATGCTTGTATGTTTGTTTGTTGTTATAGCTATTTGTATGAGTTAATCACTCTTGGTAAACATGTGGTTTGCATAACACAACAGAGGTTAAACATGTGGTAATAGTTAGACTTTACCCTCACATAACAGAAGCAAATATGTGGTAATAGTTAGACTCCACCCTCACATAACACAGCAGATTGAGATACTCTCTATTCAACAAACTCAATATAAGAACTACCATGGAATGTGACTAAGGGACTAATACAATTAATTATACACATCTGCTTTGTGGAAGTCCAACAAATGAGGAACAGAGAAAGCACATATTGTCATCACCAGTACTATGTCTGGACAAGCTCTATTTACACACCTCTATTTAGATATACTCAGTGACGTAGGAAAGTGTACCAATTCCATGGTGGCTCGTGTACTGCACGAGGGAGATTTGTATGTAGCCTTCCCAGTCACCACCTGTGTCAAATGGGATTGTGTGCTGGCATTGACACTCTTTAGCATTGTCTTTGCATCAATGCTCACTGATGCTGTACATGGTTCTGCTACATGCATGCATATCAGGTACAGGATACAGAGTCAGCTGTTTATCTCTGAGGCACCTGAAATCCTTCACCAAGGTGCGTGAGGCCACAATCCTAGATTTCCTATTCACGGACGATTGGACCCTCAACACTTGCTCAGAAAAAGATATGCAGTCCACCATTACAGGGTTTTCAGCGATGTGCAGTAACTTTGGTCACACGATCAACACTAGGAAAATGGAGGTACTCTTCTAGCCTGCCCCTGGGGAGCCGTTCATCGAACCAAACATTACTGTACACAACCAACGTCTCCACAGTCGCTAGCTTGACCTATTTCGGCAGAAAGGCAGATGTTGACAGTGAGGACAGTAAAAGTTTTGCTGAGGCGAGCATTGCGTTTGGGAGTCTTCAAGCAAACGTTTGGAACCAACAAGACATCAGTGTCACCACCAAGATAAATGTGTATCGTGCTGCAGTGTTATCTACTCTGCTACATGCCTGTGAGACATAGACAGTGTATAGCAGACACGCCAGACAGCTCAATTGTTTCTACTTGAGATGTCTACATAGGCTGCTCAGGATCAGGTGGCAGGACAAAGTGCCTAACTCTAAAACTGTTAGTAAGACTAACACGTTGAGCATCCATAATAGCTGTCCATCGTTGTCGATGAGGACCGCCGACATCATCCTTGTCACAGATTTCCCTGTTGGGTGTGGGTGCGCATGTGGCTGAACAGACCAATGCGAGCACGAAAACATCTGCTACATATCGGGCACACGAGGTTTGTAGAAGGGGATGGTGTTCCCGCTGCTCGGGATTTCCGCGGCTCGCGTCTGTTCTGGGCTTTCACAACACGGTCATCTTCACCGGCAGCTACACCCGATTTGACTGCGCTTCTCCAGTCAGATCTGTTTTGCGCAAGACTTTCCCAGGTGTCGATGTCTATCTGGCAACTTTTTAGTGAGTCCTTCAGACCGTCTTTAAAACGTTTCTTTGGGCGCCCTCTCTCGCGCCATCCCTCTCTCAGCTCGCCGTAGAGAAGCTTCTTTGGTAGCCTCTCGTCTGACATATGGACGAGGTGTCCGGCCCATCCTAGTCGTGCTTTTTCTAGCAGTGCATGTATGCTGGGCATGTTAGCCCTCGAGAGAACCTCGATGTCAGTGACACGATCTTGCTATCGGATGTGGAATATTCGCCTCAGGCAACCTGTGTGGAAGTGGTTTAACCTCCTTGCATGTCCAGAGTATACAGTCCAGCTTTCGCAAGCGTATAGTAGGGTTGGAATGATGGTTGCACGGTAGACTTTGAGTTTGAGCATCCATACACTTCTGAAATTGACTCAGCTGCGACGGACGGGACATGTTGTTCACTTGCCAAATGAGCACATCCCCAAACAGCTGTTATACGGGTGAGCTCAAATCAGGCAGATGCTCACCCGGATGACAGAAGAAACGCTACAGACTCCTTGAAAGTGTCTCTGAAATGCTTCAATGGGGATGTCACCTCCTGGGAGATCCTTACACGAGTCCGTACCACCTGGCAAGCTAGTATATCTGAAGGCATTCAGAATATAGACTGTACATCCATCACGGAGGCTCAGTGAAAGTGTGCCGCCCTAAAAAACAATACTCCCAACGATTCCACAGCCGACTCCATACATTTGTGCCCTGAATGTGGCAGTGTGTGCCGTTCCAGGATTGGTCTTTACAGCCATCAAAGAACACATTTTGCAGCAACAGTCTAATGCTGTCGCCATTTTTGCATGCAATGAACAACTATTATTATTGTTGTAAAAGTGAACAAGGATGATAAGATCTTTGGAAATGACAGTTACCTTCGACTGACCTTGATCTGTTTAGACCTTTTCAAGCTGATATTTGACAGAGTATGATGGAGAGGTTCATGATCAGAGTGGTAGATACACAGGGTAATCTCCGTAGGGGGTTTAGTAGTCTCTGTAGGGGGTTTACTAATCTCTGTAGGGGGTTTATTAATCTCTGTAGGGGGTTTAGTATAGTATAGTACAGCGTAGAGCTATATACGCTTGCGAAAGCTGGACTGTATACTCTGGACATGCAAGGAGGTTAAACCACTTCCACACAGGTTGCCTGAGGCGAATATTCCACATCCGATGGCAAGATCGTGTCACTGACATCGAGGTTCTCTCGAGGGCTAACATGCCCAGCATACATGCACTGCTAGAAAAAGCACGACTAGGATGGGCCGGACACCTCGTCCGTATGTCAGACGAGCGGCTCCCAAAGAAGCTTCTCTACGGCGAGCTGAGAGACGGATGGCGCGAGAGAGGGCGCCCAAAGAAACGTTTTAAAGACGGTCTGAAGGACTCACTAAAAAGTTGCCAGATAGACTTCGACACCTGGGAATGTCTTGCGAAAAACAGATCTGACTGGAGAAGTGCAGTCAAATCGGGTGTAGCTGCCGGTGAAGATGACCGTGTTGTGAAAGCCCAGAACAGACGCGAGATGCGGAAATCCCGAGCAGCGGGAACACCATCCCCTTCTACAAACCTCGTGTGCCCGATATGTAGCAGATGTTTTCGTGCTCGCATTGGTCTGTTCAGCCACATGCGCACCCACACCCAACAGGGAAATCTGTGACAAGGATGATGTCGGCGGTCCTCATCGACAACGATGGACAGCTATTATTATAGGGGGTTTAGTAATCTCTGTAGGGGGTTTAGTAGTCTCTGTAGGGGGTTTAGTTGTCTCTGTAGGGGGTTTAGTAGTCTCTGTAGGGGGTTTAGTAGTCTCTGTAGTGGGTTTAGTAGTCTCTGTAGGGGGTTTATTAATCTCTGTAGGGGGTTTAGTAATCTCTGTAGGGGGTTTAGTAGTCTCTGTAGGGGGTTTAGTTGTCTCTGTAGGGGGTTTAGTAGTCTCTGTAGGGGGTTTAGTAGTCTGTAGTTGGTTTAGTGGTCTCTGTAGTAGATTTAGTAGTGGGTTTAGTAGTCTGTAGTGGGTTTAATAGTCTGTAGTGGGTTTAATAGTCTGTAGTGGGTTTAGTAGTCTGTGTAGTGGTTTTAGTAGTCTGTGTAGTGGTTTTAGTAGTCTGTGTAGTGGTTTTAGTAGTCTGTAGTGGGTTTAGTAGTCTGTGTAGTGGGTTTAGTAGTCTGTGTAGTGGGTTTAGAAGTCTGTGTAGTGGGTTTAGTAGTGGGTTTAGTAGTGGGTTTAGTAGTCTGTGTAGTGGGTTTAGTAATCTGTAGTGGGTTTAGTAGTCTGTGTAGTGGGTTTAGTAATCTGTAGTGGGTTTAGTAGTCTGTGTAGTGGGTTTAGTAGTCTCTGTAGTAGATTTAGTAGTGGGTTTAGTAGTCTGTGTAGTGGGTTTAGTAGTCTCTGTAAGAGGTTTACTATTCTGTGTAGGTGGTTTAGTAGTATATGTAGTGGATTTAGTAATAAGTGATGTGGATTTGAGGATTCCGTGGCGAAGTGGTTAAGCCGTCGGCCTCGTGATCAGGTGGTGTGGGTTCGGCTCCGGACTCCGCCATCTTTTTCTCACGTGCTTGATGCGGAGTCCCCTGCATCTCGTAGTCGGTCCCTAGTCGTCTTGTCTTTGACTTGCCACTGGGGTCAGGCGGCTCAAGACAAGAAAGTGAGGATAAAAAGTAACGCAATTAATCCTTACTAAAAATAGTGCTAGCTAATAAATTATGCCATCATCGTCTGCGATGAACGGCGGCCTTTATCTTTACCGTTGATGTGGATTTAGATTGACCTTTACTGTCTTTAACACTCTTTTCAGGTGTATGAAGGGGAACGACCCATGGCAAAGGACAACCATTTGCTTGCTGCATTCTCACTTGGAGGCATCATTCCAGCCCCAGCTGGAGTTCCGCAGATTCAAGTCACGTTTGAGATTGATGCCAATGGAATTTTGAAAGTCACAGCAGAGGATAGAGGCTCGGGAAGCAAGAAGGAAGTGGTTATTTCAAGCGACCAAAACAGGCTATCACCCGATGATATCGAACGCATGATAAACGATGCTGAAAAATTCAGCGATGTTGATAAGGTGGAACGGGAAAGACAATCAACGAAAACTGATTTGCTGAAGTATGTTTACCAGCTGAAACACCAGCTAACGAATGAAGATGGGTTAGGGGGCAAGGTCACCAATGCAGAAAGAACAGCACTAACAAATGCTATTCAAAGTGTTACCAGTTGGGCGAATGCAAACCCGAATGCAACTCAAGAACAAATGAAAGCAAAAAGAACTGAGTTTGACGCCATTTTGAAACCTATTACTGATGCCTTATACAAGCGTAAAGCTGAAGAAGAAAACAAAGATGAAGATGATGATGATGAAGACGATCAGGAAAGGGATGAATTGTAAAAAGTTTACAGAGCTATTTAAATTGTCATTCTAGTTTCTTTTAAAGTTATCTTTTCAAATCACAAGGTATTTAAAATTGACCTTGGAAACATATTTTCTTCTTCTTCTTAATCGTTTTCTTCTTCTTTTTTCTTCTTCTTTCTCTTTTTAATCCTCTTCTACTCCTTCCTTTCTTTTTCATCTTCCTCATGTTCATTTTTCATATTCTTATTGATGTTCATTTTCGATTGCTTTTTTTAAAGCAAATAATGCATCAATGATGTCAATTACTTTACAAAACAACAATAAAAGACAACAACAACAACAAAAAAGCAAAACAGAAAACAGTCAAAGATGATGAAGATCAAGATGATAAATTGTAAACAAGTTATTTACAGCGTTATTCTGTATCATTTGCTTGTGCATTGTGTTACTTCTTTAAGCTTTGGTCCCCGCCATGTTAACTTCTCTCATATTTTGATTTTCATATTTGAATTGCTTTATAATTTGCCACATTCAAAATGTGAATTAATTTATAATATAATTAATTCAATATCTGAATTGCTCTTTAATTTAATTCTTTCCAGATCTGAATTTCTTTATAATTTGTGCCTTTACATTTGAACTACCTTCTAATGTGCTTTGTGACATCTCATTGTATTATAGTTCGCCTTGTGTCATACATGAGGTACTTGACAATTTGACTCATTTCATATCTAAATTGCTTTATAAATTGCCCTTTCACACTACTTTTTAATTTGCCTGTTTATATCCAAACTGTTTTATGACTTGACTTAGTCGCTCTTCTTTTACCATGGGTGTAGAGGCCTTCTTTCACTTTGTTACAGGTTACAGTGCTACAATTCTTTGCTCCTCTTTCGGGCCTTTCTAACACACAGGCAAACAATATTGTTCTTATGAATTAGTGGTTTCTGCAGATTTTATTAAAAAATTATTTATTCTTTCGTGCAATATAACATGGTTTTGTCATATCAACATACATAATTCTCATCGTCAATGTTTGTCAGTCAATGTGCCAAAGCTAATACATTTGTCTATTAGTGAACCAAAACAGAAACCGAACGTCGGTCTTAGTAAAACAGAACCCAAACACATTTGTTAGTCAATATGCAAAATAGAAACCTAATTTCAGTCTTAGTGCCAAATATGTTATATAAGGGAATGAATATAAGGCGACCTGCATGGAATGAAATATTTGATTGTTACCTCCCATTGACCAGGACATGGTGACTGAAATGGCCCATCCCATTTAGTATAATATAAAGTGGGGCTTTTAAAATGACTGAAAATATGTTCTCAGTAAATTATAGTTGTTATATTTCTCCACAATAAATGAAGCTAGCAGATACCAGCAGAGATGACATATTATCTTATCGATAGATTCACGAAAGTTCACCAAAAATTTTGTAGAGGATGTTTGAGTTCCTTTGAAGTATATGTAAAAAAAGGTCAGTTCCCATGGCAACAATTGCCGTTGGGGATGAAGACTAAACCACAGCCTATGTGAGGGTGGTTGGCCAGTTCCATTTATTGCTGTTTTTACCTTCCCTAACCCAACGTCAGGTACCTATTTACAGTTGGATAGACTGGAGGAGTGGTTCTAGCAGGCACGAACTAGTCCGGATTTGTTTTCTGTGCTTCTGTGAATTCAAACCCCGGAGCGCTGTAATCCCGGTCTAGCAGGCTAGCTGAGTGACGACTAGGCTACACGCTCCACAAGATGTAGAGATGGTAACTGAACTGAATAAAGACATATGATGGAAATGTCAGTGAATGTATGTTACAGTTTTGTTACTGTCAGTTAATGTTCTCACTAAAACTACTGTCTAACCATGTATCTATTTAGCCCATTATTGATGTTGAGTTATACTACAGCCCCTCAACATGTATTATTGTCGACATTTTTGGAATAAATTCTGCTACCTGTTGTTTGATTTTTTAAATTAATACAAATTTTCTAGTTTAATTGTATGTGAATGCTGTGGTCGGTTGTGGAGAGTACAGGATAGGTCAACTGGTTTCTTCTGTTAATTAAATAACATGCATACACACACTACAACAATTCTCAAACTCTGCAACACGCACACAGATCCCAGAGCCTACAGATATTTTTCAAAGAGACATGGATACAGCGGGATTAAGATCAATCTGTCTTACAGAGGAAATGGTTTAAAAGAAATTGGAATGGTTGAAAGTGGGTAAATGTCCAGGTCAAGATGGTATTTATTTAAAATTAATGTTTGAAATTAGAGACAAACTAGCAAAACCATTGGCTATATTATGTTCTCAATCACTTGCAAAAGGGATTGTTCCACAGGATTAGAAAGATGTAGGAGTGATCCCATTATTCAAAAAGGGCAAGAAATCAGATCCAGCTAATTATAGACTGGTGAGTTTAATGAGCATAATCTGTAAATTCTTAGTCAATAATCAATGAAAACATTGTAATGTTTTTAGACAAATTTAATCTAATCAGAAATAGTCAGCATGGGTTTACTAGAGGGAGATCATGCTTAACAAATCTATTAGAATTCAGGGAGGAGGTTACTAAAATGATAAATAAAGGAGAGCCAGTGGATGTTATGTATCTAGATTTTGGAAGGGTCTTCGATAAAGTACCTCATCAAAAATTATTTAGAAACTTAAAATCACATTATAGGTGGGGAAGTTGCCAAACGGATTGAAAATTGTTTAACAGGAAGAAGGGTGGGTATAAATAAGGAGTATTCTGAGCGTGTGAAGTGAAAAGTGGAGTGCCACAGCGCTCGTTTTTAAGACCAATTTTGTTTTTGATATATATAAATGATTTGGACATTGAAATGGGATCCATGATTGCAAAATTTGCTGATGACATAAAACTATGCAGTAGTGTTTCATCTAAAGCGGAAGTGGATATATTGAGGTCGGATTTAGATACAATTCGAGAATGGTCTGCAAGCTGGCAAATGGAGTTTAATATAGATACATGTAGTCATCCACATGGATAGATCCAATATGGAACATAGTTACAGAATGGACGAGAACAATATTATAAGATAGAAAAGGAAAGCGACCTAGGGCATATAATAGATCATACAGGTAAGGTGAGTGAGCAAGTTCAGGTAGCAGTGAAAAAGACAAATGCAATGTTAGGTATGATAAAAAGAAATAATAAACATAGGAGCAAGGAAGCGATAGTCAAACCGTATAAAGCATTAGTTAGACCTAGATTGGAGTACTGTGTACATGTGTGGAGTCCTTATCATAGAGGGGATATTAACATGCTGGAAAGAATACAACAAAGAGCGACAAAACTGATAGTGGGATTCCAGAATTACAGTTAGAGGAAAGACTGAGAAGAATTCGAGGTGACTTAATACATGTTTATAAGATGATCAAAGGAAAGGATAAATTAGACTATAACAAGTTTTTCAAAATACAACCACCTTCCGCTACCAAGTCCTGAACAGGGCTTTGCAAGAAGCATAATGTATCCGGAGAACGGATTGCGTTGTGTCTCTAGTTTACAGCTTGACTGCGATATTTGCACCTTTCGGTCCGACACATCCGTCTTCTGCAGCAAGCAGATACTTCCTCCAGTCGGTCGGGGGAAGAATTATGGCGCCGAAGAACGGCCTGTGAAGTATCTGGTAGGTCGGGGTTTTCTGGTCCAGACGTATGACATGTATGTCCAGGTTAGATATTAGGAAATATTTTTTTAGTCAGAGAGTGGTATCTGCTTGGAATGCATTGCCAGGGGAGGTAGTGGAGGCAGGGACAGTTAATGCATTTAAGAATAAACTGGATGCGCATAGCTTTTAGAGCAAGGTGATGTAAATGTAACTGGTTGTATACAGACTCTGCAGGGTCTTCTAAACCAGTATAAAGACGTTAAGTTAAGTTAAGTTATGACCGAACAAAGAAACTCGGCGGTGGTCCAATGTTTCAGAGATTGGGTTTAGACCTGTTTTAGCGGATGTAGTCATGCCATCGGGTCAGGCCATCTGATGTCTTGGTGGGTAAAAGTCTTCTTTTTGTGCTTTATAGTTTCTTCAGGAGGAGCAGACACTCTCATGACAAACCCTCCTTCTTGCGGTACGCCTTGCAGGTTGCAGTGTAACTATTCTATGCTACCCTAACAAACCCTCCTTCTTGCGGTACGCCTTGCAGGTTGCAGTGTAACTATTCTATGCTACCCTAACAAACCCTCCTTCTTGCGGTACGCCTTGCAGGTTGCAGTGTAACTATTCTATGCTACCCTAACAGGTTCTGGTAGTTAGTTGCCCATCACAAGCGATAATGGCGGTACTATCAGACGATATTGTCTTGATGACGTAACTTCCGTTGTATTTTGATTATAGTGGGCCAGTTGCAATTGTAAATGACTGCGATGGATACTTTAAACCGCCTCGGTCGAACAAACGAATGTAGTCAAGCCATGAAACAATGAGGAGGTCAGGTTCAATATCTACAGTTAATCAGTTGTCCTATTGCAACAACTTACAGCAGGTAAAACACTTCAGTTTCCTAGACACTCTAAAAGCAACAAATCCGCGTATGTATATCAGTACTTCCACTGATCCATCTGGAACAAGAATGTCACAATCTTCCACATTTACCATGAACCACGAATGACTGAACACAGGTTTACTAGGGGTTGTATCTTCTATGTCACTGTCAGTTTTAGCCATGCTGAATACTGATGATAGGTCAGAAATACGAATTTCATCACAGCTTGATGAACACACGAATAATACAGAATACATTTTCAATTTAGTTTCTATAAAACATGCAGAACATGCAGAAATTATGTGCGGACATCAAATCAAAAGTCAGGAGAGTTCAAGACCACTAGCGAAGTAAGACAGGGGGACATTCTATCACCGTACCTTTTCATACTCCTCATGGATGAAGTCATCAAAGCCTGCAAGGAACGGACAAAAAAGTATGAAGTAGGGTACTGGAAGATGAGACCAAGTTACATATCGGAACTAGCATTTGCAGACGATGTGACCCTGATCACGAAAACAGAAGCACATCTCCAGATCAACTTGCAGGTCTGGGAAGAAGAGTTGAAGAAGAGAGGAATGCACATCAGCAACTCCAAAACAAAAACCATGGTGATCGCCAGAGATGAAAAGAGACATCAGATAACCATGAGAACACGAGCACTAGAGCAGGTCAGCAACTTTAAATATCTAGGAGTGGTAATAGACAGCAGGGGAGGAATCAAAGAGGAGTTAACTGCACGAAGGGCAGCAGCAGGTAGACTGTTCCATGCAATAAACAGAGGTTTCCTCAGTTGAAGAGAAATAAGCAGGAAAACAAAGATGGATGTATACTGCTCGACCTATGTGCCTGTCCTGACATATGGATGTGAGTCATGGGCAATGACTACAGCACAAGAAAGGCAATTACAAACTTCAGAAATGAGGTATCTAAGAATGGCGGTTCAGGTGACGAAAAGGGACAAGATCCGTAACCAGACAATACGTAGCAATCTTGAAGTTCAACCCCTGCAGACACGAGTGGAACAGTCCCAACTACAGTGGTTTGGCCATGTCTGTAGAATGGAAGAAGATCGGATACCAAAAGGGTCATGGGAGATCAAAAGTCAAGGACGCAGACCCCGAGGACTTCCCAAAGTACGTTGGGAAGACAACATACGACAGTCCCTAAGTGATAGGGGGCTGGATTGGAAAGAGGCCAGGAAAAAGACGGCGGATAAAGCAGTGTGGCGTTCTCTTTGGCAAACCTCTACACCTCACGGTAGAAGAGGAGCGACTAAGTAAGTAAGTACATTTTCAATTTCTTCTCTGCTTCCATAACCTGTTGTACTGAAACAAGATAGTTGGCTCCTGATAGCTGTCTATATTCACAAAATCTTGCCTCGAGAATATATGTCTGCCATTTCCCTTATAAAAGATATCCAATGCCTCAAGTGTTGAGGGCATGCTCAGACACCTGGATCAGCGCAGTTACGGTGCGAGACAGAGCGTTGAAGGTTTCAGTAGTCAGTTTTCCACTTCCACCATCAAGGTTTTGCCAAAACCTCCAGCCACTTACCAAACCTCCAGCCACTTACCAAACTGTTCCAGCCACTTACCAAACTGCTTCAGGTGCATCAAATCACTCCTATCTTCATTTGTGGCAGGTTGTGCAAAAGGATTGCGTGTTTTGATGCCACTAAATTTACTTTTGACATTTACAATGTCCCACCATTGAAGTATTGTAGAGATGAAATTGGCGGTGTCATTCTGACCAGCTAGTCGCACAGCTGCTACATGATAGTCATTAAACACACCTGGGGTAAATGACACCTTTTGTCTATCAAGATTGGATGGGTAGAGCGTCTCTAGGGCAGGTGACACCTTCTGTATGTCAAGATTGGATCGGTAGAGCACCTCTAGGACAAGTGACACCTTTTGTCTGTCAAGATTGGATGAGTAGAGCACCTCAAGGGCAAGTAACACCTTTTGTCTGTCAAGATTGGATGAGTAGAGCACCTCTAGGACAAGTAACACCTTTTTGTCTGTCAAGATTGGATGGGTAGAGCACCTCTAGGGCAAGTGACACCGTTTATCTGTCAAGATTGGATGGGTAGAGCGTCTTGTGTGTTAGAGCTGGTGCCAATTTAAAAAAATTGTCTCTGTCTTGACAGTACACAGATGTTAGACTGGATATTGTAGCTTTCAAACCTTGCTCGTCAGCATTTGCAGGATATGGTGGGCATGCAAATGTATTGTCTGCATCCTTTAGATGTAGCCAGTTATGCCAAAATCTTTTCAACAAATGCACAGAGTCATGTAGTAGAAATATTGGCTTCCCGGCATGCTGAGGATTGTCAAAGCTGTTTTGGTCTTGCGCGTAAAACTCCTTGTCAACTCTTCTATTAACCGCATTATTATCAGCAACGACAACTCGTACAGTAAATCCAGCAGACTGCACACACTGTATAGTTTGAAGCACATTGGCCTGCAGATCACCCGCTGTCATCTTTTTCATTGGGATTAACCCTGCTACCTCAGTGTAGTTGCTGAACATTGATGATATCATAAATGACTGCACAGTAGTAGTCCTTTCTTTTGCATTGGAGACTGTCGCAATCAGTTTTATCTTAAATAACTTAACGTCTTTATACTGGTTTAGAAGACTGCAGAGTCGGTATACAACCAATTTCATTTACATCACCTTGCTCTAAAAGCTTTGCGCATCCAATTTATTCTTAAATGCATTAACTGTCTCTACCTGCACTACCTCCCGTGGCAATGCATTCCGAGCATTCCCCAATCTCTGACTAAACAAATATTTCATAATATCTAATCTGGACCTCTCTTTAGTCAACTTGTAGCTATGCCCTCTTGTTCTTGTGGGTGGCTGTATTTAAAAAAAAACAACTTGTTATAGTCTAATTTATCCATTCCTCTGATCATCTTATAAACCTGTATTGTCACCACAAATTCTTCTTCTTTCTTCTAAACACTGTAGGCCGGTTTTTCTAAGTCTTTCCTCATAACTGTAATTCTGGAATCCCACTATCAGCTTTGTCGTTCTTTTTTTTAGTATTCTTTCCCGCATGTTTATATCCCCTCTATGATAAGGACTCCTCACCAGTACACAGTACTCCAATCTAGGTCTAACTAAAGCTTTATACAGTTTGACTATAACTTCCTTGCTCCTATGTTTAATATTTATTTTTATCATATCAAACATTGCATTTGCCAGTTTTATTGCTACCTGAACTTGCTTACTCACCTTACCAGTATAATCTATTTTAACCCCTACTTTACTTAGCTATCTTTCTAATATTGTTCTCTCCCATTCTTTAATTGTGTTCCATATTTGATCTACCCATTTGGATGATTGCACATTTATCTACATTAAACTCTATTTGCCAGATTACAGACCATTCTCGAAGTTTATCTAAATCCGACCTCAATAGATCCACTTCTGCTTTAAATGAGACACTACTGCATAGTTTTGTGTCATCGGGTAATTTTGCAATCATAGATCCCATATCAATAGTCAAAATCATTTATATATATCAAGAACAAAATTGGTCCCAAAACCGAGCCCTGTGGCACTCCACTTTTCACTTCACACCACTCAGAGTACTCCTTATTTATACCCACCCTTTGCCTTCTTCCCGTTAACCAATTTCAAACCATTTGGCAACTTCCCCACCAATTCCATGTAATTTTAACTTTCGAAATATTCTTTGATGAGGTACTCTATCAAAGGCCTTTGCTGTGTAGCTCAAAGCAGATTTCACATAGATTTCATCCATTTGAATTGCAGTTACTCTTTCTCTTGAAGACAAGTGGCTGCTTTTGGACTGTAAATATTTGTCTATATCAAACTCAGATAATTTGGACATAGCGGAGATCAGGTTTTTAAGCGTTGATGGATGTGAAAGACACAACAACTTTAATTTTCGTAAAAACCTATAGCAGGTGGGAAACTTGATTTGGCTTGGTGTAGCTTAGTTCGTTCTCAATCTCTCGCTACAAAACCATGAAAGGGCTTAAGTTGCAGAATGTAGCCCAGAGAACGGAATGCGTTCTGTCGTAGTTTGCAGCGTGACTGCCATATTTGCACCTTTCGGTATAACACATCCGACTTCAGCAAACATTTTTTGAGTACCGGGTTAGCATTCCCTCTTCGATCCCTTCTCCTTAGCCAGTCTGCCCTGCTGCAGCCTGTTATCCAGGATCACCGCGTGGAGGTGTAGAAGGGTCTTGGCAGCAATGGTTCGCTGGCCCTGACGCTAGCAGTCAGCTATGGGTCGCTGCCCACTGCAGCTCATGCGCTGCTCAGCATTTTGATCCACAGAGACTTGATTTAAGCCATACATGCGAAACACTGAGTTTTGCTGCTATATCGTTTTCTGCTATCACCAGCTGTAGTAAATATTAGGTCGAGTATGTTTTTGCCTCTGGTAGCTTCCTAATAAAATGAATGTATTTAAGAATAGATTGGATGCGCATAGCTTTTAGAGTAAGAAAATGTAAATGAAACTGGTTTTATACTGAACCTGCAGAATCTTCTAAACCATTGTAAAGATGTTCAGTTGTTAAGTTAAGTCTTTGCAGCTCAGGTTCGCTGGTATACTCATTGCTAGTATGGAATAATTCTAATAATTTTAAAAGGCGAATCTAGATTCCAACGTAGCAACAAAAAAATATAGAATCAAGATGGCAGCGCCCTTGAGGTCCTTGTTCCGTACTTGCAGCAACATATTTCACAGTAGTACTAAATCTGTATGTATCTTCTTCTTCTTCTGCGTACACAGTCAGACAGTAACCATTATTTTTTCGAAAAAAGCGGCGGTCATCCTGAGACTCTCGCCACTACCATAGAGCTTGTCTTGCAGTTCCACTGGCAATGGCCACATCTGCTCTCTCTGATCCCCGTATGGGCGTATGTCGGGCAGTTCTGCAGCAGATGTTCAGTGGTCATTTTACCAGTACCGCACGGGCATTCGTCGGTACACCCTATCTTCAATTTGTTGAATAGGTGGCACCTCAGTCTATTGTGGCCAGTGCGAAGTCTGAAGACAACGACCTGCTCTCTTCGGTTCAACTGGTAATAGGCATCGTTTTTGGTGTAACCAGTATGTTCGGTTTCCCATTTGGTAATGTACCTGGCTTTGATAAGCCGTTTTGACTCTTCGTACGTCATACTGGTATCTGTTTGTGGTAGTCTTGCACCTTCGTTTGCCAGTCTGTCTGCCTCCTCGTTGCCTTGGATGTTGCAGTGTGACGGAACCCACTGTACCACTACCCTTTTTGGTGCGGACAGCTGGCACAGTTTGCAGAGTGCTGCTCTTAAGTCATTAAGCTCAGTGTTTTTCTGGCTTTTTAGCGCTGTGACTACGGCGAGAGCATCTGTCAGCAAGACTATGTGGCTCTCATTTTCACTGTGTGTTGCCATTTCTTCCACTGCCGCCCTCAGTGCCTCTGCCTCCGCTCTGAAATTGCTTGTGTACTTACCAGTAGCGAATGACAGTGTTATTTTTCTGCCATTTGGTAGGTTCAGGAATGCTCCTGCCCCTCCGTTCTGTGTAGTGTTTGTTACAGAACCGTCGGTGTATGCATGGGTCCAGTCCATGCTTGGGTAGCTTTTCGTTATGAAGCTTAGGGTAGTGTCTCTCCTTTCTTTTTCGGTCTGGCAGTTTTTGTTTGCAATACCTGGTATATTTTCTACCACCTCTGGAAATATATCCTGCCTCCAAGTAGGTTTTCGTACAGTAGTGATGGGTTTTGGTGTTGTTAGTGCGTTTATGGGATTTTCGTGCATCTTTGCTTTGGCTATTTCTGCAAAGTTTCTCCGCTTTAGTTTCCCAGTTCCCAAATTGTTTAGCCTCTGGTACATTGGATGGTCCGTCAGTCTTCGGAGTTTCTCTGACTGCAGCTGGGCTCTGCAGTCTCTTCTGTCGGTCATGGATTGCAGTTTTGTAATCTTTTCAAGTTCTACAATTGGCGTTGACTTCATGCCACCTGTTATGATTCTCATGGCTTGGTTTTGAAGTTTGTTAACTTTATCGAAGTTCGCCTTCGCTGCTGTTGTCCATGCCGCGATGCCATACTCGAGAACTGGTCTCACTCTTCCAGTGTACAGTTTCTTTAGTATGCCTTCGTCTGCTCCCCAGCTTGAGCCAGCAAGTTTCCTCATGATCGCCATTCTTTCTCTGGCTTTCATTCGGTTTCTCTCAATCTGACTTTTCCATGTCATGCGCCGATCAAATGTGACTCCCAGATAGGTTGGGTTGTCGTTTGGCTGCAGGATTTTGCCATTTAGGCTTAATTTGGTACTTTGGGGTTTTAATGAGAGGGAGAATATTGTGCACGTGGTTTTCTCCTCGTTTATTTTGACCAGCCATGAGTTCGCCCACTCTTCCAGCGATGTTAGGGCCGTTTGCATCCGATTTCTTGCTATGGTGAGATTCTTTTCAGAGGTCCACATAGCCAGATCGTCTGCAAACATTAAGCTATGGACTCTTCTTGGTATATTCTCTGTAATATCGTTTATATATACCAGGAAGAGTGTGGGTGACAGTACTCCCCCTTGGGGTACTCCCTGCTCGAGTGTCACCTTTTTGCTCATCTGCCCTTGTACTTGGACTCTGGCCGTTCTTTGTTTGAGGTAGTGGTTGATCCACTTGTACATCTTCCCACAAACATCACTTCTTCTTAGCTTGACTCTAAGTCCATCCTTCCAGACTTTGTCAAATGCCTTTTCCAGATCCACCCAAACAGCTACTGTGTGTTTCTGTGCCTGGTAGGCATCTTCTATCTCCTGGGCTATGAGGATGACCTGGTCCTCAGTGGATCTGTGCTGTCTAAAGCCAGCTTGCTGTGGAATTAGTATTCGTTTTTCTTCCAGATGCCACATCAGTCTGGTGTTTATCATCCGTTCCATCAGCTTGCCGACACAGCTCAGTAGGCTTATGGGCCTGTATCCATTCGGATCTGTTTTGTCCTTTCCTGTTTTTGGTACTGGTACCAGTATTGCATCTTTCCATGCCTGGGGTACAATACCCCTTTTCCAGCTTTGGTTCAGGACTGATAGTAGTTTTTTCTTCGCTGTTTGGCCCAGCCCCATCTCTCAATTAAAACAAATGGGAAGTAAGGGTACCAACACAGCATATATAAAAAATTAGAAGAGAAATAAGAAAAGATAAAAGAAGATACATAGTAGAAACGTGTAAGGATATAGAAAACCTACAGCAACAAGGCAGAGAGAGGGATGCATTTAAAGCAATAAGAACACTGACAAGGGAGTTCCGTCCGGTTCCACAGGTCATAAACGACAAAGAGGATAACACATTAACAGAAACCAAAGACATACTGAACAGGAAAGACAGAGGGACCCAGGACCACATATTCAATTTAAGGAATATCTATGAAAAATGTAGAGAGTTTAATGTAGACCTGTACACATGTTTTATTGATTACACTAAAGCCTTCGACACAGTAAAACATCAAAATCTGTGGAGAATCATGAGGTAAATGGGGTTTCCTTTACACATAGTCCATCTCATTGAAACATTATACCAAGATCAACAAGCTGCTGTCCGAGTATCTGGGCAAACATCGGATTGGTTTGCAGTACAAAAGGGAGTACGACAGGGATGTATCTTTTCACCTTATCTGTTCAACATATATGCGGAATGTATAATGAGAAATGTTCGAGAAGATGTGAACATTGAAAGTTTCGACCCATTTACGATTGGGGGGTATGAGCTTCCAGAGTTACCATACGCAGATGACACAGTGATACTATCAAGAAGTGCAGAAGGGCTAGAGCTGCTACTTTCAACCGTTAATGGACATAGTAAAGATCAAAACCTGTTCATAAACTTAAATAAAACAAAGATAATGACCACCGACAAAACACAATGTCAGCATAAATTTACAGTGGGTGGGGAGGAAATAGATCAGGTCACACATTTTGAATATCTGGGCTCCAGAATTGACAAAAATGGTGACTGCTCGAAAGAAATCAGAAGAAGACTAGCTATGGCAATGCAGAGACTGAACAGCCTGAAGAAATTATGGCAGGGCACCAACAAAACGATAAAAGTAAAAGTCTTGTGAGCCTGTGTTTTTCCTGTGGCAGCTTATGGCTGTGAATCATGGACGATTACCAAAACTTCTAGACAAAGAATCGAATACTTCGAGTCAAAATGTTACAGAAAGATCCTCAGAATACCCTGGACAGAGAAAAAAACAAATGCAGACATTCGGCTAGAGTTGAGCATAGAAGAGAACTGGTTTTTCAATTCCATTTTGGCTAGAAAATGCAAGTACTTTGGTCACATCAAGAGACACAATGGTCTTGAGAGAACGGTGATGGAAGGTATGGTGCCAGGCAAAAGAGGAAGGGGTAGACCAAGAAGACGATGGCACCAAGATATCCAGGAATGCCTGAGTATGACTGGCGGAGACTGGTGTTTTGGCAAGGGAACGAGTTTCTTTCAGACAGACTGTAATGGGAGCGACGTTCTACAAAGGACATGCTACATGATGATAAACAACATAATAGAGAATATACCAAAAAGAGTCCACAGCTCCATGTTTGCAGATGATCTGGCTTTGTGGACATCTGAAGAAAATCTCACCGTAGCAAACAATCGGATGCAGCAGGCCCTAACATCGTTGGAGGAGTGGGCGAAATCATGGCTGGTCAAAATAAATGAAGAAAAAACAACATGTATGATATTCTCCCTTTCAAATAAACCACAAAATACCAAAATAAGTCTTAATGGCAAATATCTGCGGCTGAACGACAACCCAAACTACTTGGGCATCACATTCGATCGGCGCATGACATGGAAAACTCAGATCGAGAGAAACCGAATGAGAGCAAGACAAAGAATGGCAATCATGAGGAAACTTTCTGGCACAAGCTGGGGAGCAGACGAAAGAATACTGAAGAAACTGTACACTGGAAGAGTGAGACCAGTTATCGAGTGTGGCATTGCGGCATGGGCAACAGCAGCAAATGCGAACTTTGATAAAATCAGCAAACTTCAAAACCAAGCCATGAGAGTTATAACAGGTGGCATGAAGTCAACGCCAATTGTAGAACTTGAAAAGATTACAAAACTGCAATCCATGACCGACAGAAGAGACTGCAGAGCCCAGCTGCAGTCAGAGAAACTCCGAAGACTGACGGACCATCCAATGTACCAGAGGCTAAACAATTTGGGAACTGGGAAACTAAAGCGGAGAAACTTTGCAGAAATAGCCAAAGCAAAGATGCACGAAGATCCCATAAACGCACTAACAACACCAAAACCCATCACTACTGTACGAAAACCTACTTGGAGGCAGGATATATTTCCAGAGGTGGTAGAAAATATACCAGGCATTGCAAACAAAAACTGCCAGACCGAAAAAGAAAGGAGAGATACTACCCTAAGCTTCATAACGAAAAGCTACCCAAGCATGGACTGGACCCATGCATACACCGACGGCTCTGTAACAAACACTACACAGAACGGAGGGGCAGGAGCATTCCTGAACCTACCAAATGGCAGAAAAATAACACTGTCATTCGCTACTGGTAAGTACACGAGCAATTTCAGAGCAGAGGCAGAGGCACTGAGGGCGGCAGTGGAAGAAATGGTAACACACAGTGAAAATGAGAGCCATATAGTCCTGCTGACAGATGCTCTCGAAGTAGTCACAGCGCTAAAAAGCCAGAAAAACACTGAGCTTAATGACTTAAGAGCAGCACTCTGCAAACTGTGCCAACAGTCCGCACCAAAAAGGGTAGTGGTACAGTGGGTTCCGTCACACTGCAACATCCAAGGCAACGAGGAGGCAGACAGACTGGCAAAAGAAGGTGCAAGGCTACCACAAATAGATACCAGTATGACGTACGAAGAGTCAAGACGGCTTATCAAAGCCAGGTACATGTCCAAATGGGAAACCGAACATACTGGTTACACCAAAAACGATGCCTATTACCAGTTGAACCGAAGAGAGCAGGTCGTTGTCTTCAGACTTCGCACTGGCCACAACAGACTGAGGTACCACCTCTTCAACAAATTGAAAATAGGGTGTACCGACGAATGCCCGTGCGGTACTGGTAAAATGACCACTGAACATCTGCTGCAGAACTGCCCGACATACGAGGATCAGAGAGAGCAGATGTGGCCATTGCCAGTGGAACTGCAAGACAAGCTCTATGGTAGTGGCGAGAGTCTCAGGATGACCGCCGCTTTTTTCGAGAAAATAATGGTTACTGTCTGACTGTGTACGCAGAAGAAAGAAGAATAACAGGAGGCATGAAGTCAACGCCAATTGTAGAAATGAAAAAGATTACAAATCTGCAATCCATGACCGATAGAAGAGGCAGCAAGCAGAGAAACTAAGAAGACTGACAGACCATCCAATGCATCAAATACTAAATGGATTTGAAAAAGGGAGACTAAAGCGGAGAAACTTTGCAGAAATAGCCAAAACAAAGATGAGCGAAGACCAAATCAACACCATATCAACACCAAAGCCCATCCCTACTGGAAGCAGCATATCGTTCCAGAGGTGGTAGAAAATATACCAGGTATTGGAAACATAAACAGCCAGACTGAATAAAAAAAACAGACATAACCATGAGATACATAGCGAAAAACTACCCAAGCATGGACTGGACCCATATATACACTGACGGTTTTGCAACAAACACAACACAGAATGGTGGTGGAGGGGTATTCCTGAGCCTAACAAACAGTAAAGATAACACTGTCAGTGGCAACTGGAAAATTCTCAAGCAATTTCAGAGCGGAGGCAGGGGCATTGAAGGCTGCAGTAAAAGCAGTGCTGACAGGCGAAAGCAATGAAAGCCAGATAGTCCTGTTTACAGAGGCACTGCCCGTGGTTACAGCACTAAAAAGCCAGAAAAATACAGAACTTAATGATTTAAGAGCAGTAGTCTGTCAACTA
Organism: Ariolimax columbianus; assembly: GCA_036924085.1. Classification (NCBI taxonomy): domain Eukaryota; kingdom Metazoa; phylum Mollusca; class Gastropoda; order Stylommatophora; family Arionidae; genus Ariolimax; species Ariolimax columbianus. The sequence continues at coordinate 22,442,502 of JAVGWX010000010.1, read as the reverse complement.
TGCCAGCAGTCCACACCAAAAAGAGTAGTGGTGCAGTGGGTTCCATCCCAATGTAACATTCAAGGCAACGATGGCAGACAGACTGGCAAAAGAAGGTGCAAGGTTACCACAACCAGATTCTAGTGTGACCTACGAAGAGTCCAAAAGGTTTATTAGGGCCAGATACATGGCCAAATGGGAAACAGAGCATACTGGCTGCACAAAAAATGATGCCTATTACCAGTTGAACAGAAGAGAGCAGGTTGTGGTCTTCAAACTCTGCACAGGCCACAACAGACCAAGGTACCATCTATTCAATAAACTGAAGATAGGTGCTACTGATGAATGCACCTGTGGTACAGGGAAAAAGACCACTGAATGTCTGCTGCAAAATTGCCTGACATTCGAGGACCAGAGAAAGCACATGTGGCATCACTACTGCCAACACTAGACAAGCTCTACGCCAGTGTCGACAACCTCAGGATGACTGCTTCTTTCTTCGAACAAATTCAAGTTGATGTCTGACAGCGTATGAAGAAGAATAAGAATTTGTGTTAGCCAGGTGTCTGTCAATTTGCGTTGGATAGCCAGGTGTCTCTGTCACATTGTGTTAGATCGCCAGGTGTCTCTGTCACATTGTGTTAGATAGGCAGGTGTCTCTGTCACATTGTGTTAGATCGCCAGGTGTCTCTGTCACATTGTGTTAAATAGCTAGGTGTCTCTGTCACACACTCCGTTAGATAGCCAGCTGTCTGTGTCACACACTGTGTTAGAAGGGGGAGTACTAGAGTTTCTACAGATGGACAAGGAGTAATAGAGTTTCTACAGAACGGACATGGAGGAGTACTAGACTAGAGTTTCTACAGATGGACAAGGAGTACTAGAGTTTCTACAGAACGGACAAGGAGGAGTACTAGAGTTTCTACAGATGGACAAGGGAGAGTACTGGAGTACTACAGGTGGACAAGGATGAGTACTACAGATGGACAAAGGGGAGTACTACAGTTGGACAAGGGGGAGTACTACAGTTGGACAAGGGAGAGTACTACAGTTGGACAAGGGGGAGTACTACAGTTGGACAAGGGAGAGTACTAGTGTACTACAGATTGACAAGGGGGAGTACTATAGAGGGAATACTAGAGTACTACAGATGTAATAATATAATAATATACAGATGTTATATTACTACTATTAGTAGTAATGTTGCATGATGGGCTTTCTGTTGTCAGTGTTGACTATTGTTGAAAATAAGTTATAACATTAACAGGGCAGTCTTAGAACGACTCCAAAATCCATAGGACAGACCTCTACCAAATCCCAGACACCAGGTAGGCATGGAGCCTAGAAATAGGACTGCATAAGGCTTCAATATTGTGCGATAAAATCCTTCCTACGAATATTTATATATACAGTGTGTCTGAGACAAGGTATTTGAAAGTGATTTAGTTTCCTGACATCTCCAGTGTAGACAGTCCGCTCTTACACTTGTAGAACAAGGTGGGGAGAATGGCTGTACAATAGACCTTTCTTTAGACGTTCGCTTAGTGATAGGGATTAGACATTATCCTGATTCCTCGACATTCCCATACTTTCAAATGCATTCAACCAAAAGTGGAGCGCATGAGCTGTAGTGGTCAGTTACCCATAGCTGACTGCTAGTGTCAGGGCCAGCGAACCAGAGCTGCCAAGACCCTTCTACGCCTCCATGTGGTGATCCTGGATAACAGGCTGCAGCAGGGCAGACTGGCTAAGGAGAAGTGATCGAAGAGGGAATGGTAACCCGGTTCTCAAAAAATGCTTGCTGAAGTCGGAAGTGTTGGACCGAAAGGTGCAAATATCACAGTCAAGCTGTAAACTATGACACAACGCATTCCGTTCTCTGGACTACATTCTGCTACTTAAGCCCTTTCAGGGTTTGGTAGTGGGAGATTGAGATTGAACGAAGCCAAGCCAAGCTAATCAAAAGTGAAAAGCTGTGCTGGCCTTTGCTTTTCTATTTGTCAGCTCTTCGGCAATAATCACCGATCTCGACAGCGTACTTCAGAGGTAGATACATTTTCCAACTGCTTGTAATTTCTGTCTCCTCACTGTAACTACTGCTGGTTGGTACATGACCTCAGTTTTCTTTGTGCTAATGGTCAAGCCAATGTTGTCGCAAGCAGCAGAGAACATGTCTATGTTCTTCTGCATATTCTGTTCTGAGCTACTGTTTAGAGCACATCATCCACAAACAAAAGAGTTCGCATATTGTGTTGTGCACTGGCCTCATTTTTTTCATTTAGTCTGCAGGGATTGAATAGACCACCGTCCATGGGGAACTTTATTCGTATACCATACTCTGTGTTCTTAAAGGCATCCACCAGCATAGCTTAATACATAATGCAGAACAGGGTAGGGGCATGTACACATCCTTGTTTTATGTCGTTGTTGACATCAAGTGATGTAGGTGTATCACTGTTGTCAAGTATACCATTAATACCGTGGTACAAAATTGCATTTTAATTAATTTTGTGAAAAATTAACTTTGATTCTCAATGCGGGGGTGGACGGGCTCAGTGGTCTCGAGGTAAGGTGTCCGCTTCGAGTGCTGGAGGTCGCTGGTTCGAATCATGGTGGAGACTTATTTTTTTGGGGTGGATTTTTTGTTTTAAATTCCCTTGATCTCTGGGTAGTGAGATCGGACTCCTGTGTTCAGTGTCGAGCAGGATTAAAAATACCTTGGCAGAAATATAAAAAAGTAGGCTTAATGGCCGCTACCCGGACACAAATTTTAGTTAAAAATCTACCCAAATTATTTGTATCTTCCCCCAGGTCTAGTAAGCTGTATGGAGTTGTAAAATACCTACTACATATAGCCGAAGCATTCGGCTACCTGGAAACAGACATTAACATGCCTGTTTGAATACCAGGATTCCAAGTATTCCAAGATCCTCAATGCAAGAAAATAATTTATGTGACCTTATGATGAACAACCAACGTTGACCTATCAGATTGCAACAACTTCTTCTGTAAAGGACGTTGTGCCATAATTTACAGCTGCGAGGCTGCAAAATATCTGCACCTTTCGGCTCGACACTTCTGGTTTCAGCGTGGCATTTTTAGAACTGAGTTTATCTTCCGTCTTTGATCCCAATTCTCTTAGACCAGACTACACAAGTGTAAGCTTTTCACAAAGCTACCACTTGGTAGTCACTTATGAGTAACATTCTGCTGTCAGCTCATTCATTTCTTCATCTTCAGCGTCGGATTTCAACAACTAACCTGGCATATCAATGCCAGGAAAAGGGCTAATGATGCTAGAAACAGTAGCAGTGGAGGAACAGAGGCTGATTTGAAATGATCATGCATAGACCAAATCCTTAACCTTTAGAATAATTTGTGAAGAATCTGGGGAACTGCAATATGCATTTGTCTTCAATTTCATTGATTTCAAAAAGGCATTTGATAAATCTTCACTTTCCATCATTTTGAAACATTTTTCCAACTATGGCTTTCCATCTAAATATATGAATGTCATAAAAATACTATGCACTGATGCACAATGCATTGTGTGGACTACTGCTGATAAGTTTGTAAGGAGTAAAGCAAGGCTACAGTATGTCACCACTTTTAGTATAGCCATAGACTGAGTATTGCATAACTATGTCTACATAAAACATTTAGACAGTATGTTTCATCTGACCCTGATGAGAGTTTAGGGTCTTGATCAGAATGTTTCACCAGATTTTAGGTTCACCCTGACAGGAGATGATGTCTTGATTGGTATGTTTTATCTGACTCTGATGTTACACTTACTTTCACCTTGATCAGGATGTTTTATCTGAACCTGATGTTACTTATTGCCCCCACCTTTATCTGTGTGTTTCACGTGGTCCTGATGTCAGTTACTCTTCGCTCCCACCTTGATCAGTATATTTCACCTTACCCTGGTCTTTCTTTTCACTCCCACCTTAATTTGTATGTTTCACCTGACAGTGATGTTACTCTTCACTTCCACCTTGATCAGTATATTTTACCTTACCGTGTTCTTTCTTTTCACTCCCACCTTGATCAGTATATTTCACCTTACCCTGGTCTTTCTTTTCACTCCCACCTTAATTTGTATGTTTCACCTGACAGTGATGTTACTCTTCACTTCCACCTTGATCAGTATATTTTACCTTACCGTGGTCTTTCTTTTCACTCCCACCTTGATCAGTATATTTCACCTTACCCTGGTCTTTCTTTTCACTCCCACCTTAATTTGTATGTTTCACCTGACAGTGATGTTACTCTTCACTTCCACCCTCATCATGTAAATACGATTGCTATGAAACCACCACTACAAATTCATGGATACAAGCTCCTCTAGGTAGTCCTGGTAACTGGGAGTGTGAATCCCAACAGATCTAGAGGATTAAACCCTGATAAAAACTCATTGCATTATCACTGTCTGTACCTTCTGTGGTAAGTAAGGAGCCAGCACACTTCTGCAACAGTAATCAAGATGTAAAAAAAAGTAAGTAAAGTATCCCATAGCATTACTGCCGTAGGGGGTGTGAGGTGTTAGCGATCTCACATTTCAACATTAAAGGCTCGGCTATATGAGGGCGGTAGCCATCTCCTCTCCCTCGCCGCTTTTACTTCCTGGACTGAACCGGTACCCATTTAAGGCTGGGTCGACCCGGGAGCCATTGCGGTCTGAAAAAAACATTACCGCCTCAACTGGGGAATGAACCCAGGACCACTCAGATGAGAAGCCAGCGCGTTAACCACTGCGCTACGCGGCTCCACAATCAAGATGGCCAGCCGTAAATGCACAGTGGAGTAGGATGTGATGATTCACATATCTGGAACTTTTGGCCACAAGTCTAGAACCTAGAAGATTTCGGCCTAACCAGTAGACAACTGGTGTTGAGGATGGAGCATGGTGAACCCTACCGTGACTATGTTGCACATTGGAGCATTGCTAATGTGCCATCTCAATGTCTCAGTGACAGGACAATACATTTCTGATTTCTACTTGGGGTGAGAAGAAAATCCAGAGACACCTCAACCCTGTAGTGAGGTCAAAAAATAAGAGCCTTAGTGTCTCTGGATCTAGAACAAAAACAAACTAACTGCAGTATTTCTATGTCAGATTTTACAAGCCAGGAGTCTCACTTTCACTCTTGCGCTCAGGAACGAAGAAGATGTGGTGGACGAAGTTCCAGAAGTGGACGAAGTTCCAGCTGTAGAAGAGGTATCCACAGAGGAGGGACAAAGGAAGTGTGTGGATGCAGAGACAAGCATACGATATTTAAACAGTGAAGGTTGGATTACTTGTTCTTGTGTGTGCTACTGCTCTTATTTATTTTTCAGTTGTTTTATATAGAAATAAAAGATGTACAGATTGGAAGACTACAATGTGAGCTGATAGCTGTCATTATCATCGTCGGGGGACGGTGTGGGCTAGTGGCATGGCTCACAAGCCGAAGGTGCTGGGTTCAATCCCCAATCTCGGCACTGGCCGTTACCCCGGGGAAGCAAACCCTTAGAAAATGCAGGAGGAAGCAGACTCTTACAGAAAATGCATGCTGAAGTGGGATGCACTGGGCCGACAGGCGCACAATAAAAACATAGTGCAATGCACACAGCCTTGGGGATAAGAATTAAGAAATAAAAAAAAATTAAATTAATTATCAACATCTGGATGATCAGTCCTAAGATTAGGTGTAAGGTTGTCTGAGCATGTCTTTCCATTGAACTCTATCCTTATATACTGCAGTACAGTTTCTCCTCAAGGGAGTGGGCAGGGTCTCCTCAAGGGGAGTGGCCAGTGTCTCCTCAAGGGGAGTGGGCAGTGTCTCCTCAAGGGGAGTGGCCAAGGGTCTCCTCAAGGGGAGTGGGCAGTGTCTCCTCAAGGAGAGTGGCCAAGGGTCTCCTCAAGGGGAATGGGCAGTGTCTCCTCAAGGAGAGTGGCCAAGGGTCTCTTCAAGGGGAGTGGCCAGTGTCTCCTCAAGGGGAGTGGGCAAGGGTCTCCTCAAGGGGAGTGGGCAGGGTCTCCTCAAGGAGAGTGGCCAGTGTCTCCTCAAGGGGAGTGGGCAAGGGTCTCCTCAAGGGGAGTGGGCAGGGTCTCCTCAAGGAGAGTGGCCAGTGTCTCCTCAAGGGGAGTGGGCAGTGGCTCCTCAAGGGGTAGGGTTTCCTCAAGGGGAGTGGCCAGGGTCTCCTCAAGGGGAGTGGCCAGGGTCTCCTCAAGGGGCAGGGTCTCTTCAAGGGGAGTGGGCAGGGTCTCCTTTAGGGGAACGGGCAGAAGCCACATTCTTCACCTCAGACTTGTGTACTGGGGGCAGTCCTGAAGTGCAGGTGGCAGCTGTCAATTCTGCAGACACAATAACATAGGCTGTGATACCTGTGGCGGGTTGCAGTAGTTTCCTTCACATTCTGATGAAGGTGGACTGGGGTCCTCCAAGCTGTTGTGCTGTGCTTGGCTTCATCTGAGTGACACTGCTACTGCAGGGATCACAACGATCCCAATCTCTTTAGACAGAATATCATTAAACAGCCTATGAGTAGAGAGTCATCTTTATCAGCATCGTCTCAACACAACTGATGGCAGCAATGTTGTGTTGAACTGTGGACTTTGTTTCTTTGTTAAAAATATGGTGTACTGTAATCATGTCTGATGTTTGTGAAAGATAACCTGTGCTGTAATGTTGTATTTCTTTCAGTCCATGTGAAAGGTATACTATACTGTAATGTTATCTTCATTAAGTGCTAGTAATAGGTATGCTATACTGTAATGTTAATTTCATTAAGTGCTAGTAATAGGTATGCTATACTGTAATGTTATCTTCATTAAGTACTAGTAATGGGTATGCTATATTGTAATGATGTCTTTCATTAAGTGCTTGTGCAAGGAATGCTAAATTGTAATACTGTCTATTGTTCAGTACTTGTGAAAGGTATGCTATATTGTAATACTGTCTATTGTTCAGTGCTTGTGAAAGGTATACTATACTTTAATGCAGCCTTCTTTTGGTGTTATGAAAGGTATCCTGTACTGCAATACCATGTTTCTTTCAGCATTTGTGAAAGGTTATGGGGATAAGCCAGTCTGGTTTCACTATAGGAGGAACTTCAAAGGTCAGAGAATACCAGAGACTCGGCTGAACTGTTTCGTAAGTCTATATTAAATGCAAAGAGTAATCGGGGTCAAATAAAACATATCCTCATTCATGCTCATGAAACAGGCTGTCTCACAAAATTCTGGATAATGAGGTGGGGATTGAAACATAATCCACATAGTGTTCAGCTTACTGAGGAACCTCTATTAAGTTATACTCTTCTAGGTTAGAAGGCTTAGATACAATAAGTTATACTCTTCTACGTTAGAAGGCTTAGATACAATAAGTTATACTCTTCTACGTTAGAAGGCTGAGTTACAATCTCTGTTAAGTTATACTCTTCTAGGTTAGAAGGCTGTACAACGTATGTGTTAAGTACATAAGCTATCTGGAATTAGCTAAACCCTATAGAGTAGAAGTCTTTCCGAGTCATGATATTGCAGACCTCAACATTCATGCAAGCAAATTATGGTGTAGCCTTCTGGACTTGTTAAACTTCTGTTGGATATAAGTCTCTACAATTCATGGCATTGCACACCTCTAATGCATATTGAGAGGAGAAGGTATCTGGGGTTAGTTAATCCTTTATGCCGCCCCCCCCCCCCCCCCCCCCCCAAAAAAAAATACCCCAAACAAAACCCAACAATATGCCCGGTCCAACTACCCTGATCTACGCTGCTAGATAGTGGTTTCGCTCGCCGTTACATAGCAACTTAATCTCAGATTTTAACTAATGACATACTTCCATTACACAGGCGAGGGTACCTATTATCTGCAAAAAGTTTAAAAATCAATAAATATTTCTAATTTCTATGATTTTTTTAAAACTGCGGCATTTGAAACGATGAAATCTTTGATGCAGTCACTGAGAAATGAGACCTTGAAAAGTGCTTTGAAGATTTGGCTGAATTCGATGTGGAAATTGAATGAATCGATTTAGAAAACCACTTGGCTTAGACGAGTTGAGTGGCTGTGAATAACGAAATCGACGAATGAGTCAAATGTTTCCCGGAATTAATAGTGACTTTACTAGCGCTGGACCTAGTAGTGTTGATGACAGATTGACAGAGGAAGTATGGTCATCACAGTATACAGCCGTAGGAATTTTAGAATTTGTGGAATGTTCTGGACCTCACCATAATTTAAATGCTGATTCTGCCCCATACGTCATATGACTACTTCAGTTTATTGGAGAGTTTTACGAATTGTGCGCAGACTTGACAGAAAAAACAAATTTATATACTAAGCAGAGACAATGAATTGGTGGTGGAAGGAAGTCGTGCTCGACAGAGAAGTTTCTTCTACATCAATTTTATATTTGGCATAATTGCACTGTCTCAAACAAACCTATATACTGGTCATCTGATAGACAATCTGTAATTACAGATGTAATGTCAAAGAGTGGTTTTAAAAAAATGAATGACTCTGAGAAGGCTGTTCCACGAGAGTTCAAGTCAGGTTTGCGACCCACTCCATAAAGTTTGATGATAATAATGAAGATAGTCAGAAAAACTATTATTCGGAAAGAGGGCTCAGCATTGACGAGGCTGTTTTTTCAAAGTATGATAAGTGCCAAGTAGACTATCTGTTTTGTCAACCAATTGTTGTGGAGAAATGTATTCTGTGCCACGCCGTACAAAGAAAGGCAGAAGACTACAGCATACCCAGCCAATCCATTCCTGTAAACAACATATGGGTGGTATTGACAAAGCCGATCAACACAGATCATACTACCCACTTGGTTGGACATCTAGCAAATTGTGGTGCTATTGTTTGTGGTTTCTGATGCAGATGACAATTATCAACTCTTCCATCCAGATTAAGTCATCTCTCACATTACAACGTGGGAGCGAGACACCCAGCCTTTGAAGTTCTGCCTTTGAGTTCTCTCGGTGGCTTGAATAGTGTCTCATAGAAAGAGGGCTAGAGATACCCGAATCGTCCAAAAGCAACATCAAATATGATCTTGTCCGAGTGCCAGGACACAAGAAACGTGTTTTGTTGGTTCGAAGGACAAGTCAGACAACTCGTGGATATGGTATAGAGACTGATTTTGGTTGCTCGATTTACAAAATTCACCTATACAGAGAACTGTGCTATTCATCATTTCATGAATAATTATAATGCGCTCTAAATTTGTGACGTATAATTTGTGATTGATCAATAGTACAATACATTTTATTTTTCCTTTTAATAATGATTATTGCATTCTGCAATTTTATTTGTACACATGAATGCTGCACCTTATAACATAATTCAATTATATATGTTTAATATCAAACATCATCATTTTAGCAGTAGCAGTATTTTTTATATGGCTTGGTTTGGCTTCGTTAGTTCTCAATCTCCCGCTACCAAATTCTGAAAAAGGCTTAAGTAGCAGAATGTAGTCAAGAGAACGGAATGCTTGTGTCTTAGTTTACAGCTTGACTGCAATATTTGCATCTTTCGGTCCAACACATTCAACTTCAGCAAGCATTTTTTGAGTACCGATTAGCATTTCCTCTTTGATGCCTTCTCCTTAGCCAGTCTGCTCTGTTGCAGCCTGTTATCCAGGATCACCGCGTGGAGGTGTAGAAGGGTCTTGGCAGCTCTTGTTCGCTGGCCCTGACCACTGCAGCTCATGCGCTGCTCAGCATCTTGATCCCAAATGTATTTTAAAAATTGTTATTTTAAAATACTTTTATTTATCTTTTGTGAAATATAAATTGGAATACATTTTTTTTACATTTGGTGCAATTTTTACATTTCAATTAAATTTAATAATGAAATTTGAACAAAAAGCATAAGAAAGAAGGGACGGAAGAAAATGATTGAGAATGAGAAATAGTGAGTGAGGTAGATTTAAGAAAAAAAGAAAGAATAAGTGGAGCAAATTTAAAAAAAAAACAGTTTAACGTAAACACCATATCTCTAATGAATTAAACGTGAGTTTAAAAAAAAAAATACATGGAACAGCAATATATACTGTTTAATTAGTTTTAAAAACAGTTTTAAGAAAAATAACATAAAGCATAGTTAAAAATATTGTATCCAATTTCATGTTCACATATGTGTGTCTTATATTTTGATGTGTGTCCTCAAATGTTGACTAATTAGTTGCATGTTCTGAACTCAATGGAGTTTATGTTAATCTTGAAAGGATGTGGGCTTGTAATATTCCATGTTTTACATTTACAGAGAAAAGGGAAGATATCCACAGCCAGTCCTTGCCCAGTTTGTAGAGATGAATATCTTGTTCTTAACTCAAAAGTAAGTAATTTTTTCAACTGTAGAAATAGTCATTGCCCTGGTTCTTCTATGGAAACTAGTAATCTAACTTGTCCATCTGTGGTACTCTAGTACACCCCCTTGTCCATCTGTAGTACTCTAGTACTCTCCCTTGTCCTCCTGTAGTACTCCCCCTTGTCCATCTGTAGTACTCTAGTACTCCCCCTTGTCCATCTGTAGTACTCTAGTACTCCCCCTTGTCCATCTGTAGTACTTGGCTATCTAGCACACATTGACAGACACCTGGCTATCTAGCACACATTGACAGACACCTGGCTATCTAGCACACATTGACAGACACCTGGCTATTTAGCACATATTGACAGACACCTGGCTATTTAGCACACATTGACAGACACCTGGCTATTTAGCACACATTGACAGACACCTGGCTATCTAGCACACATTGACAGACACCTGGCTATCTAGCACACATTGACAGACACCTGGCTATCTAGCCCACATTGACATGCACCTAGCTATTTAACAAATTATGTGACAGAGACACCTGTTGGTGAAGTCTTGGATCTGATGCTATGAGTTACATACCACAGATCTATGCTTGTTATTACACCTGGACATTTGTGCCAGAGACATCTGTTGGTTATGGTGTACAGTGTACATGACATGATGATGTACAGGATGTGAAGGTGTACAGTGTGCAGGATGTGGTGGTGTACAGGATGTGAAGTTGTACAGTGTGCAGGATTTGGTACTGCTAGTTGCATCACAAATAAAACCTTTCAGCTCCATGTGGAGTACAGGTCTACAACAAATACACGTCAAGTTTTCCAGTGGGATCAAGATGCTGAGCAGCAACGGTCAGCGACCCATAGTTGACTGCTAGCAATAGGGCCAACGAACCAGAGCTGCTAAGACCCTTCTACACCTCCATGTGGTGATCCTGGATAACAGTCTGCAACAGGGCAGACAGGCTAAGGAGAAGGGATCGAAGAGCAAAGGCAACCCGTTACTAAAATAGTCCTGCTGAAGTCTGATGTGTCAGACCGAAAGGTGTAAATATCGCAGTCAAGCTGTAAACTACGACACAGCGCATTCCGTTCTTCAGACTACATTATGTTACTTGCAAAGCCCTTTTTAAGGGCTTGGTAGTTGGAGATTGAGAACGAATAAAGAAGTTCTCCTGTCTTCTCAGTTGATTTGTCCATATTTGTATGGAGATGTCTGCATTGGCAAGAGAAGAGTGTATGAGTGGGGAGATGTGTTTGTGGAGATGCCTGCCTTGGCAAGAGAAGAGAGTATGAGTGGGCAGATGTGTTTATGGAGATGCCTGCCTTGGCAAGAGAAGAGTGTATGAGTGGGCAGATGTGTTTGTGGAGATGCCTGCCTTGGCAAGAGAAGAGAGTATGAGTGGGGAGATGTGTTTGTGGAGATGCCTGCCTTGGCAAGAGAAGAGTGTATGAGTGGGCAGATGTGTTTGTGGAGATGTCTGCATTGACAAGAGAAGAGTGTATGAGTGGGGAGATGTGTTTGTGGAGATGTCTGCATTGGCAAGAGAAGAGAGTATGAGTGGGCAGATGTGTTTGTGGAGATGCCTGCATTGACAAGAGAAGAGTGTATGAGTGGGGAGATGTGTTTATGGAGATGTCTGCATTGGCAAGAGAAGAGAGTATGAGTGGGCAGGTGTGTTTATGAATGGGCAAACATGAATCCATGATGAGCAATGCTCCGGCTGTCCCAGCCTGTCCCTCACTGATGAGAAGGTGGGTCATGCTGTTATTATTTGTGAAAACTGGCGCATTTTTCTAGAAGTTCTGGTCATGGAATTGGCTGTCAATATCAGATCCACACATACTATTGTCCTGTAGATTCTCAAGTATCACAAGGTGGGTGCCTAGGATACTGACTGATAAGCCCACTGTGAATTGTGTTCAGACTTCCATATGGCTGCTGCAACTCTTGACACTATTCGGAGATTGATTAAAAAATATGACTGCATCCCCTATTGTTGTTGTTATCCCATAGCTGCTTCTTCTTCTGTGTGTTGGCAATTCCCCTATACAGCTCTAACCTTGTTGCCTTTGATTATCACATGTTTGGACTCCTGAACGACACTTTGAGGAAGAAGATTTGGGAATAACAAGGTCAAAGCAGTGATGCATTCTTGGCCGAAGACACGATGAAAAACATTTTTTTTTCTGTTGGAATAAAGAAGTTGAGGCAATGTAGTGAGAAATGTATTGAAAAGGAGGGTGATTATGTAGAAAAAAGACACATCATTTGTATATCTAATTGAAAAATGTATTTCAAAAATAAATAATTTGCTGTTACTTGTTGAAACACCCTAGTGTGTGTGTGTGTGTATATACATTTTGTTGGTGATTGCCATAATTTCTTCAGGCTGTTCAGTCTCTGCATTGCCATAGCTAGTCTTCTTCTGATTTCTTTCAAGCAGTCGCCATTTTTGTCAATTCTGGAGCCCAGATATTCAAAATGTGTGATCTGCTGATCTATTTCTTCACCACCCACTGTAAATTTATGCTGACATTGTGTTTTGTCGGTGGTCATTATCTTTGTTTATAAACAGGTGTTTATCTTTACTATGTCCATTTACGGCTGAAATTAGCTGCTCCAGCCCTTCTGCACTTCTTGATAGTATCACTTGAGAGCCTGTGTTTTTCCTGTGGTAGCTTATGGCTGCGAATCATAGGCGATTACCAAAACTTCCAGACAAAGAATCAAATCCTTTGAGTCAAAATGTTACAGAAAGATCCTCAGAATACCCTGGACAGAGAAAAGACAAATGTAGACATTCGGCAAGAGTTGAGCACAGAGGAGAATTGGTTTATAAATTCCATTTTGGCTATAAAATGCAAATACTTTGGTCACATCAAGAGACACAACGGTCTTGAGAGAACGGTGATGGAAGGTATGGTGCCAAGCAAAAGAGGAAGGGGTAGACCAAGAAGACGATGACACCAAGATATCCAGGAATGTCTGGGTATGACTGTGGCGGAGGCTGGAGTCTTGGCAAGGGAACGAGTTTCTTTCAGACAGACTGTGATGGGAGCGACGTTCTATAAAGGACATGCTACATGATGATATATATACATTGTACAACTTTTAACTTTCTCGAGCATTCACAAGTGATATGTAAGTGTTATTTACGTTTTACAGCTGCAAAATGCATTTGTAAGCTAAATAAAGCCTATGCTGTACTATTCACTGATTTTTGCTAACCGATGGTGCTCTTATCCCCTAATCTGTCAGATTAACAGGGTATGCATGTATTGATTTTTCATTCATAATTTTTCTCATGTCCTAAACACAGAACACCAAGCTGTTGGAGCATTTCATCTCCCCTCATACAGGAGAAATCTACCCCTCCCTGAAGACAGGCCTGTGTCAGAAACAGCATGCAACATTACAAGCGGAGGTGATGAAGGCCTGGAATGAAGGTGGGATCGCTTCTTCATTTGTTCTTTTCTCTTACAGTGTAGAATACGTTCTACAGGATGATGTATCTGACCTCATGCCCAACCCTCCTTATCCTGACTTGACTTATTTCCGTTCTCTTCTCCTATGGGGTGTAGAGGTCTTATATTTTCTTCAGCATAGACTATTAGGTCATCCATAAAAGATATTCACTAATTTTGGTACTTGTTTTACCTTACTCTTCCCACCTTAATCCACTGTTGATTGACCCATCCACTCTTATTAATGTCCACAAGCATCAGTTTTAAGAGCAGCATAGATGGCGCCTAACAGGCTGCGGGTCTACTTTGCTCTAGTGTTTGAGTTTATTAAGACTCTCACATCAGTTAACCACCCTCCATAGTGGAGTAATAATCTGCTTAAGCCTAGCCCGCTAAGCAAGAAATCCTCCTCCTGTCCACATCCAGCTCACATCAGAGATGGGACCTGCACATAGGCTTATGCCCCTGTAGAAGTACAAGTTGACTAAGACAGCTTAAATGTTATAATTAGCTACCTATACTGTAAGACTTAGTTTAGATCTCAGCAATGGGAATTAATGCTAAAATAACAGTTCTGTTCTGTTAAGAATCAATGTCATTGCACTTTGGGCAGACCCATAGGTTCCTGTAGCCCGCTTGTTGTACACACTCCTGCTTCATATGATTTCAAAATCCTGTAATCTGTGCATTGCTGGTTCATCGACTGCAGTGTCTTTATCCAAAAGATGGTCATTGATCAACTTCATAACGTCACCTCTATACATTGCCAAATGTCCCCCACTGCGGATGCCCCTGGAGCCAGAATGTATGATCTTTCATTCCTGCAAACTCAGGCATAGCCAGGACAGTAGATCCACATGTTCCTAGAGATTTGTCCTCTACCTACTCATGCCACAGCTCGCCCTTCTGAAGCAAGGATTGATAGTCAGAGACGATTGTGTCCCTCATTAAAGAAGTCTCAGATAGTCTCCTCACACCTGAAGTCATTGCTTCGATCTGTATTCTGCTACTAGGCGTTGCTGTCAAGTATACACTGCTTCTCTCAGCAACGACCCTTCCTTTCATTCTAACAGAGAACCCCCGAACCAGTTTTCTTGCCACTTAGAACAGATCAATCAGTTTATATGACAACATCAGCATCCTGGACATTTTCACAATAGTTGTTTAACCTCGAGGTCCCCTTTCGCACTTCACCAGTCTCGGCATTCTTTCCCAAAGTGATAATTTTTTAATTTATTTTTGCGTTCGCCTTATTTATCTATTCCCCAAGGCGTGTGTGTGTTACACTGTGGTTTTTATTTTGTGCCTGCCGGCCCAGTGCATCCGACTTCAGCATGCATTTTATGTAAGGGTCTGCTTCCTCCTGCATTTTCTAAGGGTTTGCTTCCCCGGGGTAACGGCCGGTGCTGTGATGGGGATTGAACCCAGCACCTTCTGGTTGTGAGCCGTGCCACTTAACCACTAGGCCACGCCGTCCCCCTACTCAGTGGTAATGAAAGTTGTGATGGTTAATACCCTATTATGCTTGTTAGGTACTCTTTATGACTTTCTTTGGTGTTATAGGTTACAGTGGCTCTCCTCACATAATGAGACATACTTGAGAAGTCATTGATGGGGATCCATAAGCTGACAGCAGTCAGCGAGTCATAACTGGCAGATTGCATCAGGGTCAGCGAACCATGGCTGACCAAGACCATATTCTGTCTCCAGGTGGCGACCTCTAATGTTGTCTTATTAAAATGTGACACAATGTAGCTAACGCGCAACTGAGTTAATGAGGAAGGCGAAAATGAAAAAAGATAAGACATTAGCATGTCCTTATTTGAATGCCCCCAATGAGTAGGTTACTCTTTTGTGTGCCCTGAAAAGGACATTGTGGCGGATGAAGGTGGACCGGGTCCTCCGGGCGGTTGTGCTATGCTTGATTTTATTTGTGTGACACTCACTACTATATGGATCACATCGATCCCTCACCTCGTTAGCCAGGCTGCCATGAAAACAGCCCTCCAGGGAGGGCTACTAGGAAGCTGAGGTGAGGGTCTTGGCCAGTATGTTTTGCCAGACCCTGACTAACATGTCTGATCAGTATATTTTGCCTGACCAGATGTTACGTCTTCCTTCCCTTATTTGAACGTGCATTTGTTTTAAAGAGTTTCCTTATAGTTTCTTTCCAATTTTAAATTTCAGGTCGCTTAGAAATGAAGATACCTTTCCGGTATTATGACTACAAGGATTACACAAGTTGAGAAACATCTATGAATAACTTCAAATGTTGAGAACAAGTCTGACTGTAGTCTGACTGTCAATATCATGAAATGCCCTTGCTACTACCATGTCCATAGCACTAAACCTAGCCATTAAAAAAAAATGTGTACGCCAGTGTGGCATATTTGGAATATGGTATTAGGCCCATATGTTTCTTGACCAACGGCATACTAGGGGTGATGCGGTCAACATCATGGTGGCCACCTTTACTTGACCAACGCCACACTAGGGGTGATGCGATCAACATCATGGCGGCCACCTTTACTTGACCAATGGTCACTAGGGGTGATACGGTCAACATCATGGCGGCCACCTTTACTTGACCAACGCCACACTAGGGGTGATGCGATCAACATCATGGCGGCCACCTTTACTTGACCAATGGTCACTAGGGGTGATACGGTCAACATCATGGCGGCCACCTTTACTTGACCAACGGCACACTAGGGGTGATGCGGTCAACATGGCGGCCACCTTTACTTGACCAACGGCACACTAGGGGTGATGCCTGTCAACATCCCGCCGGCTGCTGTTACTTTCCCAGATTATTCTGGTAGCCAAATTTTGAGGCTGGGTCGATCCCAGGAGCCGTTTTACGATAGGATAAATTCTGCACCAGTTGGAGCCTGATTGCACGCTTGGGAATTAACCACTGCATTACCTCGGTTTCCCCCTAACCATAATCCTAACCTTATCCTTAGGATCAGCTCTATCCATGGCACCAATCCAATCCTAACATAACACTATCCCTAACCATAGGACTAGGGAGCTGGTTAGCACAGTAGTTAGCGCGCTGGCTTCCCATCTGAGCGGTCCTGGGTTCATTCCCCAGTTGAGACAGAAATGGTTTTTCAGATTGCAATGGTTCCCGGGTCAACCCAGCCTTAAATGAATCTGGGAAGTAAAGGTGGCCAGCGTGATGCTGACCACATCATCCACTAAGTGCCGTTGGTTACAAAATAATGTGGGACTAACACCATATTTCCTATGTGCCGCACGGCGTGATGGGATCTTTAACTAACCCATGCCTTAATCCTGTCTTTAACTTTAGCCTTACCCCTAAACCTCTGCTTAACTATAACCTTATTCTCAGGACATATCCCCACTTCTAACTCTAGCCTTGCCTCTAAGGCAACCCTAGCCCAAGTCCTAAACCTAACTGTGACCTTATTGCAGACCCTATACCTACCCTGACCCTGTCACAAAGCTGTCATTTCAAGATTGTGATGAGACTTATGAAAGCTGAGAAAAGTCACTGTATTGTGTCTGAAAGTGTGTGAAAAGAATAAAATTATACCAAAATGATGGCACATCATTTCATTATTTTCTTAATAATTTGTTGCTTTTAAGTATTCAATGAACAACATTTTCCTACATCTAAATAATCAATGACATGTTCCCCTTATTTCTGTCCTATGCCTACTTGTTTTCCCTTTGGGCATGGAGCTACAATTTAGTTTGACAGAAGAAACGCTACAAAGATTCATTGAAAGTGTCCTTGAACAGTTCTTCAACTTCTGCTTCTATCCACTTTGGCCGTTAGACATTGTGGGGAGGTGTCGTTTTCTTTCGTGTACCAGGTGTGTCACCAATGCTTTTGTCATTCCGTATTTCTTCACTGAGCAGCTGGTAGATTTGGTTGCATTCTTGTCAGGTGTCTGAACCACTTGTCTGTCTACCTTTTCATGTAATCCATGTATAATGTTGCACCCACCTTCTTTCTGATTTCTTTGTTTCATACTTTGTCCAGCCTTGTGACACCAACCACTTTCTGAAACACCACATTTCACATACCCTTCACCATAAACTGAAATAGACTTCAAAACCTATGTTGAGCACTTTCATCTGCTCCACATTTTAAATAAGTTAAATAGAAGAAAAAAACAGCTTTCTGACCTTGCCTTTCCATCAACTGACCAGCCTACTGAACTGATATAACCTTTTGACCGGGGGATGACCTTTTAACAAACTTTGACCTACATAATTGCTATGACCTATTGTTCCACTACCATCTTTGACCAGGGATGACTTTTTCCATTAAATTTAACCTACATAGCTGCTATGACCTATTGATCCACTACCATCTTTGACAATTTGACCAGGGATGACTTTTTCCACTAGATTTAACCTACATAGCTATGACCTATTGATCCACTATCATCTTTGACAATTTGACCAGGGATGACATGGAAGCAGCATATCATTCCGGAGGTTGTAGAAAATATACCAGGTATTGGAAACAAGAACAGCTAGACTGAAAAAGAAAGAAGAGACATAACCCTGAGGTACATAGCGGGAAAACTACCCAAGCATGGACTGGACCCATACATACACTGACGGTTCTGTAACAAACACAACACAGAATGGAGGGGGAGGGGTATTACTAAGCCTAACAAATGGTAGAAAAATAACAGTCAGTGGCAACTGGAATATTCTCAAGCAATTTTAGAGCGGAGGCAGAGGCACTGAAGGCTGCAGTAAAAGCAATGCTGACAGGTGAAAGCAATGAAAGCCAGATAGTCCTGTTTACAGATGCCCTGGCCGTGGTTACAGCACTAAAAAGCCAGAAAAATACTGAACTTAATGATTTAAGAGCAGTACTCTGTCAACTATGCTAGCAGTCCGCACCAAAAAGAGTAGTGGTACAGTGGGTTCCATCCCACTGTAACATCCAAGGCAACAAGCAGGCAGACAGACTGGCAAAAGAAGGTGCAAGACTACCACAACCAGATTCTAGTGTGACCTACGAAGTGTCCAAAGGTTTATTAGGGCCAGATACATGGCCAAATGGGAAACAGAACATGCCTACTACCAGTTGAACAGAAGAGAGCAGGTCGTGGTCTTCAGACTCCGCACAGGCCACAACAGAGGTACCATCTATTCAATAAACTGAAGATAGGTGGCACTGACGAATGCACCTGTGGTACAGGGAAAATGACCGCTGAACATCTGCTGCAAAATTGCCCGACATACGAGGGCCAGAGAAAGCACATGTGGCCATCACCGGTGCCAACACTAGACAAGCTCTATGGCAGTGTCGACAGCTGCTTTCTTCGAACAAATTCAAGTTGACGTCTGACAGCGTAAGAAGAAGAAGAAGACCAGCTGTAATATGACCAGGGATGGCCCACAGAACTGGGCAGTCCCATCAATCAAAATTGCCCACATGTCATACTGACCAGTAAATGTCCTATCAGGACTCTCATGACCACTTAAATACCGTCCTATTCAACAAATGAAAACTGTTTCAGATTTTCGAAGCAAATGTGACTTTGTTGCTTTTATTGTTGATACTTCAAATACAGAACTTCCATATATCGTGTCTTCAACTTGTTGTGGTAGGCGGGGCTTCTATGTCTATATGATCCCAAGATCTATGCAGAGTAGCTAGAGTGGCTTGTATGATACTAAGAGCTATGTAGAGTAACTAGATGAGCTTCTATATATCAATATGATTCCAAGATATAAGTAGAGTTTTTGTGTGTCTGAGTGTGTAGGTCATCCCTGGTTCGCCTTTTTCTCTATTCCCCAAGGCGGTGTGCGTTGCACTATGCCTTTATTTTGCACCTGTCGGCACAGTGCATCCGGCTTCAGCATGCATTTTATGTAAGGGTCTGCTTCCTCCTGCATTTTCGAAGGGTTTGCTTCCCCGGGGTAATGGCTGGTGTTATGATGGAGACTGAACCTTCGGTTTGTGAGTCGTGTCACGCCACTAGCCAATGCTGTCCCCTCTATGTGGAGTAAATAGAGGGGCTTCTATGTCTATATGATCCCAAGATCTATATAGAGTAACTAGAGGGGCTTGTATCATCCCAAGATTTATGTAGAGTAACTAGAGGGGCTTGTATGATGCCAAGATCTATGTAGAGTAACTAGTGGGGCTTGTATGATGCCAAGATTTATGTAGAGTAACTAGAGGGGCTTGTATGATGCCAAGATCTATGTAGAGTAACTAGAGGGGCTTGTATGATGCCAAGATCTATGTAGAGTAACTAGAGGGGCTTGTATGATGCCAAGATCTATATAGAGTAACTAGAGAGGCTTATATTATCCCAAGATCTATGTAGAGTAACTAGAGGGGCTTGTATGATCCCAAGATCTATGTAGAGTAACTAGAGGGGCTTGTATGATGCCAAGATCTATGTAGAGTAACTAGAGGGGGTTGTATGATGCCAAGATCTATGTAGAGTAACTAGAGGGGCTTGTATGATCGCAAGATCTATGTAGAGTAACTAGAGGGGCTTGTATGATCGCAAGATCTATGTAGAGTAACTAGAGGGGCTTGTATGATCGCAAGATCTATGTAGAGTAAATAGAGGGGCTTGTATGATCGCATGATTTATGTAGAGTAAATAGAGGGGCTTGTATGATCGCAAGATCTATGTAGAGTAACTAGAGGGGCTTGTATGATCGCAAGATCTATGTAGAGTAACTAGAGGGGCTTGTATGATCCCAAGATTTATGTAGAGTAACTAGAGGGGCTTGAATGATGCCAAGATCTATGTAGAGTAACAAGAGGGGCTTGTATGATGCCAAGATTTATGTAGAGTAACTAGAGGGGCTTGTATGATGCCAAGATCTATGTAGAGTAACTAGAGGGGCTTGTATGATGCCAAGATCTATGTAGAGTAACTAGAGGGGCTTGTATGATGCCAAGATCTATATAGAGTAACTAGAGAGGCTTATATTATCCCAAGATCTATGTAGAGTAACTAGAGGGGCTTGTATGATCCCAAGATCTATGTAGACTAACTAGAGGGGCTTGTATGATGCCAAGATCTATGTAGAGTAACTAGAGGGGCTTGTATGATGCCAAGATCTATGTAGAGTAACTAGAGGGGAATGTATGATCCCAAGATCTACGTACTAGAGGGGAATCTATGTCCATATGATCCCAAGATCTATGTAGAGTAACTACATGTAGATGTAGCATTACTACAGGGGTTTGTATGTCTACATGATCCTGAGAGCTATGTAGATGTAGCATTACTACAGGGGTTTGTATGTCTACACGATCCCGAGAGAGATGTAGCATTACTACAGGGGTTTGTATGTCTACACGATCCCGAGAGCTATGTAGCACTGCCACCAGAAGGATCTTCAAAGATATAGATGCTTCTCAATTTAATACAGATTGGAAGAAAATGAATCTGAGAATAGAAAGATAAAGAAGAGGGGTGGGTCTGTATGTGGTCACAACCTATTGCCCATAATGTGATTTGTGTCGGGGGATCAGAAGCTATTGCCCATAATGTGATTGGTGTCCGGGGGATCAGAAGCTATTGCCCATAATGTTATTGGTGTCGGGGGGATCAGAAGCTATTGCCCATAATGTTATTGGTGTCGGGGGGATCAGAAGCTATTGCCCATAATGTTATTGGTGTCGGGGGGGGATCAGAAGCTATTGCCCATAATGTGATTGGTGTCGGGGGATCAGAAGCTATTGCCCATAATGTGATTGGTGTCGGGGGGATCAGAAGCTATTGCCCATAATGTGATTGGTGTCCGGGGATCAGAAGCTATTGCCCATAATGTTATTAGTGTCGGGGGATCAGAAGCTATTGCCCATAATGTTATTGGTGTCGGGGGGATCAGAAGCTATTGCCCATAATGTTATTGGTGTCGGGGGGATCAGAAGCTATTGCTCATAATGTTATTGGTGTCGGGGGGATCAGAAGCTATTGCCCATAATGTGATTTGTGTCGGGGGGATCAGAAGCTATTGCCCATAATGTGATTGGTGTCCGGGGATCAGAAGCTATTGCCCATAATGTGATTGGTGTCCGGGGATCAGAAGCTATTGCCCATAATGTGATTGGTGTCAGGGGATCAGAAGCTATTGCCCATAATGTGATTGGTGTCGGGGGATCAGAAGCTATTTCCCATAATGTGATTGGTGTCGGGGGATCAGAAGCTATTGCCCATAATGTGATTGGTGTCGGTGGATCAGAAGCTATTTCCCATAATGTGATTGGTGTCGGGGGATCAGAAGCTATTTCCCATAATGTGATTGGTGTCGGGGGGATCAGAAGCTATTTCCCATAATGTGATTGGTGTCTAGACGACGGGTAAGAAAGATACCAGCACTACCAAAAGCTGAGTGCAGATCCTATATTGCTGAGTAGGTTCAATGTTAGCAATAATTAGCCATGACAGGCTATTCGCCCCAGGGTCGCACCTTCCCCAGGTCTAGTAAGCCGCAGTAAAGAAACTACCCACATACTTATTAATAGCCAAATGAAAGTGTGAAAGGCAAACCAGGAAAGACATGGGCTGGTAGCTTCTCAGGACTGACCACGTGGACTGCAGAATGATAGGATAGTTTTTGGCTACCTAGTATCAGGCACTGATTCCAGTAATCCTAAGATAAAAACCAAAATATGGTTCACTATGTAATAGACTTCTCCTTGCAGGATATTGGGATCTATTATCGTTGAGGAAGGATTTGGATTATACTTCTACGCAGTTGGAAAGGGTGAATAAGTGAGGTTATGCATGGTGTTTGCAACCTCATCATGTAAAATCAATGATGACAGAAAACAATATTGTTAACAAGAGCATATCAATGGTTTAATTCATGCTTTCTGAATGGAGCCATAAATACCAGTGGCTCTGTGCTTGGTTAGGAACATAATGGAGACTATATAAAGCACTTCCCTGTTTGGATCATAAGGTGCCTTACTAAGGAGAAACGAACAGGCCCACTGCATGTTACTATTCTTAGCTCATTGGTCAATGACTGACATAGACAGTAATTATCATGTGTTGGATCTTTATTTGTAGCAACAAACTTCCACCACTTCCCCCAGTATGTGGCGACTCTTCATACTGTGCCACAGCTCTGGTTCATGGTCTTCCTATCAGTTTCTGTATCTATTGTCATGTCATTGACTTTCAATACTAGAAAAATCTGGGAAATAAAGGTGACATCACCCACTATGTGCCGTGGGTAACAAAATAATATAAGCCTAACACCATATTTCCTATATGGTGCATGACGTGACGGGATCTTTACTTTACTTATATGACTCATATTTAGTGAAAACAGATTTGTCCATGTCTATTCTCTTCCTGATTTCTATTTCTCCTCTTCCATCCTTCAGTATAATATTTCCAAGATGAGAGAAGTTCTTGACCATTGCTGGTAATTGAGCATTTATTCTTATTCAAAGAATATTCTTATCCATACTTCTCAAGGAGTGGCAATACAAAAATGAATGAAATAAAGAACAAAATGTAACTATTTAACAAACAAAAACAAGATCATAACAAAAAGTGATATAAAGCTGGATTAAATGTCTGGTTAAGGTGGGTAGATTCATGCTCAAACTGAAATAACAACTATCATCATGCTGTCTGGGGCTGTTGATCAACCAAAGCAGCTGAGCTGTTTGGTCTTTTGCAGCCAATGCAAAGTGTCCTAAGCATCATCTAGGCTTTTCTTGTGTTGTTTCATGCCCTTTCATGAGGCATGCTACCAGACAATACAGCACAATCTAGAAATCCAGCCCTTGCAGACTAGTGAGGTAATCTCAACTTTGGTGGTTTGGCCATGTCTGCAGAAATGGAAATAAGGATCCAGACAAACCCCACTCCAACCCCCAGGATGACCCAAGGTTTGCTGGAATGATAATAGACAGTGTAACAGTTCCAGTCGGAGCAAGAGAGTTTAGGGCAGGGGTGATGTGGTTGACGACTCAGAACAAAGGTACCTGAATGCGTGTCAAGGTCACACCATCTCAACAAAGAAAAACCAAGTTGGGGGCGAAGAATGTGGACAGGTAGGAACTGGCCACTGGCATTCCGATTTGGTTAATGGGGGGAAAGTGACAGACGCGACGGCAGCGAAGCTTGCTGCGATAGATGAGTGGCAGGGGTTCAGAGTAATTCGTTCCAATAACGACTGAATAGAGCCATCCCCCTGAGAACCATTGGTCAGCTCTGATACTGCTGGGGAGTATATAACACAGAGTCAAAGTTTAGCTCAGCAGGCTGGATGGAGAGGGGAGGAGAGCGAGAGAGTGACTGTAGATAGGAGTTCGTTTAGCTCACCTATTTGATAGAGGAGCGATTGATAGACTGTTGTACGAATGTTAGTGATAGAACAGGATCACTGAAATAGGTGTGTGAGTTTTGTATTAATAGATAATCTGAACGTTTGTTGTAAGCAGGACACGTGAACGAGGTATGTCCAGATCGCCCGCCTGAGGGGATTTGAGTGAGGAAGTTTTTGATAAGGTGTGTTGAGGATGCAGTTAAAGAGATGTGTGTGTAATGTGTGCAGGCAATAGAACTGGGTTTTTGATAGTTGGGAATTCCATCAAGAGCTAATCCTTAAAATTTCCGCTTTAGTTAATATTTATATTAACATATATATAATATAGGTATATTTAGTTAAGATGATATGTATTGTATTGTGTTTGTAATTTCACTTAATAAATCTGCCATCTGCTGTGTGCTATATTATTTGCAGTGTGTGGTCATGTTTGATGTGGATGAGTGTGATAATATTCTAAGTTAGAATAACCCTACGGCAAACGGTGGGATCTGCTACAACAGTCTATAAGAGACCGAAAACTAAACTGGAACCAGGTCAAAAGGAAGACAGTGGATACACCAGCTGACATCATTTCTGGCAAACCTCTACACCCCAGGGTAAAACAGAAGCGGCTACGTACGTAAGGAAAGGAATGGGGTCACATTCTCCAAATGTGCAGGGAGGGCTTGGACCTTTCCAAGATTTCGATATGTTTGCAAACAGCCAACTCAGAACTCTTCTTACCAGCCTTCCAGCCATTACCATGAATCCTTCATGTATCTGTCCAGGTAAATGCCACCATTTTGAACAGTAGGGCCCATACTGGTCCCTCAGACTAGATATGCAATACTGGGTACTTAACGTGTTATACCACAAGGTGAATTTTAATGGTGGGCAGTTCATGGACGGAATTTGGTTTTAAAATAGCCAAATTGGTAACCCTTCAACTGGTGATAATAAAACTTTGGTGAATTTTTATAAATAATACTAAACACTGTGAGGGGATGATGACCAAGAGGTTTTGGTGTCAGTCTTCTGACGACAAGGAAATGTGCTCACAATTTTTCTGTCAAAAGTAAAATACAAAACTTAGCCTATACAGCGTGTGGCAACTGCATGGTCAAGCGATCTTTATTCCTCAACCATATTAATTCACCTGGTGGATCTCAGCAATAGGAATAAAAATAGTGATATTTAAGAAAAAATTATAGTACTAAATAATGTTTAAATGTTATTTCCAGATAAGACAAACATGTCAGCTTTTATATTTAAATTCATGTCAATGCATTTGTAAACATGAAGATTAAAAGATTTGGTGTCATTGAAATGATAACATTTGAAGATTTGGTGTCATTGAAATGATAACATTTGAAGATTTGGTGTCATTGAAATGATAACATTTGAAGATTTGGTGTCATTGAAATGATAACATTTGAAGATTTGGTGTCATTGAAATGATAACATTTGAAGAAGATTTGGTGTCATTGAAATGATAACATTTGAAGAAGATTTGGTGTCATTGAAATGATAACATTTGAAGAAGATTTGGTGTCATTGAAATGATAACATTTGAAGATTTGGTGTCATTAAAATGATAACATTTGAAGTTGGCCATCAGATTAAATCAGCTGATGTTAAAAACAAAAAACTGGCTAGATTTCTGACCATCAGCCAAAGCAGTTTTTTTTTCCCAGCTAGATTTTGGAAAAATATGCCAGATCTGGGCAAGTTAGTAATACTGTATTATACTGATGACTGTCCTTGACATTGTCTTTATGTGGTTCTTGGACCCCTTGACATTGTCTCCATGTGGTTCTTCTTGGTTTTTTTTCCTTCTACATTGCCCTTGAGCCATCTACATTGTCCTAATGTAGCCTTTGAGCAATCTACATTTCAATACAATGGTCAATGACCCATCTAAATTGTCCTCAAGTAGTCTTTGATCCATCTACATAGCCACTGAGCCATTTAAATTGCCCTCAGGGTTGTTAAAGTTTGAGACTTCAACATTGAGCCATTTAAATTGTCCTTATGTAGTCCTTAAGCAATCTGAATTGCCCTTATGCCATCTAAATTGTTCTGATGTGGTCATTGAGCCATCTAAATTGCCCTCAAGAGTCATTAAAGTTTGAGATTTCAGCATTGAACATTCTAAATTGTCTTTATGTAGCTCTTGAGCTGTCTGCCATATAAATTATCCTCATGTGGTCAATGCACCATCTAAATTGCCCTCATGTAGTCAATGCACCATCTAAATTGCCCTCATGTGGTCAATGCACCATCTAAATTGCCCTCATGTAGTCAATGCACTATCTAAATTGCCCTCATGTAGTCAATGCACCATCTAAATTGCCCTCATGTAGTCAATGCACCATCTAAATTGCCCTCATGTAGTCAATGCACCATCTAAATTGCCCTCATGTGGTCAATGCACCATCTAAATTGCCCTCATGTGGTCAATGCACCATCTAAATTGCCCTCATGTGGTCAATGCACCATCTAAATTGCCCTCATGTGGTCAATGCACCATCTAAATTGCCCTCATGTGGTCAATGCACCATCTAAATTGCCCTCATGTGGTCATTGAGCCATCTAAATTGCACTCAAGGTCGTTAAAGTTTGAGACTTCTGCTACAGAAATTAGATGAACAATTCACCATCATCATGTACAATTCACCATCATCATGTAGTGTCACTAAAAATATAAATCTTCCACAGCCAGCTATCCTTTGAGCACTTCAGATGTTTCCTGGACATCTCATGCCATGACAGTGGCAGAGAAGGTACAAAACAGAGACCAGTTGATGTCCTATATTCCAAGGGACACCTGAAAAACTGACAATTCACCTGTCCGTTCCAAGTGAAGCATAGATACATCACTAACGCTGGCTCTTTTACAGGAAGCCTGTATCAGAGAATTTTTCGCTAGCAATGGTTCAACATGATGAGGTTTTAGCCCCATGCACTGATACTCTTGGAAGGTTACAGTGGCTCTATTCTTTTTTTTTTACCCGGGTACCATCTAAGGGTAGTCAAATAATAGGTAACCCCCCCCCCCCCCCCCCCCCCCCCCCCCATTAATTACAATTGTATGCACACACTCATGAGGTCAAGAACCTTACCATAATAAACAAACTGCTTGAGAAACCAACACTGCATGAATACATAAATGGTGTCTGTAAGGGGTCCACTGGACCATCATTTCTAAGGTACAAGTACATGATAGAGAAGACAAATATTCAAATTTTACAGTCGATGTAGCAAGTTGTAATGAAAGACAAGTGTTGACCATACAAAGATACGGTCTTGTTTTATTTAAGTATTTACCATTCTATTTATCATGGTGGGAGCTACAGAGATCATGCTCCGCTGTCAATACCTTCAGTGAAGGACAGTAAGATCGCATGAGTGGATAGTAGAGACCTCAAGCTTATGACGGCTTGTTATAGATGCCTGAAGCCTTTGACGGCTTGTCATTGAGGTCTCAAGCCTTCGAGGACTTGTTATATAGGTCTCAAGCCTTCAAAGGCTTGCCATATATGTATCATGTCTTTGAGAGCTTGTTTATAGATGCCTCAAGCCTTTGAGGATTTGCTATGGAGGTCTCATGCCTTTGAGGGCTTGTTTGGATCTTCTGTTCTTGTCTTGGCAGCAACAAATGAGCGAATGTCCTCACCTTAAATGCATCTATTGTGTGGATTTTGAATATGGATGACATTCTGAGGTTGTTCAATCACCTTCTCTTGAACGTTAACACTGCAATTGATGAAATGGTTATTCACAGACAGACTGCAGAATCTTGAAATCAATCATGCAGTGAGTGAGGACGGACCAGGAGTATGTACAAGTGGATCCATCCGAACCCACACACTTCACCATTTGCTGAGGGAGACCATGGGCTTGTCTGAATGTAGTGACACAATTCTTAACCCTTTACACCGTAAACCTTAAAACAGGAAATACATATTCATAGCAACAGGGAGATACTTCTTTGGTTGACTCATTTACACTTTCTTGACTAATGTGATTGAAATCATATTCTAGAATAGAACTAAACTGAAAGTTTGCGTCAAATAGGGTAGTAGTAACGGTTTAGAAACCAAATTTATTGGGCAGGTTAGGGTGTAATTAGAGTGTAAAAAAGAGCAGAGCTGAACATCCAATTTGCCTGTAACTGTCTGCTTAACACTCAAGTCGACTGATACAACATAACACTCAAGTCGAGTGATACAACATAACACTGATGTCAACTGATGCAGCTAAACACTCAAGTCGACTGATACAACATAACAACAAGATCTTATTTATTTTAGCAAGACCTGAATATAAATATATTTATGGGACACAGAAATGAAATACAAGGTCCTTCTTACTTAACCCTTTATCATCCAATTTTCCTGCAACTGTCTGCTGACTCATTTATCGGTAATTGCTAAATTAGATTTGTATCTGTGTTGTAGATTTTACATAAACATACCACTGTACTGGAAGGAAAGGTGGTAGGCAAACGTACCATACATAAGCAATGCTTATAAGTGAGATGGACGACATACAGAAGTGGACAGTGAAAAGTCTGTCAGATTACACCATCAAGGCAAGAGACAGATGACTATCTAATGCAGCAGCCAATCTTCGATGTGAGTTGAAATTAACTGAATCTATACTTTACATCAAAGAACACAAAATGTGCAATCCAGATTGACTTGCCAGTTTGAAGTAAATTCTTAGAAAAGTTGATATTCTAATTCAGTATATAATACTCAAGTACTGGTATTACAAAACTGATGAGCATCAATACCTGAGACTTTTTCATCTTTCAATTCTGTGTTGATCATACGACTGGTGATGCTAGACAACTGCCTTTGTGCACATTAATCTAGTCCTTTTGATTATTTGTCCATTCTTTTACATGCTACATTGGGTAGGAATGACTCCACAGATTTCCTAGGAAAGACAACTATGACAACAAATGTCTGCTGTCTTGCAGGTACGCATTCTGACTGTCTTTTCTTGAATTTATTCTCATAATCTTTGTTGTTTTCTTTGTGTATTCTCAGTTGCAATTTATGTGACCTCTCATCAAGGATACTTATTTGATTTTGCATCTGATTATGCTTATGGGTTTTGTTGTTCGTCCATCGTATTCAACGAAGGCCACTTTGTCATCATTCACTGTTCGCATGAGTTTGTGAATGGCTAAATAAGCCAATCGGAGCCCCGAATTGTCTATTGGACAAGGAAATAGGACACCACCCTGCCGAAGACGGATGTGTCGGACCGAAAGGTGCAAATATCGCAGTCAAGCAGTAAACTAGAAACACAACGCAATCCTTTCTCCGCACTACATCCTGCTACTTGCAAAGCCCTGTTTAGAGGGCTTGGTAGCAGGACATTGAGAATGAACGCAGAAGGAGGAGGAGGACACCACCTCCCACCAGGGTGGAAGGCAGTTTGCTGTAAGCTGGCGTGCGGAGCGATCGTATCTGGATAGCCTAATTTATTCTTGACAACTCATATCTTTCTTAACACCCTCCGCAATAGTGTTCCATCAGTCTGAACAATTGGTGGCGATATTTTCCAAGTCGATACTTTCCAAGTCATGATGGTATAGCAGTGTATCGGTGATCTCTTGTGTTCTTGTATCTTTTCTGCTGTTCACCGCTTGCTCTTTTGCCATTTTGCAGTTCACCACACAGCAGCTTTTGGTAGACATTGATTGTCTTTTCTTGTATTTGTTCTCATAATCTTTGTTGTTTTCTCTGTGTATTTTCAGTCCCAATTTATGTGACTTATCAAGTATTCGTATTTTATTTTCCATCTAATTATACTTATGGGATAGAAGAGCTGTCATCGGCGAAGTCCAGAACATCGTTATTTTATTAAATTTTGTATTGAATCAATTTAATTGTCTCCATAATCCAGTCTATAGCCAGCAGAAAGAGAAATGATAGGAGACATATCTGCTGTACACCAGTTCTTATGTCAAAGTGCCCTGAACGTTGACCTTCATGTAGGACTACATTTCTTATCTTCACGAATTTTCTGAATTATGTTAATGAACTTTAGTGGCACTTCATGGTGCCCGAGCAACATCTAGAGCGATTCTCTGTCTAAGCTGTGAAATGATTTTTTTTTATAGTCCACAAATTTGATAACAAGTGGTGAGTTCAATTTCACACTTTGTTCAACTATTATTCTCAGTGTTGCTATCTGGTCTGTAAGGACAAAACCAAACTACCTAAGCTAAAATTATGATTATTGAATTGAAAACATTAACCATTTTCAGTCCGTATTAATTTTGTTGAATTGTATCTAACAGATGATATGCACCGCAACTATATATGTCAAATAGTTTTAAAGAAAAATAAAATAAGTGCATATTAAACAAATTCAGCTAAAATGACTATCTAAAGACATATTTATGACATGAAGTATTCATAATAAATATATATACAAGTTGTATATATATTAGTACGAGGCGTTAAATATTATTAATGTGGAGGTGAAAATAAGATGGGACAATTTTGTTTTCACTTACGCTGGCAGGTGCATTTCTGCGTTAATGTCCCCCAATAGTATTAACCATAATTCCTTTCTTCTGTGTTCAAGTCAAAGTTTTAGTACAAATTTTATTGAATCCAGATGCGTGATCATTGACCTGATCAAATAATCAGTTATTTCTCTGTGTCTCAATTCCACTGCAAGGAAAGTATGTCTTCAGTGCATTTGAAACACATGTAACTATCCCTGGATTGTTGAGAACAAAACATTAAACAAAAGGTGTACATGTGCAGGACAGTTCGTCATTGTTAAGATTATTCTAAAACCAGGATGGACGTTGCTATGTGGCACAATGTGACACCTGTGTTAGACATAAATTTTTACTGATTCGGCCTTCACGGATGTTTTGCGCGCCACCAATTCATACCGCACCAGACTGAAAATGGTTAACTGCTAAATTGAAAAATGTTGATGATTTCAGATTGCAGCTCGTGATACATCAATGTGTGATTTATGACTTTAGGCGAATGTGTGATTTATGACTTCAGGCGAATGTGTGATTTATGACTTCAGGCGAATGTGTGATTTATGACTTCAGGCGAATGTGTGATTTATGACTTCAGGCGAATGTGTGATTTATGACTTCAGGCGAATGTGTGATTTATGACTAATTAGTGCTAAGTGTGGTGGAAATTTCAGATTGCAAGTAGTGCTATGCTGGCAGAAAATAGAAGGTGAATGCTGTCGAAGATGGATGCACCGAAAGGTGCAAATATCGCGGTCAAACTGTAAACTAGTGACACAACGCAATCCGTTCTCTGGACTATTTCCTGCTACTTGCAAACCCCTGTTTAGGGCTTGGTAGCGAAAGATTGAGAATGAACGCAGAAGAAGAAGGCGGCGGATATGGCTGTTAATTCTATATATTAATATAATAATCGGGTTAATTCTCTTACATTAGATGACAAGATGAATATCTAGTAAATGAATTTGGACTGTAAAGGGTTAAGGTGCAACTTAGTTGATTTATCATTTCTCAAGCAAGGACAAACCCGACTCTTATTTAAGCTTAGACTAAGCCTAGTCCTTCGGCCAACATCCACTGTCTCTGGTTGTCAGGCTATATCCGGACTCTGACCGCATGCTGATGTCGCTGTCTACTCTGTAGGAAGCTCTGCTGACTGCCCCAGAGTCTGAAAGGGGGTCGATGTCTGATCCTTCATTGGGAGTCACAGGAAGATGTTGACTAGGGTGTATAACTTTGGAGGAGTTGTCTGTGAAGGTTGAGCTGGCAATGGATACTTCATCTTTAGCTACAACCACAGTGACGTTCAGTGGAATGTTGCTGCCAACGTCGACGACACGGCTACTGGGTTCGAATCTAGGATATTTTCTCATATTTCTGGAGGAGTCTGATGTGTCACCAATTAATGTTTTGTCATCTTTCAAAATTTCAGATTTTTCTGTGGCAACTTTGAAATCTGTTTTAGAGAAGGCGGAACCAGTTTTTGATGGTTCGAATCCTCGATTCCTTTCAGCTGATCCTGCAGGTGCTGTTGAATTTCCACTGCCAGCTCCACTACCAGAACCACCACTACCACCACCACCACCTCCTCCTGCTGCCCTGGTGGCTTCCAGCATCTTCCTGTGTGCAGTCTGATCCAACTGGCAGGTGAGCTCCATCACTTTGGCTTCCAGCTGTTGGACTATGTGAAGCATGCTTCTGCATCGTTCCTCTACAGCCTGGAAAAATAATAAAATACTAGCAGACATGTGCAGATTATCTGTCAGTCCTACAGTACAGTACAAAATGGAAGAAACGATTATCTGTCAGTCCCACAGTACAAAATGGAAGAAACAATTATCTGTCAGTCCTACAGTACAGTACAAAATGGAAGAAACAATTATCTGTCAGTCCTACAGTACAGTACAAATGGAAGAAACGATTTTCTGTCAGTAGCACAGTACAAAATGGAAGAAACAATTATCTGTCAGTAGCACAGTACAAAATGGAAGAAACAATTATCTGTCAGTAGCACAGTACAAAATGGAAGAAACAATTAAAGGTTATCCCCATTCCCACAACACTACCCGACTCTCTAACCCACTCATTTCTCTTCCACCCCCTTCCTCGTCCCCTCCAATCATATGTGATGAAAACCACTATTATCCATTTTTGTTTTGTTTTTGCGTTCGCCTTATTTATCTATTCCCCAAGGTGTGTGTGCGTTACACTGTGGTTTTTATTTTGCGCCTGTCGGCCCAGTCCATCCAATTTCAGCATGCATTTTATGTAAGGGTCTGCTTCCTCCTGCATTTTCTAAGGGTTTGCTTCCCCGGGGTAACGGCCGGTGCTGTGATGGGGATCGAACCCAGCACCTTCTGGTTGTGAGCCGTGCCACTTAACCACTAGGCCACGCCGTCTCCTCTATTATCCATTTGAAATATACTCGGTCAGTCTATGGGTTCAAAGATGACTGATGAACTCGATGTGGGTCCCAAATAGCCAGTAGTAGAGCTGAGAGCGACCTCTTAATTCTGTTCCAATGTTTCAACAATAAGAGCAACCACGTATCTTGACAGGTAAAAAAAAAACCCAATTCATGGCCTTCACATGGAGGGACCTGTTGTTCTGACATGAGAAGAAACAACGTGTAAGTTGCTGGCACCCTACAACCAGACTGCTCTGGGTCAATGAAGCCAATGAGTCGTAGGTGGCAATTTCTATAGGAAAAGGAAAAACGAATTTCAGGACCATCTGTGGCATTACAGAAAATGGGTGATCCCTTTGTGGTGAATCCCCTGCAATGCACTTGGTCTCTAGGAGCAGCCTGGTCTCTGAACTTAACTTGGACATCTGCCTGATAGAAAGTATGAAGAAAGAAAGACTAAGTCATGGTTGGATGACTAGACAGAATTGTTGGGAGCTGGCTGTGTACAAGACTTGACAATTCTTTGGGAGAGTCCAGAACCAGAGCACAGTGATTTAGCCCTGCATATTTGGAGAGCCCCCTTAGATGGCAGGAAATGCGCTCTTCCACTATAGTGAGTCTAAGGTCAGAGACCTGGACTCCAACTCATTGTGTTGCGGACTGGCAGAATAGCCACAGGAAAACTCTTTGAACATTAATACCATGCACAGCCCTTCAATGTGGCATTGACCATGAAAGAGCCAACAGCTTGACTTAACAACAATGAGCCTGATGCTGGTCTGGAAAGACCTTGGACATTGTAGGCAGGCAATATTCACTTCCAAAGGGAAGTAGGACTAGTACTAAGTCCTATTGGAGATTGAAGAAAAACTTTGGAGATCCTGTGTACATGTAAAAGAACCCTTTGTAGCTGAAAATCTATAAGAATAGGCTGTTAGCCACTGTACGGGCAAAATTCTAAAAGTAATGAAATTCCTACCCAATTCGTAACCTTCTTTCCCCCAGGTCTAGTAAGCTGTCAAAAGTAAAATTTGCAAAAGTAATGAATGTACTGTGGACAGCCTTCGGCTACCTGGCAGCAGGCATACATCTTGTTTGAATACCAGGATTCCAAGTAAGTACCTTCTATTCATTTTTCTTGAACTCCCTTGCCACTATGTCTGTACAAGACACATCACAGCCCACTACCAGAGAAAATTCATGAAGTGTAATGGCCTCCATAACAGTAGTTTTAAACAACAACAACCACCTACCCTCAGTTGTTCATCATGACAGCTTTTGGTGTCTTCAAAGTTACGCTTGATTTCGTTCACAGCATTCTCCTGCAATTAAAATGACAACACATTTTTCTATCATCCAACCATCAGAAAGAAGCCCACAATATAACCAGACATGTGCTGGGGGAGAGCATGGCCAAATGGTTTCGATGCCTGCCTAAATGGACTTTCTAACCTTCATATCATCAATAACAATAATAATGTTCGCTTAGGCGTCTGAGGCCCGCTGTGTGGGTCGGTCAGATCCATGACCCACTGCTGTGGCATGGTTCCAGGCCTCCTCCAGAGCGGAGGTGAAGGTTCATATCTGCTGGAACCATACTGTGCGGGGACAGCCTCTTCTGCGCCTCCGGCTGGTTGGGGGAAGACTTTTGCCGCTGGGGAACGACTTGCCTAGTATCTTGTAGGCCGGGGTTTCCTAGTCCAGCTGTATAATATGACCGAACAAAGAAACAAGAAGGACAGAAGTTCAAATCCCCGGTGAGGCACATGATGTTTTTCTGTTGGGGGTGAAACAAACATAGCCAGCACGCGACGTGGTGACAGGAGTTGCAAGTGGCCTGTAGTCCACAGTCTAACACAAACTCCTTAACTACCCTAGCAATAGGAATAAGGTGGCACAACAATTTTATTGAATTTGCTGCCATGTAACTTACAAGGAAAAAGGCGAATGGGGAAGCTAAGAAACAGTTATGGGCCTAACAGTGGCAGCGAAGCCAGTGCAGATGTTGCCTTGTGGGTGAACTCAAGAAGCCAGTGCAGATGTTGCCTTGTGGGTGAACTCAAGAAGACAGTTCAGAATAGGAACAGATGGCCATCACCTGTTGCAGCCCTATATCCATCATCCGTACTATTCACCCCAGTAGGAGCATGGGATCACTGTGTGGATCTAGAGCTCCCCCTACTGGTGAAGGAAGAATATGACTACCGCATTCCACTATCATCATTAAAACAACCTTTACAGACCTAAGTAGAGCACAGATTTTCAAGAAATACACACCAACTTCTCTTGACTTGAGCCATCTGTTCCAGCTTTGTTCATGTCTTCCCTGTGTCCGTCATATTTGTGCCAAACCCTCTTCTCCACGTGTGTTTTGGCCTCCCTCTACTTCTCTTAACCTGGGGATTCCAGAACTGAGCCTGTCTTGAAATGCTATCAACTGGTAACTTAATGTGTGTACTGTCCAATGACAGTGTTTTCTCCTCAACTCATGGTCCACTGCCTATTGTCTAGTTCTATATTAGTAATTTTGTCCTGCTGGCACTCTGCTACTTGGAATGAAACCTGGTCCCTAACCGGAAC
This sequence comes from Ariolimax columbianus, assembly GCA_036924085.1. Taxonomy (NCBI): domain Eukaryota; kingdom Metazoa; phylum Mollusca; class Gastropoda; order Stylommatophora; family Arionidae; genus Ariolimax; species Ariolimax columbianus. The sequence continues at coordinate 22,406,916 of JAVGWX010000010.1, read as the reverse complement.
AATGGAGAACCAGTTAAGAACAGCACATGGAGTACTCGAGCACTGCCTCATCAGCCTAACACTCGGACAACAACATCAGAGACGCCTACACAATAGCAACATCCGAGAAATGTCACATGTAAAAGATTAAAAGATCCTGCAACACGTAAACAATTTGAAATGCCGCTGAACTGGATATATAATTAGAAGGAAAGACAAGCGATGGAGTACTGTAACTACTGTTACCCTGTAACCTACCAGACAATAGTCTGATTGTGACTTTTTGGATAACAATGTTGTGCTAAAACTAAAAAAATGGGGAGGTAATGTCCTTCCATGTCCTCCATATGCCCAACCCTCCTTAGTTGCTCCTCTTCTAACATGGAGTATATAGGTCTTCTGTCCTTTATCTTGTGGCTTATAATTTCTGTAGGTTGAGGTTGCCAGCCCCATGCCCAACCCTCCTTAGTCTTGTCTTCTACCATGGAGTATATAGGTCTTCTGTTCTTTATCTTGTGGCTTATAATTTCTGTAGGTTGGGGTTGCCAGCCCCATGCCCAACCCTCTTTAGTCTTGTCTCTCCCCTTCTACCTCTTCTTATAGTCTCTACAGGTTGGGGGTCTCCTGCCCTATGTCCAGCCCTACCTTCTAACAATATGGTTGACAGATAACAGTGGCATTACTCACACTCCCCTGTTGGACTCAAACATGTTTGTGTTTGCATTTCTGAAACATCAAGGCCATTTCCATATGATAAAAAAACAGCTTTAAGAAATTTGTGCTGAAGTAAGAGTGTGCTAAATTGTTAGGCACAAAGCACTGTATAACTCACTCCATAATAGAAAACAAGTTGAAAGATAATACATAAAACAAGTTGAAAGATAATACATAAAACAAGTTGAAAGATAATACATAAAACAAGTTGAAAGATAATACATAAAACAAGTTGAAAGATAATACATAAAACAAGTTGAAAGATAATACATAAAACAAGTTGAAAGATAATACATAAAACAAGTTGAAAGATAATACATAAAACAAGTTGAAAGAATAACGTTATGTAGGATTACCTTTGACTTGATTTGCTCCTCTAACTCAATCAACCTGGTCTGGTACGCTTCCAGGAGGTTGGTCCTCTTCTTGTTGTCTCTTGTCAGATCTGAAGGTCAAAAAGTCACATGAAATATTTTGAAGATGTTTATGTAAATATCTGAATGTGTCGAAGGCACTGATGAAAAGGGTCAAGGGTGTCCTTGACAGGGATAAATCTGTTGGATTATACCATCAAGCCAAGAGATTTCTTCTTCTTCTTCGTTCGTTCTCAATCTCCCGCTACCAAACCCTGAAAGGGTTTAAGTAGCAGAATGTAGTCCAGAGAATGGAATGTGCTGTGTCGTAGTTTACAGCTTGACTGCGATATTTGCACCTTTCGGTCCAACACATCCGACTTCAGCAAGCATTTTTTTAGTACCGGGTTAGCATTTCCTCTTCGATCCCTTCTCCTTAGCCAGTATGCCTTGCTGCAGCCTGTTATCCAAGATCACCACATGGAGGTGTAGAAGGGTCTTGGCAGCTTTGGTTCGCTGGCCCTGACGCTAGCAGTCAGCTATGGGTCGCTGACCACTGCAGCTCATGCGCTGCTCAGCATCTTGATACAAAGCCAAGAGATTTAAGATGTTGGAGATCCATTAAAGTTGATCTATGCTGTGGAGATGGTAACTGATCTGAGAGTATACCATACAGACAAGAGGAAGACCATATGGTAGGATAACAAAATAGTGAACTGGGTACAGTCTTTCAGATTGCACAATCAAGTCAAAAGACAGAAGGCAGTTATCTAATGCATCCTACCTTGGCTGAACAGATGGGTCTTAGGTAAGACCAGGAAAGAGGTATACAGAAAATAATGTTAAGAAAATGATTCTTCCTCTCAAGTCAAATAAACGGAGGAGGTCAAAGATGTAACACATCAGCCAGCTACTGAAGCTGGTTGTTTGCATCAGATTCAGCAAACTAGAGTTGACCAAGACCCTATTTTGCCTTCAAGTGGCAGCCCTCGAAACAGACTCTACTCGTGCAGTCTGGCTAAGATAATATGTATCGCAGTGGGAAGGCAAATCTGGTATTTTAAAAAATCCCGCTGAAATGGGATGTGTTGAGGCAAAAAGGTGCAGATATCACAACCTAGCTGTAAACTATGACACAATGTCACAACATCTTTCCAGGAGGAACGATGAAGTACAGATGAACAGAAAAGTATGTATGGAAATAGATAACAACTAACACACACACACACACACTGATACCATTACATGGCATTAGGCTGAAGGTAGAGAGCCCAAGTATGGCTGGATCCATAACAACAACAACCATTACATGGCATTAGGCTGAAGGTAGAGAGCCCAAGCATGTGTTGATCCATAACAACAACAACCATTACATGGCATTAGGCTGAAGGTAGAGAGCCCAAGTATGGCTGGATCCATAACAAAAACAACTATTACATGGCATTAGGCTGAAGGTAGAGAGCCCAAGCATGTGTTGATCCATAACAACAACAACTATTAAATGGCATTAGGCTGAAGGTAGAGAGCCTAAGTATGGCTGGATCCATAACAACAACAACTATTACATGGCATTAGGCTGAAGGTAGAGAGCCCAAGTATGGCTGGATCCATAACAACAACTATTACATGGCATTAGGCTGAAGGTAGAGAGCCCAAGTATGGCTGGATCCATTACAACAACCATTACATGACATTAGGCTGAAGGTAGAGAGCCCAAGTATGGCTGGATCCATAACAACAACTATTAAATGGCATTAGGCTGAAGGTAGAGAGCCCAAGTATGGCTGGATCCATAACAACAACAACTATTACATGGCATTAGGCTGAAGGTAGAGAGCCCAAGTATGGCTGGATCCATAACAACAACAACATGTCTTTGATGTGGAGGTAGAAATATAAGTGGACAACATTTGTTTGTACTCACTACGTCATATGTATATATCAGGGAAAATTTATTCTAGCATGAGGGTAGAATCAATGGCACTTCTCCGAGCACTGAAAATTGTCACCAAATTGGAAGCTCAAGCACATGCGAGGATAGTGATCTTCATAGACTGTAAAGCACTACTCGAATCGGTAAAGAACACGACAAATGAGGACATAACACATAAAATCAGAATAGAGCTAAATGCCATACACAAGATCTCAAAGATCACACTACAGTGGATCCCCTCTCATTGTGGAATTACGAGAAACAAGAGAGCTGATGCACTATCTGAAGCAGGTGGAAAAATGCAACAATACACCCATAAAGTGCCATATAAGGAAGCTAAACCCATCACTCGCAGTTAGTATTAAATAAAATGAGAGAGAGAGTAACAGTCCAGACCCAATCCACCAGCTACAAAGACACCCGCAAACTGCAATCTTCCGCATGAGAAGGGGCCACAGCAGACTACTGGGCCACCTATATTGGCTCAAAATCTCCCAAACAGATGAATGTCCATGTGGGACGGGAGTCCAGACACCTGAATACGTACTTCAAGAATGCCCGGCCTACGAAGAACTAAGATGTCAGACCTGGTCAGATGAAGCAGAACTGAGGCAAAAGCTATGGGGCCACTGCTCAGACCTGGAAAGGACTGTGGACTTCATCCTGGCGATAGGACTGAAGATTTAGCATGATCAGAAAAATTTGATCGCAGAAGAAGATGTGTATTTATACGTTAATCCTCAATTCTCTTATCACAGACCCTTTCTTCTGTGTCCCAGTCAAAGTCTGAATCAGGCCTTTTTAAAAATATCCACAAGCAATCGATATGCGTGATCATTAGTCTGATCAAATAATTAATTCAAATTCTCGGGTCTTTAATTTCAAATTTCCTCGTGCTAAATGCGTATAAACTAATCTGTGTTTTCAGAGACTATTGGTTAACACAACAGCACCTCGGCTAACTGACCTGCAATTTCAGCTTTAAGAGAGTTCATCAGGTAGGACTCCTCTGACTTGTGTCTAAAGGAAGCTCGGCTCTGCTGAAGCTGCTCCTGGCACTTCTGATGGAACTCCTGTGTCAACAGGACTTCCTTCTGCAACTGAAAGACCTGTTGATCCGCAACAAAGGTTACAATATCAGGCTTATATGACAAGTAATGATGATGATGTTTAGCCTTCCATCTAAAAGTGAAGCATAGGCTACCACACTACAACTGGCACTTTTACAGGGAGCTTGTGTATGAGTTGAGCACTAGACCAGTGAGACAAACTAAAACATGTGTCAGAACTGGGCTAGTCCTCTGTCATTCACAACTTGCACCTATTGAGTCCCAGTTTGCTCCAGACAAGTTTATAGACCCAATTACTTCCTAACCTTCATATCATCAATAATAATAATCATGTTTGCTTAGGCGTCTGAGGCCCGTTGCATCAGTCGGCCACATACATGAGCCACTGCTGTAGTGTGGTTCCAGGCCGCGTCCAGGGCGGTGGTGGAGGTTGAGATCTGCTGGCGTCATACTGTGCAGGGGCGGTTTCTTCTGTGCTTTTAGTCGGTCGGGGGAAGACTGTTAGTGCTGAGGAACGACTAGTGTGATATCTATCATGTGGGTCGGGGTTTCTTGGTTCAGCCGTACAACATGACCGAACAAAGAAACTCAGCGTCGGTCAAGGGTTTCTTGGTTCAGCCGTACAACATGACCGAACAAAGAAACTCGGCGTCGGTCAAGGGTTTCTTGGTTCAGCCGTACAACATGACCGAACAAAGAAACTCGGCGTCGGTCAAGGGTTTCTTGGTTCAGCCGTACAACATGACCGAACAAAGAAACTCGGCGTCGGTCAAGGGTTTCTTGGTTCAGCCGTACAACATGACCGAACAAAGAAACTCGGCGTCGGTCAAGGGTTTCTTGGTTCAGCCGTACAAAATGACCGAACAAAGAAACTCGGCGTCGGTCAAGGGTTTCTTGGTTCAGCCGTACAACATGACCGAAGAAAGAAACTCGGCGTCGGTCAAGTGTTTCCTAGTCCAGCCGTACAACATGACCGAACAAAGAAACTCGGCGTCGGTCAAGTGTTTTCTGGTCCAGCCGTACAACATGACCGAACAAAGAAACTCGGCGTCGGTCAAGGGTTTCTTGGTTCAGTCGTACAACATGACCGAACAAAGAAACTCGGCGTCGGTCAAGTGTTTCTTGGTTCAGCCGCACAACATGACCGAACAAAGAAACTCGGTGTCGGTCAAGTGTTTCCTGGTTCAGCTGTACAACATGACCGAACAAAGAAACTCGGCGTCGGTCAAGTGTTTCTTGATTCAGCCGTACAATATGACCGAACAAAGAAACTCGGCGTCGGTCAAGTGTTTCTTGGTTCAGCCGTACAACATGACCGAACAAAGAAACTCGGCGTCGGTCAAGTGTTTCTTGGTTCAGCCGTACAACATGACCGAACAAAGAAACTCAGCGACGGTCAAGTGTTTCCTGGTCCAGCCGTACAACATGACCGAACAAAGAAACTCGGCGTCGGTCAAGTGTTTCCTGGTCCAGCCATACAACATGACCGAACAAAGAAACTCGGCGTCGGTCAAGTGTTTCCTGGTCCAGCCATACAACATGACCGAACAAAGAAACTCGGCGTCGGTCAAGGTATTCTAAGATTGGGAGAATTCCTGTTTTAGCAGAGACCTTCACGCTGTGGATGTAGTCATGCATCGGATGACCAGGACACGACACTGTTTGCGCATCTGGAAGGCTTCCAGTCTAGACATGTCATGTTTTAGCAATGTTCAGGTTTCGGGGCCGTAAAGCAGGACTGGGACTACGCAGGAGTGGTAGATGTGGATTTTTGCCCCAAGGGAGATCTTGCCATTACTCCACATATGTTGGAGGTCGTGCATAACAGACGCAGCTAGTTCGATCTGCCTTGGCATATCAGATGCTACCGAGATAGATGAATTCGCTGGTGCACTCTGCAGTGTGACCTTGGATTTCAACACCCTGGGGTGCTGTGTCGGAAATGAGGTTCTGAACTTTGGTCTTGGCTCAGGATATAGACAGGCCTAGGGCGGGCGTTTCACTGTCTAGCATGTCCAGAGAGCTCTGCAGCGCAAAGCTGTCTGTGCAAAATAGGACAATGTCGTCTGCATAAACAAGATCAGTGAACTGATCAATAGCTATACCCTCTTAGTGAGCGCTGAGGCAGTCAAGAAGCCATATCATCAAGCATGGATCAAATATAGAATTAGGCCTTAAATGTTTGTGCCGCAGGTAGTGATAAAGTCATTCCTCTCTTGTGGCAAGGCATATCTGTCATCTGGAGGTCCGGCGGTCAAATTCCAAGTTGCCTATTAGTTCAATTACTTTTCTGCTGTTCGTTATGTATGTTGCTTGAGTGTAGATCAATAATTGTCTTGTGATTGTTGTTAATAACAAACATTCCTTGCTTACAACTTGCTGTCTCAAAGTTTGCACATATTTCCTAGCTATTTTGTGATATCTTACAACACGCTTAGAAGGTTATAATGGTTATATTCTTTCCACTTGGGTAAAAAATGACAGATTCGACCTATATAATATAATATAGCTTATAACTATGACCACAAACACATACAAATTTATCCGAATAGAAGACACACTGATGATAGTTCTCAGATACATTCAATCTCTGTAGATATATAAACAATATCAAACTGAAACAAGTCCAAAAGTTCAAGTAGCTTGAAAGATTTATTGATGGAAGATGGAAGGCTTGATAAAGAAATTGAAACTAGATGCCAGAAAGCTCTGCTGTGACTCATGAATTGTCACCTTGGGATCAAGATGTTGAGCAGCGCATGAGCTGCAGTGGTCAACGACCCATAGCTGACTGCTAGCATCAGGGCCAGTGAAACAAAGCTGCCAAGACCCTTCTACACCTCCACGCGGTGATCCTGGATAACAGGCTGCAGCAAGGCAGACTGGCTAAGGAGAAGGGATCGAAGAGGGAATGCTAACCCGGTACTCAAAAAATGCTTGCTGTAGTCAGATGTGTTGGACCGTAAGGTGCAAATATCGCAGTCAAGCTGTAAACTACAACACAACGCATTCCGTTCTCTGGACTACATTCTGCTACTTAAGTAGCTACTTGGTAGAGGGAGATTGAGAATGAACGAAGCCAAGCCAAGCCAATTGTCATCTCTACTTTAATGTTTGAACATCATAGAAGCAACACCTGATCAACAGTATATCTATACTAACTTAGTGTTACCAATGTCAACTTAGTCCTTACCAAAGGTACAGGAGACGAAACTTAGAACTTGTGAAATGAAATGTCTAAGAAACAGACCTGAGCATCACATATAATGAGGCCAAGACCATAATTAAAGCCAATTTCAGGGAAAAATGGGCTGATCAACACCCCAACTTCCGAAAAGAAGACAGCTACTTTAATTAAACTAGAGAAGTGCAAGTCATCATCTTTAGACTGAGAACTGGGCAGACTCAAGGGTCATCTTTACAACACAATGAGAACAGGGCAGACTCAAGGGTCATCTTTACAACACAATGAGAACAGGGCAGACTCAAGGGTCATCTTTACAACACAATGAGAACTAGGCAGACTCAAGGGTCATCTTTACAACACAATGAGAACTAGGCAGACTCAAGGGTCATCTTTACAACACAATGAGAACTGGGCAGACTCAAGGGTCATCTTTACAACACAATGAGAACTGGGCAGACTCAAGGGTCATCTTTACAACACAATGAGAACTGGGCAGACTCAAGGGTCATCTTTACAACACAATGAGAACTGGGCAGACTCAAGGGTCATCTTTACAACACAATGAGAACTGGGCAGACTCAAGGGTCATCTTTACAACACAATGAGAACTGGGGCAAGTGCCCATGTGGGTAGTATACCATGACTGTGAAACACATCCTACAACGGTGTATGCTTGCGCAGAAAGAGAGAGAACAATGCTGGCCTCACGAGACAGATACAAGACAAAAGCTGTATGGAGAAAAAACAGCCTTACAAACAATGGTGTTCTTTGTATGAGGAACAGGGACCTTGATCTGAGGATGAATGAAGAAGAAATGTCAAAAAAAAGTCATTGGTGTGATCAGGAGAAATGAAATAAAGAAATACAAAATATGGTGAGAACTTTCCCTTGTCCTGAAGACATATCAAGACTACAAATGTGATGGTTCTGTAATCTCATAAGAATGAAACATGATCAACTACCACTGTGTGCATACAACACAAGAAGATCTGGCTACAAGGCATGAGGAAGTCCACTTGTCAGATGGATAGATGACAAGAGTAATCCTACAACATGTGTTTACAATAACCGAAGAGACACACTTTGCCGCAGACGAAGAAAGGCAAGTAAATTTGCCAATGACACAATGTTTTGAAAAGTATGTAAGAGGGGGAGATTTGGAATTTTTGTGTGTTTATGTGTAAATGTTTATGGCTACCGCACTCATATAGCCGAGCCTTTGAAATGTGAGATCGCTAACACTTCACACCCCTACGGCAGTAATGCTAAGGGTTACTTTACTTTCTGTGTGTAAATGTATGCCCATATAGTACTGCCGTCTTGTGATGTATGTTGTGTCTCTTACCTATTTCATCATTGGGACAGATAAGTGTGTATATTTGTAACTTTTGTTGAAATATTGTGTTTAATTGATTGTTTTGCATATCTGGTTATAGAACTATGAATTTTTTTAAATGTTTGTGTGTGTGTTCTATTTCTATATTTGTGGTTTTTTTTGGTTTTGGTTGTGGTTGTTAAAAAAACATACAAACGTTCTAAAAGGTGAGCCCATACCTAGACCAATCCTGGGCTGTCTGTGTAACCATTCTGATGGCTAACTCTTCCCAGTATGACCAATTAGGATGCCGTGGTTGAGGATGGCATGTTTTGCCAAAATGACAAGAAGACATGTTGATGAAGATGTGTGTTGGTACATATGTTTCTGTTCTTGTTTTTTATGTTGTAAATAAATTACACTACTGCACTCTAGGCAGCAGGCAGATCAATAGGTGTTTAGTCTCTTTCAGAGAGAATGCCAGAGGATATGGAATGCTCTTCTTTTTCATTTGTTTAAAAAAAAATTATTTATTTATTTCACAGTAACCCCCCAAAAAAGTGTAGCATACGTTGTAACCCATTTGAGAGTTGGATTGCTATATCTTCACTTTTTGGTATGTCTTCTGTTATGGTTAACTTTCCCAAGCCATTTGATGTCTCCAGACTACCTGAATGGCAGAAGGTGGGTTTAGGTCAGATTGTTTTTTTTTCTCCCAGATGAAATACCACCTATGGCTCTGACGGCCTTCACCTAGGCTCTTGCTGTGTATTGCGTAGCCTTGAGAGAATCTAGTTAAAGTTGATAGCTCTTTCTGGCTATGACAGCATTGTGGACCAGACACTTGCATTAAGACATGACAGCTAGAAAGGCAATAAGTTATGGGAAATAAGACATGATCACCTACCCTCTGTGACAGCTTGTCGGTCGTAGCGAGCCGCTCTCTGCATATCTCTAGCTCTTTTTCATGCTCTAAGTTTTTGTGTTGAACTGTGTCAAGAATCTGGAAGCCATAACAATATTTAATCAAATATATTTATAAAATATATAAATGATGTTATGTTATTGTTAGGAATATACCTGTATTGTACAATGGGCTGAAAATGAACAAAGAATAGCAACACTGTAACATGCCAGGAATGGTATAAGAGGTAACAAAGGAAGATTGGGCATAGGATTAGCTACCCCATCATATGGAAACTATAGATCACTAGTAAATCTTCTTCTTCTTCTTACACTGTCAGACGTCAACTTGAATTTGTTCGAAGAAAGCAGCTGTCATCCTGAGGCCGTCGACACTGCCAAAGAGCATGTCTAGTGTTGGCACTGGTGATGGCCACATGTGCTTTCTCTGGTCCTCGTATGTCGGGCAATTTTGCAGCAGATGTTCTGCAGACTACTAGTAAATGAAAAGAAAACCTCTATACCCCATGGTAGACAAACATGCAACTGAATCAAGTCAAATATTAAGCATACCTGACATCACTGCACTACCTGGTAGACACATAGGAGCTCAATCTCTAAAGAAGTATAGGTACTGATGACAGTTATTAGTTAAATATTTTGACAATGTCCATTTCTTTCAACCACAGACCATGTCCTTCTGGTTAGGTTGGCCCATAAGTAGCTTTCTCATTTAAAGGTGTAATAACTCTATTGTACAATTTCTTGTGTGCGGATGTCAATAAGCTCTGGACCATCCAGCAGCTTCCAGGCAACATTTGCTAAGTAATTTAAAAGCTGAGAGCCAAACATGGGTGTTATTGAACATGCCATAGTTAAAATCTTGTTTTTAAAAGTGTCAAATGAGCGTCATTTGCGTGATACCATTTTCCAAAGATACGAGGCGTGTTCAAATGAAACCGGACCGAACTGCACCAAGTGTACGGTGCGCGTGATGACGTCACTTATGGTGTAAAAAGCTCATACCAACCGTCAAGTTTGCAAAATTTAATTATCCTGCGACTCATAGTTTCCTCAGCAGACCGTTGAAAACATAGCGGTTGTGATACGGAATCCGTCCAAAGTTGATAAGTTGATACGTTCGTCACACTTTTGTCACAATACACTGCCTGCATTCTGCGATGAATGTCAACTGGTCGACATCCTTCAGCTGTGAAAAACCGAATCACAGATCGCTGATCAACTCTGGACGGACTCTGTATCACACTCGCCATGTCTTTAATGGTCTACTGAGGAAACTATGACTCGGAGGATGATGAAATTTTTAAACTTGACGGTTGGTATGTGCTGCTTACATCCTTAATCTCTTAGCCCTTTTCCAGGGCTTTCACACAGAGATGGAATAAGGTCCTGGTTAGTCATAACTGACTGACCTTGATGCAAGTAATTAATTTATATTATAGTCGAAACCGTAGTACTTTTTAAAATAGCTAAATAAAAAAAAATTTTTACAGAACGGAAAAAAAAAATATATTAGAAGAAAAATGAACCTGCTACAAAATGGTTAAATGGGAAATGACTTACAGACCCCCATGAATTAGGTCGTGCGAACCATCTTCATGGTGTGGTCTAGGGTAACTCTGTGAAAGGACTGAATTAACTGTATATTATAGTTTCCTTGTCGCAACATTTAAACTAAAAAAAAAAAAGAGGGGGGGGGGGGGGGGGGGGGGAGATTATTTTTTCAATGGAAAAATAAACAAAATTAAAAGGCAACTTTGGGATCAAGATGTTGAGCAGCACATGAGCTGCAGTGGTCAGCGACCCATAGCTGACTGCTAGTGTCAGGGCCAGCGAACCATAGCTGCCAAGACCCTTCTACACCTCTACGTGGTGATCCTGGATAACAGGCTGCAACAGGGCACACTGGCTAAGGAGAAGGGATCGAAAAGGGAATGCTAACCCGGTACTCAAAAAATGCTTGCTGAAGTCTGATGTGTTGGACCGAAAGGTGCAAATATCGCAGTCAATCTGTAAACTACGACATAACGCATTCCGTTCTCTGGACTACATTCTGCTACTGAAGCCCTTTCAGGGTTTGGTAGTGGGAGATTGAGAACGAACGAAGAAGAAGAAAAGGGAACTTTGAAAAGTAAAGATAAGTTGATGTATCTTGTTCATATTAAGTCTCTACTTCACATCCATGCTGTTAAACAGCAGCCTGGCCAAACAGCGGGGAAATCAACATTATGATTCCTCTAGAGGTGAAGAGACGTGCATTATACTACAGTAATTAACACCCAGTTCGTAAGAAGAGCTGCTACAAGCCTACTGTCAGTGAAAATTCATAAAAGTGAACAACTCAGATAAGAGCAGCTTAAAAAAATGCATTATACTACTACATCAAGATGTAGTTGGCTTCATGTCCAACATTCCTTAGTCACCTCTTATTTAAAAAAAAATATTTCTGCCTTATTTTCTCTATTTCCCAAGGTGGTGTGCGTTGCACTACATTTTTATTTTGCTCCTGTCGGCCCAGTTTATCAGACTTCGTCATGCATTTTATGTGAGGGCCTGCTTCCTCCAACATTTTCTAAGGGTTAGCTTCCCTGGGGTAACTGCCGGTTTTGTGATGGGGAATGAACCCAGCACCTTTGGATTGTGAGCTGTCACTTAACCACTAGCCCACGCCATCCCCAGTCACCTCTTATGACATGCCTAGCAGGTTACAGCATTTCCATTCTCCTTCTGGGTTTAGGTAAAACATACTCTAAAAGTATATAAACTAAGAAAAGATCACTCACTTTTTGTTGTTTATCATTATCTTCTCTTTGAGTTAGTAGCAGATTCTTGAGCACAACACTGGCAGCCTTCAAGTCCTTGTTTTCCTTCAGAGAAGTCCTAACATTAAGGAACAACAAATATTAAACAACAAATATATCAAACAACAAACACTAGACATATTAAACAACAAACATATCAAATAACAACCACAAAACAACAAACACAAAAAACATATCAAACATCAAATGACGTACACATCAAACAACATACACATAAAACAACTAACACAAAACAACAACCATATCAAACATTCCATCCTCTAACCGACCCAGCGATTTACCAACTAACCCATCCAATTATCAACTCACAAACCCATCCATTTTGCAACTCACACATTCACTTATCCAGCCATCCATACACTAATCCACCAACCCATTGACCAACCCATCCACTTAACCACCTAGTAATTGATCCATCCAACAACTTATTCACCCACTCCTTCCACTTACTCACCCATCCAACAAACACCTCACCTGAACTGTACCAGCTTCTCATACTCATCCGACTCCTGCGTCTGCCTCAGCCTTCGATTGTCTTCCTGCAGAAGCCTCATACCCAACTTCAGCTGCTGAATCTCTCCCTCTTGAAGCTCAGATTGGTTCATCTGTCCACATAGAATAACAACATATGATTAACTGAGCTCAGCTGCAACAGTCACTTCCTACTGATCCCTATTTAGGACCATTGACTGAATAGCAGAGCTGTAGATTATAGAGCATTCGCTTTTCACAACAAAGGTAGTGGGTTCAAATTCTTATTATCAACAAGTGCGAGGTGTGGTCAAATAAAACTGGTCCCAGTAGTCTTATTACAAACTTATAAAAAGTACATCAGCAGGTGTGGCAGAATTAAACAAAGCAATCGTTAGGAAGCATGTATGCACCTGTGGTTGCTAGAAGATGTTGCCGTAGGTGTTCAGATTCGCATCCCACTGCTTTGGGAGACCGTCCATGAAAAACGACTCATTGATCATGGAACCATTCAGTTACAGGTGCCATGACGTCTGCATCGGAGTGGAATCATTGTCCCTTTAATGCTTTTTTTAAAAGGGTCAGAACAAATGAAAGTCACATGATGACAGATCGGGGCTGTAGGCTGGGTTTTGCAGAATTTACCATCTTTCTGTGCTCATGCTTCCTGCACAATGTTCTTCTTCTTCTTCTTCGTACGCTGTCAGACGTCAACCTGTATTTTTTCGAAAAAAGTAGCGGTCATCCTGAGGCTGTCGACACTGCCATAGAGCTTGTCTAGTGTTGCCACTGGTGATGGCCACATGTGCTTTCTCTGATCCTCGTATTTCGGGCAGTTTTGCAGCAGATGTTCAGCGTTCATTTTCCCGGTACCACATGTGCATTCGTCAGTGCCACCTATCTTCAATTTATTGAATAAGTGGTACCTCAGTCTATTATGGCCTGTGTGAAGTCTGAAGACCACGACCTGCTCTCTTCTGTTCAACTGGTAATAGGCATCGTTTTTTGTGTAGCCAGTATGTTCTGTTTCCAATTTGGCCATGTATCTAGCTCTAATAAGCCTTTTTGACTCTTCGTATGTCCCACTAGAATCTGGTTGTGGTAGTCTTGCATCTTCTTTTGCCAGTCTGTCTGCCTCCTCGTCTGCACAATGTTCGCTACATGGGGATGAGCATTGTCATGCAACAGAATCACACCACTTGAAATCATGCTGGGTCGCTTATTCTTGATGGCTTTATGCAGTTTGTCTAGTGTGTCCTTGCAGCGGATGAAATTGATGTTAATGCCAACAAAAAGCTCTTCATGGTAAAACAAATGTGGTCAGGAGAACCTTTAGCAGTGGAAACCTGTGACTTGAATTTGTTTGTGTTTTGGTGATCCTGGATGTTTGTACTGTATGTATGCAGCACAGCTTGAAGTGGTGGCACCACGCTTCATTGCCCGTCACTGTGTAACAGAAATGCACCCTGCTCCGCAATGCAGAAGCAAGTGGTTCAAACTTCCTGGTGCACAAAGATTTTTCGTTTACCTTTACTGAACTTTTGAGTCGGAAATAAATTTCCGTTTTACTGCTAAAGGCGAGTAAAACTAACCAGACACATTGTCACCTGTTATTGCTTTAAAAACGGCTAAGCATACAGGTATTTTAATTTAAAAATAGATCACTTCCGTCCACTTTGATTTCAAGTACGAAATAGCTTGTTTGATTTCAAATAGCATTTTGAAATGATTTATTGTTTTTCACTCAGATTTGAAGATTATCCCATTATTGAGAGTGATGAAGTTAAGGATTGTTCTGACGTAGATCTGTTTAGTTTGTTTATGTAGATGTAATAAATACTTTGGAGTGGAAACAGATATGCTGATCTTGTAAAACTTTATTATCCGTTCTCTGTGGCAATTAAAAAATTTTTTTTCCAGACGTTATAACCCCAAATAACTCCTGAAATAGAGTCTAAATGTTGGGGCTGTTTTTCACCTTTACATTCTTGGATCTCAGAAGCTAACACATACACAACACAAACAATAACATCAACAAGTTCTTTATTAATGTATGTCTCTACACACAAACAAATCATATCTATAGACCAAGAAATAAAAAGGTTACAGGCTCCTACAGTCAGCAACCATAGTAAAACGTGTTGTGTTGAAAAATTAATGCCGTCGCAGATTAAATTTGCATCAATTTTGTATGTAGTGTCACTATGGTTAATATAGAGTTTCAGACAATTGATCGATATTTACATACGTGATGAATATGTTAAAGTTGTGCTTTTTATGCAATTGAATTTGGACTTCAAGAACCAAGAAATCATTTATTATTTGATCGGGTCAATGTGCGGGCATCTGAATTACACATGGATATTCAATATAAGAATATTTTCAAATAATTTTCAAATGAAAAACACTACATTATAACAACAGAAACGAAATGCCTGCTAAAAATATTACAAGGAAAGACATGATCAGAAACGATGACATCAGGAGACTGGTGGGAACAACACCAGTATTGGACAACATTAAAAGACAGCAACTAAAATGGTTTGGCCACGTAACAAACCTACCACCACACAGCACCCCCACAACAAGCAATGCTATTTAGATACAACAGATTCAAAGCCAAAGGCAGACCACGAAAAAAGGGGGCTTACAGAAATATCTGAGGCAGTGAATGCTACTGTGCATGAGGCACACAGATGGGCTCGTTCTAGAGATCTGTTCATAAACTGATGCTGAAAGGCATAACAAGAATAGCGAAAACGAAAAGATTCAATATAAGTTCTATTTAGACTTTCTGGTACACTTGATGAGTAAAACAACCATCACTAACAACAAGCTAATACCTGCATAAATATATAACGGAGCATGTCAGTTTGTGCACAAATGAAAGTTACGAGGAGTGTTAAGTCAAACTGGGACTTTTGTAAGTAACAAATTTTTTCTTCAAATAGTCAAAATGCTATTTATTTGTCTATATACTTTCCTGCAACGTTTATGTCGACACATGTGAATACGATGCAGTTCAGGACCAAGATCATCTGATGTCCTGCCCCAACCTCCCTAAAACCTGTGACATGAACGACATGATGGAGGCGAACGACAAGGCAGTTCAAGTTGCTGAATACTGGACGGATGCCGTGTGACATGGTGTTTGGACACGGAAAGTAAGTAAGTGCAACGTTTATGCACTTATCTCTGCGTTTAAATCATGCTTGAAAAGCTTCAGCGTAGAAAGATTTGAATCAATCCAGGAAAGCCTGTTTCACTTCGTCATCAGTGCTGTAATGCTGACCTTACAGAAATTCTTTTAGGGGTCCAAAATAATGAAAATTGCTTGCAGCGATGTTTGGGCTGTAAGGTGGATGTGACAATACCTCCCAGCTGAGTTGCTGCAGGTGGCACATAGTGCGGTAAGTCAAATAAGGCCGAGAGCTATCTTGCAGGAGCAGGACACCCTTTGTAATTAAACCATGTCATTTTTTCCCGCAGACAGTTATGCACATCACTCAAAATCCATACGTACTGTTCACTGTTGATAATGACACCACAGGGTAGAAAATCAACGTGAATGATGCAAAGTTTGTCCAAAAAAACAGCCATCATCACTTTCCTTGCAGACACAATTGTCAGAAATGTTTTTGATGGTGATGATTGCGTATGCTTCCACAGCTTTGATGCTCGTTCCGACTCAGGAGTATAATGATGAGCTCAGGTTACGTCACATGTAATGAAGCGATCCAAAAAATCATGCCCTTCTGTGTCAAAACGTTCCTTCAACTCAGTACAGGCTTGAACTCTTCTCTGCCGGTCAAAGTGAAAAGCTGTCTTGGCACCCAACGTGTAATAGCCTTCCAAAAATGGAAATGTTCATGAATAATAGTGATCACCGTACCCAGAGAGGGAACTGAAACGCTAGTCCAGTCAGGTACAAAATACTGACCAGACATCACATCAGGGCCAGGCATAATACACTGACCAAGACCACGATCTCTCGTCTATGTAGCGTTCCCTGGAAACAGGCTGTTTTCAAGGCAACCTGGCAGATGAGATGTTGGTTGATGTTTTTTTAAATTTTTATTTGCGTTCGTCTTATTTCTCAAATCCCCAAGGCGGTGTGCGTTGCACTGTGGTTTTATTTTGCGCCTGTCGGTCCAGTGCATCTGATCTCGCATGCATTTTATGTAAGGGTCTGCTTCCTCCTGCATTTTCTAAGGGTTTGCTTCAATGGGGTAACGGCTGGTGTTGTGATGGGAATCGAACTCAGGACCTTCGGTTTGTGAGCCACGCCACTTAACCACCCCGTCCTCGTTGATTGATGTGATTCCCATAGTAGTGAGCACCACACAGATAAAGCCAAGCATAGCACAAACGCATGGAGGACTGCGGCCCACCTTCATTAGCACACTCGGGATGTGAGGAAAGCTACTACAACATGTCACTTAACGTCCTTTTCAGGACACACAAAAGGAATAAACCTACTCATTGTGGGCATTAAACAACAACAGTAGCCAGAGAAAGACTTGCCTCTTGTACAATTTCATGACAGATTATGCATTGATTTTCCAGGATAAAGCGTTCCACAATCCGGATATTCACAGGAATGACTGTGGTGAGTTGAGAGCCAACACGGCTGGGATCATCACTCACGGACGTACGGCCTTCTCTAAAACGTTTACATAATTCAAATGTCTTACTGCGGTTGAGTGTCTCATAACCGTATTATGATTTCAGTCTTTTGTAAATTTCTGCAGGTATCATGCCTTCTTTCACAATAAACTTCATTACAACACGCTGTTCCATGCAAGCACTAACAGTATTGTCCGCTATTTTTATTTATCTGTCACTTGACTGGCCCATGAGCAAGTGGGCCACCTAGCAGTAATAAGATACAAGTGCCCCTAACTAATGATAGTAGTCCCAACACAGTATAACCTATTCAGGTAGAACTTGGAACTAGAACAAAAAGTCCCGGTTTTATTTTAGTCTTTCGTAGATGTCAACTTGCGTGTACAGATGACAGTTAGATATGTACAAATTACACTTATCTCCTTCTGCTGGCTGAATAGTGGACAATGGAGAATACTGGGAGAGAAATCTACAAACATATGGCCAGCCAAAACACAACATCAACCTTTTGAAAAGGAAAGATCGAAATAACATTTTCCAACTTCGCACTCAACACATACACCTTAACAGCCACTTGAACAGAATCTAACCAGAACATACTCCAGAGTTCCGGCTGTGCACACATCCCTATAAAACTGTAGAACACCATCTTTTTGAGTGTCAGTCGCTTGACGGTTTTAGGAAAGAGATTCTTCCTCTGAGGTCAGACAAATGGAACACTCTCCAGAACTAAATAGCAACTCACAAACATCACTATATGGCATTGGGTCAAAGGGCAGGAGCCCATAGACTGCTGGGCCCATAACCAACTCATCTCTCTCCGTACTCTGGAGCAGCTTTCACATACCCTTGTGTAATCCTCATAGTATTTACTTGATTGAACTGGAATTATTTAAGTTATTAGAGGTCCAGATTCCTTGAAAAGTTGGAATCTAATTGTATACACCTGCTTGACAGGGAGCTGAGAGGATTGACTTATTGAATGAAGCTGTAATACAAACCAGAGTTTTCTGTTGTTCTTCTAGCATGGCGATGTGGGTGATCCTTCGTAAGAGACGGCGGTTCCGTTTTGCGTGGTTTGATCTTTTGTGACGTTCATACATGAGCTGATTCTGTATTAGTAGTATCTGACCACGAAGAATGTTGACCTCATCAGCCGGTGGGACACCTGGCAATGTGAACACAATTCATGTGTATTCATTGTGTTAATACTGATGTTTGCTATAGAAATGGCTGAATCGGAAACGAGGTCACTTCCTCCCGTCTTGAAAACAACAAGACGGCTAGATTGACTTTAAATCATTTTTAAGCGATTTTGTTTCTGTTTCACATGGATTTGGAAGTTGATTTCATTAATGATTGTGATAAGTTCAGAAGGATTTTTCTGAGGTAGGTCCGTTTAGTTTGTTCATGTAGATGTTATAAATACGTTTGTAGTGGAAACGTAACAGATATGTCAATCTGGTTAGGAACACTATCAGTGCTTTGTGGCAATTTCATGGACTGACAAGACAACTGGTGTACTCAAAAATGGGTAAGTCTAAATGTTTGTGATGTAATAACAAAAATGTGTAAACTAGAAGGTTAAGATGAATGTGGTAGTGGTGTTGGGGCATCTCCTAATACACAACACAACAATTAACATGAAGGTGATGTTGGGGCATCTCCTTCTTCTTCTTCTGTGTTCATTCTCAATCTCCCACTACCAAGCCCTGAACAGCGCTTTGAAAGTAGCAGGATGTAGTCAGGAGAACGGAATGCATTGTGTTGCTAGTTTACAGCTTGACTGCGATATTTGCATCTTTCGGTCTGACACATCTTCCTTCCGTCTTCGGCAGGGGGCATCTCCTAATACACAACACAACAATTAAGATGAAGGTGACAGTGAGACATCAAGTTATTATATTTACACTTTAAAATATTATTTTGTATTATTCTTTGTTGCGCATCACAGAGTAAGCAGCAGAAGCCAACCAAATGATGCAGCTACTCGATGAAAAGGGCAGGAAAGTGGGACTGAAGATGAATGTCTCGAAGACCAAAGTGTTGCTTAATCGCTTCATCCCATGTGATCTAGTCTTCCTTGGCAAAGTATGATTAGGTGCCTTCTCAATATAGAGAATAACCTGGAACTTGAACTGACAAGACATCGCTGTGTGGGTTGGGCACCCTTCTCGTCTATTAAAACGGTCCTGGACCAGAACCTACAAGCATCCTTCTTCAATTCAACTGTACTCCTTACGATGTACTACGGTGCTGAGACATTGACAAAATCACTGGAGGACAAAGTGAGAGTGACAAAGGTCTCCCTTGAGAGACGCTTGGTCGGAATCACTCTCTGAAACCAACGTATGCAAGGTTTCCACAATTCTGACATATGACGATTGTACCTGGTGAATGATGCAGTAATCCATGCAGACAAGGCAAAACATAGATGGGCAGGTCACATGTTACAAAGAAACAATGGTCGATGGAGCACGGCGACAGCAGTCTGGAACCCAGAGGTAAGAAGAGACCGCGGGGAAGACCTCCAATGAGTTGGTCAGACACCCTTGCTGTACGCTACAACATCATAGATGCCTCTGGAGGAGTACTTACCATGCACTGGACTTCTGTGGCACAAGACAGGGTCAGCTAGAGATGAAGTTGGGACCCGCAGCTACACTGAGGAACCGGTCATCAAGATCAAGATTATCTTTTGGGAGACGGAGTTGACCAGTTCCTTTTCTCGCCGCCGCCTGTTAAGTCCTGTACCCATACATAGCCGGGTAGGCTGTAGTATGTCAAGACCATCAGGGATGAAGTGTTAAAGACTTGAGTTTAATAGGTGTCAGTTACTATTTATTTTGTGGGATGACCTTGATTACTCTTCACTCCCATCTTTTTCAGTATGTTTCACCTGACTCTGATTACTCTTCACTCCCACCTTGACCAGTATGTTTCACCTGACCCTGATTACTCTTTGCTCCCACCTTGATCAGTATGTTTCACCTGATCCTGATTACTCTTTGCTCCCACCTTGATCAGTATGTTTCACCTGACCCTGATTACTCTTTGCTCCCACCTTGATCGATCAGTATGTTTCACCTGACCCTGATTACTCTTCTCTCCCACCTTGATCAGTATGTTTCACCTGACCCTGATTACTCTTCGCTCCCACCTAGATCAGTATGTTTCACCTGACCCTGATTACTCTTTGCTCCCACCTTGATCAGTATGTTTCACCTGACCCTGATTACTCTTTGCTCCCACCTTGATCAGTATGTTTCACCTGACCCTGATTATTCTTTGCTCCCACCTTGATCAGTATGTTTCACTTGATCCTGATTACTCTTCTCTCCCACCTTGATCAGTATGTTTCACCTGACCCTGATTACTCTTTGCTCCCACCTTGATCAGTATGTTTCACTTGATCCTGATTACTCTTCTCTCCCACCTTGATCAGTATGTTTCACCTGACCCTGATTACTCTTTGCTCCCACCTTGATCAGTATGTTTCACTTGATCCTGATTACTCTTCTCTCCCACCTTGATCAGTATGTTTCACCTGACCCTGATTACTCTTTGCTCCCACCTTGATCAGTATGTTTCACTTGATCCTGATTACTCTTCTCTCCCACCTTGATCAGTATGTTTCACCTGACCCTGATTACTCTTCTCTCCCACCTTGATCAGTATGTTTCACCTGACCCTGATTAATCTTCTCTCCCACCTTGATTACTCTTCACTACAAACAAACATTTTTATTTTTGTCCAATTGGTGAGTTCATTCTGCTTGCAGACAAGGCATTTAGGAAGTTCTAGTCAATCACCCCCCCCCCCCCCCCCACCCCCCCAAATATCCAAACACGACACTGATGTTTCCTGCATAATGATTCAAAAATAGACCTACCTCCAAAGTGTGTCCAGTTTGTTGATTCCTTGCTGGTCAGTGGGATCTTGGTCAACTCTTTGGCATGTATGTCTGAGCCCAGCCTGATGTGTCTGTCCAGTAGTTCCGGTGGTGACATTAAACTGAACAATGAGACCTCATTACCTGGAAGACAAAAACTGAGCTGTTTGAGTCATCACTAATGTATAGTTAGTCCTCCCCAAAAAAAAGGTTAAAGGTTAAAGGTGAGGGCTTGACTTCATCGCAGCAGGTCTCCCCATATGGCTCAGTCTCTTTCAGCAGAACAGTATCCCGCCTGCCGAGAGCATCAGACAAAGCACAAACTTCCTAGCTCCAGCGGTTAACCCAGGGATCTTCTGAAAAATTGCCATCATGAACAAACCGTTGTGGCTCGAATCCGAACCCAAACCGTCTGAACACGAGGCGAGTGGCTTGACAATTTCACCACAGAGACCACCAACTAAATGGCTTGGAAACATAACAATGAGTATCACATTCAGACTGTTCATCACTAAGGTCAAATTGATCTTACTACATGGTGTGCACAGGTATAGTTACTTACTAAGTTGCTCCTCTACTACCCTAAGGGTGTAAAGTCTTCTACCTTACTTACTTGGTCTCTCCTGTTCTACCCTGGAGTCTAAAAGCCTTCTACCTTTCATGGTATCTCCTGTTCTACCCCGGAGTCTAGAGCCTTCTACCTTACTTACTTGATCTCTCCTGTTCTACCCCGGAGTCTAGAGGCTTCTACCTTACTTACTTGGTCTCTCCTGTTCTACCCCGGAGTCTAGAGCCTTCTACCTTACTTACTTAGTCTCTCCTGTTCTACCCCGGAGTCTAGAGCCTTCTACCTTACTTACTTGGTCTCTCCTGTTTTACCCCGGATTCTAGAGCCTTCTACCTTACTTAGTCTCTCCTGTTCTACCCCGGAGTCTAGAGCCTTCTACCTTACTTAGTCTCTCCTGTTCTACCCCGGAGTCTAGAGCCTTCTACCTTACTTAGTCTCTCCTGTTCTACCCCGAAGTCTAGAGCCTTCTACCTTACTTAGTCTCTCCTGTTCTACCCCGGAGTCTAGAGCCTTCTACCTTACTTAGTCTCTCCTGTTCTACCCCGGAGTCTAGAGTCTTCTACCTTACTTAGTCTCTCCTGTTCTACCCCGGAGTCTAGAGCCTTCTACCTTACTTAGTCTCTCCTGTTCTACCCCGGAGTCTAGAGCCTTCTACCTTACTTAGTCTCTCCTGTTCTACCCTGGAGTCTAGAGCCTTCTACCTTACTTAGTCTCTCCTGTTCTACCCCGGAGTCTAGAGCCTTCTACCTTACTTAGTCTCTCCTGTTCTACCCCGGAGTCTAGAGCCTTCTACCTTACTTAGTCTCTCCTGTTCTACCCCGGAGTCTAGAGCCTTCTACCTTACTTAGTCTCTCCTGTTCTACCCCTGAGTTAGAGCCTTCTATCTTACTAACTTAGTTACTATATACATATTTCAAACTCATATTGACATTCAGTACTACCACAGATTTAATTAACTAATTTTGAATAAAGTCCGTAACGTTTGGTTGTTAACTTAACGTCTTTATACTGGTTTAGAAGACTCTGCAGAGTCTGTATACAACCAGTTTCACTTACATTTACTTGCTATAAAAGCTATGAGCTTCAAATCTTTTCTTAAATGTAATTAATTGTCCCTGCCTCCACTACTTCCTGTGACAATGCATTCCAAGCATTCACCACTCTGACTAAAAAAAATATTTATAATATCTAATCTGGACCTTTCTTTAGTTAATTTGTAGCTATGCCCTCTTGTTCTTGTAGGTGGTTGTATTTAGAAAAAACTTGTTATAGTCTACTTTATCCTGTGTTTTTGTTGTTCTCCATGTTTCAGAGTCACACAATGGAATGGATGATATTTGGAAGTTTAGGATTTATATTTTCGTGTTGGACTTAATTTCTTTTGATTTACACAAGTTCCTCAATGCAATGAAGGCTCCTCTCACCTTTTATATTATTAGTTTTTTATCTTTATCTGTACCTCCTTCATTGTCGATATTGCTACCAAAATATATGAATGATACCACATCTTGTATGAGTGTTGTCTCTCACCACAATCTGATTGTCGTTAGTTGTATTATTCCCATAAATTGTGTCCCAAGTTCCGAAACTGTTCCTTTCATCAAATTTACTTATTTTATTTTTTATCTTATTCTTTTGCGTTCGTTCTCAATCTCCCACTACTAAGCCCTAAACTGGGCTTTGCAAGTACCAGGATGTAGTCCGGAGAACGGAATGTGTTGTGTCGCTAGTTTACAGCTTAACTGCGACATTTGCACCTTTCGGAAGAGCCAAACCTTTGACAAATTTCAGGTCATCAAGTTGGAAGGTTACAGTGATTCTCTTCTGGTTAATTCAAGTACCACTAGTGTATTGACAGTGTTTGAGACCGCTAACTTTTCACTGAACCATTGATGAAAAAATGTGCCTAGGGTATTATCTCTATATACTTACCTGTGTATTTGTTGTGTTAACACTGGTTTTTGTTATAGAAATGGCTGAATCGAAAACGAGGCCACTTACTCCCGTCTTGAAATAAACACGATGGGTAAATTGACTTTAAGCAATATAAAAATTTGTTTGTTTGTTTTACATGAATTTGGAAGGTTATCCCATTATTGATTGTAATGAAGTTAAGTTGTTGCAACGGATTTCTCTGAAGTAGGTCTGTTTAGTTTGTTTATGTAGATGTTTTAAATATGTTTGTAGTGCAAACTAACAGATATGGTGATCTGGTAAGGAATACTACTAGTGCTTTGTGGCAATTTCATAGATTTACAAGACAACTGGTGTACCCAAAAATGGGTAAGTCTAAATGTTTGTGATATAATTTAAAAAAATGTGGAAACTAGAATATTCTGATGGAGAATTCTACAACTAAACCACAAACCTTTGAATGCTGTAACTGCAGAACTAACAGCGACAGGCTTGTCCGAGACGACAACAACTTGCTGATGGCAGCTGTTGCAGACGGCCAACTTTGAGGGAGCGAATATGAACTGAAAAGCAGGACTGATGGATTCTGGTAGGTGAGGTAGAAGATCTGCATCATCCTCGACTTTTGGTTGGGGCTTGCTTCTGACAGTCGTATCTTTTGAGCTGCCTGAAATAAGTGACCAAATAAAATTGAGATTCTGAGGCCAGTCAATAAACAATTTATTTTTAGCGACTCCAAAAACAATTGTAACGACAAGTAAATAAGAAGCAGGGAGGACTGCCTGGGAACGAGGTCGGAATCTTGGTCAGTATGTTTTACCTGACTAACATAGCCTGATCAGTATGTTTTACCTGACTAACATAGCCTGATCAGTATGTTTTACCTGACTAACATAGTCTGATCAGTATGTTTTACCTGACTAACATAGCCTGATCAGTATGTTTTACCTGACTAACATAGCCTGATCAGTATGTTTTACCTGACTAACATAGCCTGATCAGTATGTTTTACCTGACTAACATAGTCTGATCAGCATGTTTTACCTGACTAACATAGCCTGATCAGTATGTTTTACCTGACTAACATAGTCTGATCAGTATGTTTTACCTGACTAACATAGCCTGATCAGTATGTTTCACCTAACATAGTCTGATTGGTATGTGTCACCTGACTCTGACTAACATAGTCTGATCAGTATGTTTCACCTGACCCTGACTAACAGTCTGGTCAGTATGGTTCACCTGACTAACATAGTCTGATCAGTATTTTCACCTGACTAACATAGTCTAATAAGTATGTTTCACCTGACCCTGACTAACAGTCTGATCAGTATGGTTCACCTGACTAACATAGTCTCATCAGTATTTTCACCTGACTAGACATTAGTCTCCTCTCCCTGCATCCACAGGTGAAGCCTCTACCTATCATAATAGAATAAGAGGATAGGGCACTGGGTCGACTATCCCATCCTGTAGAAATTTGAGGGTACAAGAACAGAAAATGTTTGCATTCCATAGTAGAACTCTACACCTCATAGTAGAAGAGGTGATGACTAAAGAGGTTAGTGCATAGGGCCTGCCATCCATAAAAACTATTGAAAAATTGCAAAGGTATTCTCACAGTAGTAGCTGTTGTTTGAGAAATGATGTGTCAGAAATATCATTATCCTAATCCACAGCTTGTTTATCTTCTTCTTCTTCTTCTCGTTCACCGTGCTTTTTCTTGTTACATCTACACAGGAAGTCCAGTTCTCTGGATAAAGGTTGCCGTAGTGGAGTGTTCTTCTGGGCTTCCAAACAGTTTTGTGTGGATATCTGTTTACGTGGGCCAGTGCTCAGTACGCAATTGGCTAAGCATATAACAGTCTTG
Source organism: Ariolimax columbianus (assembly GCA_036924085.1). Classification (NCBI taxonomy): domain Eukaryota; kingdom Metazoa; phylum Mollusca; class Gastropoda; order Stylommatophora; family Arionidae; genus Ariolimax; species Ariolimax columbianus. Next base: position 22,381,277 of record JAVGWX010000010.1, on the reverse strand, counting down.
CAGGATATGTTCGGATGTCTGTGCTGCCTGACCCCACATATACATTGGTGTTGGAGCAAATTTTAGCCGGTGTAAATGGCTATTCAATCTGTTATGTCCCATTCTCAAGCAGAACAGGATCACTTGTTCTGCTCGATCAAGACAGTGATAGCTGTTTTTCCTTTTGTCAACTTTCCTTATTGCCTGGATAAGTGTTTTCTTTTCTTGGAAGGTGATTGTTTGTTCGTTTTGTTCATGTGCTGCTCCCTCCTTTGCCAACCTGTCTGATGACTCATTTCCTGGTATGCCCCAGTGTGATGGTATCCACTGTAGCACTACCCTTCTTTCGGCTTTTAGTTCTCCCAAGGCTTTCTTCAGCTCTGGTGTTTTATCAATTTTGAGGGCTTGCAGAACTGACATTGCATCTGTAAGGAATACAATCTGCTGACATTGGCTTGTTGTGTTGTTAATAATTTCTACAGCAATAATTAGTGCCTGTACTCCAGCCGAGTAGTTTGAACAAAATTTTCCAGTGGACGAACTAGTGGTTTCATTTTCTTTATCTGGGTAGACAATATAGATTCCTGCTCCTCCATTTTTCACTGCTCTTATTGTTGATCCATCAGTATATACCTGGATTCATGCTTCTCTGGGGTACAGTTCACTGCTCTTATTGCTGATCCATCAGTATATACCTGGATCCATGCTTCTCTGGGGTACAGTTCACTGCTCTTATTGTTGATCCATCAGTATATACCTGGATCCATGCTTCTCTGGGGTACTTCTTCTTCTTCTTCTGCGTACACAGTCAGACAGTAACCATTATTTTTTCGAAAAAAGCGGCGGTCATCCTGAGACTCTCGCCACTACCATAAAGCTTGTCTTGCAGTTCCACTGGCAATGGCCACATCTGCTCTCTCTGATCCCCGTATGTCGGGCAGTTCTGCAGCAGATGTTCAGTGGTCATTTTACCAGTACCGCACGGGCATTCGTCGGTACACCCTATCTTCAATTTGTTGAATAGGTGGTACCTCAGTCTGTTGTGGCCAGTGCGAAGTCTGAAGACAACGACCTGCTCTCTTCGGTTCAACTGGTAATAGGCATCGTTTTTGGTGTAACCAGTATGTTCGGTTTCCCATTTGGTCATGTACCTGGCTTTGATAAGCCGTTTTGACTCTTCGTACGTCATACTGGTATCTGTTTGTGGTAGCCTTGCACCTTCTTTTGCCAGTCTGTCTGCCTCCTTGTTGCCTTGGATGTTGCAGTGTGACGGAACCCACTGTACCACTACCCTTTTTGGTGCGGACAGCTGGCACAGTTTGCAGAGTGCTGCTCTTAAGTCATTAAGCTCAGTGTTTTTCTGGCTTTTTAGCGCTGTGACTACGGCGAGAGCATCTGTCAGCAAGACTATATGGCTCTCATTTTCACTGTGTGTTGCCATTTCTTCCACTGCCGCCCTCAGTGCCTCTGCCTCCGCTCTGAAATTGCTTGTGTACTTACCAGTAGCGAATGACAGTGTTATTTTTCTGCCATTTGGTAGGTTCAGGAATGCTCCTGCCCCTCCGTTCTGTGTAGTGTTTGTTACAGAACCGTCGGTGTATGCATGGGTCCAGTCCATGCTTGGGTAGCTTTTCGTTATGAAGCTTAGGGTAGTGTCTCTCCTTTCTTTTTCAGTCTGGCAGTTTTTGTTTGCAATACCTGGTATATTTTCTACCACCTCTGGAAATATATCCTGCCTCCAGGTAGGTTTTCGTACAGTAGTGATGGGTTTTGGTGTTGTTAGTGCATTTATGGGATCTTCGTGCATCTTTGCTTTGGCTATTTCTGCAAAGTTTCTCCGCTTTAGTTTCCCAGTTCCCAAATTGTTAAGTCTCTGGTACATTGGGTGGTCCGTCAGTCTTCGGAGTTTCTCTGACTGCAGCTGGGCTCTGCAGTCTCTTCTGTCGGTCATGGATTGCAGTTTTGTAATCTTTTCAAGTTCTACAATTGGCGTTGACTTCATGCCACCTGTTATAATTCTCATGGCTTGGTTTTGAAGTTTGTTAACTTTATCGAAGTTCGCCTTCGCTGCTGTTGTCCATGCCGCGATGCCATACTCGAGAACTGGTCTCACTCTTCCAGTGTACAGTTTCTTTAGTATGCCTTCGTCTGCTCCCCAGCTTGTGCCAGCAAGTTTCCTCATGATCGCCATTCTTTCTCTGGCTTTCATTCGGTTTCTCTCAATCTGACTTTTCCATGTCATGCGCCGATCAAATGTGACTCCCAGATAGGTTGGGTTGTCGTTTGGCTGCAGGATTTTGCCATTTAGGCTTAATTTGGTACTTTGGGGTTTTAATGAGAGCGAGAATATTGTGCACGTGGTTTTCTCCTCGTTTATTTTGACCAGCCATGAGTTCGCCCACTCTTCCAGCGATGTTAGGGCCGTCTGCATCCGATTTCTTGCTATGGTGAGATTCTTTTCAGAGGTCCACATAGCCAGATCGTCTGCAAACATTGAGCTATGGACTCTTCTTGGTATATTTTCTGTAATATCGTTTATATATACCAGGAAGAGTGTGGGTGACAATACTCCCCCTTGGGGTACTCCCTGCTCGAGTGTCACCTTTTTGCTCATCTGCCCTTGTACTTGGACTCTGGCCGTTCTTTGTTTGAGGTAGTGGTTGATCCACTTGTACATCTTCCCACAGACATCACTTCTTCTTAGCTTGACTCTAAGTCCATCCTTCCAGACTTTGTCAAATGCCTTTTCCAGATCCACCCAAACAGCTACTGTGTGTTTCTGTGCCTGGTAGGCATCTTCTATCTCCTGGGCTATGAGGATGACCTGGTCCTCAGTGGATCTGTGCTGTCTAAAGCCGGCTTGCTGTGGAATTAGTATTCGTTTTTCTTCCAGATGCCACATCAGTCTGGTGTTTATCATCCGTTCCATCAGCTTGCCGACACAGCTCAGTAGGCTTATGGGCCTGTATCCATTTGGATCTGTTTTATCCTTTCCTGTTTTTGGTACTGGTACCAGTATTGCATCTTTCCATGCCTGGGGTACAATACCCCTTTTCCAGCTTTGGTTCAGGACTGATAGTAGTTTTTTCTTCGCTGTTTGGCCCAGCCCCATCAGCATTTCGTTTGTTATCCCGTCTTTTCCGGGAGATTTCCTTTTCTTTAGTGTTCTCATAGCCTCTTCCATTTCGCGCATTGTTAGTTTGGCCATCATGTGCTCTTCAGGAGCCGTATTTATGTTTTCGTGTCCCTTTAGCTCTTCGCTAATGTCTGTATGCTTATCTGCAGGGACCTCGATGTGGTTTGCTCTGGCATAGTGATCGACAAAGGCGTTTGCGGCTTTCTTACCTGTGATCAAGTTCTCGCCTTGCTTGATAGTAATTTGTTTATTTGACGGGGTTTCGTCATTCATGGCTCTGACTAGCTTCCATAGCTTGTTCCCTTCTTTGTCCAGGTTTAAACTTTCCGTTTTATTTTTCCAACTTTCTCTTGCTGTTTGCTTGAGAGTGTGTTTGTACTTCGCCGCGGCGGCTTTGAGGGCGATGTTTGCCTCCACGGATTTTTCTCGTTCTGCCATGTTCCTAGCATTTGTTACTGCATCTTCCACTTTCTGTAACTCATCATTCCAGTAGGGCTTATAGTTTTTCTCTGGGGTACAGTTCACTGCTCTTATTGCTGATCCATCAGTATATACCTGGATCCATGCTTCTCTGGGGTACAGTTCACTGCTCTTATTGCTGATCCATCAGTATATACCTGGATCCAAGCTTCTCTGGGGTACAGTTCACTGCTCTTATTATTGATCGATCAGTATATACCTGGATCCATGCTATGTCGCAGTCTGCTTGCATCAGGGTAAGCAAACCACAGCTGACCAAGACCCTATTCCCCCTCCACTTGGTGACCCTGGAAACCGGCTGCACTAGTGCAGCCTGGTCAAGGGATAGGGATCACAGTGGGAAGACAAACCTGGTACTAAAAAAATAGTCAGCTGAAATCGGATGTGTTGGACTGAAGGGCGCAGATATTGCAGCCTCTCTGTAAACTACGACATAACGTCCTCTAAGAACAAATGTCGAAGAAGAACCTCAGACAAGCGAGTGCTCTACCATTATGCTAATCATGCGTTCATAAACTACAAAGTAGAACAGAAAGAAAGATGGAACACTGCAAACCGTGGGGTAGAAGACTCCCACAAAGTAGAACAGAAAGAAAGAAGGACCACTGCAAACCAGGGGGTAGAAGACTCCCTATGCCTGTATACTGCTACGATGTGAATCCCATGATCCCTCTGTTCAGCCAGGTTTCTCTGTTCACTGTTCTTATAATCTCTGCAAAGAACCTCTGTTTTGTTCTGTTCCTAAGAATCGACTTTACTGCATATCGGGCATACCAATAGGTGCTCAGTCTCTCTTTCTCAGTAAATTATTAAAAGTGTAGATACTGATAATTCCTGCAGCTCATTGCTTGTACACACGTCTGCTCCATCCTCTCTTGCGACCCAGTCCACTTGAACCTCATTCGATTTCCAAAGTTCTGAATCTGGGAATTGCCGATTCATTTATTGCGATATAATTTAATAGGTGGTCATTTATAGACTCCAGAATGTCATTTCTATCCATATCTAGTGTACCCGTAATTGGTGCCTGTGAAGCAAGGATGTCAGATCTTTTGTTGCCCTGAACCTCCAAAATGACCAGTAGATTCACACCAGCCCCTGCAGGTTTGAGCAGAGCAAGGCACACTGAATGAACCCTACAACACAGAGACAAACACCATCATCCAGAGATTACACTCAACAGATATCCCAACTACAGATAACACAACTCACCAGTACTGTAGCTTGCGATATCATCCGAGCTGTCTTCACTTTGTAAGTAATCTAATCCAGCCTTTGCTTCAATCATGCTGATATGCCTTCCAAATCCTCTCCAAGAGACCATGTGTTCTCTGGATGATGTCTGCTGCTTAGGTTTCATCCTTGGAGTCATACTGCCTTCTCCAACAGCCAGCGCTGGAAGACCGAGTCTTTTGAGAGAAGGACATGACCGAGGACGCCCTGCTCGCTGGTTCGGCACGCCAAGAGTGACTGACACAGCATCAAAGTCAGAAGATGAGTTTGAAGTCAAGCTGTTGAAACGAATCCTGTTTACCTTTTTCATGAACTGTGGAAGGATATTAAGATATTTTGGATGGATGTGAGGAGCAGCTGGTCGAAGAAATTGTTTATGAGGGGAACGGCTGGTCGAGGGGTTTGAATATGAGAGGAATGGCTGGTCGAGGGGTTTGAATATGAGGGGAACGGCTGGTCGAGGGGTTTGAATATGAGGGGAACGGCTGGTCGAGGGGTTTGAATATGAAGGGAACGGATGTCCGAGGATTTTTTTTTTGCGTTCGCCTTATTTCTCTAATCCGCAAGGCGGTATGCGTTGCACTGTGGTTTTTATTTTGCGCATGTTGGCCCAGTGCATCCAACTTCAGCATGCATTTTATGTAAGGGTCTGCTTCCTCCTGCATTTTCTAAGGGTTTGCTTCTCCGGGGTAACGGCTGGTGCTGTGATGGGGATCGAACCCAGCACCTTAGGATTGTGAGCAGTGCCACTTAACCACTAGGCCACGCCGTCCCCTACTTTAGTGTTTGAGAGATGAATTCCTGAATGTAAGGTGACCTTAGTCTTTGAGAGATGAATTCATGAATGTAAGGTGACCTTAATGTTTGAGAGATGAATTCATGAATGTAAGCTGACCTTAGTCTTTGAGAGATGAATTCATGAATGTAAGATGTTTTTATGCAAATGTGAGAAGCATAGTAAATAAAAGAGAAGAATTGGAACTGTATGTAGAAAAAGAAAATCCAGATATAATAGGGTTAACAGAATCATGGACATATGAGGAGATTGCAGATAGTGAACTTGAAATTGAGGGATATACAATGTTAAGGAAAGATAGGATAATTGGAGACAAGACTAAGGGAGGTGGCGTTTTATTATGCTGTATAAATTCTGTTAATATAACGATCAAAGATTATTTATCATGTGGTAACAAAAATGAAAGTGTATGGGGAGAAATGGAAAGTGGGGGTGAAAAAACAGTGATTGGAGTGTGCTATAGATGTCCATCAAGTCGAAAAGAGGAAGATGAGGAGCTGATTAGTAGCATAGCAAAGGCAAGTAAAGGGAAATTATTATTAATGGGAGATTTCAACTATCCAGAAATAAAATGGGATATGGCAGAAGCACTTGTAGAGTCAAAACCTTTTGTTAAGTGCATAACTGACAATTTTTTAATTCAACATGTAGAAGCAGCCACCAGAGGCAAAAACATACTCGACCTAGTTTTTACCACAGAGGAAAATATGATTGAAAATGTTACCGTTGGGGAACTGTTTGGCTCAAGTGACCATCAAATCATCCGTTGGGATCTTATTGCAGGGAAAGAAGTAAACATAAACACGCGAACATACGACTACTCTAAGGCAGATGTTAAGAGGATGAAAGAGGCAGCGAACCACATAATCTGGAAAGATATTGTTGTAGAAACAGATGTTGAACAGGAGTGGGAAAGTTTTAAAACAGTTCTAGAAACGCTAAAAGAGGAATGTGTTCCATGTAGGGAGGTAAACCCCAAGCGTAAAAAGTGGATAACTAGATTTGTAGTGAAATGTAGAAGAGCAAAAAAATAAAGCATGGAAAAAATATATAGAGGCAGGTAAATCAAAAGAAACATATGTAAAATATTTGGACAAGCAGAAGATATCTCAGAAAGCGAATAAAATAGCAAAAATAGACTTTGAAAAAAAACTTGCTCAGAGGATCAAGACTGACAGTAAAAGCTTCTTTTCTTATGTTAGAAATAAACAAAGAACGAAAGACAAAGTAGGCCCTCTCATAGACAGTACAGGGAAAATAATAAGTGAGAATAGGGAGGCTGCTAATCTGCTCAATCAGTACTTTGGCACAGTCTTCACAAAGGAGGACTGCTCCGAGATCCCAGAGCCTATAGATATTTTTCAAAGAGACATGGATACAGCGGGATTAAGATCAATCTGTATTACAGAGGAAATGGATTTTAAAAAATTGGAGGGGTTGAAAGTGAATAAATGTCCAGGTCAAGATGGTATTCACCCAAAATTGCTGTATGAAATTAGAGACCAACTAGCAAAACCATTGGCTATATTATGTTCTCAATCACTTACAAAAGGGATTGTTCCACGGGATTGGAAAGATGCAGGAGTGATCCCCTTATTCAAAAAAGGCAAAAAATCAGATCCGGCAAATTATAGACCGGTGAGTTTAACGAGCATAGTCTGTAAATTGTTAGAGTCAATAATCAAAGAAAACATTGTAATGCATTTAGACAAATTTAATCTAATTAGAAATAGTCAGCATGGGTTTACTAGAGGGAGATCGTGCTTAGCAAATCTGTTAGAATTCATGGAGGAGGTTACTAAAATCATAGATAAAGGGGAGCCAGTGGATGTTATTTATCTAGACTTTGCAAAGGCCTTTGATAGAGTACCTCATCAAAGATTATTTAGAAAGTTAAAATCACATGGAATAGGTGGGGAAGTTGCCAAATGGATTGGAAATTGGTTAACGAGAAGAAGGCAGAGGGTGGGCATAAATAAGGAGTACTCTGAGTGGTGTGAAGTGAAAAGTGGTGTGCCACAGGGCTCGGTTTTGGGACCAATTTTGTTCTTGATATATATAAATGATTTGGACATTGATATGAGATCCATGATTGCAAAATTTGCTGATGACACAAAACTATGCATAAAATTAAAATTAAAATTCGAAAATGGTCTGTAAGCTGGCAAATGGAGTTTAATGTAGATAAATGTACAGTCATCCACATGGGTAGATCCAATCTTGAACATAATTACAGAATGGGAGAAAACAATATTAGAAAGATAGATAAGGAAAGGGACCTAGGGGTTATAATAGATCATACAGGAAAGGTGAGTGAGCAAGTTAAGGTAGCAGTGAAAAAGGCAAATGCAATGTTAGGTATGATAAAAAGAAATATTAAACATAGGAGCAAGGAAGTGATCGTCAAACTGTATAAAGCTTTAGTTAGACCTAGATTGGAGTACTGTGTACAGGTGTGGAGTCCTTATCATAGAGGGGACATAAACATGCTAGAAAGAATACAAAAAAGAGCGACAAAGATGATAGTGGGATTCCAGAATTACAGTTATGAGGAACGACTCAGAAAAACCGGCCTACAGTGTCTCGAAGAGAGAAGAATTCGTGGTGACTTAATACAGGTTTATAAGATGATCAGAGGAATCGATAAATTAGACTATAACAAGTTTTTTAAAATACAGCCACCTACAATAACACGAGGGCATAGCTACAAGCTGACTAAAGAGAGGTCCAGGTTAGATATTAGGAAATATATTTTTAGTCAGAGAGTGGTGTCTGCTTGGAATGCATTGCCAGGGGAGGTAGTGGAGGCAGGGACAGTTAATGCATTTAAAAATAAACTGTATGCGCATAGCTTTTAGAGCAAGGTGATGTAAATGTAACTGGTTGTATACAGACTCTACAGGGTCTTCTAAACCAGTATAAAGACGTTAAGTTAAGTTAAGATGACCTTAGTGTTTGAGAGTCTATCTACGAGAAACGTTCCAGTGTGTGGGGGTACCAGTGTTTGGGAGGAAACAATTGTGGGGGGGGGGGGGGGGGGGGCGCGCAGTGTTGGAGTTGGTGTGTCACAAGTAGAATCACTGAAACCTTCCAAGAATTTTATAGAAGGTGACTGAGGAGGGTTGGTTGTGTACCTCTGGGAAGTCGACTCATACAGAAATTCATGGTGAAGTTCAATAATGCACCGACTATTAGGCACAAAACACAGCACACCACACTACCCCTTTGGTGATAAGGTAAATGAAAAAGGTGACAAAACAAAATGAGCTGTCATAGGAAATGCTTGTATTCAGGATTCCTGTTGTGGTGTCACTATACTTCACCTGGAAGAATGGGCCCCATCAATCTCACCTGTCTGACTGACTCGGCAGTGACATCAGTCTGCGATGCCAGAGTGGACACTGAGGAGGAGAGACTGACACACTCATCAAAATGATCCACTCTCTCGTTGATTGCCTCCACCTCCTGGTCAAGTTTCTCTGAAACAGAAGGCATACATCATACTGTCATTGGAACCGAAGAGAAACTCTCAATTGTAACTATATTCTGCCAAAGCATGCTCAATACATAGCTACCTACTGCAAAAGCTCAAATCCTGGCCTTCCCATGACGGGACTCTTCTTAAGACAGAGTTGATGAGTGAATCTCTAGCAACTTCTCTTTGTCATACTTCTTCTACCTCTGGGGGTATAAAGGTCTTTTTGTATTAACTTACAATGATGTGTGTATATTCTGCACTAGAAATACAGAGTTAACAAACAAGGAGATGAGAAACATGGAAGAGAAGCCCCTAGTCTGTGATTTAGGCATTTGATTAATGTAATGGGAGATCTCTCACTTTCCACGGCAAAAGTACACTGTTCAAAACCTGTTACAGGCACACTCCAGTCAACCCAGCTGTAAAGGGGTTTAATGTAAATGAGTACCTGACCTATGGCTTGAGATAGAAAGACAGCAAGGGAGAGAATTGGCCAGTCCACTCCATACAAGCTGTGGCTTAGTACAATGAAAGTCTCTAACCAGCTTCATGTACACCACCTTGCTCTAAAAGCTATGCGCATACAATCTATTCTTAAATTCATTAATTGTCCCTGATTCCACTTCTTTCTTTGGCAATGCATTTCAAGCATTCACTACTCTCTGACAAAAAAATATTTCCTAATATCTAATCTGGACCTTTCTTTAGTTAATTTGTAGCTATGCCCTCTTGTTCTTGTAGGTAGTTGTATTTTAAAAAACTTGTTATAGTCTAATTTATCCTTTCCTTAGATTTTCTTATAAACCTGTATTGTCACCTCAAATTCTTCTCATTTATTGACATTGTAGGCCAGTTTTTCTGAGTCTTTCCTCATAACTGTAAATCTGGAATCCCACTATCATCTTTGTCGCACTTTTTAAATATTCTTTCGTTTATATCTCCTCTACGATAAGGACTTCACATCTGTACACATTACTCCAATCTAGGTCTAACCAATGCTTTATACAGTTTGACTTTCACTGCCTTGCTCATATGTTTAATATTTATTTTCATCATACCTAACATTTAAATTTCGATTGTCAGTGATGAGGGATCAAAACGTGAGGTGTTGGCCAGAATAGCACAGATAATAGCGGCGCTTGTACGACTTAACAAAATCTGGCAAGATAAACGGTTAGCACTATGCACGAAAAAAGATTAATGCGTACACTGGTCCTGTCAATATTCCTCTTTGCTTGTGAGGCATGGACAGTTACAGCTGACCTTCAACGAAGGATACAGGCCTTGGAGATGAGATGTTTCCGAAGACTTTTAAACGTCACATACAAAGATTGAGTTACAAATGAGGAAATTCAAGATAGAATTACAACAGCAATAGGGCCTTTTGAAGATCTCTTGGCAACTGTTAAAAGAAGGAAACTCGCTTGGTACTGTCACATATCGAGATCAAATGGTCTTGCAAATGCGATCCTCCACAGAAAGGTGCAAGGTAGATGACGAAGAGGCCGTCCCAAAAAGAGGTGGGAGGACAACATAAAAGAAGGACCAATCTCCGACCAGACGAGGCACAGGCAGCAGCCGCTTACAGAGAGGGGTGGCGTGAGGACGTCTTCATGTGTGCCCCAATGACCTCATCGGTTACGGGATGACCTGACCTGACCTGACCTGACCTAACATTGCATTTCCCTTTTTCCCTGCTACCTGGACTTGCTCACTCACCTAACCTGTATGATCTATTATAACCTCTAGGTACCTTTCCTTTTCTATCATTCTAATATTGTTCTCACCCATTCTGTAATTATGTTCCATATTGGATCTACCCATGTGGATGACTGTACATTTACCTACATTAAATATATCCACCTGCTTTAGATGAGACACTAACTACTGCATAGTTTTGTGTCATCGGCAAATTTTGCAATCATGTATCTCATATCAATGTCCAAAGCAAAGCCCTATTCTGGGCTTGGTAGCAGGAGATTGAGAACGAACGAATAAGTAACCGCCTCTATGAATTCTAATAGATTCGTTAGGCACAATCTTCCTCTAGTAAACCCATGCTGACTATTTCTGATTAGATTAAACTTGTCTAAATGCATTACAATGTTTTCTTTGATTATTGACTTTAACTTTGTTTTTTTTCTTTGCATTCGCCTTATTTCTCTATCCTCTAAGGCGGTGTGCGTTGCACTGCGGTTTTTATTTTTGCGTCGGTTGGCCTAATGCATCCGACTTCAGCATGCATTTTATGTAAGAGTCTGCTTCCTCCTGCATTTTCTAAGGGTTTGCTTCCCCGGGGTAACGGATGGTGCTGTGATGGAGATCGAACCCAGCACCTTCGGATTGTGATCCGTGTCACTTAACCACTAGCCCACACCGTCCCACGACTCTAACAATTTACAGACTATGTTTGCTAAACTTACCAGTCTATAATTTGCTGAATCAGATTTTTTGCCCTTTTTGAATAAGGGGATGACTGCTGCATCTTTCCAATCCCTTTTGCAAGTGATTGAGAACATACTAAACATGGGTAGAACTGTGTGGTGTGCTTAATGAATGAAGTAGAAGTGAGCACATCCAGCAAACTGCTGGTACCACCAATATCCATACCATGTGTCCTTGGCTGCATCCGAGTTGAAAGAATAGGGCCATTTTAACCTTTCAAGCATGTAGTGAAAGACTGTGCCGTCAAGACAAGAGACAGAGGATATTGGAGGTCCATTACAACCGACCTTTGTTGCGGAGATGGCATTTCTTTTGAATGGACAACTAAAAAGGGTTGTGTATTGAGCTAGCAACCTGCTATTGAAATCGTTGCTGTAAATGCTCAGATACAGACTTCTTGCGAAGAGACTAGCTGTAGTTGTGACCCCATGCTTCACCTGGAGTAAAATGAAAAATCATCATATCCTGTCATATTTTCTGAAAAAAAAAAGACTGAGGGCTATAGGTCTACCTGGAGCGCAGTAATGTCAATTCTGTATAACAAATTTTTGAATGAAGACATAGATACCTGTATCTGGGGTGTTGAGTTCACAAACTATGTTTGGCAGAGATTCCATGGGCAAGGTCACCAACATTGTCTGATGCCCGGACTTCTGATGTCTGCTGTCAGAAGTTTTCGGAGCCACAATGACGTCTGCCTTGGTCTGGGGTTTACAAAAATGAATTTGAAAGAAGGCAAAAATAACTAAAACTAAAAAAATATATAAATCTGCATTATTACCATTTCTGGGTGATTTATTGGGTAGATTTATTGGAGTTCTGGTAAGATGGCAACCAAGCAACAGCTGCTCTCATGGTCTGCAATTTTTATGTGGTTTGTTAGTTCCAATTAATATATGGAGCACAGTGTTGTGTGGCGATCATTTTCTAGCTGTTGGTGTGCACGACCTACTTGGAAATTGCGTCTATTTTCATTGCATGCCACGACCCAAATCTCCCCTGAACCATGGGTTAATGGTCCCTCACCTAGAACTTCAGATATGGGCGCTGGTCTGCGTTAAGGGTCTTCTAGTCTACGCGTGGGGGCTGCTGCTGTCGAGAGGTACGACTTTCACCTCTCAAATCGTCAAGGAAACGGTGGACGATCGACTCCCCTGGTCTCACGAATTGTACGATCTGAATGTCTGCATCTTGAGCTACCTCCAGCCGACTTGATTGTATGTCTTACCACTGTTTCCCGGTAACTCAGGACGAGAGAGTGAGATTAATCGAGTGAGTCCAGCGCAGCTTCTTTCTCACTTTAATTCAAATTCAGCGAGTTACATCTTCAGGACAGTCTGATGATGTCGCCATCTTCGCTTGCGATGGGCAACTTACTTACATTGGGTAGAGGAATTAAGACCACTTGTCCTTGTACCTGCAATATATTTTTTGGGTTTTCATTCATCTTGTTTCCTAAGGCAGAGTGCTTGTGGCTCAGTGCATCCGACTTCAGCATGCATTTTTAACCTTTACCACCAGCTCCAGAGTCATCGGTATATTGTATATAAACTACCTACTAATGTCATAGAAATGGCTTAACATATTGTTCATTTGATTGTAGAAGAGAGTTCCGACTTCCGTCCTATATGATTAGATACAAACAATGGCGATTTGTTTTAGATCTTTGGAAAGGATTTCTTGTTTTCCGCTTGGATTTGAAGATCCCTCCATTACTGAGAATGGGGAAGTTAAGTTTCTACAAATGATTTTCCTGAGGTAGAACTATTTATGTAGATACAATAATTATGTTTATAGTCAAAAGTTACAGATATCGTCATTACGGTAAACATTGATTAGCAATTTTGGGAATTTTTTGCAAATTTTCTTTTTTTTCCTTTTTCAACCGAGGGATGCAAATACAGGTCTATATGTTTGTGCTGTTTTTCAACACTATCACCCTCATCTTCTTCTATCTCAGAAACTAACACACACACAATAAAAACAATAACACCAACAACAATAATATTAATATATATCTCTACACACAACAATAACAACAACAAACAAAAAAACAGGTTAGAGGTTCTAAAAATCTACAACCATGACGTGCAGAAAAATAACAATAACAACAATAAATTGGCTACCGGAAATAAAACATAATTTTGTGTGTGGTGTGGTAAAGATTAAAATTGGTTTACTACCCATAGGACTGTGCTGAACCCAAACATGTGTTGTGAGATGTGTCACTAGCCCACGCTGTCCCGTACTGTACTGAACCAAAACATACATGCATGTTTGAGTTGTGAGATGTGTCACTAACCACACTGCTACGCAGTCCATCCATGTTTTTATTGAATTCCTGTCAGAAAAAAACGTTATCTGAATTGGAATGAAAAATCCAAGCGGTGGAGATGCAACACTTCAGATAGATTCTTGTATTAACATACATGGATCGTATCTCGAATGTCAACATACAAAATCCAATCTATCAAAATGCTGGACCATTTAAAAACATACTGACTGTTGTAAAAAACACACAAACCCCATATGTCAAGATCAAAGGGACAAGCCAATATTATACTCGAAGGAACACAGCCTGGAATAAGAACGAGAGCAAGAACCAGGATGACATGGACAGATATACTTCAGAAATGATGGGACAAATCTTGAACGAGACGGCAAAGATGATGATAGGCAGACAGAGGAGAAAACGGGCCATTCATAATTCAGTGCTATGGGAAAAAGAAGAATAAGAGTGAAAACAAATAAAGAAATGGCTGCACCTACACGTTGAATGGGTGTGAAGATAATGGTGGACTTGACAGGAAAGGTGGACTTGACAGGAAAAGATGGATATAAATGATTTGTTTCTTTATGTGGTAACTTATGGGGAAACTTTGAGGTAGTGAGTTGTAAAAGAAGGAAGCTTGTAGTGAAATTGACCCACGGACTTGGGTTTCTCTTTATGGCAAGGTACTTCTTGGGGTGTTTGAATGGAGGAATGTCTTAACCTGTACCCGTCCGCATTAAATTTTTGAAAATTTTTCACATTTTTCAATTTTGCAACTTTCAAAAATTGTAACTGTTCTGTTTGTTGGTCAATAAATATGATTTTCTTGTGTTTAGAGACACAATTGAATAAAGAACTTGTTGATGTTATTGTTGTTGTTGTGTGTTTGTTAGTTTCTGAGATACAAGAAGATGAATGTGAAATTTTTTGAAAAAATGTAAATATTTGCACTCGCTTCGCTCCGATAGAAAACCATGGAAACCATAACAAAGAATCGATACTGTGTTTACAATATCGACACAACTGTTAGTTTCCAATTCAAGTGTAGTTCTTTCATCTAAACAAATAAAATAAACATATTTACAAGATAAAGATCTTTCCCAACAACCTACTTCACCTTTCCCCAAAAAGTCGGCCTGCTCCATTCGGCGAAAAAAAAAAATAAATCGTTCAAAAGCCATTTGTAATCTAACATTCGATACTTTTACCGGCAAAAATCGTGTGTAGATGAACGTGACGAATCCAGCAGTATAAAAATGGCTATCGGTAGGGTCTCCGTACTTAGAGAAAAAAAATGTCAAAAAATTTTTTTTTTTAAAGTGTGACGAGCTGGGCGTATCAGACGGCCTGGGGAGTGATAAAGGTTAACTCATCTTTCTTGTGACAACACACTTTTGGTGGTGTTCGGCTGGATGAGTTCTTTAATTCATTTCTTCTGTATCAAGGACTTTTAGAGGCATTCGAATGGATGAGTCCTATAATTCGTTTCTCCTGTGGCAAGCACATTTAGAGGCATTCGGATGGATATCCTTTAATTCGTTTCTCTCGTGGCAAGGACTTTTGGTGCCATTCGGATGGATGAGTCCTTTAATTAATTTCTCTCATGGCAAGGACTTTTGGAGGCTTTCGGATGGATGAGTCCTATAATTCGTTTCTCCTGTGGCTAGCACTTTTAAGGGTATTCAGATGGATGGGTCCTTTAATTTGTCTCTCCAGTAGCAAGGGTAATTTTGTTGTTGGTCTTTAACTCACCCAGATGTTGATTTTCAGTCTTATCACTGTTAGTACAAGAATAATTTAATTTTTCTATCCAACTTTCCCATAACACCACTAGTTGAACAGCAAAGGTCTAAAAACTGATTGGTTACCTGTGACGCAACCTTTAATCCGCCAGGACCCGGCCCTAGTGATGTGTCGTCGACCTCATCATATTCTTGCTCTTCCTCCACTGACTTATCAAACTGTAGGCTCTTTCCTGCCGAACCCCACAACAGAGCTGGGGCCACAAAGGCGCTTGGTTTGGACCTGCAGAAGAGCATGAGATATTACATACATTTTTGGTTTCACTCGTTCGTCTTACTTCCTAAAGGGGAGTGTTTTATATTGTTTTTTTGTGCTTAACAATCTAGTGTTTCTGACTTTGGAAAGGTAAAAGCCACCGTCCATCGTAGACGATGATGGCATAATTAATTTTGTTAGCACCATTTTTAGTAAGGATTAACTGCGCTACTTTTTATCCTCACTCTCTCGTCTCGTGCCGCCTGACCCCAGTGGCAAGTCAAGGACGGGACGACTACGAGATGCAGGAGACTCTATCAAGCAACCGTGAAAAAGACGGCGGAGTCCGGAGTCGAACCCACACCGGGATCAAGATGCTGAGCAGCGCATGAGCTGCAGTGGTCAGCGACCCATAGCTGACTGCTAGTGTCAGGGTCAGCGAACCATAGCTGCCAAGACCCTTCTACACCTCCACGCGGTGATCCTGGATAACAGGCTGCAGCAGGGCAGACTGGCTAAGGAGAAGGGATCGAAGAGGGAATGCTAACCCGGTACTAAAAAAATGCTTGCTGAAGTCGGATGTGTTGGACCGAAAGGTGCAAATATCGCAGCCAAGCTGTAAATTACGACACAACACATTCCATTCTCTGGACTACATTCTGCTACTTAGGCCCTTTCAGGGTTTGGTAGTGGGAGATTGAGAATCAACGAAGAAGAAGAAGAACCCACACCACCTGATCACGAGGCCAACGGCTTAACCACTACAGCACACATTGTTTTAATGAGTATACTTTCCTTAGGAGCATGATCTGGCTATTTCATGAAAGCAAATTTGTGTTGTGAGCTGTGCCACTAACTGCTTTGCCACGCACCACTTCACAGGAAGTGTCAAAAGGACAATTTATTTGTCATAAGTCGGTAAACAAGTTAAAGTTCTTCTGCTGCTTCTTCTTCTGTATTACCTCGTTCAGATTTCTTTGTTTCATTTGTTTTCATCTCTGTCCATGATGATGACTTTCCAGGATGTAGAACAAATTCCTTTATTTGTTGGAACAAAAGATCTTGATTTCTTCTAAGGTTATTGTTGTTGTTGAATGCACACAATTGTGTGCCCTAAAGACGTTAAGTGGCGGGTTGTCGTAACTGTCCTGCTATCCCGAGCGTGCTGATGAAGGTGGTCCTCCAGGTGATTGTGCTGTACTTGGCTTCATCTGCGTGCTGCTCACTACTACAGGGATCATGTCGATCCCCAACTTGTTAGCCAGGCTGCCATGAAAACAGCCCATTCCCAGGAAGGGCTACGAGGAAGCTAAGGTGAGGGTCTTGGCGCCAGACTAACATTTCTGATCAGTATGTTTTGTCTGACCCTGACTAACATTTCTGATCAGTATGTTTTGTCTGACCCTGACTAACATGTCTGATCAGTATGTTTTGTCTGACCCTGACTAACATGTCTGATCAGTATGTTTTGTCTGACCCTGACTAACATTTCTGATCAGTATGTTTTGTCTGACCCTGACTAACATGTCTGATCAGTATGTTTTGTCTGACCCTGACTAACATGTCTGATCAGTATGTTTTGTCTGACCCTGACTAACATTTCTGATCAGTATGTTTTGTCTGACCCTGACTAACATGTCTGATCAGTATGTTTTGCCTGATCAGACGTTAGTCTTCCTCTCCCTTCTTCTAAGGTGGAATTGTGCTGTCTTTATTTGTGTTAGACCGACTGAGACTGATCACATTATATTGTGTGTTGATAAGTCCTTTTCTTTTTCTTTTCCATCCTTATCACCTTGAGGTGCATAGGTCATCAACCATTCCTCTCCAAGCAATTCTGTCTTCTTCACCCTTATCACTTATATAAGATATAGGGGAACCTATAACATGAACACAATACAGACCCATCTAATGCAATGTCATATGTCACAGTAATAGTCAAACCGGAGAATATAGCTTTCTTCTTCTTCTTCTTCGTTCGTTCTCAATCTCCCACTACCAAACACTGAAAGGGCTTAAGTCGCAGAATGTAGTCCAGAGAACGGAATGCGCTGTGTTGTAGTTTACAGCTTGGCTTCGATATTTGCACCTTTTGGTCCAACACATCCGACTTCAGCAAGCATTTTTTTAGTACCGGGTTAGCATTCCCTCTTCGATCCCTTCTCCTTAGCCAGTCTGCCCTGATGCAGCCTGTTATCCAGGATCACGACGTGGAGGTGTAGAAGGGCATTGGCAGCTCTGGTTCGCTGGCCCTGACACTAGCAGTCAGCTATGGGTCGCTGACCACTTGCGCTGCTCAGCATCTTGATCCCATATAGCTTTCAAAAGACGGTTCAACTTTAAACCAGCAAAATGCGGCCCATTTGCGAACGAATTAAACAGATATTCAAAATTATGCTAAAAATCTACCCAATCTATTACTGGATCCTCGATGGTGCTACAGCGTTCGATCATTGTGCCGAGGTTCGTCAAAAATATGGAGAAGAACAGAGCACTTATAGGTTAAACCATGTGCAATGACGTTGATTCTTCGACTAAACTAATCTAAGATGGCATCCAGTGTAGTTTTTATTTTTGTCTAAGGCTTTTTTAAGCTGTGGTAGTTTATCCTTCTTCAGGGCTTGCAGAACTGACATTGCATTGGTAAGGAATGCAGCCTGTTGGCATTGGCGTGTTGTGTTGATAATTATTTCTGCAGAGATGCTTAGTGTATGTACTTCAGTCGAATAGTTTGAACAGAATTTTCCACTGGGTGAACTGGTGGTTCAGTTTTCTTGACCCAGAAAGACAACATGGGTTCTTGTATCTTGGAAAACACTAAAACACGCCTCATAGTAATTTTTATCTGGAGAACTGGACTTCATGCGAAGACATAATTTTAAAAATGGCGAACGAGAAGAAGAAAACTTATGTAAATACCTCCTTACAGGAAGCATACTGTTGAAGTGGTAGTAGTTTCTGTAGAACATAGTTTTACATGTTGAGGTTGCCAGCCCTAAGCACATCCCTCTTTAGTCACCTTTACCAACATGCATAGTAAGATGTATTGGTACTATTCTTTTTCCATCCAAGTTTGGGACCCAGTGATAAAATGTGGTCTGCTGCCGAAGACGGATGTGTCGGACTAAAAGGTGCAAATATCGCAGTCAGGCTGTAAACTAGCGACACAACACTTTCCGTTCTCCAGACTACATCCTGCTACTTGCAAAGCTCTGTTCAGGGCTTGGTAGCAGGAGATTGAGAACAAATGAAGAAGAAAATATGTGGTCTATGTATTCACAGGCTCCTCTTCCATGCCAAAGTGGAGGAAGAGAAGGAAACAAGCGAATGAAGGAAACCTATACGTACTTTAATGGTGATGACTCCACTGTTCCCATCAGAGAAAATGGTGATGGGGACGTGATGCTGTGTGATCCAGGAGTGACAGGTGTCGTATGAGGAACAGACATGGCCTTGGCCTCCAATAAGCTTGACCTCTTTGTTTCCACTGATTTTGAGTGTTGGAACGTTCCATTACTTCTTTGACTGAAAGGAGTCTGATGATAAAGAATGAGATTTTCTTTGGTTTCCGTTAATATTTCTTTGCTAGTTGTACTTACCTCCATTATGAAGAGTATAAAACATGGATATGTATACAAGAACAAAATCTATGTTACAACCAAAAGGTCTTATTCAGGAACAACGAACAATACACATGAGAATAACTAAGACATCACGGAAGAAGAGATAAACACATAGAGAAGAGTTATGAGCACATAGAGATAAACACATAGAGAAGAGTTATGAGCACATAGAGATAAACACATAGAGAAGAGATATGAGCACATAGAGATAAACACATAGAGAAGAGATATGAACACATAAATATTATAATTTATTCAATATCTGTGTGAACTGTCAGCCATTTTGGGTGGTCAGATTGTGCTAAAAGGTGCAGAAACCCATGTGAACTACGACACAAAATAGTAACACGTTATTTTCAGGATGGACAGGACAGTGAAGGAGAATGTAGTAAAAGACAACTAAAGAAGGGTTGTGTATGGCTCTAGCATCCGCATCGTGTAAAAGAAATTGCTGCATAAACTAGTAGTAGCCCCTTTCAGTAATGGCTGAGTTTAGGATAATAAGACCTTGGCGTGCTAACTCTCTAATTAGCTTTTTTTGTTTTCTTTCCCCTTGTGGCGAGTTCTCTTCTCTTCTCCGTGTTGAAAAACCTTCTTTTCACCAAGCGTGAAGTGGCTCTTTAGTGTACATCTCCACTTGGACTGGTCTGCAGTGCAGCTTCGTCTTCCCAGGATGTCAAATTCATGAGCAGTACTTTCATTTCACTAGTTAAAATAAAGAGAGATATTGAAAAACACTATCCAGCTAGGCAACACCCATCAGCAAGCATGAAACATAATACACAAGGAGAAAATAAAATTAAGGCTTACAAACTACGAGAACCAGATGTTAAAAGGAGATACCAAGGGCTCATAACAACAGCAATAGAAAGGATAGAGGAATCTGAAGAAGATATGGAAATGCTTTGAGTAAAATTCAAAGACATCCTCAAAGAGGCTGCAGCAGAGGCATGCGGTCTAACCAAAGAAGGGTGGAAGAGAAAAAGTACACCATGGTGGACAGAAGAAGTGAAAACAATAATACGAGAAAAGAAAAAGGCATGGAAGCAATATCTAGGGGCTAGGAATACAGAAGAACAAACAAAGAAATATAAAGAATATGTACATTTTAGAACAGAAGCAAAGAAGACTGTGCTCAAGGCCAAACAGAAATCCTGGGAAGAATTTGGAGAGAAACTAGAAAATAATGCTGGAGAAAACCAGAAACTGTTCTACAGGACCTTAAAGAACATGAGGAAGGAAAAGGAATGCCCCCTGAAATTTGTTAAAGATAAACAATGTGCGCTGTTGACTGCCCCAGAAGAGGTAATGAACAGATGGAAAGAATATTTCTCAGATCTCCTTGGAGTGGAGGAAAACCAAGCTCTGGAAGTAACAGTCCCAATTCAAGAAGAGGGAGCCATGGAGGGAAACGATAATATCACAATGGAAGAATTAAAGGCAGCATTGGAGAAAATTAAGATTGGTAAAGCAGCAGGACATGGTGGTATAATACCAGAAATGGTTAAATACATGGGAGCGGCAGGAGAGATGCTATTTATGAAGATTCTCAAGGCAGCTTGGCGCCACAAGAAGATACCAAGAGACTGGGAGGTTGCAATAATAATACCAATATTTAAAAAGGGCGACAATCGACAATGTGAAAATCACAGAGGTATTTCCCTTCTTAGTGTCCCAGGGAAAGTCTACTCTAGGATTCTAGAACGGCGATTAAGAGGTCTAGCAGAGCCAAATATAGATGAAACTCAATGTGGGTTTAGGGGAAACAGAAGTACTCAAGACCTTATCTTTACACTCAGACAGCTAAGTAAAAAGGCTCTTGAATATAATAAAGAGATGCATCTCTGCTTTTTGGATTTGGAGAAAGCATTTGATAAAGTTCCTTGGGACAAACTCTGGGAGTGCCTGACAAGGAAGAACATCCCAGGACCCCTGATCTCTGTCATACAGAGTTTCTATAAAACATGCACAAATTATGTGTGGACATCAAATCAATAGTCAGGAGAGTTCAAGACCACTAGCGGAGTAAGACAGGGGGACATTCTATCACCGTACCTTTTCATATTCCTCATGGATGAAGTCATCAAAGCCTGCAAGGAACGGACAAAAAAGTATGAAGTAGGGTACTGGAAGATGAGACCAAGTTACATATCGGAACTAGCATTTGCAGACGATGTGGCCCTGATCACGAAAACAGAAGCACATCTCCAGATCAACTTGCAGGTCTGGGAAGAAGAGTTGAAGAAGAGAGGAATGCACATCAGCAACTCCAAAACAAAAACCATGGTGATCGTCAGAGATGAAAAGAGACATCAGATAACCCTGGGAACACGAGCACTAGAGCAGATCAGCAACTTTAAATATCTAGGAGTGGTAATAGACAGCAGGGGAGGAATTAAAGAGGAGTTAACTGCACGAAGGGCAGCAGCAGGTAGACTGTTCCATGCAATAAACAGAGGTTTCCTCAGTAGAAGAGAAATAAGCAGGAAAACAAAGATGGATGTATACTGCTCGACCTATGTGCCTGTCCTGACATATGGATGTGAGTCACGGGCAATGACTACAGCCCAAGAAAGGCAATTACAAACTTCAGAAATGAGGTACCTAAGAAAGACGGTTCAGGTGACGAAAAGGGACAAGATCCGTAACCAGACAATACGTAGCAGTCTTGAAGTTCAACCCCTGCAGACACGCGTGGAGCAGTCCCAACTACAGTGGTTTGGCCATGTCTGTAGAATGGAAGAAGATCGGATACCAAAGCTATCATGGGAGATCAAAAGTCAAGGACGCAGACCCCGAGGATGTCCCAAAGTACGTTGGGAAGACAACATACGACAGTCCCTAAGTGATAGAGGGCTGGATTGGAAAGAGGCCAGGAAAAAGACGGCGGATAGAGCAGTGTGGCGTTCTCTTTGGTAAACCTCTACACCTCACGGTAGCAGAGCAGCGACTAAGTAAGTAAGTACTTGTATTTCATATTTACACATGTCTTTGAACCTCAGCTGCTGCCTTGCAGTTAGGCTGGGGACAGCCAAAGGCTAAGGAGGGCAACCCTACAGTGCAACGTAAATATCGCTGCAAACAGCGTACGATGAAGAAGAAGAAGAAGAAGAACCTCAGCTATGGTTGACCATCTGTCTATAGAGGATATCATCGGGAATGCGACCATCGTCTATGCGACGAACATGGAAAAGCCATCCCAGTCTTCGCTTCCTCCAGAGAGCGTACCTCTTCATTTATCACTCTGTCCCTTCATGTAATTCCAAGAATGGATCGCAGGTACCGTAGATGAAAGGTGTTAAGCCTGTGCTCTTGTTTGCCAAATTTTTGCTACCATATAGGAGCATACTGACGACACATGCATTGTAAACCATGGCCTTGGTTTTAATTGTGAGTTTCTGGTCTTCCCAAACATGTTTTGTGGGGTGAGCAAATATAGCAGCAGCTTTGCCAATCTGACTGTCTATTTCTGGGTCTAGAGAAAGCTTGTCGTTAATGAGGGATCCAAGATATGTGAATTGGTGCACAACTGCCAGTTCTGTCAATGCTAAGAGTTCGCATGGCATCTATTTCCTGTCCCAACACATTTGTTTTGTTGAGATTTATTGTGAGATCAAAATCTTTGCAAACCTCGGAGAAGTGATCTATCAAGCTCTGAAGTTTCTGCTGACTGTGGCCAACAATTGCAGCATCATCAGTGAGAAGCAAGTCCCTGGTGGTGACCTCCCTGTTCTTCGTCTTGAGTATTGCAATGTTAAACAGCCGACATTCGACATAGTGTGAAGACACAATCCTTCATTTGCGTTACCAAATACATACTTCAGTAACAGAGCAAAAGAGATTCTGAACAGTGCCGAGGCGAGAACGCAGCCTTGATTTTAACACCACTGTGAATAAACTACCACTTCAAGTGCTTTGGTGCATCCCATTGCAATTGTGACCTGATGCTTCACCAGGATCATAAAGGAAGAGAGTTTCTTAAATGTCCTGCCTTTACTTTCTTAAGATTTTGGTACTAATTATTTGCAGTTTGGCAAACAAAACCAATCACCAGAGTATTACCTGGACCCATAAGGGGAACACAGAATAGCTACACTGTGACCTGAAAGGTACTTCATAAGAGAAAACTAAGGAGGATTATGCATGGGGTGGCGATCCTGTCCTGCAGAAACTTTAAGCCATAAAAACTTCAATAGATATTGACAGGTCAATATTTTCTTTTTCCTCTTTGTTAGTTCTCAATCTCCCACTACCAAGCCCTAAACGAGCTTTGCAAGTAGCAGGATGTAGTCCAGAGAAGGATTGCGTTGTGTTGTAGTTTACAGCTTGACTGCAATATTTACACCTTTCTGCCCCACACATCCTACTTCAGCAGGCATTTTTGAGTACCGGGTTAGTCTTCACTCTTCGATCCTTTCTCCTTGTCGGTCTGCTCTGTTGCAGCCTGTTATCCAGGATCACCACGTGGAGGTGTAGAAGGGTCTTGGCAGCTCTGCTTCGCTGCAGCTCAGCATCTTGATCCCAGGTCAACATTTGATGACCTGGTGTGTATTTGTTGAAGACCTGTACCCCACAGGGAACTGGAATGGTTTTATTTTCATTTGAAACAGAACCAAGTTGCAACAGGAATTTGAAACTGGGCCCTCTGTAACAGCACTGCCAATCAGTCACATAACGTACTTATTAAAAGTGAATTAGTAATCATAGTCAATATTTTACCTTCTCTCCATCATCTGTCTGGGAGGGTGTGTTTTGTCTCGGGGTCAAGTCAGTCTCAAAGGGAACACCTAGGAAGAAAAATAAATAACGCAAAATAAATAACGCACAAGGTCATCAAGACATTCATTGGAAGCAACACATTGTATCAGACTTTCAATCCATACATTGTATCAGACTTTCAATCCATAAATTGTACCGGACTCACAATCCCCACATCGTGTAAAACAAATCAATCGGTGGAGATCAGACCCCTGCCACCTCAGACAAATCTGAAATATAGTACAATGAAGTCTCTAACACTTTATCCCTAACAACAGTGTCTGCTATGGGACTACATGGACCGGCTTTTTGTTAAAATTCTGGAACAAAAATATAACTAATTACTGGGTTGATAGTCAGATGGTAGTATGCAAATTATTGTGCACACACTCTAATAATTGATTTCTCAAATCTTTCGGTGTCATACATCTTCTGGAATCAAGATGCTGAGCAGCGCATGAGCTGCAGTGGTCAGCGACTCATAGCTGACTGCTAGCGTCAGGGCCAGCGAACCATAGCTGCTAAGACCCTTCTATACCTCCAAGTGGTGATCCTGGATAACAGGCTGCAGCAGGCAGACTGGCTAAGGAGAAGGAATCGAAGAGGGAATGCTAACCCGGTACTAAAAAAATGCTTGCTGAAGTCTAATGTGTTGGACCGAAAGGTGCAAATATCGCAGTCAAGCTGTAAACTACGACACAACGCATTCTGTTCTCTGGACTACATTCTGCTACTTCCTGGTTTGGTAGCTGGAGATTGAGAACGAACGAAGCCAAGCCATACATCTTCTTTGTAGATTACTGGTCAATAATTCAACTTGTCTTTGGCCATCCTTTGTACAATGCCCCAGTGCTGGTTCACTATTTTATAGTAGATATTATACAGCTCTTTGCCAAGTTATATAGATATGATTGCAGCATGAACATATATAAAGGTATTTAAACCTTTGTATAGTGTGTGTGGCTCTACTGTCCTGGTCATTCTTAGGTTCATGACAATATAAGAGCTGACATGCTGGCTTCAACAGCATATGAATGATACTAATGATGATAATGGAGGTGATGGTGATGATGATGATGGTGATGTTAGTGGTGGTAATGATGGCGATGATGATGTTAGTGGTGGTAATGATGGCGATGATGATGATGGTGATGTTAGTGGTGGTAATGATGGCGATGATGATGCTAGTGGTGGTAATGATGGCGATGATGATGATGGTGATGTTAGTGGTGGTAATGATGGCGATGATGGTGATGTTAGTGGTGGTAATGATGGTGATGATGATGATGTTAGTGGTGGTAATGATGGCGATGATTAACCATTTAAGGTACAACTACCCTGATCAACCCCGCATAAAAAACATGCCGCCAGGTCCAACTACCCCGATCTACGCCGCTAGATAGTGGCTTCTCTCGCCGTTACATAGCAACGTAATCTCACATCGCGCGAGATCTGAACCAATGACGTACTTCCGTTACACAAACGTGCGTGTCTAGTATAAAAAACTGTTTGAAAATCCGTTTATATTTATAATTTCTGTGATTTTTTTAAAACTACGACGTTTGAAGCGATGAAATCTTTGCTTCAATCACTGAGAGATGACAACGCCCTTGATGGGTGTTCGGAATATTCGGCTGAATTCGATGTGGAAATTGAATGCAGCGATTTAGAAGACACTAGGCCTAGACACCGAGTTGAGTGACGCTGTGAATAACGAAATCGACGAATGTTTCCAGGAATTAATACAGATTTTACTAGGGCTGGGCCTAGTATTGTCGATGACTGATGAAGTCTGGTCAACACAGCATACTGCTGTAGGAATTTCAAACTTTCTGGAATGTTCTGTGCCTAAACACACTCTAAATGCAGACGCTGCCATTCGACTACTACTTCAGTTTATTTATAAATGAACAGTTTTACGAATTGTGCACAGAGCAAACTAATTTATAAACTAAGCAAAGAATTGTTGGTGGAAGCCATGCTCAACAGAAGAAATTACAGGTTTTTTCTACATCAATTTTATGTTTGGCATAATTGCACTGCCTGAAACAAACCTATAGACTAGGCTAATCATTAGTCTAATGCTATATACTGGTCATCTATTAGACAGACAACGCTAATGTGATGTCAAAGAATAGATTTAAAACAAAATTTATGACGGAGAAGGCTGTTCCTCGAGGTCCAAGCCAGGTAGTGCCCCACTCCATAAAGTTTGACCAATGAAAATGGAGATGGTCAGACAAACTATTATCCTGGGAGAGAGAGAGTGAGAGCTCAGCATTGTTTCATTGATTGGCTGCGGTGGAAGACTGTTTTTCAAACAGTATGACAAGTGCCGAGTAGACTATCTGTTTTGTCAAACAATTGTAGAGAAATGGGTTCTGTTTCACATCGTGCAAAGGAAGGCAGAACAGACCGCAAAATATCTCTGCCAATCCATTCCTATAACCAACATTTGGGTGGTGTTGACAATGTAGATCAACACAGATCATACTACCAACTTGGTAGGACATCTAGGAAAGTGTGGTGCTATTGTTTGTGGTTTCTGATGCAGATAACTATCAACTCCTTCCATCCTGATGAAGCCGTCTTGCACATTACAACGCAGAAGCAAGACTCTCAGCTATTTGCAGTTCCACCTTGTAGCTTTGGTTCTGGACTCAATCAGTCAATGGCCTGAATGAAGTGTCTCATAGACAGAGTGCTGCTAAAGACGTCCCAATCATCCAAAAGCAACATCAAACATGATCTAGCCCAAATGACGGGAAGCAACATCAAACATGATCTAGCCCAAATGATGGGAAGCAACATCAAACATGATCTAGCCCAAATGATGGGAAGCAACATCAAACATGATCTAGCCCAAATGACGGGAAGCAACATCAAACATGATCTAGCCCAAATGACGGGAAGCAACATCAAACATGATCTAGCCCAAATGACGGGAAGCAACATCAAACATGATCTAGCCCAAATGACGGGAAGCAACATCAAACATGATCTAGCCCAAATGACGGGAAGCAAGAAAACATGTTTTGTTGGTTTCAAGAACAAGTCGAAGACTACTCGTGGATATGGTAAAGAGACTGTTTTTTGGCTGCTCATATTTGCAAAATACACCTACTCAGAGGACTGCTATTCATCATTCCATGAACAATTATAATTTGATATAGATCTATGAGTGATTGTATAATTTGTGATTGATGAACAGCAATCTACATTTTTCTCTCTCTCTATAATGATGTTTTTATTACATTCTGCAATTTTATTTGTACACACAAATGCTGCACCTTATACATAATTCAATTATATATGTTTAATATCAAACTTCATCATTTTAGCAGTAGCAGTATTTTTTATATGAATTTTTTTACTGGAGTCAGTATGTAAAAATACGGAGTTACTTCCCATGTCCTGGACTTTCGGATGCAAATTGTGTAAATAAGGCTGGGCACTAAAGGGTTAAGGTGATGATGATGGACATAATGATCATGTTGGTCATGATGATGACAGTAGCAATTATGTTGGTAATGATGGTGGTTGTTATGATGACAGTGGCATCAATTTTAATAGTGGTAATGATGATGGTGGGTGATGTTAAGATGATTATGATGACGATAAGGATGAGAACACTTACTTGGACCTGACCCCTGGTCCAAGAAACTGGTCGCTGGTGTTGTCCGCTGTGACAATGGCGGGGTGGATAGCCCAATCAGTACCGAGGGACTCTCTCCGACAGCACTGGCATCCAAGCTTGGGACATACAGAGAACTGATAGATGTGGCATCGTCTATCATCTTTGGAACATTCTGGGCTTTTGATGATACTGAAAAGACAAAATAACAGATTTGTGAATCAACCGAAGACTCTTCAACCAGGTTTCATGATACCATCATTCATTTGTCTCATTCTTATAGTAGCACAGCACACACCACTTTAGTTTTCATACATATATATATACTCTCATTGTGTTGGTTTCTGTAAAGATCAAGGTAATCTATTTTTCTCATTCTTATAGTAGCACAGCACACACCACTGTAGTGTTCATACATAAATGAATAAAGAACTTGTTGTTTCTGTTCTGTGTTTCTTAGATACATGAAGATGAAGGTGAAAAATATTTGGACCGCTAGGCCTAGTCGTTCTGATTGAAATCTATGGAAACCACAACGTATCCATACTGTGTTTATAATATCGGTACAACTGTTAAGTTTCCAATTCAAACGTAGTTATTACATCTAAACAAACAAAATAAACAGATCTACCCGATAAAGTTCTTTCCCAACAACCTACTTTGTCTATCTAAAAAACATCGGGCAGCTTCAATCCGCGTAATAAGAATATAAATCGTTTTAAATCCATTTGTAATCTAACAACGCAATACTTTTACCGGCAAAAAAAACCTGTGTAGATGGACATGATGTATTCAGCATTTAAAATATGGCTATTGAAAGGGTCTCGGTCCATAACAATTTTTCTTGTTGTGGTTTCCAATTTGTAGGCTGAGTATGTCAAAATCAGTTTGCCATAGCACACTAAAGGTTAAGTTAAGAGTGAGATTGATGACCAGCACATTTTCTTCCTCGCTATAATCCAAATACAGCTCACATCACATTATTAAGACAAAACCGTCTGATGTTGTGGTCATTATCGCTTCGCGATGGGCAATAACGATAACAAACTGCCCAGCACCATACCTTCCACTGCCGCTCTCTAAAGACCGTTGTGTCTTTTGATGTGGCCAAAGTATTTCAATTTTCTGTTCATATTGGAATTTATGAACCAGTTCTCTCCTATGCTCAATTCTTGTTGAATGTCTGTATTCTTTTTTTTCAGTCAATGGTATTCTTATGACCTTTCTATAAAATTTTGATTCGAAGGACTCCATTCTCTTCCTTGATATTTGGGTAATTGTCCATGTTTCGCAGCCGTATGCTGCCACAGGTTCTCAAAATTGTCGCAGTTATTGTTTTGTTTACATTCTGTTATAATTTCCTCAGGTTGTGCAGCCTGTGCATTGCTATCGGTCAATGTCCTTCTGATTTCCTTTGAGCAGTCGCCTTTGTTGTCAGTTCTGAAGCCCAGATACTTGAAGTTCGTGACTATATACATTTGTAATTAAATAGATATGATCCACTGTACCAAAGACAAAGGCTGCCGTCCATCGTAGACGATGATGGCATAATTAATTTTGCTAGCGCTATTTTTAATAAGGATTAACTGCACTACTTTTTATCCTCACTCTCTCGTCTCGTGCTGCCCAACCCCAGTGGCAAGTCAAGGACAAGACGACTAGGGGGCGACTACGAGATGCAGGGGACTCCGCATCAAGCACCCGTGAAAAAGACGGTGGAGTCTGGAGTCGAACCCACACCACCTGATCACGAGGCTGATGGCTTAACCACTTCGCCACGGAATCTCCACTGTACCACAACTCTTTTAAACCTGTCACATTATTAACAGGCTCTTGTTTAGTCAATCTCAGGCATACCCAACTGCAAACATTTATAGAATTGTCTACATTCCATAGTTGCAATTTGAGCGAGGAAAAAGTTAGTTGAACTAAAATGTTTTTGGGTAGGATATTCCGATAGACGAGAGGTGCGAGTGCAGAGTGGTTACGACACAGGTCTTGAGTTTTCTTCTATTGGAGGTAAATATAAGCACCTAGCCTGTACAATGTGTCGTGACTGCAGGGACCAACAACCTTTATTTCTCAGTCCTATATTCCTCTCAGGGCACTAAAACCACTGGAATAAATGATGTAATGATGATAGTATGACAGTCGGTGTGCTGATTGGTGTGGCCAAGTGGTTAGTGGCATGGCTCCCAATCTAAACTTGCTAGTGTTCAGATTCATGAAACGGCAAGGCTGTGCCCCTATGGAAAGTCAGACAATTAAAAAAATGTGCGAAGTTGGATACAAAACACAGAACAATGGACACTGCCTAAGCAACAAGTCTAAACACGAGAGAGAGACCAACAAAAAAGAAATTACCTTTAACTTTCTCTCCATATGGAAAGTCCTGACTTAGCAGCCGGAACTTGTCCACAGACTGGATTGTGTGAAAGACAGGACATCGTGACTCTTCCCATGAGCCTTCAATGAGGTCCAGTGACAATTTTGAGCAATTAACTATGATGTCATGGGTCTCTTGGTTCTTCCACCTGGTCAAACGACAAAACAAAAACAGTATAGGTGCTTGGTCCCTCTCAGCAAATGACGAAGAGAGCAGCTGTTGATGGTTCTCATAGCTGCCTGTCACATACACTAATATTCAGTCTTCTCAGGCGCCACTCTTTGTTGGACTCACGTCTGAATTCAAAATTTTACAACTTGTAGATTGCCAGTTCATTGATTGCAGATCCACACTCCAAGAAACATTCGCTGATTAACTTCATAAAGTCACCCCTATTCATTCATTTCCAATGTCCTTACATTAGATTGTTGTTGTTTCGAATGTCCGCAGTGAGTAGGTTTACTCTTTTGTGCCTGAAAAAGGACGTTAAGTGGCGGGTTGCTGTAGCTTTCCTCATATCCCGAGCGTGCTGATGAAGGTGACACAGGGTCCTCCAGGCGGTTGTGCTATGCTTGGCTTCATCTGCATGTCGCTCACTACTACGAGGATCACGTCGAATCCTCATCTTGTTATCCAGGTTGCCATGAAAACAGCCCGTTTCCAGGGAGGGCTACGAGGAGACGGTCTTGACCAGTATCTTTTGCCTGACTAACATGTTCGATCAGTATCTTTTGCCTGACTAACATGTTCGATCAGTATCTTTTGTCTGACTAACATGTTCGATCAGTATATTTTGCCTGACTAACATGTTCGATCAGTATATTTTGCCTGACTAACATGTTCGATCAGTATCTTTTGCCTGACTAACATGTTCGATCAGTATCTTTTGCCTGACTAACATGTTCGATCAGTATATTTTGTCTGACTAACATGTTCGATCAGTATATTTTGCCTGACTAACATGTTCGATCAGTATCTTTTGCCTGACTAACATGTTCGATCAGTATATTTTGCCTGACTAACATGTTCGATCAGTATCTTTTGCCTGACTAACATGTTCGATCAGTATCTTTTGCCTGACTAACATGTTCCATCAGTATCTTTTGCCTGACTAACATGTTCGATCAGTATCTTTTGCCTGACTAACATGTTCGATCAGTATATTTTGCCTGACTAACATGTTCGATCAGTATCTTTTGCCTGACTAACATGTTCGATCAGTATCTTTTGCCTGACTAACATGTTCGATCAGTATCTTTTGCCTGACTAACATGTTCGATCAGTATATTTTGCCTGACTAACATGTTCGATCAGTATCTTTTGCCTGACTAACATGTTCGATCAGTATATTTTGCCTGACTAACATGTTCGATCAGTATCTTTTGCCTGACTAACATGTTCGATCAGTATCTTTTGCCTGACTAACATGTTCGATCAGTATCTTTTGCCTGACTAACATGTTCGATCAGTATATTTTGCCTGACTAACATGTTCGATCAGTATCTTTTGCCTGACTAACATGTTCGATCAGTATATTTTGCCTGACTAACATGTTCGATCAGTATCTTTTGCCTGACTAACATGTTTGATCAGTATCTTTTCCTGACCAGACATTAGTCTTCCTCTCCTTCACATTAGGTGCTTTGAGGCCAGCTCTTTCATTGTCACAAACCACAGCATGACCAGGACAGTAGATACCAAAGGTTCTGTCGACCTATATTTCTACAGGGGTGTATGACCTGTGCAGGTCCCAGCTCTGGCATGAGCTGGATATAGCCAGAAGGAGGATTTCCTGCTTAGCAGGCTAGGCTCGAGCAGCTTATTACTCCACTGCGTTGGGACAAGTGCCATGAAAGGTCGTTAACCAATGTGCGAATCCATGTTAATAGACTCAAACACTAGAGCAAAGTAGACCCGCAGCCTGTTAGGTGCCATCTATGCTGCTTGTAACAAACTATCTAACCATGGCCGGTGTTATGTCATGTCACACAGTTAGTTGCCTCTTACAACATGCTCTCTGTGGGACAGTGGTGCTATTCTTGTCCTTGTCATAAACAAAGATCCGGAGGACCACACAGGACTCCGAAAAGGTTTTACACCTCAATCCGCTATCCATATCCATCCATACCCTAGCTAGCTCTTTTTATAGGCCTTCCAGGTGTTTATTAGATGCCCATTACCCATTCCATAACCATGAAAAAGATTGTTGGAGATAGGAGGCATGAATTAGAACTGCAAATCAGCCTAACACTTTGCGTATGTGAACTGTTCTGCAGGTGGACTCTTTCTTAGATATCTTGTATAATTCTTATAACTTTTTCTGCTATTCCCTGTCTCTGTACTGTCGTCCTTATTCTTCTTCCTTCGTTCTCCTTCCCCTGCTACCAAGCCATGAACAGGGCTTTGGAAGTAGTAGAATGTAGTCCGGAGAATGGAATGCGTTGTATCACTAGTTTACAGATTGACTGCGATATTTGCACCATTCGGCTAAACACATCCATCTTCTGCAGGCTGTGCTGTTCAAATCACAAGGACTTCATTAAGGAAAAAGAATAACATAAATGAAAATATCTGACAAACAAGAAGCAAAAAAATTTAGTATAGACTTGACACAAAATACAAATCTACCAGCGACCATTTGCTATTGTTTCTGTTAATTATTGTTCTGATTCATGTGTTTTTTTTTCTCGTCTCTCAAAGGTATGAACAGAAGAGGTGGGCGATTGAATCTCGCAAGTTTTCAATCGAGCCCTGGTTTCAAGAGAGATGGGACTAGAGTACATATATCCTGAATTACTTCAAGTCGTCTTGTCAGTGATCCAAGGAAGCTCAAGACCAGAGAATGTTTGATGACTAGCGCAGTTTCTTCCTCACTATAATCCATTCACAGCACAAGTTACATCACAAGTTACATCACAAGTTACATCACAAGTTACATCACAAGTTACATCAAGACAAAACCATCTGATGATGTCGCCATCATCACTTGCGATGGGCAACTAACTAACATCATGTGTTTTATTAAGTTCCAGTCGAAGGCCTTGCGATATTAGCGTAGGTTTAGTTTTGGCCTGACGAGGTAACTCAGCCAAACCTGTTGATGATATTAACATCCTTCGACCTTCAGTACCAGCACAGCTTCGATTTATTTATCAATTTAGTTTTATCATTAGATTACAAAAACAACATCAACTACAGAGTATGTTTACTTGCCTGCTGGCTGATGTTTCCACTTCATTCTGTCCTGTTATTAACTTGGGGTGAAGACGAACCCGCTCCAACATTGGCTAAGAATATAGATGTAGAGAGTGTGTGAGGGTCTAACATAAAACTGATTATTGATAGCATATCTTTTCTTATTCTTGAATTTTTCGTTGGTGCCAGAATAGCACAGACAATAGCGGCGCTTGCACGGCTTAACAAAATCTGGCAAGATAAACGGTTAGCACTACGCACAAAAATCAGATTAATGCGTACACTGGTCCTGTCAATATTCCTCTATGCGTGTGAGACATGGACAGTTACAGCTGACCTTCAACGAAGGATACAGGCCTTGGAGATGAGATGTTTCCGAAAACTTTTAAGCGTCACGTACAAAGATCGAGTTACAAACGAGGAAATACGAAATAGAATTACAACGGCAATAGGGCCTTTCGAAGATCTCTTAGCAACTGTCAAAAGAAGGAAACTCACTTGGTACGGTCACATATCGAGATCAAATGGTCTTGCAAACACAATCCTCCACGGGAAGGTGCATGGCAGACGACGAAGAGGCCGGCCCAAAAAGAGATGGGAGGACAACATAAAAGAATGGACCAATCTCCGACCAGAAGAGTCACAGGCAGCGGCATCTAACAGAGAGGGGTGGCGTGGGGTTGTGAGGATGTCTTAATGTGTGCCCCAACGACCTCACCGGTTACGGGATGACCTGACCTGACCTGACTGACAAAAGGCCACATAAGGTTGAATTAATGGATCAATGATGCAGAAAATAAAAATAGCAAATAGCTCATTTTCCCTCGGATTCTGGAGATAAAACAAAGCAAGTTAAAATGTTCGTCATCATCATCATGTTCTTTGCTCATTATTCTTGTTATTCGGCTTATTTCCCTCAATTTGGCAAGGCAACCTTATTTCAAATACTGAGTCACATTAGTTATATCAAGACATGTTAACCATCTTGCTGGTGTGACATCCGGCCTGAGGTTAACCCTTGGTATGAACTGATTGATTTTGTATTATTCTGTCAATATCACTTGATATCAGTATCAGATTGATGACACCATCTGTGTCCTTAGGCTGAGATGCCAATCTTGGGTGATCATTATTCACGACTGTGAGGTTTGTGTTGAGTGTGTCTGCCCTTGCTTTCAGTGGCATTTCCCCACTTCTTCGATCTAGCATTATAGTTGCTTTCAATGAGACACACTTTTTCAGGCAAATCTGACAATTCACATTTGCTGGCCCTCTTGTGTGAGTGCTCTTCGCTGAGCATACCAGGTAGCCAGTGTGTTGACATTGAAAAATTAGAGTGTCTAAAGCAGGCCTTGTTTGCCTGAATAATGGTGCATGGATTAATGCCTACATCGCACAAGTACACAACAGGTCAATCATTTGTTTGTCCACAAAATTGATTGCAAGTACATGAAACAGTTCCAGCTGGAGCATGGGTGTTAAGGGCAGGAGTGATGGGGCTGGTGACTCTGGGAACAAAGGTTACCTGAATGTGAGCCACGGTCAATCACCGTCTCGACACTAAGTCGACAAAGGAAACGAGGGATTAGATGGATGAATGTGGTACGGATGGGGGTTAGGAGCTGACCACTCTGGCATTCCGATTTGGGTAGGTGGGGTTTAGTGACAGTCAGAGGCCGTCACGAACTGCTGCAACAATTAGAGTGACAGGAATTTGGAGTTATTCGTCCAATGACAACTAGTTGGAGGTAGATCCAAACTAGAGTGATGGCTAAGTCAAAACAACCAACAGAAGACCATTGGACAGTCATGAAGTTGCTTGAGACTATAAAATACTTGGCAGAGATGAACTCAGGAGACTGGTCTGGAGAGAAAGAGGAATGAGAGACTAGCTAGCAGGCGGACTAGGAGAGCGATTGATAGACTACTAGCTAGCAGGCTGATTAGAAGTTTGTGAGAAAGAGAATGAGTTACAGGGTGACTGAACCAGCATACACCTTTGAGTTTTGGCCAGTCGCTCTATAAGTGTGTGTGTTGGACACCCTGTGACTAGAAGAGATCTGAATGTTTGTCATTCGTGCAGGACACCGAGTGAAGGATGTGTGTTCCGAAGTATGTGTATGTACTGATCAACAGAGTGTGTGACCAAAAGTGAGTATGTGATTCCGACTAGAAGGATGTGATTGAAGTATTTGTAAATACACAGATCGCCTGATGGTAATTGATCTGATAGTAATTGTAAATGTACAGATCACCTGATTGAAGGGATCTGAGTGTGTGTGAGTGCATAGAACGACAGAGTACATAATATGATCTTGAAGACGAGTGTGTGAGAGTGTTTTGAGTGTGCAGACAAGGGAAGAGTAGTGGCACGAATACTGGGTCAATGGGTGAGAGGAAATTTTCAAATGCCAGTGCTTAAAACCTCCGCTATAATTCAATAATATTGTTTCTGATATAATTATTATTTAGTTCAGATATATTTTGTTCTTTTTGTTAATATCGCTTCTGTTGATTTTTGCTAATATTGTTTCTTTTAATTTTTGTTATTAAATATGCACCATTTTGTTGGAGAGTATTTACTGTGTTAATTCTGCATCCTAGGACCCATATTGGGAAGCCATTTATTCTGACCCAAGAACCCATATTGGGAAGACACTTATTCTGATCCTAGAACCCATATTGGGGAGACACTTATTCTGATCCTAGAACCCATTTTGGAAAATCACTTATTCTGATCCAAGAACCCATGTTAGAAAGTCACTTATTCTGACACAAGAACCCATATTGGAAAATCACTTATTCTGATCCAAGAACCCATATTAGAAAGTCACTTATTCTGATCCAAGAACCCATATCGTAAAATTACTTTATTCTGATCCAAGAACCCATATTGGGAAGTCACTTATTCTGATACTGGACCCACACAGGGAAGACATCCTATTCTAACCCCAGCCCCTGGATCATGATATGAACCTACCATCAAAACCTCCTCGTAGACATGAATGTTTTCCTTGCTTGAATAGAACTTGCTAACAAAACCAAGGAAGGAACATGGGTACATGCCATACAAGCGTTGGAAAAGACTGTATAAAGCCACCTGCAGGTGAAGCACAAACACCTCCGGTGTATTCGCTGAGGAAATAAAGTCAACAGGTGAATTTTTCTTCCACTTCTTTGTTTGCTCTTCTCATGAACATTACCTATCATAAGCTGTTCACAGCACTAGAGATGTTATCATTCCTTAGCTTGTTAAACAGCACACTCAGTCATCTCCAAAATGACATGATAAAAATCAGTTAACAATTAGGGAAAATACTTCTGAATTTGTCCACTCACAACAAGGTCATCAGTTTGGCAACGAAGCAACAACTGATCTAGATCATCTTCCTACTGATTCTGTGCTAATAGTCAAACATTGGCCATGTCCAAGACATGAGATAGTAAAAACTCCACCTGCAAAATTAGATGTCTGTGAAAGGACGTTGACATCTCCAGGGGAGACAGATTGAGGAACGAGAATATGCGCAAAAGAGTTGGTTCCATTCCCTACATGTCCAGACAGAATGTGCGCTGGTTCAGTCATCTCATGAGAATACTCCCTGATCAGCTTTACCTGTGAGCTTGGTGCAGTTTGGTCTGGTTTCATTTGAACATGCCTCGTACAGATATCCAAGGTAGAATATATGCAATGGATGGAAAATGAGGTGCTATAGAAAACTCCTAAATGTTACATATAAAGATCGTGTCACGAACGTAGAAATACTACAGAGAGTTGAAAACGCTATTGGCCCTTTTGAAGATCTGTTCACAACAACCAAAAGACGAAAGATGGCCTGGTGCGGGCACGTCGAGAGGTCCAACGGAATTACCAACTCGATACTCTTTGGTTCCGTACCGGGACAGAGAGGGCGAGGACGTCCAAGGAAGAGGTTGGTGGACATCACTGAGTGGTCAAGCCTTCGTCCCGGGGAAATACGACAGGCGGCGGCCGACAGAGAAAAATGGGATGGGATTTTGGGAGTGTCTTCAAGTGTGCCCCAACGACCTGATGGGTTACGGGATGAACTGAACTGATTCATTTGCACAATTTTTATAATATGTGTTTTATTGATCACTTCTCATTTAACCGACTCTGTCATAAGAAGCATACCGTAATTCACACACTCCTGCAAACTATGTGGTTAATGCCTGCCATCTTAAGCCGTATTGTATCAGTTGTAGAGTCCTTTGTCATTGTTTTTAATTGTGCTTCGTTGGATGTTTTCATTTATTCTTTATCCATAATGAACAGTAATGCTATTGTCTCTGTACAATTATTATCAGGGGTTGATAGAGAAACAAAGAACAGTAATGGTGTTGTCTCTGCACGATTATTATCGGGGGTTGAAAGGAAAACCACGGGAGACATTTCGGGATTCCCAGGATCCTAGCGTTCGTGGGACAACTGCTATAGAAGGACTTGCTGGCACAGGAAGATAAAATATTTATCAGGTGTTTTACCTCATCCCGAAAACAAAAGCTTCTTTCCTGGCATTTTGTAGAACAAAAACTTCCTTCCTGGCATATTATAATAGCTGACTATGGAAGTTGTGAATGGGGTTAGCAACATCATCATCTGACCATGTAAAAACCCTTGCTATTGATACTGTATGCAAAAGAAATTGATTCATGATTTCCTAAGAGCTGGTTTAGGTCAACCAAACACAGTGTTGGATGGATCTATGCCATCTTAAGTGACAGGTCAATGATGACAACAAAAACATCAACCAAACCTGGTTTCTTGACACAAAAGATGGCGAGGCGCCTGAAAATGTCGAAGATACGCTGGAGATGTGGCCCCATTCCGACAGGGACAGATGGGAGTAGAATCACTATCATCATGAGACCAGTCATCAGAATTGGGACATCAATCTCCGTCTAAGGACACAAAAAGCATCAGAAAAAATATAATGGCAGCCCAAACAATTGAAGCAGCTTCTGTGTTTGAGTAATTCATTTGAGTCACAACAACAATCACATTGACAAGTTTATTACAAGTACTTAGAAAACATGCACATCAGACAAGCAGAAAAGAAAGTGAAGTAATCGGCAATCTGGGATCAAACCACAGACCTGCAGGTGATGGATATGTCTTGCTGCAAACAATGACTTGAGTTAGAGGATTAAGCTAACTCGTCATCATCATTGACGCCTCAGTCTCTGTAGACCATGTGCGTAGCGCCCTGTGCGTTTTGTCCAGCTCTGTCTCCTGTATTTCGACACTGTCTGCTATGGTTGTAAAGGCCGATCCGCGAGTGACAGTCCCTGCCACAGATCGTACAACCATACTGAGGAGACTGGCTTGCCTGGCTGTTCCTTGATATCTTCAGTCTTTCTCTTTTCTCTGTAGCCAGAAGACCTCTATGAGCATCAGCAGCTACTATGCCCCCTCCAACTGAATGCCTTGAAATGACCAGCTGTCCATGTAGGATATCCTTTCGCAGCCTCTCATCTTCCATGTG
Source organism: Ariolimax columbianus (assembly GCA_036924085.1). Taxonomy (NCBI): domain Eukaryota; kingdom Metazoa; phylum Mollusca; class Gastropoda; order Stylommatophora; family Arionidae; genus Ariolimax; species Ariolimax columbianus. The sequence continues at coordinate 22,342,360 of JAVGWX010000010.1, read as the reverse complement.
ATAAACATGCCCCAACCATCATAGACGTCACTGGCTCAACAGCAAGTACATGCTGTGAGTGGTTGCTCGCTGTAAGACCACATTATGTAGTACTCTCTCTTGCCACCCAATCCCTGAAATACGCAGGTTTGATAGTAAAGTTTAGTAAAAGCTAAGGAGTCTCTTTTGTACTCTATGGAGCATACCTCTTTTATACTCCAAGGAGCATATCTATTTTATACTCTAAGGAGTCTACCTTTGTAGCATTAACATGCACTTGTGCTAGTGCAGACCAGAGGGTTGGAAGAGGTACGATAAAATCATTAATGTGAAACGTATGGAAAGAACCTGACAGATGTCAGTCGAACATGACATGAGAAGGTGCTGGCTTTGGATAGGATACACATTAAGGAAACCAGCTGATAGCATTACAAGGTAGTCTCTTTTCTGGAATCCCCATGGTGAGAGAAGAAGAGGCAGACCTAGACACACATGGAGATGGTAGCCTAGGACAAATATAAAGAAAACAGGAAAGTTGTGGACAGAGATGGATTGGATGGATTGGATGGCTCAAGACAGGAGGACTTGGTATATAAATGTATTTGTTGAAGACCTGTGCCCCACAGGGAGCATAAATTGTTTTGATTGACTGATACTGGTGGATTCTGTAGTACTTTTGTTTTACATGAGGAGATTGCCAGTTCTATGCACAATCCTACTTAGAAGGCTATTATAACAATCAGAATAATAGTAATTGTGCTCTTTGTTGTTCTGATTTAGTAACGGTCATATGGTTGGTGTTCATATATCTCCTTTTAGTGCCAAATGCTGCCATACATGGGAGTGGCGATGAAGACAAGCTTTCAATTCTTCTTCTTCTTCCTTGTTCGTCTTCAAACCTTGACTTCAATGACCAACGAAGGCAGTAGTTGACTTGAGATTCCGTGCACTTGCGAGCAGCTGCTGGTGGAAGGACACTGGCTGTTGCCAAATGCTACTTCTTGTATTGGTATACGATGGGCAGGGCTACAAAATGTGTTTGCTGTCATGACGGATGTGTCGCAGGTACAAAGGCCCGTAGTGCCAATCAGTCTGTTACTTTCTGTGCGTAGTTGGAGAATGATCACCTGGTCTCGTCTGGAGAGTTGCTGGTAGGCATCACTTTCTATGTGGACAGTGTTTATTTTTCCATTATGCTCTGTACGTGACCCTAATGGCTACTTTTGTCTCATCGTATGTGGTTGCTGTATCCCTCTGCTGCAGTGTTCTTCACTCTCTAGCGAGTCTGTCTCCTCACTGCTTGGAATGTTGCAGTGGCATCCACTGGACTATGCTTGTTATGAAACAGTGGGACAAGAGTTTGAGTCTGCCAGAGCACTGATGGGACAAGAGTTTGAGTCTGCCAGAGCACTGATGGGACAAGAGTTTGAGTGAGTCTGCCAGAGCACTGATGGGACAAGAGTTTGAGTGAGTCTGCCAGAGCACTGATAAGACAAGAGTTTGAGTGAGTCTGCCAGAGCACTGATGGGACAAGAGTTTGAGTGAGTCTGCCAGAGCACTGAGATCATTTCTGTAAATCTCAATCCAAGCTAAATTCTTCAAGCATGCACAATATCATGGGACTGTTCATCTTAACAGGAGAAGAGATGATGTACCACCTGATCAGCCACAACTGATCTATTGACCAAGAGGACACTGAGACAGAACCTTGGTATGGACTATGTTTTTTTATAATGGAGTCAAAATAAATACCTAGTCTGCACACTATGTGCCAACTAAAGGGACAAGTGGCCTTTATTTCTCAACCCTATGTACTCCTTTCATGGACCCCATCAATGAGAATAAAGGCCCCAAAGACAGTTTATGTGAGTACTGTTCTTGCCTCGAATGATCAGACACGGTTGTAGTATTTAGGTCTTCTTCGTACGCTGTCAGACGTCAACCTGTATTTGGGCCTGGTAGTAAATAGTTAAGGACAATAGCCTGAGAACAATGTTACCTCCAGACACTTGAGGATGGAAGCAAACAGAGGCATTTCCACTAGTTTGTGGCACCAAGGCAGCTCCTTGTAGACTAGGTGAAGAACCAATTGAAGAGATGGAAGTCGTGTTCCTGTTGCTTTAACTCCATCTTGGAGTTTGTCCATCAGGGTCTGATGAGGGTAAATGACAAAATAAATCATCGATCATACAGGTTTTCATTTCACATACTGCACAGAGACGAAAGCACGAGCGAAACATATGTCACGACCAATATACGTAGGTTTCGTTCATGTTTTCATCTCGGTGCAGTATTTGGCCATACACATTAATGATTTTTTTCATTAAATTTTTTACATTATATATCCAGAGTACTGCTGCAGCCTCGCCTTATCTTAATTTTATTTGTTTGTTATATTCTTGGAATACTTCTAGATAGTGTGCCCCAAACTATCTTTACTTTGATCTCCTATAATCTCCAGCTTGTATGGGTGTACGGGTTGGTGTTATTCTGTGCCACAGACCTGTGTGTGTTATTATGTCCGACCTTCTTCTTCTTCGGTCTTTGTCCTGAAAAGGATGTTTGTGATATTGTTTATAGTGAACCTGTGATATCTACACCTTTCAACCAGACACATCTGATTTCAGCACAACATTTTTGGAGCCAGGTTTGCATTCCCTCTTCGATCCTTATTCTCTCCGTCAGACTGCATGGTTGCAGTCTGTTTCCAGGGCTGCCACTTGGAGGCGGAATAGGGTCTTGGTCAGAAATATAAATCTGTTAACAATTAAGAAAATAACAGCTTAAGATTAACACGTCCAAAACTGAAGCTATGCTTCATCATGTAGCATGTTCATAACGTCGCTGCCATCAGTCTACTTGAAAGAAACGTGATCTCTTGCCAAATCTCCAGAGTCATGTACACAGCATTTCTTGACATGTTGGTGCTATTGCCTTCTTGATCTGCCTCTGCCCCATACCGTTCTCTCAAGACCATTGTATCTTTTGATGTGGTCAAAGTATTTACATTTTCTGGTCATGATGTAATTTATGAGCCAATTCTTTTCTATGCCCAACTCTTGCAAATGTCTGCATTTTTTGTTCCTGTCCATGGTATTCTGAGAACCTTTCTATAGCATTTCAACTCGATTGACTCTATTCTCTTCCTTGAGATTTGCGTAATTATACATGTTTCGCAGTCGCATGCTGCCACGGGAAAAACACAGGTTCTCAAAATTTTCACTTTTGTTGTTTTGCTTGTATTCTGCCATAGTTTCCTCAGGTTGTGTATCCTTTGTATTGCTATTCTCATAGAAGCTATGCAGATAAATAAATTTCCAATTTCACTCAGTAGTGGTATCACAATTAAATGAAGGTCCATGAGTTCTACCAGGTAACTGGGTAATATTCTCATAGATGATGGAAGGTGTGATAGAGATATTGACACTACATGTCAGAGGGCCTATGATGTGACCTATAAATTGTCAAAAATTGGTGACCAGTATATATGTTCTGACTCTTGTCTACCATTGTCAGACGTGGTCTTTATCAAAGACTCACAGACGGAAGATTTCTATATGGTAGAATGAAATGTTTCAGACAAACTTACAACCAGTCTAAGGACTGACCAACCAGAGGATAGGGTCTATTGGAGAGATATGCTCAGACAACCTTACAACCAGTTATAGGACTGATCAACCAGAGGATAGGGTCTAATAGAAAGACATGTTTCAGACAACCTTACAACCAGTCTTAGGACTGCCCAACCAGAGGATAGGGTCCAATGGAGAGATATGCTCAGACAACCTTACAACCAGTCTTAGGACTGCCCAACCAGAGGATAGGGTCTATTGGAGAGATATGCTCAGACAACCTTACAACCAGTCTTAGGACTGCCCAACCAGAGGATAGGGTCCATTGGAGAGATATGCTCAGACAACCTTACAACCAGTATTAGGACTGCCCAACCAGAGGATTAGGGTCTAACAGAAAGACATGTTTCAGATAACCTTACAACCAGTCTTAGGACTGACCAACCAGAGAATAGGGTCCAATAAAGAGATATGTTCAGACAACCTTACAACCAGTCTTAAGACTGACCAGCCAGATGATAGGGCCCATTGTAGAGACATGCTCAGACAACCTTACAACCAGTCTTAGGACTACCCAACCAGATGATAGGGCCCATTGTAGAGACATGCTCAGACAACCTTACAACCAATCTTAGGACTGACCAACCAGAGGATAGGGTCAATTGGAGAGACATGCTCAGACAACCCTACAACCCGTCTTAGGACTGACCAGCCAGATGATAATGATGTGTCACCAGGAAAGAGAGAATTAGGAGACCAAAACTATAATGGAAATTAGCCCTTGCGTTGACTACATTTTTAAGCAGACATTGGTTCGGTTATTTTATGTTAGTAAATAAGGATCCTGTTAACTTGCCAGTGTGGCATATTGAGAATATGGTGTTAGGCCCATATTTTTCTTGACCAATAGACTTTCCCTGGGACACTGAGAAGGGAAATACCTCTGTGATTTTCACATTGTCGATTGTCGCCCTTTTTAAATATTGGTATTATTATTGCAACCTCCCAGTCTCTTGGTATCTTCTTGTGGCGCCAAGCTGCCTTGAGAATCTCCATGAATAGCATCTCTCCTGCCGTTCTCATGTATTTAACCATTTCTGGTATTATACTATCATGTCCTGCTGCTTTACCAATCTTAATTTTCTCCAATGCTGCCTTTAGTTCTTCCATTGTGATATTATCGTTTCCCTCCATGGCTCCCTCTTCTTGAATTGGGACTGTTACTTCCAGAGCTTGGTTTTCCTCCACTCCAAGGAGATCTGAGAAATATTCTTTCCATCTGTTCATTACCTCTTCTGGGGCAGTCAACAGCGCACCTTGTTTATCTTTAACAAATTTCAGGGGGCATTCCTTTTCCTTCCTCATGTTCTTTGAGGTCTTGTAGAACAGTTTCTGGTTTTCTCCAGCATTATTTTCCAGTTTCTCTCCAAATTCTTCCCAGGATTTCTGTTTGGCCTTGAGCACAGTCTTCTTTGCTTCTGTTCTAAAATGTATATATTCTTTATATTTCTTTGTTTGTTCTTCTGTATTCCTAGCCCGTAGGTATTGCTTCCATGCCTTTTTCTTTTCTCATATTATTGTTTTCACTTCTTCTGTCCACCATGGTGTACTCTTTCTCTTCCACCCTTCTTTGGTTAGACCGCATGCCTCTGCTGCAGCCTCTTTGAGGATGTCTTTGAATTTTACCCAAAGCATTTCCATATCTTCTTCAGTTTCAGGTTTTGTCCTCTGCAGAATCTCAGCAGTCGTTTTCCATTGTCATTTAAGACATCTTCTCCATACCTACCGATCACTCCATCTCATCTAGAATAGTCGTTTCCAACTCTTGCATTGAAGTCTCCAAGGAGAAGTATTTCATTATGGCAATCGTCAATGGTCCTTTGAAGGAGCTCATAAAATTCATCTTTTATGTCAGTGCTCTCATCTTCGTTTGGTGCATACACAGTGACGATATCCATTTGACTATCCTCCTCTTGTAGACTTAGAACCATCAGTCGTTCTGAAATGAACTTCCATCCTTTAATGTTTGCTTTGCTGTTACCATTCACTATACAACCAACCCCTGCCCTGGCTCGTTCACTCATGGGAACTCCGCTGTAGTATAGCATGTTGCCATCATGGTCCAGAATGCCCTGTCCCTTTTTCTTTGTTTCTGTAAGTGCCAGGACTGTCAATTTTGCTCTCTTCATCTCTTCTATTAGTTCTTGTTCTTTTCCATTTATACTTCGTACATTCCATGTTCCGTAAATCGTGGTCGTTATTTCTCGCCTGTTTGTCGCCGTTGAGGTCAGTCCGGTTTTCTCTGTGTTTTGACTTGTAATCGTTGTTTTAAGACAAACAGGTGATTAGCCTGTTGTGTCTTTGCATGGTGGAGGGGCTGCCTCCTTACAGCCTCCATGCCTGCCGACCCGTTTTTGTCCACGGCTGCTTATTTATTCGCAGCTAACCTCCAAATTAGGAGGCCTTTCAGCAATCCGCAACCCTGCTGACGTGCCTGGTAGGAGGTAGGTGCCTCCCCCAGGGAGAACAAAATTATGCCCCAATATGCATTTCAACTCAGTCGTGACTTACTTACTTGTGCTGTTAAGCATTCTATTCTTCTTCGTCTTCGTTTGTTCTCAAACTCCTGCAAGCAAATCCTGAAAAGGTTTTTGCAAGTAGCAGGATGTTGTCCAGAGAACGGAAATACGCTGTGTCCTAGTTTACGACTGCGATATTTGCACCTTTCGATCCGACACATCTGACTTCAGCAGGCATTTTTGAGTACTGGGTTAGACTTCCCTCTTTGATTCCTTCTACTTAGCCAGACTGCCCTGTTGGAGCCTGTTATCCAGGATCAACGCATAGAGGTGTAGAAGGGTCTTGGCAGCTCTGGCATTGATGCTAGCAGTCAGCTATGTGTTGCTGTCCGCTGTAGCTCGTGGAGTGCTCCACATCTTGATCCTCGTTAGGCGTTCTGACAAGCTTAAGTTACCTTTCTTGGACCATGTGTGTTGTTTTATTTGTTGTAGAATTTCTATTATGTTATCTATCCATCTACCACAAGGTGTCTCTCATGAATATAACCAGATCTTCTTATATTGCACGTGTGCTGTGGCAACTGATCAAATTGCATTCTCATGAGATGATAGAACCAACCTATTTTCTGTCTTGAAAAATATTCAACACAAAGGGGATGTTTCCACAATATTTCTAATGATATCATTTCACAAGTTATCTCTCTTGGTAGCAGCAATGTCTTTTCTTAAACCATTTAAAGCGCTGTAATTTTCCTCTCCTACACCTTGACGGGACCAAATTTAATATTGGATGCAGAGTTGGTATATATATATTGTTTATCAGCTTGTGCTAACAGTTGATAAGCTACAGCAGAGACTTTCTGACATCTAGTTTCAACTTCTTTATCAAGCCTTTCATGTTCTATAAAAATAATTCTCAGGTATGTGAACTTTTAGGCTTGCTTACATTTGATTTTGATGTGTGTTAAGTGAAACTGGTGTTCAACTAATCTTGTTAGTTTACATCTTCGATATGGAAATCTTTATATGACATCTTTTACAGGCTGTACTAAGTGCATTCATATGATTTTACAGTCTATCTTCATCTTCGCGCGTTAGGCTATGATCGTCTGCAAAGAGTAGTTCATATAATAAGTTCAATTCTTTGTTTCTTATGTTGAATTCCACTTCTGGTGTCCCAATTTGAATGACTTCTGTTATTATTCTGTCCAAGTAAATGTTTGGCAACAGTGGTGATAGCACAAATTTTCAGTAATTCTGAAAACTCCTCAAAGAAAAACCCATAACTCTGCCATGACCTGTTCCAAGTTCGCACTAAAATGGAGGAGAGTTGGATATGAAACCAGTTTCCGCACCCCATAAAAAATGTTTTGCTACAAAAACATAAACCAAATGACCTAACAAGCTGTCCTTGAATGAGAAAGGCTCTTCAATGGGGACTGTGACATGGACCAGCTAAACTCGCAAAGACTGGAGAAATGAGCACAGAACATCTTCCTGGAGAGGATTGGTTGACGATAATGCACCCTAATGCAATAAGGACAATGAAGAAGTACTCATAACATCCCCCCAATCCATAAATCAGTTGAGTTTGAAAAGTAATCTGGGTTTGAAAGAAAGCTCTGGAAAAATTGTCAAAAATGTTATATGTTCAACAGAATCAAGAATGACTAATCAACCACGTTAATCAGAAGGAGGAATAAATACAGTAAAGAAAGTAATGTGTTAGAAGGAACTGTTATATACCTTGGTCTGTGACTCTTGCAGCTCTGCCAGAATTTCCATAACATTAGTGGATTGTGTTTGAAAGTAGTAGTCAACCAGCAGGTGGATCAGCCATGTTTCTTTCGCTGCGGATAAAAATTAATTACTTAAAAGATTGAATGTATGTTACTTATGAGATAGCTTATTCGTTCTGGTCCCCTTTGGAATACAGGGCTGAGATCTATTCCTTGCTCAACAAACACCTTGAACAAAGCCACGATCTCCCAGAAAGCCAATGTGGATTCAGAGCCGGAAGAGGAACAGCGGAAATGATTTTTGCTGCTTGTCAATTACAAGAGAAGTGCCGGGAACAAAACCAGGCCCTAAACACCACATTTATTGATTTGACAAAGGCATTTGATACAGTAAACAGAGCAGGGCTGTGGATGATTATGTCCAAGTTTGGCTGCCCCAACAAGTTCATAACTATGGTGAAGCAGCTACACGAAGCATGTGTGCTAGTGTGATGGACAGTGGAGAGACCTCTAAAACTAGTCTAGTAACAAATGGAGTAAAACAAGGATGTGTACTCACCCCGACCCTGTTCAGAATGATGTTCGCGGCCACGATGACAGGCGCCTTCAGATCGCTGGAGCTTGGCATAACCGTAAAGTACCGCACGAATGGCAAGCTACTCAATTCAAGAAGAATGAAGACCAAAACCAAAGTGGCTGGCGACATAATCAGAGAACTTGTGTTTGCTGACGACTGCGCTCTGATCAGCAACTCAGAACTTAACATGCAGGTGGGAATAGAACAGTTCTCTGCCACATGCAAAGATTTTGGTCTGGCCATAAATGCCAAAAAAGCAGAGGTCATGTACCAACCTGCACCAGGCATGCCGTACACACAACCAAAGACTACAGTTAGCGGGCAGACGCTGAATGTCGTAGATAAATTCACGTATCTGGATATCACTCTGTCGAAATCTGTCAGCCTCGATGATGAGGTGGCAAGCAGAAAAGCAAGGACCAGCATATTCTTTAGTAGAATGCGCTCGATGGTGTGGTTAAGTCATGGTATCAGCATCAAGACCAAACTCAAAGTCTACCGTGCCACCATCATTCCAACCCTACTCTATGCCTGCGAAGGCTGGACTGTATACTCTGGGAATGCAAGGAGGTTAAACCACTTCCACACAGGTTGCCTGAGGCGAATATTCCACATTCGATGGCAAGATCGTGTCACTGACATCGAGGTTCTCTCGAGGGCTGACATGCCCAGCATCCATACACTGCTAGGAAAAGCACAACTAGGATGGGGCCGAACACCTCGTCTCCGTATATCAGATGAACGGCTCCCAAAGAAGCTTCTCTATGGCAAGCTGAGAGAAGGATGGCGCGAGAAAGAGCACCCAAAGAAACGTTTTAAAGACAGTCTTAGGGACTCACTTAAAAGTTGCCAGATAGATATCACCCCCTGAGAATGTCTTGCGCAAAACAGATCTGACTGGAGACGCACAGTTAAAGCGGGTGTAGCTAGCAGCGAGGATCACCGTGTTGTGAAAGCCCAGAGCAGACGCGAGACCTGGAAATTACAAACAGAAGGAACACCATCACCTTCTACAGACCTCGTGTGCCCGTTATGCAGCAGATGTTTTCGTGCTTGCATTGGTCTGTTCAGCCAAATGAGCACCCACACCTAACAAAGAAATCTGTGACAAGGATGATATCAATGGTCCTCATCAACAACGATGGACAGCAATTGTGTATATATATCTTCTTTTTCTGTCCTACTGCTCTTGCCTTGTGGAGTAGCAGAGAAGAGGTGTGCATAGACTTCTCGTTTGCGCTAGGTCGGGAAGATGTTGAACTGAAACTGTGAACTGTTTATTTTAATCCACTTCATTCATTGTCTCCTGTGTTGACTTCTTGCTCATGACCCTGAAACCTCAATGCAGATTGATCAAGCTGCATCCTTGCCAAATATTCACTTTATTTTCTGTGTTTCAATATAATAAATGTAGTCTTCACCATTATCTCGGGTTGCTGCAAATTTTGTCACAAATTATCTTTCCTGCTGCACTTCATACATAGTGTGTATCCCATATATTATGTTTGTATCTAATAGGGTCCAAGTTTGACACTGATAACATGATGTAGGGATGATCAGCGTGTTTATCAACTTCTGCTTGGTGAAAATAGTGACGCAGCTTGTTTGCCTTTTGAATTCCATTTTCGATCTCTCTGCCCAGTCTGCCGTCGCCAATCAAGGTCTTGCTTCAGGGTTTTGCCGCCAGTGTAGAAACTGAGCTGTATTAGTATTAGTTGACAGTTAATTGTCACAGCTTGTCTTGTCACTGTTGATCTTCATGTCATACTCTTCGAAGGCTAAGTTGAGACATGTGACGTGTAGTTGTATATTATCCTCTCTATTATAGAAGAGGTTCTGGTCGTCTGCAAAAATCAATTCGTTTAGTGATTTCTCATACTGATTGACTATTCGAGTGATTCTATCTATATAGATGAATAAAAGAGAGGATAGCACACATCCTTGATGCACCCCACTCTTCACTGGGAACCAGTTTGTCTGTTGACACTTGTCTGAACCTCCCTCTCATTGTTGGCATAATATATATGACTGTAAAACTAAGAGAACATACTGTAAAACGTGACAACACCAAAAACTCTCTCTTACTGGAGGACAGGTTTTCCAGAATGGCTGCTCTGATATCTTTTACTGTCTCAGTTGACTCAAGAAGTTGGAAGATATTTTCAACCTGTCGAACATTTCCTCCTCCTCCTCCAGTCGCCATGGCGTGTACTTCTGTTGTTCAAAAGATATGAAAGTACTGCAAACCGACGGTAGCTTTCGTTTAAACTTAGCTAGGCAATAAATCACTGCTATAACCACAAATAAGAACCTGAGAGAAATAACATTCTTATTCAATTAATATTTGAAGTCGAGTGTCAGCAGTCTGAGCAGTGGCCAGTGTCAACGTCCTGTTATTTCACGAATGTTGGTATTACTCTAGAAGTGCTGAGAAAATATATATCCAAAGTGGATTTCGGATCACAAAGAATAGTTTGATATCATAATTTGCGGTCGTTATCTGGCATATATGATATAATTTGTCTGTTATTTCAGCTAAGCTCATTGACGAAAACAAGTGTCTGACGTTCACGTTCGATGGAGACTAGGGGATGTCAGTCACAATTTCTTTTGGGTACATTGATCCTTATGTGGCACAGTAGTTTCCCTTGTTGGTGTTCAACATTCTTTTCATCGTCTTGATTATCCTCTGGTTGGTCAGTCCAAAGACTGGTTGTAAGGTTGTCTGAGCCTCTCTCTCTCCATTTGACCCTATCCTCTGGTTGGTCAGTCCAAAGACTGGTTGTAAGGTTGTCTGAGCCTCTCTCTCTCCATTTGACCCTATCCTCTGGTTGGTCAGTCTAAAGACTGGTTGTAAGGTTGTCTGAGCCTCTCTCTTTCTCCATTTGAACCTATTATTTTCATATTTGTCTCTGTGCGCCTACGTCAGTGATAACATTGTTCTTGGATCTACTGTCTGTCCAACTCACCCGTTCCATTCTACGGCAGTACCACATTTCTGCGCGGGAAGTTACACAGCACATTGTCCTACATAACGCACTGCCAGGTAACAACGCATAATATACACGCAAGAAAGAATATCATCCGAAAACTGACCGGGACAACATGGGGGGCACAGCCATCAGTCCTTCTGACATCTGGATTTGCCTTGTGTTTTTCCGTAGCTGAATACGCTCGCCAGTCTAGAAAAAAATCTGCTTTCTATCCGTGACTGTCTTATTTGCCCTCGGGGTTTGGATCACTGACTCTTTGCTTCCCGTGACTGTCTTATGTTGCCCTCGGGGTCTGGATTACTGACTCTTTGCTTCTCGTGACTGTCTTATGTTGCCCTCGGGGTCTGGATACCTGACTCTATGCTTCCCGTGACTGTCTTGTGTTGCCCTCGGGGTCTGAATACCTGACTCTTTGGTTCCCGTAACTGTCTTGTGTTGCCCTCGGGGTCTAGATCCCTGACTCTTTGCTTCCCGTGACTGTCGTGGTCTGTCTACAGAGATGGAATGACCGCTGAAATTGCGATTCTCCACTCTTGTCGGGATGTCTGATTGCAGAGCGTGTCTCTTAACTTAACTTCTTTATACTGGTTTAGAAGACTCGACAGAATCTGTATACAACCAGTTTGTTCTACTCCTTCTTGATCTAAAAAGGGCTATGTACATCCAATCTATTATTAAATCCATTAACCGACACTGACTCCACTATTTCCTGTGGGAATGCATTTCAAACATTCACCCCTCTCTGACTAAAAAAAAAATTTGTAATAGTTACCTGGACCACCTCTATTAGATATCCCATTTCTGACGCTTAGAGGTGTTGTTTGCACACAATGAGTAAGTTGACTTTTTTGTGCGTTCTGAAAAGGACGTTGAGTGGCGGGTTGTAGTAGCTTTCCTCACATCACGAGCATGCTGATGAAGTTGGACTGCGGTCCTCCAGGCGGTTGTGCTATGCTTGACTTCATCTGCGTGGCACTCACTACTACGGGGAGCACATCGATCCACATCGCATCAGTCAGGCTGCCTTGAAAACAGGTTGTTTCATGGGAACGCTACATGGAAGAGAGATTGTGGTCTTGGTCAGTGTATTGACCCCTGACACGACGTTCTGGTCAGTATTTTGTGCCCGACTGGACTAGCATCTCAGTTCCTCGACGCTTAGATATAACTTTACTTGTTTGTTGTCATTGCCAATGATTCAGATCTGTAACCCAAAACTGGTACATAGGTGGAGTGATACACAGCCATCTTATTTTATTTTAAAACTTAATTTAACGGAGTAATCCTCTAACTCTCTAAGTAATCTAACGTCAGAGACGATACATGCAATCAAGCATATTCTGTTCTGTTTTATGAGCCGACTTCACTGCATTCCGGGCATACCCAGAGGTGCTCAGTCTCTCTCAGCAGATGGCGCAAAGTGTGAATGCTGATGGTCCCAGTAGCCTGTTGGTTGTACACTTTCCTGTTCCGTCCTCTCAGGTCCACTGGATCATAATTTGATTCCAAAGTGCAGCAGCCTGTGCCTTGCAGACTCATCCAAAGCAGTGTCGTTTTCCAGCAGGTAGCCCTTGATAACCTTCACTATGTCACCTCTATCCATGTCCACTGTGCCTGTTATGGGTGCGTGTGATGCCAAAAAATCAGCTCGCTCGTTGCCCGGAACCCCGGCGTGACCAGGACAGTAGATCCACACCAGCCACTGGGGTTTTGAGGTCTCCAGCGCTGCTATCCACTCATGTCGTAGCCACCCATTCTGCACCTTCCGAAGTAGTGTTTGGAAGTCTGACACGGTGGCTGCTCCTGTTGTAGATGTCTCATATTAGCATATCAAGCATATAAAAACTCCAGGACGATGAAGTCACTGTAGAGGCTATTCGTGCTGGAGTGGAAAACTGGCAAACGAGCTGACGAAAGAATAACTGTCTAAATGAAGGTAAAATCCCTAACCAATGGAAAATTACCACAACAAAACTAATTCAGTAAAAAAAATGGGATACAAAAGACGGTGAACTATCGTCCGATATGTTTGCTATCATCCCTGTACAAGGTTTTCACGAAAGTAATTATGAAATTAAAAAAAAATATACCTGATGAGAATGAGTCACGAGAGCAGGCTGGATTAAGAAAGGGCTATTCCACCATTGACCACCTCCACCAGCTAATGGAGAGGGCAAGGTAGGTGCGTATGCCCCAATGCCTAGTGTCCGTGGACTATGAAAATGTCTTCGATGGCATTGAAGTGAACACAGTCGTCTATTCGTGCACCTAGTTGGGCCACCCATAACATGCATTGAAGTGAATGCAGTCATCTATTCGTGACCTAGCTGGGCCACCCATGACATGCATAAAAAGATCTCAGGAATGTTCGCTGCGTGGTGATGGTGGTTCGGCTTGAACCGCATCAAGACAGTACTTCAACAGATGAAAAACAACAAAGCGAGAGCTTACACCTTCAACAGATGAAAAACAACAAAGCGAGAGCTCACACCTTCAACATCCTGGTCATTCCAGCCATGATGTATGGCTGTGAGATGTGGAACCTACAAAAAAAGTGACATGGCGCGTCTCTAAGCTGCTCTAAGCACTACGAGGCCACGTCCACATCACCGCCACCAAGAGTCAAACATGCTTCAATGACGTCGTAGATACGGTGTTGATAAGACAGTACCCATTGAAGCAGACAGGCTGTGGCGGATCAACATATTATTGGCTGGGGGCCGCCCAATTTGTGACGGGCGTTAGTTGATCAGGGACAGCCGAAAGTGTCTCCCACCATAGGAGTCAGCCCGTATAGTCCCTCTCTCGGTCTGCCTTGTTTGCTCCAAGGGAAAGGTGATACAAATACATTTGGAACAAGGTAAGTTGCAGAAGCTGTCGGATCAGCAGAGCAATATTCTATCTGTTCGCCTATCAGGGCTTCACTCATAGACCAGCCGCCAACCATGGCTAAGGGCCTGGTCTGCCATGCCACAACACTCAGATGAGGCTGCCCTTCCTTGCTCTAGGATAAGGCTTTGTATCCTCTTGGGTATTCTCCTCCGTACACCGTCGGTTGTCATGCATGGTAGACACTGACCTACTTTCAGTTACCAGAAAACAGGTTGCACAGCCATATCTGACAAAATCCGATAGGATACGTTAGCATCTTATCTGCAAGGCTTCAGATGGTTTGATATCTAAGTTATCCTTCTCCTAGATGAGCTGCTTTCCTAGGCATTCGAGTCCCATCTGCTCGAAACTACTGGTTTTAAGGCGTCAATGACTCGCCTTTCGCCCCTTTTCCTGTTAGTCAAAACAGTTCTGCCGCGCGAAGGCCAGGAGATGGACTTTGTTGTCAGGGGCTATATTAGACGCACGCCTTCGCGAGGATGGGTCACTTAGGGAGAAACATTATACTTTTTTTTTTTAAAGGCAGAGGAAAGGAAGAAACCCGACAACATAGGATAGGTTTTGCAGTGAAGAACTCGTTATAGTGTGCTATTTGGAGGATATGAAAGAATGTTAACAATGAGATTGTCTACCTCGTGTGGATTTTTAACATTTATCGCTGCCTATGATCCGACGCTCACTTCAGCCGAAGATGCAAAGGATTACTTCTATGTAGAGTTAGACAATGCAGTGAATGCAATTCAAAAATCGGACTGCCTATACATACTTGGTGATCTAAATGCTCGGGTGGGATCGGGCTCAAATTCATGGCCAGTTTGTTTAGGCAAACACAATATTAGGCTCATGAATGAAAATGGACAAATGCTGCGAGAATTCTGCACAAAAAACAATCTCTGCATCACAAACTCATACTGTGCAACAAAAGTTCGCCTTAAGGTATCATGGAAACACCCACGATCCGGTCTTTGGTACCAACTGGACTTTATCATCACCAGGAGACAACATCTGAATCAAACACACTTAACACACAGCTACCCGAGCGCTGACTGTGATAATGATCACACGTCGGTCGTTGTCCGCGTCAAGTTGAGACCTAAAAGAATCTTCCCGGCGAAGCACAAACCCATTTTTAGGATAAATTTAGTCAACACCAAGGATCCAGAAATGTGTTTCAGGTTCCAACAGCAGCTTGCAGATGGTCTCACTGATACATCAGGAGACTGTACAGAAAGTGAAAAGTAGGATTTAATCAAAGAAGCTATTCTCAAATCAGCAGTAAAAGCTTATGGCATTAGAGAACATAGGAATCAAAACTGGTTTGAAGCAATTAGTAGGATATTGCAGACTTTGATTGACAGAAAAAGGCAGCGCTACTGAGAAACAAAGACAAAACAACACGAAACTCTCTCAATGTATTAAAACAAGCGAGAAAAGAAGTGCAAAGGACAGCTAGACAGTGTGCAAATGACTGTTGGATGATACAGTTATGTGAGAATATCCAAGATGCCGTTAATAATGGTAACATCAGAGGCATGTATGAAGGGATAAAGAAAGCCATCGGCGCAACAGTGAAAAAGAGTTCGCCGCTAAAAGCTGTATCTGGGGAAATCATCACTGATAAGAGGAAGCAGTTAGACAGATGGATAGAACACTATCTTGAACTTTACTTAAGCGAGACAGAGCTAACAGAAGATGCCTTCAATGCCATGCCAACTCTGGACCATCTGGACTCGCTGCCAACCATAGCAGAAGTTAACTGTGATATTGCTGACCTTGCTTCTGGCAAGGCCCCAGGAAAGGATGGAATCCTGATAGAGGTCATCAGGAGTGGAAAGGACATACTTACTCCACAGATACACCAGTTGATAACTTTATGCTGGCAGGAAGGACAGGTCCCACAGGATTTCAAAGATTCGAGCATTGTAACCTTGCTTGTACAAGAACAAGGGGGACCGGAGTGACTGCAACAACTACAGAGGAATTTAGCTTCTGTGTACCGTTGGGAAGATACTTGCCAGAATTGTTCTGCGCAGACTCCAGGTCCTAGGATACCAGGTTTACCCACAGTCACAGTGCGGTTTCGTGGGAATAGGTCTAGCACAGATATGATATTCTCGTTACGACAGTTGCAAGAGAAATACAGAGAACAAAAACAACCATTGTATATTGCTTTCATAGATCTCATGAGAGCATTTGGTCAGTCATGTGGGTCTGTTCAAAGCACTCAGGAGGATTGGTTGCCCACCGATTCTTTTAAGCCTTTTCGAGTCGTCCCACAAGGACATGAAAGGCACCATCAACTTTGACGGCACGTCCTCAGAGGAGTTCGCAATCTAGTGCGGAGTAAAATAAGGCTGCGTACTTGCTCCAATCCTCTTTGGAATATATTTCTCACTTCTCTTGAGGCATGCCTTTCGTGACCAGGAAGGTGGTATCTTCATTCACTCTCGCACAGATGGTGGCCTATTCAATTCTCAAAGGCTGAAAGCCAAGACCAAAATAAACAGGGTGCTGATGAGAGAACTGCTCTTTGCGGATGATGCCACAATTACTACTCACTCAGAGGAGGAACTGAAAAGCTTACTATCTGGATTTTCAGATGCCTATTGTGAGTTCGAGTTAACAATCAGCAAAACGAAAACAAGTTATTGTCCAGGGTGCAAACAAACCACCAGTATTATTCTCAATTGACGATGAAGCTCTCGATGTAGTAGATCACTTTACGTACTTGGGATCCTCAGTCAATAATAAATTATCCATGGACCAAGAGATCAATATCAGGATAGGAAAGGTAGCAAGAACAATGAGCAGATTAACAAAAAGAGTTTGGGAGAACAAGAAGCTCACTGTTAAAACAAAAACACTTGTTTACCAGGCCTGTGTCCTCAGCACTCTTCTTTACGCCAGTGAGACATGGTCTACCTACATGCACCAGGAGAGGCGGCTAAACAGCTATCACATGAGGTACCTGCTCACAATCCCGGGCGTTGGGTGGCAAGACAAGATCACCAACGCAGAGGTGGGGGAGAGAACAGGCAGTGTCACAATCTTTTCCATGCTTAGTCGTCGAAGGCTCCGATGGCTGGGACACATTCGGAGGATGGATGATGGCAGAATACCAAAATATCTTATCTATGGGGAATTACAGTTGGGGAAAAGGTCTCAGGGCCGGCCACTACTTCTGCACAAGGATGTATGCAAGCGGGATATGAGTGATGCAGACATCGATTTGGATCGTGTTATACAGACAAAGGAGATACTGATTGCTGATAGGCTAAAGACTCAGTTTGAGAAGACACGCCACAACATGCGATGCCGCAAACGGTCCTGACTTTTCTTGCACACACTGTGGTAGACGCTTCTCTGCTAGGATTGGTCTTACGAGTCACATTCGTTACCGTCATGGACTGTAACTGTATACCTCGGACAAGTTTTATTGCCCGTAAAAAAATGCAAAGTACTGCAAGCCATATTCTGAAGGAGAGGTTGTTAAAGAATGTCTCATTCCTGTCACTAAAGTACTGTTACCTGATAAAGGCAAGAACATTAAACAAATGTCTTTTTCATGTGACTGTGACAAAACGTATCGAACGAAAAGTTGATGGCATACAATTAAGCTTCAAAGAACTCGTGCAACAATTTGAATCGTTTTCAGCTGATCTAGGCAAGATCATAGATGTCACAGATAGCGCTCAGTTGATTATATTTGTCCACTGGCTATATTTCCCCCCAGAGTTTACATTAAATTCAAATGCACGGACAGATTGCGTGCTCTTTAACCAATGAAAGACACTAAAAAGAGACAAGATATTTTCCAGGAAGTAAAAACATACATTCGACCTTAAATGGGAGAAGCTGAACGGGTATCAACCGATGGAGGCTCCAGCAGTAATTGGGCCAAATGTATGACTTGATGCTAAAATCAGATCAGAGTTATCTGATATGAACATCAATACAGAAAATGTGTGTATGTATGCTTCGTCAAATTTTGTACCAACAAAACTTGTGTGCAGAATCAATCAACTTCAACAGGGGACGGCGTGGCCTAGTGGTTAAGTGGCATGGCTCACAATCCAAAGGTGCTGGGTTCGATCCCCATCACAGCACCGGCCGTTACCCCGTGGAAGCAAACCCTTAAAAAATGCAGGAGGAAGAAGACCCTTACATAAAATGCATGCTGAAGTAGGATGCACTGGGCCGACAGGCGAAAAATAAAAACACAGTGCAACGCACACCACCTTGGGGATTAGAAAAATAAGTCGAACGCAAAAAAAAAAAAAAAAATCAACTTCAACTATGTCAAGACCACAGTAGTCTTCTGCGTAAATTTGACTAAGTCGAGGCCCACTGTCAGCTATAATAGTTTCTGGAAGATGTTCAACCCAAAGCCATGATGACCTCGCAGGTTAACATGAAATGTATTGGCTAGGTAAGGGAGAGATGCCAAAGCGTTTGTATGATTGTGAGGTATCTGTTTTCATGGACATGAAATGTAGACTTCTGCGGGAGTTAAAACAAAAGCTGGCTGTGATCTGGCATTTTTTGTAGACGTTACAATTCATCTTAATGAACTCAGTGCTAAATTACAAACTCAAAAACAGTTTGTTCGTGAGCTGTATGGACATATGTCATTTCAGGGGTTATAATAGATCATACAGGTAAGGTGAGTGAGCAAGTCCAGGTAACAGTGAAAAAGACAAATGCAATGTTAGGTATGATGGCTTGGCTTCGTTCGTTCTCAATCTCCCGCTACCAAATCCTAAAAGGGCTTAAGTAGCAGAATGTAGTCCAGAGAATGGAATGCGTTGTGTCGTAGTTTACAGCTTGACTGCGATATTTGCACCTTTTGGTCCAACACATCCGACTTCAGCAAGCATTTTTTGAGTACCGGGTTAGCATTCCCTCTTCGATCCCTTCTCCTTAGCCAGTCTGCCCTGCTGCAGCCTGTTATCCAGGATCACCGCGTGGAGGTGTAGAAGGGTCTTGGCAGCTCTGGTTCGCTGGCCCTGATGCTAGCAGTCAGCTATGGGTCGCTGACCACTGCAGCTCGTGTGCTGCTCAGCGTCTTGATCCCGTTACGTATGATGAAATGAAATATTAAACATAGGAGCAAGGAAGTGACTATCAAACTTTTTAAAGCATTAGTTAGACCTAGACTGGAGTACTCTGTACATGTGTGGAGTTCTTATCGTAGAGGAGATATAAACTTGCTGGAAAGGATACAAAGAAAAGGGATAAAACTGATAGTGGGATTTAAGAATTACAGTTATGAGGAAAAACCGGCCTACAGTCTAGAAAAAAGACGAATTTGAGGTGACAATTAAAGTTTATAATATAATCAAGAAAAAGGATAAATTAGACTAACACAAGTTTTTCAAAATACAACACCCTACAAAAAAGCATAGCTACAAATTAACTAAATAAAGGTCCAGATTAGATATTAGGAAACATTTTTTTAGTCAGAGAGTGGTAAATGCTTGGAATGCATTGCCCCAGGGAGTAGTTAAGCCAAGGACAATTAATGCATTCAAGAATAGATTAGATGCACATAGTTTTTAGAGCAAGGAAATGTAAATGAAACTGGTTGTATACAGACTCTGCAGAGTCTTCTAAACCAGAATAAAAATGTTAAGTTAAGAATAAATTTTGACTCTGAGAATGTCAACTAAGAAAATAGGCAATATTTATAATTTTTCAATATTTGCAAACCACAACAAATATTTTTATTGTGATTCATTTGAGATGAGTTAAGTCTTGGAATGAAGAATTTAACATCATGTTCTGTAATTTTTGAGCACAATAGTACATTTATAAATATTATATTTTCCACTTCACCTTGACATGAGCAATGAGCAGTTTCACCATTTTTGCAAATGAAATTTAAATGAACTGCAAGAGAACCCAGACAACACAAAAATCAAGGATATTTCACTGAATGACTTTTATAAGAAATATTTCTCAGATGTCAAGCATCAGTCTTTAGCTAGAGAAATTAGCACTGCCAAAAATATGCAAAGTGCAGTGAAGCAAGCCTCTTTATGAATAGTCAAATTAAGTGGTGACCCTATACTTCGACTGGAGCGAAAAGGGGACATGAAGAAGAATAAAAGGCTATAAATTGAAGGTCCTTTAAAGGTTCCTCTATTTATCTTCTTCTTTCTTTCATGATAGCTCTCTCTTTTTTTATTGTCATTTATTGATTCATTTCCATGCATTTATCTGTATTCGTGAATATTGGTTACATGTTGGTGAATATGTATGCGTCTTGATGTTCATGCTTTCATCTGTTTTTATTGTATATGTGTAAACAAATGGATCCTTTCTTGTTTGGCTCTTTATGTTCATAACTGGCATACTTTGACACAAATTTCTGGCCAATTATTTTTTTTTCCACTAAGGTGGTTTTGCATTGTACTGTTTTGTGCCTAATGGCCCAGTGTATTTAACTTCATGAACACATTTTTCTGGGTTTACTTCTCATAGCAGTATGGCCTTGTTGTTTCAAGAATACAAATCCTGCAAGTTTGGGCCGCTAGCCGTGTCACTTTGTCATGCAGCACCCATGACTCCCTCACTCCCACTCTCCGTCCTCCCTCTGACTGTGTAAAACTTGTTCTCACTTATCACCCTCATTTCGCCTCTGTCCGGAATATATTATTCTGACATCTCCCTATTCTTCACTCTGATCCCGCCACTCGTAAAGTTTTTCCCGATCCTCCTCTTGTCGCCTACGAACGGTACAGAAACCTGAGGGACTTGCTGGTCAGTAGTCGCCTACACACCAGCCATCATAGCCTTCCAGGCACAAGGCCGTGCAAAAATGCATGTGGCTGTGTTTCTTGACCCCATGTCATCCTCTCTCGCTCCATCACCTTTCCCAAAGCAGAATTCTTCATCAATGAGGGATTCACATGCAATTCCCGAAACCTCATCTATTCAATCATCTGCCGTCAGTGTGGTATGACATACATTGGGGAAACTGGTATGGAACTGCGTGAGCGTTTCCGCCAACACCTCAATGATATCTGCAACCGCATGGGTTACCCAATTGCCAGCCACTTTAACGGTCCTGAGCACCGGGGTAAGGCTGACATTAGTGTCACTGGTCTAGTTTCTTGCTTTTCTGAGCACCGGGGTACGGCTGACGTCAGTGTCACTGGTCTAGTTTCTTGCTTTTCTGACAATCGTCATCGATTCGCCCTTGAGAATAGACTTATCTCCAGCATGGGTTGTCTCCAACTGCATGGCATTAATATCTGCCATACATTTTCTTAAAACCTCATACTGGCCCTCATCTATTTGTCTTCATTTGACTCCCCCCCCCCCCCCCCCCCCCCCCCGGCTTATATCACCTTCTTGTTGTTCTCCCACTTGGATCGCTATTTGGCCTTTTC
This sequence comes from Ariolimax columbianus, assembly GCA_036924085.1. NCBI lineage: Eukaryota > Metazoa > Mollusca > Gastropoda > Stylommatophora > Arionidae > Ariolimax > Ariolimax columbianus. The sequence goes on along the minus strand of JAVGWX010000010.1, from coordinate 22,320,695 downwards.
CATATTTGGCCACTACTGGCTTATCCGGCCCATTCCCCCTCACTTCTTACGCTCACCTGGCCACCTTATTTGACAGCTCCCCTTCCTTTTCAGTCAAGCTTCCGACCTAACCAGTCGCTTAGACAGACTGATATACCATCAGATAAGTAGACAACTTTTTTCTTATATGTTGATTTGCTAGTTCAGTATTGTTGTTATTTGTTGTCCCTGATGAAGGCCTATTGGTCGTAACGTAGGTTTTGTTCGTGTTCTTGTTTCAGTGCGGTATCTGACCATACCAATTTTAACATTGTCATTAAACTTAACTTTAATCAAATTTAACAATTTCTTTTCATTTATCTTTTCCCTTTTCATAGATACAAGTGTAAGTCAGTAAGTAATTCACACACCGATATAAGATAGCTTAAAAATGTAGTGGATAGTTTCTAAAGATGTCATTATGTGGCACCAACATTCAGCTTTGTGATTATTGTAGGTAGCAGACGCTAGGCATGCACATGCACAGTTCAGTTACAAAATGGTGTACGTGCTCACCGAGTACAATCAAAGAACAGCAATCTGTTGAGCAGTTTTTTGGGGGCAAAATGAATTTCTGTAAAGAATATTCTTCTTCTTCGGCATTCATTCTGAACAGGATGTTGTGTCATAGTTTACAGAGAGGCTGCAATATTTGTATATATATGTTTCTATCAACTAGTACACACAGTTATGAAACATCGAACAAAAAAAAAGCAATAACTCATTCAAAGCATAGACTTTGTGTGGTGTTGCGTCACATTTATGATTAAGTACCAAATGCTCATGGAATTAATAAAATGTGACAAGTCAAAGCAGCGGTGGTACTGACAATCAAAATCAAGAGAATTATAACATAGACAAACATGGCTCTGTATAAAAACATAAATGAAACCTGTGTTATGTACAAAAGCTCTTTATCGGGGAGAAAAAACAACACAAATGGAAGTGAATAATTTACCATAACACCAGCGGTGAACATAGACTAGAGATGTGTTTGTTCAAATAAAAGTCTCGCCTGTATTCCTGGATCTGAGAAATGCACCCTGGACGAAATGGATGAGACACTCTGACTGTCAGGCTGGAGATGTATGCATCTGAATGGAAGTCTCATCTTGACTCCTGGATCTGAGAAATGCACCCTGGAGGAAATGGATGAGACACTCTGACTGTCAGGCTGGAGATGTATGCATCTGAATGGAAGTCTCACCTTGATTCCTGGATCTGAGAAATGCACCTTGCAGGAAATGGATGAGACACTCTGACTGTCAGGCTGGAGATGTATGCATCTGAATGGAAGTCTCACCTTGATTCCTGGATCTGAGAAATGCACCTTGCAGGAAATGGATGAGACACTCTGACTGTCAGGCTGGAGATGTATGCATCTGAATGGAAGTCTCACCTTGACTCCTGGATCTGAGAAGTGCACCCTGGAGGAAATGGATGAGACACTCTGACTGTCAGGCTGGAGATGTATGCATCTGAATGGAAGTCTCACCTTGACTCCTGGATCTGAGAAATGCACCTTGGAGGAAATGGATGAGACACTCTGACTGTCAGGCTGGAGATGTATGCATCTGAATGGAAGTCTCACCTTGATTCCTGGATCTGAGAAGTGCACCCTGGAGGAAATGGATGAGACACTCTGACTGTCAGGCTGGAGATGTATGCATCTGAATGGAAGTCTCACCTTGATTCCTGGATCTGAGAAGTGCACCCTGGAGGAAATGGATGAGACACTCTGACTGTCAGGCTGGAGATGTATGCATCTGAATGGAAGTCTCACCTTGATTCCTGGATCTGAGAAGTGCACCCTGGAGGAATTGGATGAGACACAAGAGTAGCCGCAGTGGGAAGGCTATCCTTGTACTAAAAGAAGCCAGCTAAAATCGGATGTGTTGGGCCAAAAGACACAGATATATGCAACACCGCTGTAAACTATGACACAAATGTCCTTTTCAGAATGAACGCTGAAGAAGAAGAAGGATGTTGCACACAGACAGGAGAGGTACTCCTCATCTGAACTAAAGTCTCCCCTGGATCTGAAGAAGTGCACCATTGTGGAATTGTTTTAAATTGTGCTGTTCTTTTACCCTGATGAAGACCGTTTGATTGGAACATTGATTTCATGTTATGTTGCAATGCAGTATCTGAGCCATACTAATCCAAGTTATACTTATGAAATGTGAAATGTAATGCAAACACTGACATCCAAACAAAAATCTTACAAATTGAAAATTAAAGTAGTCAGGTTATTTTATTTTCTGCGTGGATGCCAGGGTATCTTCTTCTCCACAATTTGGCCCCTTATAAAACACAAAGTCACCCTTATAGAGGGCACCACATGAAGCCCGTGTCAAAGCACTTTGTGTACTCTTGTCGTGGTGGTTTATCAAGCAATTGGTTTTACATGATGAGGTTGCTAGCCGCAAGCACAGCCCTCCATAGTCACATTCTATGGTCCGAATGGAAGTTCAGTGGTCATATTCTTTCGTCCCATTAAAGGGTCAAGTAATCCACGAGACAATTGAGCTCCTAACTAAGTGGAAAAAAAACAGAACCCCTGCATCCTAAGCATGCAGCAAAAGGCAACTAATGAGGGTTGTGCATGGGATTGGCTACATCATTCTGCAGAAACCTTAAGCAACAAAACTTCAACAAATATGAACCAGTCAATCAAAGTAAAAAATACAAATCAACTATCCAAGGCCGAAGGTCCTCTATCAAGAAGGACAATTATGCAAATGACTCAGGACAGGAGAACATGATGTGTATTTGTTGCTGATATGTGCTCCATGGGGAGCTGAATGTGTTTTGATTGATTGATACCTTATATGAACAATGAAGAAGTAAATAAATTATGATAAGAGAAAACTGGGTTAGTGCAGATGATAGTGATGAGTTGAGAGTTATGGTACCCTCATGGTTTTAGGAAGTACAAGTTGTTCTTCATCAAATCACAGAGTTTTTAATGTCAATACTCGATAACTGCAAACATTGAAGAGGTATACATATTAATTTAAGACATTAATTACCAGTGCCAGACAAGTTTATCAAGTAGGTTGTTACAACAGCATATTCAATGGCCTTAAAAATCCATACAAATCTTTGAACAATTAATAAAAGTACAGCTAATTTTGAACACTCACTTCAAGATGAACAAAAAGTGAATAAGATTTATTTCACCACATGTTTTTTGATTCAGTAGTTAATGTTAAACCTATGAAAACCCATATAGTAGACCAGGCTAAACCCGTAAACCAGGCCAACCAAAACTTTTACCAGACAGGAAAAACAGGAGAGGTTAATAAAGTAATGAAGAGCTATGCATTAAACATTCTGAGGATAAGTGAATGTAGATAGACCGGCGCAGGTGAGAAATGTCTTCTGACTGAACAAAAGCATAACATTTACTCTGCCAGATCTGACAATCACCCCACAGAGGAGAGGCTATTCTCATGATGACCAGAGCTGAAAAGTCATTTCTCATTAATAAAATGCTAATAACAGCTTCTTACCAAACAAGATTCTTCAAACTCACGATTATACAATGCTATGCACTAACTAGGAGGCTGCGTGGCCTAGGGGTGAAACATGCTCGGTTTTCACAATCCCAACGTTCCGGGTTTGATTCTCACTGTGTTCAGTTTGGCAGACACCAGGTTTTTTTCTCGGGCGATTGCTTCTCCACATAATGAAAGTAATGGCAACCTACTGTACTGCACACTTGCCAAGAAACTTGTAACAATTAGGTAGTGGTTGTAAGAAGCGACGTTCTGCAAAGGACATGCTACTTACGTTTTATGCACCAAATAACGACAACCACAATACTACTAAAGATTTCTTTTATGAGCTGCTTTGAGGTGCCATCAACAAGATCCCAAAACATGATAGTTGTGGTGATTGGTGACTTTAATGCCAAGGTAGGAAACAACAATGAAGGAGTACAAACGCATCTAGGCATCCATGACATAGAAGATATGAATCGTACACTAGACCAGTCAAAAATCATACACCAAACAAATAAAAAATCAGTACACTAGACCAACAAAAGCTTGTACACCACCAAACCAATAAAAGTCCCTATAGCTTCTCATGTAGGGATACAAGCTGTAGCCAATGAATACTGGGCAGGTCTGTAAGAAGCGTTTGGCTGTCATAGGACAAAGTGCCACAAGTGCACAGATCCATCGTGCCAATCGCAAATCAGATCAACCACTACCTGTCCAACAGATAAACAAATACAGCAACACCAGACCAACAAAAACCCATACACTTGGGAAATACACAGAACACAAACAAAATCTAATCCTATAACACAATGGCTAGAAATGTACACGGTAACATTTTGGGTTTAACACACACAATTTTTACTAATTTGGGCCTGCTAAAACTCGGATGAGTATTATATGCAAATACTACAAATTATGTAATTTTCAATACCGAAAGTAACCTACATTGGAACGTTTGTTGCATCTTGCAAATTGAATGTGTCATGTGTTTTCTTGTGTCAGACACTGTTAAAATATTGAACAATTATGGTGTGCATTATACACAAGTGTGTACAGTAGGGTTTTACAGTAGGTCTCACCAAGTAAATGTTATTAACAAAATAAGTAGAAATGTATAAACGGAAAATGGTTCATAGAACAGACTTCATTGCACCTAGACAGCCCCATATTTGCTCAGCCCCTTTCATTGCACCTAGATTGTCCCATATGTGCTCAGCCCCTTTCATTGCACCTAGATTGTCCCATATGTGCTCAGCCCCTTTCATTGCACCTAGATTGTCCCATATGTGCTCAGTCCCTTTCATTGCACCTAGATTGTCCCATATTTGCTCAGCCCCTTTCATTGCACCTAGATTGTCCCGTATGTGCTCAGTCCCTTTCATTGCACCTAGATTGTCCCATATTTGCTCAGCCCCTTTCATTGCACCTAGATTGTCCCATATGTGCTCAGTCCCTTTCATTGCACCTAGATTGTCCCATATTTGCTCAGCCCCTTTCATTGCACCAGAACGGCCTCATATGTGCTCAGTCCCTTTCATTGCACCAGAACGGTCCCATATGTGCTCAGTCCCTTTTATTGCACCAGAACGGTCCCATATGTGCTCAGTCCCTTTCATTGCACCAGAACCGCCCCATATGTGCTCAGCCCCTTTCATTGCACCTAGACAGCCCCATATGTGCTCAGCCCCTTTCATTGCACCTAGATTGTCCCATATGTGCTCAGTCCCTTTCATTGCACCTAGATTGTCCCATATTTGCTCAGCCCCTTTCATTGCACCAGAACAGCCTCATATGTGCTGTCCCTTTCATTGCACCAGAACGGTCCCATATGTGCTCAGTCCCTTTCATTGCACCAGAACGGCCCCATATGTGCTCAGACCCTTTCATTGCACCTAGACAGCCCCATATGTGCTCAGTCCCTTTCATTGCACCTAGACAGCCCCATATTTGCTCAGCCCCTTTCATTGCACTTAGACAGCCCCATATGTGCTCAGCCCCTTTCATTGCACCAGAACGGCCCCATATGTGCTCAGTCCCTTTCATTGCACCTAGACAGCCCCATATGTGCTCAGCGCCTTTCATTGCACCTAGACAGCCCCATATGTGCTCAACCCTTTCATTGCACCAGAACAGCCCATATGTGCTCAGCCCTTTCATTGCACCTAGACAGCCCCATATGTGCTCAGCCCCTTTCATTGCACCTGGACAGCCCCATATGTGCTCAGCCCCTTTCATTGCATCTAGACAGCCCCATATGTGCTCAGCCCCTTTCATTGCACCAGAACGGCCCCATATGTGCTCAGCCCTTTCATTGCACCTAGACAGTCCCATATGTGCTCAGCCCATTTCATTGCATCTAGACAGCCCCATATGTGCTCAGCCCCTTTCATTGCACCAGAACGGCCCCATATGTGCTCAGTCCCTTTCATTGCATCTAGACAGTCCCATATGTGCTCAGCCCTTTCATTGCATCTAGACAGTCCCATATGTGCTCAGCCCCTTTCATTGCACCTAGACAGCCCCATGTGCGCTCAGCCCCTTTCATTGCACCTAGACAGCCCCATATGTGCTCAACCCTTTCATTGCACCAGAACGGCCCATATGTGCTCAGCCCTTTCATTGCACCTAGACAGCCACATATGTGCTCAGCCTCGTTCATTGCACCTAGACAGCCCCATATGTGCTCAGCCTCTTTCATTGCACCTAGACAGCCCCATATGTGCTCAGCCCCTTTCATTGCATCTAGACAGCCCCATATGTGCTCAGCCCCTTTCATTGCACCAGAACGGCCCCATATGTGCTCAGTCCCTTTCATTGCACCTAGACAGCCCCATATGCGCTCAGCCCCTTTCATTGCACCTAGACAGCCCCATATGTGCTCAACCCTTTCATTGCACCAGAACGGCCCATATGTGCTCAGCCCTTTCATTGCACCTAGACAGCCCCATATGTGCTCAGCCCCTTTCATTGCACCTAGACAGCCCCATATGTGCTCAGCCCCTTTCATTGCATCTAGACAGCCCCATATGTGCTCAGCCCCTTTCATTGCACCAGAACGGCCCCATATGTGCTCAGCCCTTTCATTGCACCTTGACAGTCCCATATGTGCTCAGCCCCTTTCATTGCATCTAGACAGCCTCATATGTGCTCAGTCCCTTTCATTGCATCTAGACAGTCCCATATGTGCTCAGCCCTTTCATTGCATCTAGACAGTCCCATATGTGCTCAGCCCCTTTCATTGCACCTAGACAGTCCCATATGTGCTCAGCCCCTTTAATTGCACCTAGACAGCCCCATATGTGCTCAGCCTTTTCATTGCATCAGAACGGCCCCATATGTGCTCAGCCCTTTCATTGCACCTAGACAGCCCCATATGTGCTCAGCCCCTTTCATTGCACCTAGACAGCCCCATATGTGCTCAGTCCCTTTCATTGCACCAGGACAGCCCATTTGTTCTCAGTCCCTTTCATTGCGCCTGGGCAGTCTCATATGTGCTCAGTCCCTTTCATGACTGAAAGTGCCAATGACATGCACGAACTCCATAGCTCCTGCAGCAGCTCTGAAATTTCCCAGGACTTCATTTGGTACTCATTTACAGCTGGGTTGACTAGAAAAAGCAATTACACCATGAAAAAACCAACCACTTGCCCAGTCTGTCTGAGTAAGACGGGATTCAAACCCAGTACATTGGGATTGTTAACCAAACTCACAACCGCATGTCCACTAATCTACTTAGAATCCTGGTATTCAAACAGGCATGTTAATGTCTGTTGCCAGGTAGCCAAAAGTTTTCTGTAGTAGGTATTTTAACCTTTCTGCAGCTTACTAGGTCCGGGGGAAGGTACAAATAATTTGGGTAGATTTCTAACTAGATTTTGTATGGACAGCGGCCATTTTGCCCCCTCTTTTAGATTTCTAACTGCCAAGGGATTTTTAACGTGCTTGACATTGAACACGGGAGTCTGATCTCACTATCCAGAGATCAGAAGAAATTTTACAAGAAGATCCATGTGAAAATATTCAGGTCTCCACCGTGATTCAAACCTGCGACCCCCGGCACCCAAGACAGACACCTTACCTCAAGACACTGAATCTCTGAGAAATGTATAGATGTGATCAAGTACTATCATTACTGTGTTTATTCCCATTGCTTAGGTCTGATGAGAGGATATATAGGGCCAAGGAATAAAGGGCACTTGCACCGGCCAAGTTTTTATTTGATTTCTGATAGAAGAAATATCTTTTCCGTTTTGATGATTTGAGCACATGCACTCATGATCCAAGACCAGACATCTAAACTGTTTAGCTAACAGCTCCTCTCGACAGGTCAGATCTTGATCAGTATGCTTCACCTGACCCCGATGTTACTCTTCACTCCCACCTTGATCAGTATGTTTCACCTGACCCTAATGTTACTCTTCACTCCCACCTTGATCAGAATGCTTCACCTGACCCCGATGTTACTCTTCACTCCCACCTTGATCAGAATGCTACACCTGACCCTAATGTTACTCTTCACTCCCACCTTGATCAGTATGCTTCACCTGACCCTCATGTTACTCTTCACTCCCACCTTGATCAGTATGCTTCACTCCCACCTTGATCAGTATGCTTCACCTGACCCTAATGTTACTCTTCACTCCCACCTTGATCAGTATGCTTCACCTGACCCTCATGTTACTCTTCACTCCGACCTTGATCAGTATGCTTCACCTGACCCTAATGTTACTCTTCACTCCCACCTTGATCAGTATGCTTCACCTGACCCTAATGTTACTCTTCACTCCCACCTTGATCAGTATTCTTCACCTGACCCTAATGTTACTCTTCACTCCCACCTTGATCAGTATTTTTCACCTGGCCCTGATAATACTCTTCACTTTTCCCTTTGTGAAGTAAAACCAAATTTTTGGAAATCATGCAGGTACCTAAATAGGACACATGATGATGATTTTGACAGTCTAGCGAAGGAGATATGGGGATGTTTTGGGCATACATTGGCTAAAATTCCACATTTTATTGGATGGATTCTTGATAATTAAAGAAATGACTTGACCTAGTCACTCCTCTTTTACCATGGATTGTATAGGTCTTTGGGACTACATTCTGTTACTTACCCTTTCAGGGTTTGGTAGTGGGAGATTGAGAACGAACGAAGAAGAAGAAGACATATAGGTCTTCTTTTCTTTTTTTTAGTAGCTATCTACAGGATGATATTACAGACCCTATGCCCAGCTAAGGTTACACACTCTTACAATATATACTCTGATTTTGACTTGACCTAGTCAGTCACTTCTCTTGTACCATCGGGAGCTGAGGTCTTTTTTAAATTTATTTCTAGCATTTGTTCTGAAAAGGATGCTGTGTTGTAGCTGACAGCGAGGCTGTGATATCTGAACTGTATGGCCAAATACATCCGGTTTCAGCATAGTATTTTTGGGACCGGATTTGCATTCCCTCTTCGATTTCTATTCTCCTAGACAGACTACATGAGTGCAGCCTGTTTCCAGGGCCACCAGTTGGATGCAGCTATGGCTCGCTGACCCTAACACAAGCAGCCATCTATGGTTTGCTGACCCTGACACAAATAGCCAGCTATGGTTTGCTGACCCTGACACAAGCAGCCAGCTATGATTTGCTGACCCTGACATAAGCAGCCATCTATGGTTTGCTGACCCTGACACAAGCAGCCATCTATGGTTTGCTGACCCCGACACAAGCAGCCAGCTATGGCTCGCTGACCCTAACACAAGCAGCCAGCTATGGTTTGCTGACCCTGACACAAACAGCCAGCTATGGTTTGCTGACCCTGACATAAGCAGCCATCTATGGTTTGCTGACCCTGGCCCAAGCAGCCATCTTTGGTTAGCTGACCCTGACATAAGCAGCAAACTATGAGTCACTGGCTCCTGTCAGCTTACTCCCTGCTGAGTATTCAGCCCCTCCTTTTCGTTTGATTGTTAGTTTCTAATTGATGACCAACTCCAGAAGTATTCATCTTCTATAACATGCCTGGTAGGTTACAGTGTCACTATTATTTGTTCCCTTTTCAGACCCAGGTAACACGCACACATAAATGGCACAGAATGATATATTTACATAATTAGTAATAACAAAAATCTTTAGGGAAAGAAAAGAGTACAAAAGAGTGTACAGCTGTTGACAATGAAAACATAAAAAGTATAAAATTATGGTCAACAATATGGCTTCTATGGAGAGGGGGAAATACAAAATGTTTACTCGTAAATCTATCTCCCCCCTTCTGTATCTGAAACCATGGTCCCTTATTGGGGGGTATGAATCTTCTTCTGGGTTTATTCTGAAAAGAAAATTGTGTTGCAGTTTATAGCGAGTTTGTGATGTCTGTACCTTTGTGGCCTGGCACGTTTAGTTGAAACTATTTTGGGTACTGGATGTGCCTTTCCACTGCGATCCCTATTCTCTTCGTCAGACGATACTAGTGGAGGCTGTATCCGCTTGGAAGTGGAGTAGAGTCCTGTCATTACAGCTGGTCATGTCATTAGAGTTGGTGATGTCATTAGAGTTGGTGATGTCATTACAGTTAGCGATGTCATTACAGCTGGTTATGTTATTACAGCTGGTTATATCATTACAGCTGGTTATGTCATTACAGCTGGTCATGTCATTTGAGTTGGTGATGTCATTACAGTTGGTGATGTCATTACAGCTGTCACATCATTACATCTGGTGATGTCATTACAGCTGGTTATGTCATTAGAGTTGGTGATGTCATTAGAGTTGGTGATGTCATTACAGCTGTCACATCATTACAGCTGGTTATGTCATTAGAGCTGGTTATGTCATTACAGCTGTCATATCATTACAGCTGGTTATGTCATTACAGCTGTCACATCATTACAGCTGGTGATGTCATTATAGCTGATGATGTCATTACATTTGGTGATGTCATTACATTTGGTGATGTCATTACATTTGGTGATGTCATTACAGCTGGTTATGTCATTACATTTGGTGATGTCATTGCAGCTGGTTATGTCATTACATCTGGTCATGTCATTACATTTAGTGATGTCATTACAGCTGGTTATGTAATTATAGTTGGTTATGTCATTACATTTAGTGATGTAATTACAGCTGGTGATGTCATTACAGCTGGTCATGTCATTACAGCTGGTGATGTCATTACAACTGGTGATGTCATTACATTTAGTGATGTCATTACAACTGGTCATGTCATTACATTTAGTGATGTCATTAGAGCTGGTCATGTAATTAGGGTTGGTGATGTCATACAGCTGATCATGTCAACCAAATGACAGGACACACTACAAAGCTTGCCTTAAAATTGCTGAACCTATAACAACAACTCCTCCTTTTTATCTCTCCACATTGTATACAATCTCCACTCTCTTCTCCCATTGAGCTGTATTGGTCACATCTCCTTCTTTCCAGGTGTGAACCCTAGCGTCAGTCAGGTGAATCACAGTGACAAGGACCCGAAGTCCACACTGAGCTGCTGGAAACTGGCTGTGTTACAGCAGCCTGACCAACAAGGTGGGGATTATCACTGTGATCCTATAATGACTAGCCTGCTGAGATGATTTGCATTGTACTACAGCAAGTAGGACCCATACCCACCTTCTTTAATATTCCCTGAGATATAAGAAGAGTTCCTGCAACCTGCTACCAAAGAAAATAAATAGTGAACAATTCCGTAGAGTAGCTTCAGAAATGAACAACTAACTTCTTCTCTGCAATGAAGTCTGTGATTGTTATATCTAGTCATCACACAAAATCTGAAAGAAAATCCATTTTAATTGATACATTTTCTTTGAGGATCCAGTTGTATTGGCTTTTGTCTGGTTATTCCTCAAACCTACATTTGTTTTTTTCTTTGTCATAGTTTTGTTTCCTAAAGCAGAGTTTGTTGTATTGTGTTTTACACCTAAGTAAAAAGTAAAAGTAAAGGTACAGTTAACATGCCAATGTGGCATAATGCGAATATGGTGTTATGCCCCTATTTTTGATTAACTAACGGCACACTAGGAGTGATGTTGAAACATCACGCTGGCCGCCTTTATTTTCCCAGATTATTCTGGTACTCAATTTTTTATGCTGGGTCGGCCCCGGGAGCATTTTTGTGGTCAACAAAAACCAGCACTGACTGGGGACCAAACCTTGATCACTCGGCTGGGAAGTCAGTGCACTAACCACTGCACTACCTCGGCTTCCGTGTTTTGCACCTATCAGCCCATTTTTATCTGACTGTGGCACACATTAAAAAAAAGGGCTTCATTCCTATTGAGGCACGACATTGCTGTTTCATGAATGTGAACTCAGCAGGCTTGGGTTTGCTAGCTGTGTCACTAACTGCTTTGCCCCCAAGTACATGTTTATTAGTACACTATATTGAATATATCAGTCATTATGAAGTTCAATTAATGCTGTTTACCACTGCATCATGATGTTCAGCACTTGAATTTAACTTCACCGGCAATGTCTGTGGTTGAAGGAGGCTGCATTCAAAATGGGCAAGAACATGGAAACAACGCCAACAACGTTTGTTACTGTATCTGGTCAACCTGTTTTATACTCTTCATCATTATCCAACAACAATACTTAGGAAGAAAGAATAGGGCCACTGTTATGTTACCTTACAAGCGTGTAGCAAAATGTGGCTGGTTAGTTAATCGCGTCAAACAAAGTGCTACAGAAACTACCACTGCATAGTGCATATAAGTGCTTTGATAGAGGCTTCCTGTGAGGGACCAGTTGCGGTTGTCCCCCTTATGCTTGACACAGAGTATAAAGGAGACAAGAAAATTGATACCTCCCCACCTCATTGGCCAGGCTGTTGTAACACAAGCTACACCCAAGTCATAATGATTTAGCCACTCCTCCTCTACCATTTTCTGTGGTTTATAGTTTATAAAGGATGTGGTGGATAGCCATCCTTAGTCGCCTCCTTCGGCATGTCTGGCAGGTTACAGTCTTACTATTCTTTGCTCCCCTTTCGGTCTCGGTATCACAAGAGCATCATTTACTTAATTAAGTAGGTCAAATGATACATGTTAAAATGACATGAGAATAAAATTATATTAACAAATACATTTTATACAAACAAAATATTCTTGAACAGAACTGGAACAAATGGGAATGTTTCTTAGTCCTTTAAGAAAAAAATTAAAACAAATAATTGTGCCAAGGTGCAATTAACAGTCTAATCTGGACAGATTACAAATTCCGTTTTTTTTTTGGGTGTCCCAAAAATGCACCATGTTGTAATTTACAGCCAAATCTGGATCGATTATAATTTGTTTGAATAGTAAAGTGATTAGAGCTATTGTTTCATACTGCAACGACATCAGGTTAATTTCCACTGGGTTTGACATAATCCAGTGTATCCCCCTGAAAATAGGTACCTGATACAATGTCAAGGAATGACAGAACATGAAGAAAGGGAGATAGTCATCTGATCTCAAAGAAGCTGAGACCTAAAACAATGACATTTTCAACACTTTATCCCCAATGGCAGTGTTTACTATGAGACCCCTTTAACCTTTTTGTTTCGTTTAGCTATATTTACAAATGCACAGGTTGTAATTTACAGCCAAATCTGGTTTGATTTCATATACATACTTTTTTGTGAAACGTGGAGAAACTTCAAGGCTAATGAACTAGCAAAAACAAAAAGAAATGATAGCAAAAATACAGACACTTCAAAATACAAGTGCTTTGAAATACATTTATCTCATCTTTTTTGTGTAGTGTTTTCACACATGTGACAGTTTGCCATTTGCAGCCAAATCTGGATACATTGGATAATCTATATTATTTTAGTGGGTGTACAAATGCGCCAGAAAAGAAAAGAAAAATTGAAGCTGCAGCTGTACTGAAAATCCAGACTGGACATTAATTAAGATTAGTACCTAACTGTTAAAAGAAAAAAAAAATCCATATTGGTCATAAGTTCAGAGAATTGGCTAAATGTTCCCAAAAAAAATCTAGATAGAACATAGATTTAGATTAGAGCTAAATGTATCAAAAAAATTCAGATTGAACATAAATTTAGACAAGTGCATAAATGTACCAACTATCTAGATTAGTGCATCCAGTTTTTAATCATGGGTGTTATGACTTGTTAGGTGTTTTTCCTTTGTGCTTTTTTTTGTCCCTGATGAAGACCTTCTGGTCAACACATACGTTTTGTTTATAATTTCTGCCTATGATTGGTGTCTGAGCAGTAATTGTTAATATTATTATCAACAAATCCAATAACAGTCAATCTCTGAGTACTAGAATTTCCTGGCTAACTCTCATGGATCAAGTAACTGTACTGGAGAGACCTAACATTGGTTCCTCTTCAGGTGTGACATGCTGAGTACCCAGCATTGCACAGTTAATCTGAGGGAACAGCATAAGGTCTCAGGCACATGTTTGGCCACATGTATGAAGCAGAGCCTAGTAATAGTAGTATCAGATAGATAAATGGGGAAGAGAGATTGTACATTGCTCTCAGAGCATTGCACCTAAGCCATATGAAATGTTTACCTAGTTTCTGTAAAAACATGTTTGCTCTACAGAATTAAAAAGTACTTCACAGCTCAAATTGTATGTAATCTTTTAAACTAGTTCACATTGTAGGCTCGTTAAACAAAAACAAAATTCAACAAATCGGGTTCGGAAAAATGTTGCTGATCTGACTGATAGACAATGCTTGCACAAAAATAAAATTGTTTCCTTTCCAAGTACAAAAAAGCAGATAAATCTAGTTCCTTCTGGAAATAACGATATCTAGCTCTCCTGTTAACAAAGATTAGGTATAAGCAGCATTTGTTTTTGTGGAGTTTTTAGAAAACAATTTGAATTTTCAGCTTCATTAAAATGTGAATATTGTGAAAAGGATTTCACAACAATATGACATTTAAAAAATATCTTTCCACATGGATTATCTTTGATAGAAAGTCATTGTTTTGTTCATGTATGGATATATAGCTTTTTCTTCAATGAACTGATGCTATGCTTCTAGCACAGTGAGGTTCACAGAGAAGACTATTTTTCAGGTCTCTGCCAGTCCCCCCCAATTTTTTTTTAAACATCTTCACTCCCGCAAGACTGTCTATCTTTGGTATGCATAAGTGGGACAGCCCTGCAGGATATGTTCTGGTGTTTGCTTGGGTGCTCTACAATTCCACATGGAGATATCTCCAAGACCCATTCTGTGGAGGTAAGCCTTCAGTCTGCAAAGATCTTTGCTCATCTCTGCCAAGTTTGACTATGTTGTCATTTCCTGATTTGTATCCTTTATGCTGGCCTCTCCATTCTGTCCTCATGTATCATTTTATGAGTGTCTGGATATGTAGCTAAATTACCCAGTTGTGAATACAAATATTTTTAGTTTTTCTTTTGATACAAAAACATTATAATCTATTTTACGCAAATACACATCACTACATTTCAGATATCCTTATTCCATTCTATTCGCCATTCTTCTTCGTACGCTGTCAGACGTCATTCTTCTTCGTATGCTGTCAGACGTCATTCTTCATTCAACTGTGAATAATTCAGTATATACTATGTGACATGTTCATGAAACATTACTGAAGATAAAAAGAAAACATTACTGAAGATAAAAAGGTCTCAACTGAATTATATTGTGTAGGAATTTTACATCAAACAAAAATTAAGACTTTACGAGTTTAAAAAAAAAAAAGCACCAAAAGAATATTATGCACATCAAAATGATATGACTGGAAATATTGCCACAAGACAGAAAAATACTTATGTTCAAACAGACATATCTGTGTAGACTAGATGTTGTAAACTACCATGGTGTTATATGCGGACAAGATTAATGGATCAAGGTCCACATGAGGACAAGATTAATGGATCAAGGTCCACATGAGGACAAGATTAATGGATCAAGGTTCACATGAGGACAAGATTAATGGATCAAGGTCCACATGAGGACAAGATTAATGGATCAAGGTCCACATGAGGACAAATGATAGATCATAGTCCACGTAAGGACAAGTTTGATGTATCAAAGATCACAAATTTGATGGATCAAATGAGGACATTGTTTGATAACTCACGGTTCATTTGAGGAAAGGTTTAGTTTAGTTTAGTCGAAGAATCAACTTCGTTGCACACAGTTTAACTCATAAGTGCTCTGTTCTTCTCCACATTTTTGGAGAACCTCAGCACAATGTACGAACTCCGTAGCACCGGCGAGGATCTTGTAATAGATTAGATAGATTTTTGGATAGGTTTGATAACTCAAGGGTTACAAGAGGATAGGTTTGATGACTCAAGGGTTACAAGAGGATAGGTTTGATGACTCAAGGGTTACAAGATAGGTTTGATGACTCAAGGGTTACAAGAGGATAGGTTTGATGACTCAAGGGTTACAAGAGGATAGGTTTGATGACCCAAGGGTTACAAGAGGATAACTTTGATGACTCAATGGTCAGATGAGGATAACTGATGACTCAAGGGTCACATGAGGATAACTTTGATGACTCAAGGGTCAGATGAAGATAACTTTGAAGACTCAAGGGTTACAAGAGGATAAGTTTGATGACTCAAGGGTTACATGAAGATAACTTTGATGACTCAAGGGTTACAAGAGGATAAGTTTGATGACTCAAGGGTTACAAGAGGATAAGTTTGATGACTCAAGGGTTACAAGAGGATAGGTTTGATGACTCAAGGGTTACAAGAGGATAACTTTGATGACTCAATGGTCAGATGAGGATAACTGATGACTCAAGGGTCACATGAGGATAACTTTGATGACTCAAGGGTCAGATGAAGATAACTTTGAAGACTCAAGGGTTACAAGAGGATAAGTTTGATGACTCAAGGGTTACATGAAGATAACTTTGATGACTCAAGGGTTACAAGAGGATAAGTTTGATGACTCAAGGGTTACAAGAGGATAAGTTTGATGACTCAAGGGTCACATGAGGATAACTTTGATGACTCAAGGGTCACACGAGGATAACTTTGATGGATGAATGGCCACTTGTTGAACATACTGACCAAGACTCTGCTTCAAAGTCCATACCACGCACCTTGAAACAAGCTGTGAAACAGCAGCCTGACCACCAAAGTAAGAATCGACAATGATCACTGTAATGGTGATCCTGTTGAGAAGCCTTGTATTGCACTCCAGCCAGAAGATCCCATGGCTATATTATTTCGTAAGCCTTGGAGTATAAGAAGAGCCACTGTAACGCGGGTACCAGAAATAGCTTTTCACAACCACAGCAGATGGATCAAAAACTGGCTATGACAAGCTAGATAGTACGTTGGTCACAAGATACTAGCAGCTTCTTTAGCTTGATGTAGCTTTTTTTTTTACATCCTCGTCTGAGACTCCTGTCTTGTTTATAATGCTTCCTAGGTCAGTGAAGCTCTCTGACATCATCCACAGGTCCTCCTAAGTTTTGTAGGGTCTATGTCTATAAAGCATTAGTTAGACCTAGATTGGAGTACTGTGTACAGGTGTGGAGTCCTTATCAGAGAGGGGATATAGACATGCTGGAGAGAATACAAAAAAGAGCGACAAAGCTGATAGTGGGATTCCAGAATTAGAGTTATGAAGAACGATTAAAAAGAACTGGCCTTCAGTGTCTAGAAGAGAGAAGAATTCGTGGTGACTTAATACAGGTGTATAAGATGATCAGAGGAATGGATAAAGTGGACTATAACAAGTTTTTTAAAGTACAACCACCAACAAGGACAAGAGGGCACAGCTACAAGTTGACTAAGGAGAGGTCCAGATTAGATATTAGGAAGTATTTCTTTAGCCAGAGAGTTGTGAATGCTTGGAATGCATTGCCAAGTGAGGTGGTGGAGGCTGGGACGGTCAATGCATTTAAGAACAGATTGGATGCGTACAGCTTCTAGAGCAAGGTGATGTAAATGGAACTGGTTGTATACAGACTCTGCAGTCTTCTAAACCAGTATAAAGACGTTAAGTTAAGTTAAGTTATGTTGTGGGCTGCATTAAATTTTTTAATGTAATTTTTGCAAAGATCTTTAGACCTACTCACTTTTAAAATCCTGATGAAAAACATTGTGAAAGAGAGACAATAAAGACAACCAAATTGACATATGATAACTACGTCATAGGTAAGAACAATATCAAGAATATCAATTCATGCCTAGAGGTAAACCGTTCTAGACTAGATGGTTTCTCCCACTCAATATTGCACATTTCACATAATGCAAAAGTCCTACAAGTAGACTTGATAAAATGCTCTAGATAAACCTCCCCAAAATATGACACAGGGTGAATAACTATAACTATCAATAGGTTCTGTTATGAAGAACTGACATCAACACACTTTGGGAATATCCATAGGTGATCGTCCTCTTTAGAAAATGGTGATGTGTATGTATGCTGATAGTTACTGTTGCTTGCTAGTTGTACACACTTCTGCTCTGTCTAAGGTAAATCTTCCTGCTAGATCCATTTCCGATTTAGTATTCTGTTGTTGGTTTATTTACTTCAGTGTCACTATTTAATAGGTGCTGATGTGAACAAAGGCCAACGTTAGAGTCAGATGAAAAATACTGACCAAGATCACCACTTCACATCCTCGTCATGCTAGTTGGCTACAGCAACATGGCGAATAAGATGGTGATTGACACTCTGATCCCTGTAGTCATAAGCATGATGATAAGTCTAGCATTACATTACAGCTAAAGGACCCAGGCCCACCTTCTTCAGTATGCGCCCAGATGTAAGAACAGTCACTGCAAACCAACTATTATTACAGACATTTAGTTAAGAGAAAAAGCACAGCATGAGTAGCTTAAAAGAAAACAACAGAAGGAGATGATCTATTAGTTTTAGCATTCCCTTCATATATACCTAACTCAGGGTATTGGAGGGGGGGGGGGGGGGGGGGGGGGGGGAGGAGTCAGCTCTTCAAATGCACATATTTGTGTATGCGCGTGTACATAAGTGTAAATATTTGTTCATTTGTACACATTTTGTAATATGTATGTTCAGGTATAGTCATGTCGATCATTTCTTGTTTGGCATACTCTTTGATAACTGACATCCTATGATGCAAACATTTCTTGCCACTCTCTGGTTAATGACTGCCACCTCAAGTCATATTGTATCCATTGTCAAGTACATTCTCATTGTTTTGGTTGTTATTTGTTAAGTGTTTTCATTTGTTCTTTATTACTGGTGAAGGCCTTGTGGTTTTCAACATTATTTGCCTTATTTCATTTCTGTCCCTGTGCAGGAATTGAGTCATAGCTATTTATGTTTTTTCAATGAACATTTGACCTTCAGTACAGCTATAGCTTTGATTTGTTTTGTCCTAAATGTATGAAGAGTGACTACAAATACACTAGCAGAGACATTTTGTCAAGAGTAACTGCAGACAGTAGACTCACACATGTCCTTTAAGGTCTCAGACCTATATGTCTGCTATCATACCAGTGTTGTAAAGAATAGAACTGCTGTAACCTTCTAATCATGTTGACAACTAAACAAGGTTATGTATCAGGATAGCAACCTCATCATGTAAAAGAATTGCTATTTAAACCGCCACTGCAAATGTTCAGATACAGGCTTCCTGTAAAGGAGACAGCAGTAGTGGCTTCACATGGAGTGAAAGGTAAAAAATCATATTAATATTCACTCATGCCATAGCTATCCTTAATGCACCTTCTGAAGCAAAGACTGCAAGTCCAATCTCATGAGTTACTGATAAAGAAGAAGAACAAGAAAAATCTCTATTGGCGTGGCATCTCTGACCACCATTAATAATGGAGGATGCCCCAGTTCTAAGAAGCTCATATCTCCTTTCTTGGAAAAACTCCTGTTGGATGAGTTGCACTGGCTGTATCAATCCTTTGGTTCTTTCTTTGTCGAGGCAACATCCCTGATAGAGCTGAGAGTTTTGTGGAACCATGTATTCTTGTTGGCAGCCATTTCTGAGACAGCCATGTTGAGTTGGTGTGTGAGGTCTTGTGTCTTACACTCAGACTCAACCAAAGCCAGCTTGGTCTGTGCCAACTCCAGCTCCAACTCTCGAATCTGAGAAATAAATGAAACTATGTGTTATATACAATCATATAATTGGTCAACTTATATTGCTGGAAGTCAAGGAGGATGCTGTTTTCTTCAAGCCCCACCCGTGTGGCCAGTTATTTTCAATCCATGCCTCAGTAGTGTTTTTCATCTCATTTGTCCACTGATGTTGGACGTTTTAAGGATGTAGTCTTCAACCATGTGCCACATGTGTGGCTATTGTTATTCTCAATCCATACCTCTGTGGTTGATCCATTTCTCAGTCATCCCCTTGCTGTTGCGTGTAATGGGTTACTATGGTAAGTAGATTTGGGGGCATTCATGCCATATGTCCAAATCATTTAATTCTCTATCTACATATGTCATGAATGGTGCCCCCCCCCCTCATTCTGTCAGATATCTTTATTTCTCTCTCTCTCTCTTCTGGTGACCCTGAAAACTTTTCACAAAGATCTCATTTGGAAATGTTATGGTCTTTCATTTTTGTGCCTTGGTCAGGGTCTGTCTTACACTGAGAACAGAAAGTTGGTATGAATATAATATTGGTCATTTATCTTTTTGTCTCCATCAGAATGTTTCGGTGTCATAGTAATGGTGATAGCTGGTCTGTCACTGTATTTGCTTTTTGAGATCTTGCTGTTGTCTCCCTATCAATTCTGCCATTATCTATGAACAAGCTTCCCAGATCTCTGAATTGATGAAGTGCTGTATTTCTGACCCGAGTTATTCTTTCATCCTCTGTTTGACCCCCATAGTAGTGAGTCTACTGAGAAGACTCGCATTGCACTACAGCCAAGATGACCCAGACCCACATTCCGCATTATAAGGATACAAAAAGAGTAAATGTAGCCCACTACCAGAGAAATATCGGCAAAAGTGAAGAATGCAGTCTGAGTAGCTTTGAATAACAACAGCAGTAACTACAACAGCCCACATATTTTTCTGCCAAACTCTGCGAGCACACTTCTCAGAGAAATGGAACTCTCTAAATTGACGAAGCAAATAAGCTCGGCCTTAACTGAACAAACAAACTCATCATCATCAAATCAATCAAAACCTTTCAGTTCCCTGTGGAGCACAGGTCTTCAACCAAGTCATCCACTCCAGCTCTGTTCATGTTTTTCCTTTTTCCTTTTGTGCTCTCTTCTTCATGTATATTTTTGTCTGTACTTCTCTTGCCTTGGGGGTCCTAAAACAGAGACTGTCTTGCAATGCTATCAGATGGCTTCCTTAATATGTGTTCTATCCAACACTCTTAATTTATACATTTATTGTTAATCTGGTTTTCTGTCTGGTGGTCTGGTAACAACAATGTTGCTTTGTGTATTCTTTTTTGTGGAGACATGCTGCCATCTATCACCAGTTGATTGAAAGCACAGATGCCCATTAGTAACTCTCCATTTTAATTTGTATTCCCTACTCCATGTTTGCCCATAAACTCTTCAGAACCGATACTATCATTACCAACCTTAGAATTAACTCATCCATCACAATCATGTCCTCCCTTTCTTCTTTCATCCATGATATTTTGAAGCCTGGTGTAAAATTCTTCTTTCACTGGGTCTTTCTTGTCATGTGTTGGTGCATAACATTGGATATGTTTATATTTATCTTCATTTGGCAGTTTTGAAAGTAGATAGTATCATTCTTGGTCCTGCTGCAAGCCATTATTCTTCTTCTTCTTCGTACACTGTCAGACGTCAACCTTTATTTTTTTTTAAAAAGCAGCGGTCATCCCGAGGCTGTCGACACTGCCATAGAGCTTGTCTATTGTTGCCACTGGTGATGGCCACATCTGCTTTCTCTGATCCTCGTATGTCGGGCAGTTTTGCAGCAGATGTTCAGCGGTCATTTTCCCAGTACCGCATGTGCATTCGTCAGTGCCACCTATCTTCAATTTATTGAATAGGTGGTACCTCAGTCTATTGTGGCCAGTGCGAAGTCTGAAGACCACGACCTGCTCTCTTCTCTTCAACTGGTAATAGGCATCGTTTTTTGTGTAGCCAGTATGTTCTGTTTCCCATTTGGTCATGTATCTAGCTCTAATAAGCCTTTTTGACTCTTCGTATGTCACACTAGTATCTGGTTGTGGTAGTCTTGCACCTTCTTTTGCCAGTCTGTCTGCCTCCTCATTGCCTTGGATGTTACAGTGGGATGGAACCCACTGTACCACTACTCTTTTTGGTGCGGACTGCTGGCATAGTTGACAGAGTACTGCTCTTAAATCATTAAGTTCAGTATTTTGCTGGCTTTTTAGTGCTGTGACTACGGCCAGGGCATCTGTAAGCAGGACTATATGCAAGCCCTTCTATAAGTGCCTTTTGTTAATCTTTTGTTAGTATTAGTGTTGCAGCTTCATTATGGTGTGTACTTCGATGTGCCCTGAGAACAGCAACATTTCTACTGAGCTCAGATTAATCCTCTCAACTCCTTTCAACCTTGTTTTTGCCAGTCCAAGGATATCAATTATGTAGTTCCTAATTTTGAGTTACCTGTGCAGCCATTCCTTAACTTAACTTAACCTAATGTCTTTATACTGGTTTAGAAGACTGCAGAGTTTGTAAACAAACAGTTTCCTTTACTTCACTTGATCTAAAAATAACTATGAGCATACAATCTATTCTTGAATGCATTAATTGACCCTGTCTCCACTATTTCCTGTGGCAATGCATTCCAAGCATTCATTACTCTCTGGACTAAAAAAAAATATTTCCTAGTATCTAATCTGGACCTGTCTGTAAACAATTTGAAGCTGTGCTCTCTTGTTCTTGCAACTGGCTGTACTTTGAAAACTTGTTATACCGGTAGTCTAATTTTTCCTGTCTATTTACTATCTATAAACCTGTATTGTCACCTCAAATTCTTCCCTTTTCTAGACACTGTAGGCCGGTTTTCTGCCTCTTTCCTCATAACTGTAATTCCAGAATTCCACTATCAGTTTTGTCACTTTTTGTATCCTTTCCAGCATGTTTATTTCCCCTCTACAATAAGGACTCCACCTGAACACAGTACTCCAATCTAGGTCTAACCAATGCTTTATACAGTTTGACTATCACTTCCTTGTTCCGATGTTTAATACTTCTTTTCATCATACCTAACATTTTCCTTTTTCACTGCCACCTGAACTTGCTCAATCACCTTACCTGTATGATCTATTATAATCCCAAGCTCCCTTTCCTTTTCTATCTTTCTAATATTGTTCTGGCCTATTCTGTAATTATGTTCTATATTGGGTCTTCCCATGTGGATGACGTACATCTTATGACCATTCCAGTTACCAAATCTAACATTTTCCTAGAAGAAAAGTGTGTTTTTTTTTGTCATTATCCCTCTTGGCAGAGAACCTGCTTCTATCTTCGATGGCTGGGTTGAATTTATCTTCTTAGTTGACTTGCCCATTTTTGTTGAAGGTTTTATGGCTTCAAGTTTCTACATGTTGAAGTATTTGGTCCCCTGCCCAACCCTCCTTAGTCTCCTCTTACGCTGTGCATGGCAAGTTCACAGTGTTACTATTCTTTGCTCCATTTTTAGACTCCAGTCACATCAGGACAAAATGAACAATGTGTCACACGGCAAAGAAAATTTGAATAATGGCTACCGTACTTGTTTTTGCAGCTCTGTAATATCTGGGTCATCATGTTTTTCTTTCATGTTGTCTGCCAATCTGCTTTTTTCACCATCAAACACTGAACAGCATGTCTCACAAGTCTTCACCTGGGCCTGCGAAAGAAAAAAAGTTTAAAAGAAAGTAGCAATAATGATTGCAACGACAGGTACATTTTAAACACTCAGAAGGGGGACGGCGTGGCCTAGTGGTTAAGTGGCACGGCTCACAGCCAGAAGGTGCTGGGTTCGATCCCCATCACAGCACCGGCCGTTACCCCAGGGAAGCAAACCCTTAGAAAATGCAGGAGGAAGCAGACCCTTACATAAAATGCATGCTGAAGTCGGATGCACTGGGCCGACAGGCGCAAAATAAAAACCACAGTGCAACGCACACCGCCTTGGGGATAAGAGAAATAAGGCGAACGCAAAAAAAAACAAAAAAAAAACACTCAGAAAACAAATACCACCAGACAACAGAAAAGAAAGCCAAGTAATAGGCACTCTTCAAATGAATCGCAGCTGCTGAATGTTCCTTGCTACAAGAAAGGCATGAATTAGCTGATTTGACCTATTAGACATCCCCTATCCCCCCCCCCCCCCCCCCCCCCCCCTTAACTAAAAATGCTTTGCCATTGGCTTGCTCTTTCTAACATCCAACTTTTGTATCTCTCTCTCTCTCTCTCTCTTCCTTTCCTCTGTGTGTGTAGCAGACTAGAACAGACTAGATCATGGTGTCTGCACCAAGTGAGTGTGTGGCTAAATAGGTGAAACCAAGAGACACAGGCTGCTAAGAAATTAGGGTGAATATCTTTTAGAACTTTTGTAATATCAGCTACTCTCATCAAGTTAAAACAATTGTGCTTATGTGATAGCTCCTGTTTTTGCGATTTAACAACTTAACGTCTTTATACTGGTTTAGAAGATTCTGCAGTCTGTATACAACCAGTTTCATTAACATTTCCTTGTTCTAAAAGCTATGCGCATCCAATCTATTCTTAAATGCATTAATTGTTCCTGCCTCCACTACGTCCTGTGGCAATGCATTCCAAGCATTCACCACTCTCTGACTAAAAATTTATTTCCTAATATCTAATCTGGACCTTTATTTAGTTAATTTGTAGCTATCCCCTCTTGTTCTTTAGGTGGTTGTACTTAAAAAAAAACAAAAAACTTGTTATAGTCTAATTTATCTGTTCCTTTGATTATCTTATAAACCTGTATTAAGTCACCTCTAATTTGATTTAGGGTGCACCTGAGTCCGTTGAACCTTATTGGGTGGTGCAACAGTGCAAATTAGAACAGAGCTAAGTGGTCAGATGTCAGTAGAACTCGACTCAGTGTGAAAGATACGTCATTTCCGCCAAGCAGAGGCCAACATAAGTTTCTCCAACATATCTGGTCTCCTAGACTGGGGTTCAGTAGCTAATATCTTTAAAAACTTTTGGAATATGAGCCACTCTCATCAAAATCGTACTCATGCGATAGCTCATGTTTTTGCAATTTAAGGCGCACCTGACTCGGTTGAACCTTATCAGGTGGTGCAACAGTGCAAATTGGAACAGAGCTAAGGAGTCAGATGTCAGTGGAACTCGAAAAATGCTATTTCTGCCTGGCAGAAGCCAACTTCAGTTTCTCCATGTGCAGAATACCGCATCAGCTAGTTACTAACCTGTTAAGTTTCACAACAGTTGACCAACTCATATTACTAAATAGCTGCCCCGTGTGCGGGACGGCCTTAGTAGCAGTTTGTGATCCTTCTTGTTTGAAGCTCTTGCTAGTTGTTTAGTGCTAGTTGTTTAGTGCTAGTTGTTTAGTGCTAGTTGTTTAGTGCTAGTTGTTTAGTGCTAGTTGTTTAGTGCTAGTTGTTTAGTGCTAGTTGTTTAGTGCTAGTTGTTTAGTGCTAGTTGTACAGTGTTCAGTATTTTTATAGTATCTCCAGTGTACAAAGTTGTTCTGGGCAAAATAATAAATTAACTGTCACGAGTTATTGAAAAGTTTTCCTGCACAAAGAATTTTATTGTTGACAATATGTTTAGTTTTGATTAAACAGATTATAATTGATCATTTGGTTTGCTTGGTAAACAATTTTCAGAAATATTTTCTACCGGAATTAGACAATAATCAGTTAAGATTGGATTTGGAACCCCTCTATCATTGAAATTGAAAATGTGAAACACCTCTTGTTGAAAACTCAAAACAAATTTGCTGAACTTTCACATGTATCAAATGACTTACATTGGCAAGACTGTTTAGAATTCTATGTGCACTTTCAACAACATTTAAATGATACCTCCAAGGACTCTGGTTCCCTGTTCGCTAACCATTTTAACAGTCCTAGGAAACTGACGGATTGCAGATATTGTCTCTTTCGCTCAAGATAATTAGCATTGATTTGAATAGGAAAATAGATAAATCTCCCTCATTAGCTGACTTCTATTGCATGATATCAACATATTCCATACTTTTGTTGAGGCTCTATCTCTTCTAACCTTTCCTCTTCATTTGCCTTTTTTCTCCCTATCTTCATCTGTGTGTGTTTGTACTATTTTAACTGTATGTACAAGTATCATCATCTTGTCATTTCTCATTTGACCTCTAGCAGCTTATCAGGCCTGCCTTTTTCCAATTCTCATATATTTCTGGCCAGCAAGGTCACTTTCATTTCTGCCCAACATGACTGACGATGGTCCTCACAGAAGATATGAAGCTAAGCATTTTTAAAAAAAAATGTTTATAACCACTTCCATGATTTGCTTGTAGCTCCTTGTGTGTATTATCTGTTGTCCAATATGAAGGTCTTTTGGTGGTAATGTAGGCTTAGTTCTTATTCTACTTTGGAAGATGGATGTATCAGACTGAAGGGTGCAAATATCACAGTCAAGATGTAAACCAGCGATACAACGCATTTTGTTCTCTAGACTACATCTTGCTACTTGCAAAGCCCTGTTCAGGGCTTGGTAGTGGGAGATTGAGTACTAACGCAGAAAAAGAAGTTCTTATTCTAACGCTGTATCTGAACTATACTTTTTCATGTTTTTATACCACATGCTTCATTATACAAAAGGCTTGTCATGTCTTTACCCTGACTATGAAGGAGTAGGAAGAGAATGTTGAAATTTGGCTCATTCAATTTGTACTGAATTTGAGAAGTATGAATTTCCCTCCTTGACGGGTTTACCCGGTATGGTGCATGCCGCAACACACCTTATTGACCAGATCTGCTACTCTAACGGTTTGTCAGAACAATGGAGAACTGTGATCAAATTCTTGATGTTGCAGGGAAAAACACCAACAGAAATACACAGGCAGATGGGACCAGTGTTTGAGGAATTCTGTCCTTCGTATGCTTCTGTAAAAAACTGGTGTAGGCAGTTTAAGTGTGGCCGTTCCCATGTTCCTGAAACTGCTGCAAAAGTGAAGAAAATCATTGACCAGGATAGGAAAATGACAATTGCAGAGATATCTAGGTCAGCAAAACTGAATGAAAGTACAGTTTTTAGAATTTTTCCAAAACAGACTGAACATGAGAAAAGTGTGTGCTCGCTGGGTCCCGCGTCTGCTGACATGTGAACAGAAACAAACGAGGGTTGATTGCTGTGGCCAGTTGCTCAAAATGTGTCGGTCGAAAAACATGTTGCCAACCATGGTGACAGTAGAGGAGACCTGGATTCATCATTATGACCCAGAATCCTAAATTCCCAGCATGCAGTGGAAAACCCCGGGCTCACCAATACATATCAAGCCAAGAGCACAGAAATCTGCAAGAAAAGTGATGCTGACTGTTTTTTGTGACGTTAAGGGTGTCATTGAAAGATTACCTGCCTCATGGTTAATGGGCAATATAATGCAGATCTCCTTACCAAACTAAGGAAGACTGTGACCAGACAATGAGGGATAACGCACATTCAAATTCTGCCTTCGCTTCAAGACAACGCACCCTCTCATAAAGCAAGGCTTGTGCTGCAAACACTCAATGATTTGAATACTGAAATTCTTCCACACCCACCATATTCTCCGGATTGAGCTCTATCAGACTTCTTTATTTTCCCAAAACTTAAAAAACAGCTTAAAGGAAATAATTTTGACAGTGACGAAGATGTCATGGTGGCTTGTGATTACTGGTTTAGTTCAAAAAATAGGTTACCTAATTCTGAAGGTCTTTTCAAGGTCACGCAGAGATGGCAGAAATGTATAAATTCAGGTGGTGGCTACATTGAGAAGGAATAAGGACTGTGTCAAATTTCAACTTTCTCTCCTCCTTCATGGTCAGGGTAAAGACTTATGACAAGCCCCTTGTATAATGAGCAAAATAGAAAAGAAGAATCATGGAGCATGTTTAGACTGAAGATTGAATCATGAATCTTTGCCATAACATGCAAGGGCTCTATCTCTCAACTTTCTTACCTTTATGTTTTGTAATTCTTCTTTAAAGACAGACTGTTGCTTCTCCAATCTCTCGCTGAGCTGAGTACAAATCTGAAATGATAGTGCCTGTTAATGTCAAAGGGAGTCAAGACAAGGTCAAGTGAATCATACTGACCAAGACCTAACCTTTAATGCTCATGTTACTGGAAACGGGCTTGATATAGTGGTGAGCATAATGAGAAGCCTCACATTGCACTACAGCGAGATTGGGGGAGTAGGGGGGCAAGGGGGGGGGGGAGAAATGATGATCCCAGGTCCACCTACTTCAATATACTTCAGGATTATAAGAACGAGTCAATGTAACCTATAACCAGAAAAATATTGTCAAGAGTGATGAACTCAGCATGAGTAGCTTTGAACAACAACAACATTTATGTCACAGCAGTTAGAAACCTAAAGCTCCAACAAATATAGACAGAGCAACATTTGATGACTTTGCATGTATTTTAGGAAAATCTATATTCCACATGAGCTAAAAAGGTGTATTGATTTTGAAACAATTTGTCTCACTCTGAAGGTATCTCCTTATTGTTATTTTATGTTATACAGAAATGGTATCATTACACATCAGACTAACCCCATAGGTGCACAGTCACGTTCTCAGCCAGTGGCAAAGAGTATGGATATTAGTGGTTCTTGAAGTTCCCTGGTTATACATACTTCTGCTTTGATCTCTCATGAGCCTCCAATTATCAATTATTTAGTGACGGTGTGCATGACCAGGGCAGTAGATCAACACACGTCCCTGAAGATTTGAGGCATTCTCTATGCAGAATGTGGATATGCTGGGGTTCATGGCAATGAAAGAGCTGATAGCAGACATAAAGGTCTTATACCTTCAGGGCCATACGTGGATCTTCTGTTCAGGTCATGTTGTGGGTTCATGACAATGAAAGAGCTGATATCAATCAATCAAACTTTTTCAACTCTGTGGAAGACAGGTCTTCAACAACTACACGCCAAGTCCTGTACTGAGCCAGTCATTTCTGCTATGTCCATGTCTTCCGTTTCCTTTGTCTTAAACTCTTTTCTCCATGTATGTTTTGGTCTTCCTCTATCACTCTTGTCCCAATAATTCAAGAACAGAGACTCCCTTGTAATGCTATCAACTGGTTTCCTGAATCTGTGTCCTATCCAATATCAATGTCTTCTCCCATTGTCCAAAAGTACCACATTAGTGATCTTATCATACCATTTGGGAGCTGCGTAGCGCAGTGGTTAGCGCGCTGGCTTCGCATCTGAGTGGTCCTGGGTTCATTCCCCAGTTGAGGCGATAATGTTTTTTTCAGACCGCAATGGCTCCTGGGTCGACCCAGCCTTAAATGGGTACCGGTTCAGTCCGGGAAGTAAGCGGCGAGGGAGAGGAGATGGCTACCACCCTCATATAGCCGAGCCTTTGAAATGTGAGATCGCTAACACCTCACACCCCTACGGCAGTAATGCTATGGGATACTTTACTTTACTTTTACATACCATTTCAATCTTTCTATTCTGTGTAGTTTGGCTATCAATTACATTTTGTAAGGATTGTGGTCTATTCAATTCCCCCAGACAATGGAAAGACCAAGATGGTGCGTGACACAATATGCAACCTTTTGTTTGCGGATGGCTGTGCTCTGAATAGTAGCTCTGAACGGAATATGCAGGAGAGCATGATCAGGTTCTCTACTGCTTGTGACAACTTTGGCTTGAACATCAGCACAAAGAGAACTGAGGTCATGTACCAATCAGTATCAGGTACATCGTATAAACAGCCAGTGGTTACAGTGAAGGAACAGAAATTACAAGCGGTTGACAAATGTGTCTACCTCAGAAGCACGCTGTCGAGATCAGTGACTATTGCTGATGAGCTGGCTAATAGAACAGCAAAGGCCAGCATAGTTTTTGGTAGAATGTGCTCAAACTTCTTCTTCTTTGTACGCTGTCAGACGTCAACCTGTATTTTTTCGAAAAAAGCAGCGGTCATCCTGAGGCTGTTGACACTGCCATAGAGCTTGTCTCGTGTTGCCACTGATGATGGCCACATGTGCTTTCTCTGGTCCTCGTATTTCGAGCAGTTTTGCAGCAGATGTTCAGCGTCATTTTTCCGGTACCACAACTGCATTCGTCAGTGCTACGTATCTTCAGCTTATTGAATAGGTGGTACCTCAGTCTGTTGTGGCCTGTGCGGAGTCTGAAGACCACGACCTGCTCTCTTCTGTTCAATTGGTAATAGGCATCATTTTTTGTGTAGCCAGTATGTTCTGTTTCCCATTTGGCCATGTACCTGGCTCTAATGAGCCTTTTTGACTCTTCGTAGGTCAAACTAGAATCTGGTTGTGGTAGTCTTGCACCTTCTTTTGCCAGTCTGTCTGCCTCCTCATTGCCTTGGATGTTACAATGGGATGGAACCCACTGTACCACTACTCATTTTGGTGCGGTCTGCTGGCATAGTTGACAGAGTACTGCTCTTAAATCATTAAGTTCAGTATTTTTCTGGCTTTTTAGTGCTGTGACTACGGCCAGGGCATCTGTGAACAGGACTATCTGGCTTTCATTTCTTTTGCCTGTCAGCATTGCTTCTGCTGCAGCCCTCAGTGCCTCTGCTCTGAAATTGCTTGAGTATTTTCCAGTTGCCACTGACAGTGTTATTTTTCTACCATTTGGTAGGCTCAGGAATACCCTTGCCCCTCTATTCTGTGTTGTGTTTGTTACAGAACTGTCGGTGTATGCATGGGTCGAGTCCATGCTTGGGTAGTTTTTCGTTATGTACCTCAGGGTTATGTCTCTTCTTTCTTTTTCATTCTGGCTGTTCTTGTTTACAATACCTGGTATAATTTCTGCCACCACCGGAAATATATACTGCTTCCAGGTAGGTTTGCGTACACTAGGGATGGGCTTTGGTGTTGTTAATGTGTTTATAGGGTCTTCGTTCATCTTTGCTTTGGCTATTTCTGCAAAGTTTCTCCGCTTTAGTTTCCCATTACCAAATCTATTTAGTCTCTGGTTCATTGGATGGTCTGTCAGTCTTCTGAGTTTCTCTGCTTTCTGCTGGGCTCTGCAGTCTCTTCTGTCGGTCATGGATTGCAGTTTTGTAATCTTTTCAAGTTCTACAATTGGCGTTGACTTCATGCCTCCTGTTGTAACTCTCATGGCTTGGTTTGGAATGTGCTCAAACAGTGTTGGAACATCAAGGAATAACGACTAAGCTGAAGGCATACTATGCCATCATTCTACTAACCCTGCTCTATACATGTAGGAGTTGGACTTCCTACGCTGGTGACGCCAGAAGGCTAAATCATTTCCATATGAATTGTCTGAGATACTGCATATGTGCTGGCAGGACCATATCAGAGATAATGAAATGCTATCCAGAGCCAACTTGCCAGGTATTCATGCAATTTTTGCTAAAAACCCAACTGAGATAGGCTGGCCAACTTGCTCGAATGTATTGTGAAAGGCTTCCAGAGGCTCCTGTATAGTGAACTGAGTGAAGGGGAACGAACATAGTTACATCCAAAAATGAATTTCAAGGATGGTCTGGAGAAGTCCTTTAAGTGCTATCAAATAGACATTACCACCTGAGAAAACATGGCTCTTGATTGTTCAAGCTGGAAGAGTGCGACCACAAATGGAGCTGAAATCAATGAGGGCCTCCTTGTTCCAGGATAGGCGCACAATCAGGAAGTATAGAACAGAGGGAATACCAGAGGCAGCTGTGGCCTATGTTTGCCAGTCGTGTCACAGAACTTTCCGCGCTCGCATTTGCTTGATGTCATCAACATACTCAAAGATGCAGTATGATTTTGGCTTGATGTCATCCACATACTCAAAGATGCAGTATGACATTGGCTTAATGTCATCCACATACTCAAAGATGCAGTATGACATTGGCTTGATGTCATCCACATACTCAAAGATGCAGTATGATTTTGGCTTGATGTCATCCACATACTCAAAGATGCAGTATGATTTTGGCTTGATGTCATCCACATACTCAAAGATGCAGTATGATTTTGGCTTGATGTCATCCACATACTCAAAGATGCAGTATGACATTGGCTTGATGTCATCCACATACTCAAAGATGCAGTATGACATGGGATGGTGTTGGCAGTCCTCATCATCGAATATTTTTATTTATCAAAGTCTGTATATTTTTTGTTGTTTTTTTTAAATATTACAGAGCCATACAATGGCATGAACTTTACCCTTTTTATTTTTGCGTTGGACTTAATTTGATTTCACTCACTAAGTTCCTCAATGCAATGAAAGCTTCTCTGGCCTTTTTGTATTTTTATTTGTACTTCCTGCATTGTGTACACTGCTACCAAGATATTTGAATGACTCCACATTGGCTGATGGACTATGAACTGAAAGGTAATAAGGGTGAATAGTAAATGACATCTGAACACACAAGCAAGTTTGGGTTGTGAACTGTGTCCCTGTCCCCAACTCCCCCCCCCCCCTTCCCCCAATTTAAATGTATATACACATTTTGAATTGTATTTGCACTATTTTCATTTTTCCAATTCAAGATGTAGATCTTGTGATTCCTACTGTTCAGTCTGGTGTACAGTGATTTTGAGTGTGAATGACATAACATGCCGTGAAGTGAATAAGTGTCATCGACCATACCTGTTTGTAATCAGAAATGATTGCCGTATTTCTTTTGGATTCTGTTTCTGCTCTAGCCAGCTCACGACGACACATTTCTTTCAGCTGGATCAGAGAAATACAAAAATGAAACATGGTTAATGTAACAAAATTTATGAGAAGGTAAATGGTATTAGTACAAGGTTCTGGGCATCCTATGACTATTCCCAGATATAACTAACAGATATGCCAATTTTGTTAAGAACACTATCAGACCTTTGTGGCAATTTCATGATTTACTAGGCAAGTGACATACCCAAAAATAGGTAAGTCTAAATATTTGTCAACATTTTCACCTTCATCTTCTTGTATCTCAGAAACATACACACCCAACAAAAACAATAACAACAAGTTCTTTATTCATTTATGTCTCTACACACAAACAAATCATATCTATAGACCGACAAATGAAAAGGTTACATGCTCTCAAAGTCAACACTCACAGTACAACGTCACGTGTAGAAAAATGATGCTGTCGCGGATGAAATTTGTTTCAATTTTTAATGGAGTGTTGTCACGTTTAAACTGTGCTAGTTTATTGCAGTGTCAACATCCAATGGCCATTGATCGACCTAAGAATTTCATCCTTATCTATATCCAAAGTTTCCACTATGGGTGCCTTCAAAGTGAAGATGCCAGCTCTTTCACTGCCATGAACTCCAGCTTGTCCAGGACAGCAGATCCCCACATGCCCCTGAAAGTTTGATGTCTCCATCTGTTATCAGCTCTTTAATTGTCATGAACCACAGCATGTTCAGGACAGTAAATTCACACAAGCCTACAAAGGAATAAGGCCTTTTTGTGATGACTAAATGAGGAGAGAAGACAGTTAATTGAGAAGAGAAGACAGTTAATTGAGAAGAGAAGACAGTTAATTGAGGAGAGAAGACAGTTAATTGAGGACAGGACAGTTAATTGAGGAGAGAAGACAGTTAATTGAGAAGAGAAGACAGTTAATTGAGAAGAGAAGACAGTTAATTGAGAAGAGAAGACAGTTAATTGAGGAGAGAAGACAGTTAATTGAGGACAGGACAGTTAATTGAGGAGAGAAGACAGTTAATTGAGGAGAGAAGACAGTTAATTGAGGAGAGAAGACAGTTAATTGAGGAGAGAAGACAGTTAATTGAGAAGAGAAGACAGTTAATTGAGGAGAGAAGACAGTTAATTGAGGACAGGACAGTTAATTGAGAAGAGAAGACAGTTAATTGAGGAGAGAAGACAGTTAATTGAGGAGAGAAGACAGTTAATTGAGAAGAGAAGACAGTTAATTGAGGAGAGAAGACAGTTAATTGAGGAGAGAAGACAGTTAATTGAGAAGAGAAGACAGTTAATTGAGAAGAGAAGACAGTTAATTGAGGAGAGAAGACAGTTAATTGAGAAGAGAAGACAGTTAATTGAGGAGAGAGGACAGTTAATTGAGGAGAGAAGACAGTTAATTGAGAAGAGAAGACAGTTAATTGAGGAGAGAAGACAGTTAATTGAGGAGAGAAGACAGTTAATTGAGGAGAGAGGACAGTTAATTGAGGAGAGAAGACAGTTAATTTTTTTGTTTTTTTGTTTTTGCGTTCGCCTTATTTCTCTAATCCCCAAGGCGGTGTGCATTGCACTGCGTTTTTATTTTGCGCCTGTCGGCCCAGTGCATCCGACTTCAGCATGCATTTTTATATAAGGGCCTGCTTCCTCCTGCATTTTCTAAGGGTTTGCTTCCCCGGGGTAACGGCCGGGGCTGAGATGGGGATCGAACCCAGCACATTATGGTTGTGAGCCGTGTCACATAACCACTAGGCCACGCCGTCCCTTAGACAGTTAATTGAGGAGAGAAGACAGTTAATTGAGGAGAGAAGACAGTTAATTGAGGAGAGAAGACAGTTAATTGAGGAGAGAAGACAGTTAATTGAGGAGAGAAGACAGTTAATTGAGAAGAGAAGACAGTTAATTGAGAAGAGAAGACAGTTAATTGAGAAGAGAAGACAGTTAATTGAGGAGAGAGGACAGTTAATTGAGGAGAGAAGACAGTTAATTGAGGAGAGAAGACAGTTAATTGAGAAGAGAAGACAGTTAATTGAGGAGAGAAGACAGTTAATTGAGGAGAGAAGACAGTTAATTGAGGAGAGAACATAGTTAATTGAGGAGAGAAGACAGTTAATTGAGGACAGGACAGTTAATTGAGGAGAGAAGACAGTTAATTGAGAAGAGAAGACAGTTAATTGAGGACAGGACAGTTACTTGAGAAGAGAAGACAGTTAATTGAGGAGAGAAGACAGTTAATTGAGGAGAGAAGACAGTTAATTGAGGAGAGAAGACAGTTAATTGAGGAGAGAAGATAGTTAATTGAGGAGAGAAGACAGTTAATTGAGGAGAGAAGACAGTTAATTGAGAAGAGAAGACAGTTAATTGAGAAGAGAAGACAGTTAATTGAGAAGAGAAGACAGTTAATTGAGGAGAGAAGACAGTTAATTGAGGAGAGAAGACAGTTAATTGAGAAGAGAAGACAGTTAATTGAGGAGAGAAGACAGTTAATTGAGAAGAGAAGACAGTTAATTGAGAAGAGAAGACAGTTAATTGAGAAGAGAAGACAGTTAATTGAGGACAGGACAGTTAATTGAGAAGAGAAGACAGTTAATTGAAAAGAGAAGACAGTTAATTGAGGAGAGAAGACAGTTAATTGAGGAGAGAAGACAGTTAATTGAGAAGAGAAGACAGTTAATTGAGGAGAGAAGACAGTTAATTGAGGAGAGAAGACAGTTAATTGAGGAGAGAACACAGTTAATTGAGGAGAGAAGACAGTTAATTGAGGACAGGACAGTTAATTGAGGAGAGAAGACAGTTAATTGAGAAGAGAAGACAGTTAATTGAGAAGAGAAGACAGTTAATTGAGGAGAGAAGACAGTTAATTGAGAAGAGAAGACAGTTAATTGAGAAGAGAAGACAGTTAATTGAGGAGAGAAGACAGTTAATTGAGAAGAGAAGACAGTTAATTGAGGAGAGAAGACAGTTAATTGAGGAGAGAAGACAGTTAATTGAGAAGAGAAGACAGTTAATTAAGGAGAGAAGACAGTTAATTGAGGAGAGAAGACAGTTAATTGAGGAGAGAAGACAGTTAATTGAGGAGAGAAGACAGTTAATTGAGGAGAGAAGACAGTTAATTGAGGAGAGAAGACAGTTAATTGAGGAGAGAAGACAGTTAATTGAGGAGAGAAGACAGTTGAGGAGAGAAGACAGTTAATTGAGGAGAGAAGACAGTTAATTGAGGAGAGAAGACAAGACGGTTAAAATGAGAAGAGGCTAAGAATGAGTTCTTAGTTGACCTGTACTTCTACTGGGGCAGATGTCCCTGTGCAGGTCCCAGCTCTATGAGCTGGATGTAGCCGGGAGAAGGGTTTCCTGCCTAGCAGACCAGGCTTGAGCAGCTTAATACTCTGCTGCGTTGGGGCAGGCGCTTACGGAGGGTGGTTAACCGACGTGCGAGTCCATCTTAATAGACTCAAACACTAGAGCAAAGTAGACCCGCAGCCTGTTAGGCGCCATCTATGCTGCTCTAAACAAACTACCTAACCATGACTGGTGTTATGCCATGTCACACAGTTAGTCGTCTCTTGCGACATGCTCTGTGAGGCAGTGGTACTATTCTTGTCCTTGTCATGCACAAAGACCCCGGCAAACCACTCGGAATGAGTAGAAGAAGATAATGTAAGTAACTCACAGATTTTGATTCTGCTTCCAGTTGTTTCTTCTCATCTTCTGAATCTTTCAGATGTTTGGTTGTCTGTATGAGGTCCCTCTCAAGCTCGCTGCTTCCGTCTTCGAGCTGAAATAGGCCCCAAACAATTGCAACTGAAATATAATTCACTTGCATAACAAACACAGATCTGTGCAAAGAGCATGACAACAAATGCAGTAGGAGATCTTGGAGCATCTATCTAACTATATGGCTTGGCTTCGTTCGTTCTCAATAGCCTGAAAGGGCTTAAGTAGCAGAATGTAGTCCAGAGAATGGAATGCATTGTGTCATAGTTTACAGCTTGACTGTGATATTTGCACCTTTTGGTCCAACACATCCGACTTCAGCAAGCATTTTTTGAGTACCGGGTTAGCATTCCCTCTTCGATCCCTTCTCCTTATCCAGTTTGCCCTGCTGCAGTCTGTTATCCAGGATCACCGTGTGGAGGTGTAGAAGGGTCTTGGCAGCTCTGGTTCGCTAGCCCTGACGCTAGCAGTCAGCTATGGGTCGCTGACCACTGCAGCTCATGCGCTGCTCAGCATCTTGATCCCTACCTAACTATATCACTTGGAACTTAGAGCCTGTATTGGACTTCACCTATGTGAACTTAGAGCCTGTACTGGACTTCACCTATGTCAACTTAGAGCCTGTACTGGACTTCACCTATGTGAACTTAGAACCTGTACTGGACTTCACCTATGTGAGCTTAGTCTCTATCTGACTTGACCTATGTAAGTGAACTTTGAACTCAGTCTCTATCTGATTTATTTATGAATGTGAACTTAGAACTTACAACATCTATTTGACTCTTCATCGAAAGCTTGCTCTCCACCAACTCGTGACCCAGATCCTCGTTCTCCTGCTCCAACCTCATGTTGGTTTCAACCAAACGTTTGTTTTCTCTCTGGCAAAAGATAATGCAAAAGATAGCAACAATTCAGAATTTATTCAATAATTAATTTGTGAGAAGGCACGGAGGGTGAGCAGAAGAAGCTGGCATTGATTAGGACAAATATTAAGAAAACCAGATGACAATATTACAAAATAACCAATACGGGCCTATGGAAAGTACATGACAAACAACAGTGGAACATGATGTAAGGAGAAGATGCTGGCATTGGATAGAGCACACATTTAGTATCCAGCTGAGAGCATTACCAGGCAGTCTCTGTTCTGGAATCACCAGAATAAGAGAAATAGATGGAGACCAAAACACAAATTGCTTCATGTGGGGATTCCATGGTAATCATACTGTGGATTAATGACTATCTGAATATGTACACTGTAACAGATGACTATAACAGAGTGTTACTGGGGTCTGAAGGGGAACAAAGAATAGTAACACTGCTAAGCATGTCATATGAGGTGACAAGGGAGGAGGGGGGGGAGGTAGGTAGGTGGGTGGGTGGGCGTGCGTGTGTTACCTTATCCAGTAGAAACTTTAAGCTCCAAAAACTTCAACAAATATGGACAAGTCAATCAAAAGAAAAGACGAACTCAACCATCCACGACAGAGCGGGTGGCTCAGGACAAAACGTAGTGTGCATTTGTTAAAGACCTGTGTTTCACAGTGAGATGAAGATGGATTAAAAAGGTGGCTCAGATGGGTTGTGCATATGGGGGAGGGGTTAGGGAGGTGGGACACAAGTTGATATCTGCATCTTCATCATGTAAACAAAAGAGCCACATAAACCAC
Source organism: Ariolimax columbianus (assembly GCA_036924085.1). Taxonomy (NCBI): domain Eukaryota; kingdom Metazoa; phylum Mollusca; class Gastropoda; order Stylommatophora; family Arionidae; genus Ariolimax; species Ariolimax columbianus. The sequence goes on along the minus strand of JAVGWX010000010.1, from coordinate 22,283,040 downwards.
AATTACAAGATTACATACATGTTTTGATACAGACTTCCTGCAAGAAGGTCAATTGCAGTAGTAAGCCACATGCTCCTACAAGAGTGGGGAAAAAAAAGCAAAGAAAAACACACATGGAGGTGAGGGCTTATGATAGACATAATAAAAGAGATATGTAAGACGTGGAAATGGTTGACTCAGAGCATGAGGATTTGATGAGCATTTTTGGAAGACCTGTGCTCCAAGGTTTAGCTTGAATTTGAATTAACACACAGGCTATTTTTCAGCATAGCATACAGAAAATCCTACGATGTAGAAATGAATCATGGACAATTGCCACCATCTTTTAATAGCTGCAGATGGGGAAAAGGTTACAATCCAGACAAAATATTTGTTAGTGACAGGATAATACACCAAGTGGCAATATCTGTAGCAGAGCCCATACCACGGACACAACACAGGCCCATATCATGCAGTCACGATAGTTGTCAAGCCGGAAAGCGTACCATTCAAAAGATGCTTCAACTTCCAACGAGCCAAATGGGGTCTACTCGCTCATAACCTAGACAAAGCGATGCATAAATTAGAACCAACCCCAAATATGAGGCCTTTGTCAAACTCGTAAAAAGAATTTCTAGACACCACATATCAAGAGGCTGCAGAACTCAGTATATTCCAGGCCTTAACAATGAATCAAAGGTGCTATTACGAGCACTACCAAGCTGGGGAAGACCTACTACATGCCAAATCAGAGTCAAAAACAGAAAAATGGTGCTACTTGGTGGAAGACCTTGATATGAACAAAACAGTAGATGTGCCTAGAAACTTATTAAAAACTTAAGTAATGGTCCAGTGACCGCTCCAGCAGGCCTAACACAGGTCACCGCCCCCCCCCCCCCCCTCCTCAATCAAACAGCCCATCAATTTCTACTGAACGGGAAAACCACTTAAAAAGCAGAGCAAACCAATATCCAGCGAGATTGTAAACAGGAGAATGACATATTGACGATTCCTTTCTCCTTGCAAGAACTAAATGATGCAATGCATCAAATGAAAAACAACAAAGCAGCTGGCCCAGATGACGTGAGGACAGAGTAAATTAAAAAAACTTTGGACCAGAAACCATCACAGGCTGCTTAAGCTTTTCAACACATGCATCGGTTCTACGCAAATTCCTAAAATCTGGAGAAAATCCCATGTGGTTGCTCTGCTAAAACCAGAAAAAATCCATCAGAACCTAACAACTTGTTTCACTACTGTGCCATCTGTATAAAGTCTTTGAAAGAATGATACTGAACCATATTGCACCCCTAATAGACAAGAAACTCTTCAAGAAGCAAGCTGGCTTCAGGCCTGGAAGATCATGTTGCGGCCAGATCCTTAACCTCACATAACTGATCAAGGACGGGTACGAACGTAAACATATCACAGGAGTAACTTTTATTGACTTAAGCGCAGCTTGTGACACTATAAACCACCAGAAGTTGTTTGCTAAGCTATACTCCATGACACCATAAACCAGCAGAAGTTGTTTGCTAAGCTATATTCCATGACACCATAAACCAGCAGAAGTTGTTTGCTAAGCTATACTCCATGACACCATAAACCAGCAGAAGTTGTTTGCTAAGCTATACTCCATGACACCATAAACCACCAGAAGTTGTTTGCTAAGCTATACTCCCTGATAAAGAACTGGCATCTCCCAAACCTCATTAAATGTATCCTGCAGAATCGGCGATTCTACGTCACTTTGGGGGGGGGGGGGGGGGGGGGGGGGGGGTTAAAAAAGTTTATGCGAAACCCCAAAAAATGGATTGGCACAAGGAAGTGTCCTGGCACCTATGCTGTATACAGAGGTGACAAAATGCATATATACAGATGATACAGCAGTAGCTGCCCAGGGAATGGACTTCGAAGAAGTCGAACAGAAACTGACAAATGCCCTTGCTCTAGATTACCAAAAAAATCACTTCAAACCAAACCCCAGCAAAACTTAAGTATGTGCCTACCATCTCAGAAATAGAGAGGTGATGTGCCTACCATCTCAGAAATAGAGAAGCGAACAGAAAATTACAAATCAAATGGCAAGGGCAGGATCTAAAACACAGCTCGGCCTCCAAAAACTTGGGAGTAAAGTTGAACCACACGCTGTCCTGTGCCGCACATTGTTAGGAGATAAAACAGAAAATACCTGCAAGAAATAGTATCATAAGAAAACTGACTGGCACAACATGTGGAGCAAAGGCAGATATCCTCAGAATATCAGCATTCGCTCTGTTTCTCTGTAGCTGAGTACGCCGCACCAGTCTGGAAGATCTCTGCATATGCCAAACATAGATACAGCAATCAATGAGACAGGCCGTATAGTTACTGGATGCCTAAAACCTGCACCAACTGAAAAAATATTCACCATAATCAGCATAGCGCAACTAGAGATACGAAGAACTGTCATGTCAGAGAAGTTTCTTACAGTCCACCCAGCCCCTACAGACTGGTCCAGGAAATCGATGCATTGAAAGTTGGAAATAGCTGACATAGGTCCCCTTGATCGAATTATGGGAGAAACCTGCGCCTGGACATCTCATATCCTTCGAACTGGTGTATCACGATGTAGGAAAAACCTGAAAAGATGGGGATACAGGGATGATTAAACATGCAAATGTGGAGTGACACTAAGATCAGGACTATCTGATGATCTGCCCAAACCTACCGGAGACATGTAGCATGGATGACCAGCCGAGTGCCAGTGACAGGGCAATCCACGTGGCTGATTACTGGAAGAATGATGTATGACGTAGTGCCTAGGACACGGAAAGTATGGACAATAGAAAAACAATTCAAACAAGAGTTTTTCTCTGCACTAACCTCTAATCGCTCAATAGGGTCCTCTTGTTGCATGCTCTGTTCTTGAATGATCTGGTATTCTTTCTCATATTTCTTTAACTTGCGGTTGCTGACCTGAGGAAATAATGTGATGATGATATGTTTTCGTTCCAACTAAAGCTTAGGGATGCCACTACAGTTGGTCTCTCTACAGGAAGTTCATTCAAGCAGAGGCAGTTTCAATCTATATAAGAAATAGGCTTAGATCATATGATGGTTTGTACGTGTTAGATGTTTGGGAATTTATATACGCATTATTTTGTCATTTTGGTGTTCCTTTTGCACGCAAAGAATTAGCTTTTGTGTGCAGTGTCTTTCCGTTGCCATTTCTAAATAATCACTTTTGGTAAATTTATGTACTTCAGTAGGTGTTTGTACTTTTGGCAAATTCATGTACTTCATCAGTAGGTGTTTGTACTTTTAGTCTACAGTTATCCTGTTGTTGTTTGCGAATGCCCACAATGAGTAAGTTACTCTTTTGTGCGCCCTGAAAAGGGCGTCAAGTGGCAGGTTGTTGTAGCTTTCCTCACATACCGAGCATGGTGATGAAGATGGACCGGGTCATCCAGATGGTTTTGCTATGCTTGGCTTCATCTGCGTGTCACTCACTACTACGGATCACGTCGAACCTCACCTTGTTTGCCAGACTGTTGTTCTCGACAACAGCCCGTTTCCAGGACGACCAACGAGGAGGTCAAGTGAGGGTCTTGGTCAGTATATTTCTCCTGACCATAGCTAACATTGTCTGATCAGTGAGTTTTGCCTGACCAGACGTTAGTATCATCGTCCCAACTATATAATATGAAAGCTATAAAAGTATTTTTACAGATAAAATAGCTTTATTATTTAGAATCAGTAATATGCTAATTGCTGGCATTCTTCCAATTGCTCCTACTCCTCCTCCTCCTCCTCCTCGACATCTTTTCTATTTTGTGTTGTTATACCAGGCTGTTAGCATTGTTTTCTTTGTACATGCCATTGTATTTGCCTATTTTACCACATAGCTCCTCTCGTGGAGATGGCAGACTTGGATAACATTTTCTGTCATTTACACATGAGCATCTGTCTGTGTGTCTGATTTTTAATTTGTTGAAGATGATTTTTTAATCTGCTGTGGCTTGTTCAGAGTCTGAATATTGGAGTCTCCTGCCTGCCGAAAAGTGCAAATATCGCAGTCAAACTGCAAACTAGAGCCCCAATGCATTCCGTTCCAAGGACTACATCCTGTACTGTAATGCCCTGTTCAGGGCTTGGTAGCAGGAGATTGAAAATGAACGCAGAAGAAGAAGAAAAGGGAGTCTCCCATGTAGGGAAAACAAATGGTGGAACATGTTTTCAAAGTCAGCTGGCGATACAAGAGGAGAAGGGTAACAACATGGCCAGGCAAATGTCAGTGGTATATATACGGGGCCAAGATGCATGGGTGCATGAGCTGACAGCACCCAGTGACTCATAGCTGGCTGTCTGCATCAGGTTCAGCAAACCATAGCTGGCTGCTTACATCAGGGTCAGTAAACCATAGCTGGCAGCTTACATCAGGTTCAGCAAACCATAGCTGGCTGCTTACATCAGGGTCAGCAAACCATAGCTGGCTGCTTACATCAGGGTCAGCAAACCATAGCTGGCTGCTTACATCAGGGTCAGCAAACCATAGCTGGCTGCTTACATCAGGGTCAGCAAACCATAGCTGGCTGCTTACATCAGGGTCAGCAAACCATAGCTGGATGCCCGCCTCAGGGTCAGTAAACCATAGCTGGCTGCCTGTCTCAGGGTAAGCAAACCATAGCTGGCTGCCTGTCTCAGGGTAGGCAAACCATAGCTGGCTGCCTGCCTCAGGGTCAGCAAAGCATAGCTGGCTGCCTGCCTCAGGGTCAGCAAAGCATAGCTGGCTGCCTGCCTCAGGGTCAGCAAACCATAGCTGGCTGGCTGCCTGCCTCAGTGTTAGCAAACCATAGCTGGCTGCCTGCCTCAGGGTCAGCAAACCATAGCTGGCTGCCTGCCTCAGGGTCAGCAAACCATAGCTGGCTGCCTACCTCAGGGTCAGCAAACCACAGCTAGCCAAGACCCTACGCCTCTATGTGGTGAACCTGGAAACAGGCTGCGCTAGTGTAGTCTGGCCAAGGGATAGGGATTGCAGTGGGAAAAACCCAGTTCTCAAAAAAGTCAGCTGAAATCAGATGTGTCGGCCAAAACGCGCAGATATCGCAGACTAACTGCAAACAACTATACTTTTTTTCTTCTTCTTCATCGTACGCAGTCAGACATCAACCTTAATTTTTTCGAAAAAAGCAGCGGTCATCCTGAGGCTGTCGACACTGTCATAGAGCTTGTCTAGTGTTGCCACTCGTGATGGCCACATCTGCTCTCTCTGATCCTCGTATGTCGGGCAGTTTTGCAGCAAATGCTCAGCGGTCATTTTACCGGTACCACACGGGCATTCGTCAGTGTCACCTATCTTCAATTTGTTGAATAGGTGGTACTTCAGTCTATTGTGGCCAGTCTGAAGTCTGAAGACCACGACCTGCTTTCTTCTGTTCAACTGGTAATAGGCATCGTTTTTTGTGTAGCCAGTATGTTTGGTTTCCCATTTGGTCATGTATCTAGCTCTAATAAGCCGTTTTGACTCTTCGTACGTCATACTAGTATCTGGTTGTGGAAGTCTTGCACCTTCTTTTGCCAGTCTGTCTGCCTCCTCGTTGTCTTGGATGTTGCAGTGGGATGGAACCCACTGTACCACTACCCTTTTCGGTGCGGACTGCTGGCATAGTTGACAGAGTACTGCTCTTAAATCATTAAGCTCAGTATTTTTCTGGCTTTTCAGTGCTGTGACTACGGCCAAGGCATCGGTAAGCAGGACTATATGGCTTTCATTCCTTTTACCTGTCACCATTTCTTCCACTGCCGCCCTCAGTGCCTCTGCCGCCGCTCTGAAATTGCTTGTGTATTTTCCAGTAGCGAATGACAGTGTTATTTTTCTGCTATTTGGTAGGTTCAGAAATGCTCCTGTCCCTCCGTTCTGTGTAGTGTTTGTTACAGAGCCGTTGGTGTATACATGGGTCCAGTCCATGCTTGGGTAGTTTTTCGATATGTAGCTCAGGGTAGTATCTCTTCTTTCTTTTTCAGTCTGGCAGTTTTTTGTTTCCAATACCTGGTATATTTTCTACCACCTCTGGAAATATATGCTGCCTCCAGATAGGTTTTCGTACAGTAGGGATGGGCTTTGGTGTTGTTAGTGCGTTCATGGGCTCTTCGTGCATCTTTGCTTTGGCTATTTCTGCAAAGTTTCTCCGCTTTAGTTTCCCATTTCCGAAATTGTTTAGTCTCTGGTGCATTGGATGGTCAGTCAGTCTTCTGAGTTTCGCTGATTGCAGCTGGGCTCTGCAGTCTCTTCTATCGGTCATGGGTTGCAGTTTTGTAATCTTTTCAAGTTCTACAATTGGCGTTGACTTCATGCCTCCTGTTATAACTCTCATGGCTTGGTTTTGGAGTTTGCTAATTTTGTCGAAGTTCGCCTTTGCTGCTGTTGTCCATGCCGCAATGCCATACTCGAGAACTGGTCTCACTCTTCCAGTGTACAGTTTCTTTAGTATACTTTCGTCTGCTCCCCAGCTTGTGCAAGCAAGTTTCCTCATGATTGCCATTCTTTCTCTGGCTCTCATTCGGTTTCTCTCGATCTGACTTTTCCATGTCATGCGCCGATCAAATGTGACTCCCAGGTAAACTACTATACAAAGTCTCAATATATTTTTCAGGATGAACGCAGAAGAAGATGAATGACATGCACAAAGGAAACAATACTAACAGCCTGGTTTAAGCTTAACCAAAGTGAATTACAAGCAAATAACTATACTTATAATACGGATAACAAATAACTGTATATTAATAACAACAAACATTTTTTAATCTTCGAAGAGAATGAGTGATTTAAAGATTTGAAGTACAATAGTTAAAGAGATTGTAAATAATAAAGCTGATTAAGTTGTAAAAATGCTCATATTTCTTTCATATTGTAGAGTTCCGTTCGCTATATGGCAGACGTTCTGTGTTGGTCAGGTGCTAGATAGCAGATAACTTAACTTAACTTAACGCCTTTATACTGGTTTAGAAAACTCTGTCTGTATAGTACCAGTTTCTTGAAGGATGATTTTTACCAATGTGTGAGTCCATCTTAATAAACACAAACACTATAGATATGTAGATCCGCAGCCAGTTAGGTGCTATCTATAGCTGCTCAACAAACCACCTGGGAAAAGGTACAAATAACTTGTGTAGATTTTAAATTTGAATTTTGTGCGGGCAGTGGCCGTTAAGCCTACTCTTTTTAATTTCCAACTGGCAAGGAATTTATTTTTAATGTGCTCGACACTGAACACAGGTGTCCGATTTCACTATCCAAAGATCATGGGAAATTTTTACCAGAAGATCTACATAACAAAAACAATAGAATACCTTCATGCTGACAGCCAACTGCATAAGCTCTTGGGCCGACTCCTCCCCTCTGTATTTCTTGGGTAGGTGGACTCGAAAATATTTCAGCACCCCTTCAAAGTCATGGGCCAGAAGGTCCTTGCGTGAGGACTGAGGAAGTGAAAAATATAAAAGGTTGCATTTGGTCATGATAGTAAAATAAGTTATGAGATGATGGCTCAATTTTTTGAGTAATCCGTTTAAGAGCTGATCCTATAGCCAAGAGGTCACAAACTCAAACCACTTGAACGGCTGCATGAAGTTTTTATTTTTTTAAATGTATTTTTTGTTGGCGTTTGCCTTTTTTTTATCTATTCCCCAGGGTGGTGTGCGTTGCACTGTGGTTTTTATTTTGTGCCTGTCAGCCCAGTGCATCCGACTTCAGCATGCATTTTATGTAAGGGTCTGCTTTCTCCTGCATTTTCTAAGGGTTTGTTTCCCCCGGATAACGGCCTGTGCTGTGATGGGGATCAAACCCAGCACCTGCATGAAGTTAAGTTAATGGATCAAGAGTTCCGTTAAATTAATGGATTAAGGGTCCTGTTAAGTTAATGGGTCAAGGGTACTGTTTAGTTAATGGATCAAGGGTCTTATTTAGTTAATGGATCAAGGGTCCTTAACTTAACTTATCTTTATACTGGTTTAGAAGACTCTGCAGAGTGTATACAACCAGTTTCATTTACATTATCATGTTCTAAAAGCTATGCACATCCAATCTATTCTTAAATGCATTAATTGTCCCTGCCTCCACTACTTCCTGTGGCAATGCATTCCAAGCATTCACCTCTCTCTCAGAGTAAAAAAATATTTCCTAACATCTAATCTTGACCTTTCTTTAGTTAATTTGTAGCTATGCCCTTGTTGGTGGTTGTATTTTGAAAAACTTGTTAAAGTCTAATTTTACCTTTCCTGTGATCATTTTATACACCTGTATTAAGTCACCTTGAATTCTTCTCATATATAGACACTGTAGGCTGGTTTTTCTGAGTCTTTCCTCGTAACTGTAATTCTGGAATCCCACTATCAGTTTTGTCGCTGTTCTTTGTATCCTTTCCAGCATGTTTATATCTTCTCCACAATAAGGACTCCACACATGTACACAGTACTCCAATCTAGGTCTAACTAATGCTTTAAACAGTTCCACTTTCACTTCCTTGCTCCTATTTTTAATATTTCTTTTTATCATACCTAAAATTACATTTGCCTTTTTCACTGCCACCTCGACTTGCTCACTCACCTTACCTATATGATCTATTATAACCCCTAGGTCCCTTTCCTTTTCTATCTTTCTAATATTGTTATCGCCTGTTCTGTAATTATGTTCCATATTGGATCTACCCATGTGGATGACTGTACATTTATCTACATTAAACTCCATTTGCCAACTTACAGACCATTCTCGAATTTTATCTAAATCCGATCTCAATATATCCACTTCTGCTTTAGATGAGACACTACTGCATAGTTTTGTGCCATCAACGAATTTTGCAATCATTGATCCCATATCAATGTCCAAATCGTTTATATATATCAAGAACAAAATTGGTCCCAAAAACCGAGACCTGTGGCACACCACTTTTTACTTCACACCACTCAGAGTACTCCTTATATATGCCCACTCTCTGTCTTCTACCCGTTAACCAAGTTGCAATCCATTTGGCAACTTCCCCACCTATGCCATGTGATTTTAATTTTCTAAATAATGTTTGATAGACCTTTGCAAGATCTAGATAAATAACATCCACTGGCTCCCCTTTATCTATTATTTTAGTAACCACCTCCATGAATTCTAATAGATTTGTTAAGCACGATCTCCTTTTAGTAAACCCATGCTGACTATTTCTGATTAGATTAAATTTGTCTAAATGCATTACAATGTTTTCTTTGATTATTGACTCTAACAATTTACAGACTATATTCGTTAAACTCATCGGTCTATAATTTGCTGGATTTGATTTTTTGCCCTTTTTCAACAAAGGGATCACTCCTGCATCTTTCCAATCCTGTGGAACAATCCCTTTTGCAAGTGATTGAGAACATAATATAACCAATGGTTTTGCTAGTTGTTCTCTAATTTTGAACAGCAATTTTGGATGAATACCATCTTGACCTGGACATTTATTCACTTTCAACCGCTTCAATTTTTAAAAAAACCATTTCCTCTGTAATACAGATTGATCTTAATCCCGCTGTATCCATGTCTCTTTGAAAAATACCTATAGACTGGGATCTTGGAGAAGTCCTCTTTTGCGTAGACGGTGCCGAAGTACTGATTAAGCAGAATGGCTGCCTCTCTATTCTCACCTATTATTTTTCTTGTGATATCTATGACAGGGCCTACTTTGTCTTTCCTTCTTTGTTTATTTCTAACATAAGAAAAGAAGATTTTACTATCAGTCTTGATCCTTTGAGCAAGTTTTTTTTTAGAATGGATCAAGGGTACTGTTAAGTCATTTAATCAAAGATCAGTTAATGGTCAAGGGTCCTATTAATTATTAAGGGTCCCATATCATCATTGAAATCTCAAAAGACAAGCAGGCGCTCAGTTTATTTCACAAAATGATGATGGGTGTGTATGTGAATGGTTCTTGTTGCTCACTGGCTATACACACTCCTAATCCGTCTGCTCATATTTTCCATCCTTCCTATACAATCCATGTTTGACTCCAAACGTCCAGCGCCTGAGGATTACTGATACATAAATTGTCATCCTCTAACAAGCAGACATAAATAGGTCTCAACTAGAGTCAATGACTCCTTCTTCCACTCATGGGGTTACATACATCCTCATTCAAACAGGGGGAATCAAGACGCTGAGCAGTGCATGAGCTGCAGTGGCCAGCAACCAATAGCTGACTGCTAGCGTCAGGGCCAGCAAACAAGAGCTGCCAAGACCCTTCTACACTTCCATGTGGTGATCCTGGATAACAGGCTGCAGCAGGGCAGACTGGCTAAGGAGAAGGGATCGAAGAGAGAATGCTAACCCGGTACTAAAAAAATGCTTGCTGAAGTCGGTTGTATTGGACCGAAAGGTGCAAATATCGCAGTCAAGCTGTAAACTACGACACAGCGTATTCCGTTCTCTGAACTACATGCTGCTACTTAAGCCCTTTCAGTGTTTGATAGTGGGAGATTGAGAATGAACGAAGCCAAGCCATATTTATACTCTTTCTCCCCAAAGCCTGTATGTGATGGTAAACTGGAAGAGTTACTTACCTTAAGTAGAGCCAGGGCCACATTGAAGATGGTAAGATGTCCCTGTAGAATACAAAAAGGTTTGAGTAAGTTGCAGGTTATTTATAATATATATCAGTGAATAATTTAACATATATCAGGGAAGTTTGCTTACAGATGACGGAAGATTGGAGGAGACAGAAGAAGGGACCTGTGTATCTGGGAAGTTTGCTCACAGGAGATGTAGAATGGAGACGGAGATAAGGATGCATGAGGTTAGCAACCTCATAATGTTATATCATTGCTACAGAAACTGCAAGTGCATGGATGCAGGCTTTCTTGAAGGGAACCAGCTGTAGTGGTGACCATATGTTTCAAATAGAGCAAAAAGACCAAATGGAATGAGAAGTTTCAAAGCAAGAAATTAACTAAACGTATAAACACAAGAAACAGTGCAGTCCTTTTCAGGACCATCCATTGGTTTAATTTCATTGGTTCTTTCAAGCATCAGGACCTGGGTGAAACCTATTTTATTTTTAAATCATACGGAGACTCCAGGCGTTGAAAATAAAAAGATGGGAAAAAGGAAGCTGAAAACAACGATCAACTTACAATTTCAGCACATATACATTCGTCTGTGTTCAACTAAATTTTATTGACTTCCATAAGTTCCCCAAAGCAATGAAAGCTTCTCTTGACTTATTTTCAAATCTGTACCTCCTACTTTGTCTATACTACTACCAAGAGATATGAATGCTTCCACATCTTGTAGTAATGTGTCCCCCAGTGTAATCTTGTTGCTATTAGTTATATTTATTCTCTCAATATTAGTTTTTGTTCTCTGTATTCTCAGTTCCAATTTCTGTGATCTCTTATCAAGTACAATTATTTTGTTTTGCTTTTGATGACAGTTATGAGAAAGATGAGACAATTCATCAGCATTGTCAAGATCAATAAATTGTTTTGTCAGAGTCCACTGAATTCTATTTGAATGTCAGTGCCAATTGTAAGGTTTTACACTGTGAAAAAAAATTAATAAAAATCTTACTCATTATGATAAAATCTTACAAGTTGATAGAGATGCATACCTCACTCAGAAAAAGGTCCACGATGCCAAAGACCACATGCAGTGGGAACTTTGCTGTGAACAGCGTCAGGAACCACTGGGAAGCAAACATATGTATCTCCAGCCCCATCTCAACAAAGTGTTCGTACAAGTCTGGCAGCTGGTCCTGGGGACAGAAAGAAGAAAGTCACGGTCACTGGCAAGAAGGCTCATGATAAATTTTTTTTAACATTAAAGTAGTTGAGTGCTCGCTTCTCAAGGTGAAAGTATTGGGTTTAACTCTTGTTATCAACATGCTCCTCCAGTCAACCGAGCTGTAAATGGGTACCTGTTTAACTGTTAGGGAAGGAAATGACAGTGAAGAAAGGAACTAACCTCTTAAAAAACTGTAGCCTTGTACAATGTAGTCTATAACACTTCAACCCAGACAGCAATGTCTGCTATGGGACTACCTTTACCTTTATTTATTTGTCTCCCCCCCCCTGTAAGGTGTCTCTTCTTCTTTCTCTTCATCATTCACATCTAAATAAACACATAAGACATTATTAGCAGCTACTTCAGTGTTGATCAGGTGTTCTTAACAGAGGGGAATCCAGACACATTGGTGGATTCAAGACCCCCTTAGTTGATTATTTAGATCCACTGGGAGTATCCATACCTCATGGTCACATCCATACTCCCTTGGGCGTATGGGAGCCCAATATTAGGGGCGTGGGACACAATCTCTGTAGGTTTTAGATGATCAGTTTTCTTTGTACATTCACCTAAGCATAAAAAGTCATCATCAACATCTGGTTGCTCAGCCCGGAGACTGGTTGTAAGGTTGTCTAAGTATGTCTCTCCATTTGACTCTATCCTGTGCAGTTCTCTTAATTTCAGCATAAGTTCGTACTTTAATGTCCCCACATGCCTAAGATGTAAAGATGAGTTTTGGTCGCCCCGATTCTCTCTTCCCTTGAATCTTGCCCTCTAGTATCTTCTGTAGAAGACTTTCATGTCTCATATTGTGACCCAGCTAACGTTTTTGTATCATATGCAATATTTGTCTTTGTACGCCCACTTCAGTGAGCACATTGTCATTAAACCTTCTTTCTGTCCAACTCACTCTTTCCAATCTACGGTAGCACCACATTTCAAACGCTTCCAAGCCTGTTTCATCCTTCTTTGCTAGAGTCCATGTTTCAGGCCCATACTGTGCAATTGGCCATACATGAGTGGCGATTATTCTTTTCCTCAGTTCTATCCTGATATTCTTTGACGTTCACAATTTCAGTTTTTCTGTGAAGGCCTTGATTACCATTGCAATCCTTGTCTTAATTTCTGTCTCGTTGCGGACACGAACAAAGTGAAACAAAAATGTATTACACCACAGCAGAGTTTTCCAATCCAGTAGATAATGTGTTCACTACTTAACACCAAATTTGGCTTCCTTAACCAGTTTTAGGAAAGCCTGATTCCAATCATTTGTTGAATCATAGGTCCAACACTGAATTTTGCTTACTCTAAGCCTGATTTCAATCATTTGTTCAATCACTGGTCCAACACTGAATTTTGCTTACCCTAAACCTGATTTCAATCATTTGTTGACGCATAGGTCCAACAATGAATTTTGCTTACCCTTAACCTGATTTCAATCATTTGTTCAATCACTGGTCCAACACTGAATTTTGGCTCCCCTGGCCAGCGTGTAAGAAAAACCTGATTTAAATCATTTTCAGTGCGGTTTTATAACTATGGTGAGTTTGCTAGCCCCATACACTGCCTACTTTAGTCACCTATTCTGACATGTAATGGAAAAAAAAAAAGGGTCCTATTGTTTGCAATGGTATTGGTATGACTGATTCAAAGTATTTATGGTACTTATGTAGTGGAGGTTTCCATCGGGACTTTGTTTAACATGATAAAGTTGCTAGTCTCATGCGGCATACCCTACTTAATGACCTTTTGTGGTTACTTATTACAGTTTTCAGCCTTCTTTTGACAAAGGTATACCCCTTTCAACAAGACTTTTTGGTTATATTAGTGCAGCTCATCAATAAATCAAAACCTTTTGGGCTCCCTATGGAGCATAGGTTTCCAACAAATACATGCCCAGTCAACAAATGAAGTTTTTGTGGCTTAGGGTTTCTAAAGAATGGGTTAGCCAGCCCCAAACACAACTCTTCTTAGTTGCCTGAATCTGTTACAGAGTTACTGTTCTTTGCTCTTCATTTAGACCCTTATTACATTCAAGTGTAGATAATATGTTATGGTATTGCAAAAATAAAAAAGGATATTTTAGTGTATTGCAAAAATTAAAAAAAAGTATAATGAAATAAATATACAGATGGTTTTATTACTTACTTTCCGTGTCCAAGGCACTACGTCACACTTCATTCTTCCAGTATTCAACCACATGGATTGCCCTGGTACTGGCACTCAGCAGGCTATCCATGCTTCAAGTCTCTGGGAGGTTTGGGCAGATGGTCCTGATCTTGTGTTACTCCACATTTGCATGTTTCATCATCCCTGTATCCCCATCATTTCAGGTTTTTCCTGCATCGTGATACACCATAGTGACTTCCATGTTGTGTAGGGCAGGAGTTGTCCAGGCGCTGGTTCCTCCCGTAACTCGATCAAGGGGACATGTGTCAGCTGTTTCCAACTTTCAATGTGTTGATTTCCTGGACTAGTCTGTGGGGCTGGGTTGACTGTAAGAAACTTTGTCTTGGGTGCTGCACCTGATGTCCAAACATAGTGTCTTGGGTTATTTACCTGTTTCTCTCTTTCTATCTCTGGCGCGACAGTTCTTCGTATCTCTGGTGACGCTATGTCGATTATGGGGTATAATTTTTTAGTTGGTGTAGGTTTAAGGCATCCAGTAACTATACGACCTGTGTCATTTATTGCTGTATCTAAATGTTTGACATGTGCAGAGTTCTTCCAGACTTGTGCAACGTACTCAACTACAGAGAAACACAAAGCGAGTGCAGATATTCTGAGAATATCTAGCTTTGCTCCCCATGCTATGCCAGTCAGTTTTTGTATGATACTATTTCTCGCATGTATATTTTCTGTTTTGTCTCCTGACAATGTGAGGAATAGGACAGCGTGCGGTCCAACTTTACTCCCGAGTATTTGGAGGCCGTGCTGTGTTCTAGATCCTGCCCTTGCCATTTGATCTGCAACTTTCTGTTCGCCTCTTTCTATTTCTGAGATGGTAGGCACATCACCTCTCTATTTCTGAGATGGTAGGCACATCACCTCTCTATTTCTGAGATGGTAGGCACATCACCTCTCTATTTCTGAGATGGTAGGCACATCACCTCTCTATTTCTGAGATGGTAGGCACATCACCTCTCTATTTCTGAGATGGTAGGCACATCACCTCTCTATTTCTGAGATGGTAGGCACATCACCTCTCTATTTCTGAGATGGTAGGCACATCACCTCTCTATTTCTGAGATGGTAGGCACATCACCTCTCTATTTCTGAGATGGTAGGCACATCACCTCTCTATTTCTGAGATGGTAGGCACATCACCTCTCTATTTCTGAGATGGTAGGCACATACTTGAGTTTTGCTGGGGTTTGGTTTGAGGTGATTTTTTTTGGTAATATAGAGCAAGGGCATTTGTCAGTTTCTGTTCGACTTCTTCGGAGCCCGTTCCCTGGGCAGTTACTGCTGTATCATCGGCATATATGCATTTTGTCACCTCTGTATCTATAGATTTATCGTTGGTGTATATATTATACAGCATAAGTTGTATGGTTTTATTTACATGGGTGTTCCAAATAAAATATATAGCTCACCATCATTTTAACATGATCTGTTACAATGCAAATCTGCTTTTAACAAGATGCAAGCATGGCTCCAAAATTATTTAAAGTGAAGTAATGTCTTTTTAGTCATCAAAATATTTTCCAGATGTGGATTTCTCCTGGACACATGTTTCCATTTTCATTTTATGAATAAGTAATTCGTAATACGTAATTAATATGTTTGTTGAGTTTGACATGTGTGTTTGTGATGTAGCAGTCAGTTTTCTAACTGCACCTGACAATCTGTGTGTTGAATTGTCAGCAACCAGGTGAGCTCAAGGGCTATTCTGTTCAGCCATTCTCATGTCTTGCAACATGGGCATTCACTTCAACCGATAACACAATCAGCAGTATTATCGCATCCCTTGTTAAGATTAAACTGTGTAAAGACAAAGCCTGCAGTGTGCGGTAGCCCTTAGTAAAATTAGCTTGATTTGGAAAGTATATGTGTTAGGAAAAATTGGGAAAGTAACTAAGTTTAGAAATGTTAGAACAAATGTATTGAAATGTATAGAAATGGTTGAAAAAACATAAATATAGAAATAGTTGAAGAATTATATAAGAATATAAATATTTAAAAAAGGACATAAATATAGAAGAGATTCTTTTTCTTCGGCATTCGTCCTGTAAAGAACATTGTGTCATAGTTTACAGCGAGGCTGCAATATCTGTGCCTTTTGGTCCAACATTTTATTTGAGCTGGTTTTTTTTAGTATTGGGTTTGTCTTCCCCTATCCCTTGGTCAGACTACACTAGTGCAGCCTGTTTCAGGGTCACCAAGTGGAGGTGAAATAGGGTCTTGGTCAGCTGTGGGTTGCTGACCCTGATGCAAGTAGTCAGCTATGAGTTACTGGCCCTGACGCTAGCAGTCAGCTATGGGTCGCTGGCCCTGACGCTAGCAGTCAGCTATGAGTTACTGGCTGCTGTTAGTTCATTCATTACTGCTTCTTCCATAGAAGAGATTGAAAGAGTATTTAACCTTACGAACGCTATGTCCGATCCCTTCTAACCAACTCGGCCTACAAAAACGGTGTACGGGAAATTTTTTTTTTTTTTTGAACGGAGTCACTCCCGACAGCCATTTTTTACTGCTGAATACGCCCTCCATATATACACAATATTTTGCCGGTTAAAGTATCGTATGTTCGATTACAAATGGCTTTTGAACAGTTTTAATTTTGTATACGCCGTTTGGAGCAAGCCGACTTTTTGCAAAAGGGAAAGTAGGTTGTTGGGAAAGATCTTTATCGAGTAGATCTGTTTATTTTGTTTGTTTAAATGAAAGAACTACGTTTGAATTGGAAACTAACAGTTCTGCCGATATTGTAAACACAGTATCAATACGTTGTTGTGGTTTCCATGGTTTTCTATCAAAGCGACTAGGCCTAGTGGTCGAGTCCAAATTTTTTCAGAGGTTTTCAAAAATTTTCAACTTCATCTTTTTTAATCTCAAAAACTAACACACAACAACAACAATAACACCAACATGTTCGTTATGCTATTGTGTGTCTACACGCCAGAAAATCATATTTATTGACAAACAAACATAAAAATTACAAATTTTCTAAGACGACTACCAAAGCCAGAAATTAAGAAAATTAATTAGGTCAAATTTGTTCAAAAAACTGCTGGCGTGCTAAAGGTTAAGTATAGAAAGGATTGAAACATGATTTATTTATGATTGGTTTTAATGCCTGCCTGCTGACAAGGAAGGCAGCAGATCGAATCCCCGGTAATCTACATGTTTTTTTTCTGTCTTTAAAACACATTGACTACCCCAGCAATGGGAAAAAGTCATATGATGATAATATTCTATAATTCAGCAATTATTACATGCAAAAATTAGAGACATGCAAAATTTATAGTTGATACACTGATTGTAGCAAAACGGATTGAATTCACTTGTGATCAACTTATATCATGGTATGATTCTGTGTACCCAAAGCCCTGCATTATAATGGGATTGAGCTGTAATTTTAGTGGCGTTGTTTGTACACACAAAAAGTGCACAACACTGACGCCTTAGGTTGTTGAATGTGCCCACATGGAACTGACCCCTACCTGCATAAGTCGCTCCAGCTGGTAGAACCTGAGGTGTAGAACATGGAAACCTTGCTTGAAGAGCTCTCGGAGCTGGTAGTCATACATAACCTTCACAAGAACACAGAACGCTTGCTCTTCTGGCATCTGTGGATTGATACAGTTCTACTTCTGCTGATTCATAGAAGAATGAGTTATTCCCTATTTATTCCTGTATGCATAGGAGAATGAGTTATTCTCTATTTATTCCTGTATGCATAAGAGGATGAGTTATTCCCTATTTATTCCTGTATGCATAGGAGAATGAGTTATTCCCTATTTATTCCTGTATGCATAGGAGGATGAGTTATTCCCTATTTATTCCTGTATGCATAGGAGAATGAGTTATTCCCTATTTATTCCTGTATGAGTGGGTAGCCTGGCGCAGTGGTTACTGACATGGACCACAACACAAACTTAGCAAGGCTCAGATTCTTGAACTAGCATGGTCGTACGTATCCTTATGGGAAATAACCCTACACAAATGTGAAGATAGTGTTAGTGTTTCCAGCCATAAAGTAGGAATCATTTTTATATTAGTGCTCAAGGTCTACAATCTAGATATGATACTCTTAGTTACATGTCAAGTTTCTCTATATCTACCATTCTGAAAACATGTGCCTTGGAGACAGTCTATATCCAACATCAGCAGTCCAGGTCTACACAGATGGATCGGTTTCAGATTCACCTTATTTGCAGGTTAGGACATCGATATGAAATAGGCAGATGGATCCTTATTCGAGTTTTGTGATTCATGTGGAGAAAAGCTTTCAAGTGATGAAGGTGAAACTAACAGTTTGATCTGAGGGAATTGGTGACGCTACACATGATGATTTTGAGTGACTCCAAGTCAGAACTGGAGGCACTGATGCACAACCCATACAATAACAAATATATTTTTAGCAGGAGGGGTGATTGACAACATAATCACAGCCCACATGATTAACAGTAGATCCCTGGACATAGTGAGATACTGGAAAACAAAATGGCTGACCCACTGACAGAAACAGGAGCTTCCAAACAACAAAAAGATAGGCCCTGTATTAACTACACATACTAGGGAAATCTGGTTGAACAGGTGGGCGACAGGGGCTTCGAGTCGCAATGCATTTAGTGAAATTTCACAGCCAAAAACGAATAACACAATAAATAGACTACACCGAGGTGAACAAAGTCTCATCTTTCAGTTCCGAACACGACACACTAGAGTCAATAGCCACTTAAACGGCATCAACCCTCAGTAGCTATCCTTGTGAAGGCACTGCTCTCACCATGATGAAACAGACACCTACTCACTGAATGTAAAGCGCTTGCAGACATGTGGAAAAGATGTTCCCAAATATCGCAGACAATCACCTATACACTGTATGACACAGTGAAACAACTGAAGAAGTCCTGTATTTATATAAGAATGGCACTGGGCAATCAAGAGCAGGCTTGGGATAGCAAAAACAACATGCCATGTTTCCCAACCTTAGAGAAGGACTGACTTTACTTAAGTTTTGAACAGTATGGATGCACTTACTTTCTGTGTCTAGGGCACCACGTCAGACGTCATGTTTCCAATGTTCGGCCACATGAATTACCTAGCTGTTTCCCCTCAACATGTCATCCATGTTTCCAGAAGGTTTGAGCAGATCATCAGGTGGTCTGTGTCTTGTGTTGCTCCACAGTTGCATGTCTCATCATCCCTGTAACCCCATCACTTTAAATTCTTCCTGTATTGTGATCCACCAGTTCAGAGTCTGTCTAGCGACTTCCATATTGTGTAAGGCAAGTGCTGTCCAGGAGCAGGTTTGTCCTGAAGCTTAATCCAGAGAATCTGCATCAAATCATTCCATCTTTCCATGTACTGTTTTCATGTTAACTGTAAGAAACTTTGCGTAGATTTCTTTCAGTCTTGTCCACTGTCCCTGGTGTTCAAGTCTAGAGCGCTCATTTATCTGTTTCTCTTTTTCAATTTCTGATGCAACACTTTTTGGTTTTTCAATCTGTGCTACGACAATTATAGGGTATATTTTTTCAACTGGAGTAGGTTTTAGACAGCCTGTTACTATCAACCTGGTCTCATTTATTGCTGTGTCAATAAGTTTGACATGTGTAGAGTTTTTTCCAAATTGGTGTGATGGACTCAGCTGCGAAGAAACACAAGGTGAGTGCCGGGTGTTGTATTCTTAGTTTCATGCCATGTTTCTGGAGCCTTTAGAATAGTAGGACGGGGTGACACATTTGTTTAGGATCTACGAGCCAGGCATAGTGTTGGGAGACAAGGATCTACGAGCCAGGCATAGTGTTGGGAGACAAGGATCTACGAGCCAGGCATAGTGTTGGGAGACAAGGATCTACGAGCCAGGCATAGTGTTGGGAGACAAGGATCTACGAGCCAGGCATAGTGTTGGGAGACAAGGATCTACGAGTCAGGTTGGGAGACAAGGATCTACGAGCCAGGCATAGTGTTGGGAGACAAGGATCTACGAGCCAGGCATAGTGTTGGGAGACAAGGATCTACGAGCCAGGCATAGTGTTGGGAGACAAGGATCTACGAGCCAGGCATAGTGTTGGGAGACAAGGATCTACGAGTAAGGCATAGTGTTGGGAGACAAGGATCTACAAGCCAGGTTGGGAGACAAGGATCTACGAGCCAGGCATAGTGTTGGGAGACAAGGATCTACGAGCCAGGCATAGTGTTGGGAGACAAGGATCTACGAGCCAGGTATAGTGTTGGGAGACAAGGATCTACGAGCCAGGTATAGTGTTGGGAGACAAGGATCTACAAGCCAGGTTGGGAGATAAGGATCTACGAGCCAGGCATAGTGTTGGGAGACAAGGATCTACGAGCCAGGCATAGTGTTGGGAGACAAGGATCTACGAGCCAGGTATAGTGTTGGGAGACAAGGATCTACGAGCCAGGCATAGTGTTGGGAGACAAGGATCTACGAGCCAGGCATAGTGTTGGGAGACAAGGATCTACGAGTCAGGTTGGGAGACAAGGATCTACGAGCCAGGCATAGTGTTGGGAGACAAGGATCTACGAGCCAGGCATAGTGTTGGGAGACAAGGATCTACGAGCCAGGCATAGTGTTGGGAGACAAGGATCTACGAGCCAGGCATAGTGTTGGGAGACAAGGATCTACGAGTAAGGCATAGTGTTGGGAGACAAGGATCTACAAGCCAGGTTGGGAGACAAGGATCTACGAGCCAGGCATAGTGTTGGGAGACAAGGATCTACGAGCCAGGCATAGTGTTGGGAGACAAGGATCTACGAGCCAGGTATAGTGTTGGGAGACAAGGATCTACGAGCCAGGCATAGTGTTGGGAGACAAGGATCTACGAGCCAGGCATAGTGTTGGGAGACAAGGATCTACAAGCCAGGTTGGGAGACAAGGATCTACGAGCCAGGTATAGTGTTGGGAGACAAGGATCTACGAGCCAGGCATAGTGTTGGGAGACAAGGATCTACGAGCCAGGCACAGTGTTGGGAGACAAGGATCTACAAGCCAGGTTGGGAGACAAGGATCTACGAGCCAGGTATAGTGTTGGGAGACAAGGATCTACAAGCCAGGTTGGGAGACAAGGATCTACGAGCCAGGTATAGTGTTGGGAGACAAGGATCTACAAGCCAGGTTGGGAGACAAGGATCTACGAGCCAGGCATAGTGTTGGGAGACAAGGATCTACGAGCCAGGCATAGTGTTGGGAAACAAGGATCTACGAGCCAGGCATAGTGTTGGGAGACAAGGATCTACGAGCCAGGCATAGTGTTGGGAGACAAGGATCTACAAGCCAGGTTGGGAGACAAGGATCTACGAGCCAGGTATAGTGTTGGGAGACAAGGATCTACAAGCCAGGTTGGGAGACAAGGATCTACAAGCCAGGTTGGGAGACAAGGATCTACGAGCCAGGTATAGTGTTGGGAGACAAGGATCTACAAGCCAGGTTGGGAGACAAGGATCTACGAGCCAGGCATAGTGTTGGGAGACAAGGATCTACGAGCCAGGCATAGTGTTGGGAGACAAGGATCTACGAGTAAGGCATAGTGTTGGGAGACAAGGATCTACGAGCCAGGTATAGTGTTGGGTGACAAGGATCTACAAGCCAGGTTGGGAGACAAGGATTTACCAGCCATGCACAGTGTTGGGTGACAAGGATCTACCAGCCAGGCATAGTTTTGGGTGGCAAGGATCTACCATGATGTGTGATGATGAGGGAAATTGTGAGAGTAAATATAACATTAGTCCTGAAATGTTAAGCACAATAACAACATTTCTAGATGGCATGGTGATCTAGATTTGTCATGTCTGTAGGAGGACTGATTTTACATTAGTGCTGAAAGCTTCTTGGGAGGAGCAGCTGTCTGAGCAGTCTTCTAACCATGAGAATGTTTGTTCAAGAAGGTAAAATAAAAACCTAGCATGTACAGTGTCTGTTAACTGAAATGGCCTTTATACCCCAGCCCTTTAAATCCTCCTGGTTAGCCTCAGTAATAGGAAGGAATAATGATCGTGATGATAGCTTCTGCTTCTTTGTTCATTCTCAATATTCCACTACCAAGTCCTGAATGTGTTGTATCGCTAGTTGACAGCTTGACTGCGATATTTGCACCTATCGGTCTGACACATCCGACTTCAGTAGGTATGTTTTAGTACCGGTTTAGCCTTCTCACCTCGATCCCCTCTTCTTAGCCAGTCTGCTCTGTTGCAGCCTGTTATCCAGGATCATCGCATGGAGGTGTAGAAGGGTCTTTACAGCTCTGGTTTGCTGGCCCTGACACTAACAGACAGCTATGGGTCGCTGGCCTTGACACTAGCAGACAGCTATGGGTCGCTGGCCCTGACACTAGCAGACAGCTATGGGTCGCTGGCCTTGACACTAGCAGACAGCTATGGGTCGCTGGCCCTGACACTAGCAGACAGCTATGGGTCGCTGATCGCTGCAGCTCATGCACTTCTCAGTATCTTGATACTGTGTTGAAAGTTTAAGAATAATAGTTTTTTGCAGCAGTGCTGGATGTTACATGTCGTGGTTCTGAAACATATAGTAGGACTGATTTGACATGAGGGTTCAACTGTCTAATCTTGTTTTATTGATTTCCTATCGGAATGCTGTCGAGTTCCATATTGTCAGACAAAGTGTAAAGCAGATCTTGATTATTATCTTATGACTGATACCATCACAAGAACTGTCATGGTATGCACCCCAGAAGAGACCCTCACCCAGAACCTCCACCAGAAGTGACCATATCCAGAACATCCACCAGAAGTGACCATATCCAGAACCTCCACCTGAAGTGACCATATCCAGAACCTTCACCTGAAGTGACCATATCCAGAACATCCACCAGAAGTGACCATATCCAGAACATCCACCAGAAGTGACCATATCCAGAACATCCACCAGAAGTGACCCCATCCAGAACATCCACCAGAAGTGACCTCATCCAGAACATCCACCAGAAGTGACCATATCCAGAACATCCACCAGAAGTGACCATATCCAGAACCTCCACCAGAAGTGACCATATCCAGAACATCCACCAGAAGTGACCATATCCAGAACATCCACCAGAAGTGACCATATCCAGAACATCCACCAGAAGTGACCATATCCAGAACCTCCACCAGAAGTGACCATATCCAGAACCTCCACCAGAAGTGACCCCATCCAGAACATCCACCAGAAGTGACCATATCCAGAACATCCACCAGAAGTGACCATATCCAGAACATCCACCAGAAGTGACCATATCCAGAACATCCACCAGAAGTGACCATATCCAAAACATCCACCAGAAGTGACCATATCCAGAACATCCACCAGAAGTGACCTCATCTAGAACCTCCACCAGAAGTGACCCCATCTAGAACCTCCACCAAAAGTGACCCCATCTAGAACCTCCACCAGAAGTGACCTCATCCAGAACCTCCACCAAAAGTGACCCCATCTAGAACCTCCACCAGAAGTGACCCCATCTAGAACCTCCACCAAAAGTGACCCCATCTAGAACCTCCACCAGAAGTGACCCCATCTAGAACCTCCACCAGAAGTGACCTCATCTAGAACCTCCACCAAAAGTGACCTCATCCAGAACATCTAGGCTATAGACTCCAGAAGAGATTATCAGGACCATCCATGCCATTGACCACAGGCAAAAACCCCAATATCATAACCAGAACTCTTATGCTATGTACCCCAGAAGAGACCTCATTCAGACCTCTCATGATATTTACCCATAACAGACCTCATCATATTTACCCTAAAATAGACCTCATCCAGACCCTTCATGGTATGTACCCCAAAAGGGACCTCATCCAGACCTCTCATGTTATGTACGCCAGAAGCGACCTCATTCAGACCCCCTCATACTATGGACACCAGAAGTTACCCCATCAAGAACCTCTATGTTATAGACCCCAGAAGAGACCATCAGGACCATCCATGCTATGGATCACAGGCAAAAACCTCAATATCCTCACGAGAAACATTATGCTATGTACCACAGAAGAGATCTCATCCAGACCCCTCATGCTATCTACCCTAGAATAAACACCACCAAGAGCATTACACGAAGGGTGGTCTTATGTCAATAAAGTAGAGGGAGTTTGTTGTTGTGTGTAGGGAGTTTGTTGTTGTGTGTAGGGAGTTTGTTGTGTGTAGGGAGTTTGTTGTTGTGTGTAGGGAGTTTGTTGTGTGTAGGGAGTTTGTTGTTGTGTGTAGGGAGTTTGTTGTTGTGTGTAGGGAGTTTGTTGTTGTGTAGGGAGTTTGTTGTTGTGTGTAGGGAGTTTGTTGTTGTGTGTAGGGAGTTTGTTGTTGTGTGTAGGGAGTTTGTTGTGTGTAGGGAGTTTGTTGTTGTGTGTAGGGAGTTTGTTGTTGTGTGTGTGTGTAGGGAGTTTGTTGTTGTGTGTGTGTGTAGGGAGTTTATTGTGTGTAGGGAGTTTGTTGTTGTGTGTAGGGAGTTTGTTGTTGTGTGTAGGGAGTTTGTTGTTGTGTGTAGGGAGTTTGTTGTTGTGTGTAGGGGGTTTGTTGTGTGTAGGGAATTTGTTGTTGTGTGTAGGGAGTTTGTTGTTGTGTGTAGGGAGTTTGTTGTTGTGTGTAGGGAGTTTGTTGTGTGTAGGGAATTTGTTGTTGTGTGTAGGGAGTTTGTTGTTGTGTGTAGGGAATTTGTTGTTGTGTGTAGGGAGTTTGTTGTTGTGTGTAGGGAGTTTGTTGTTGTGTGTAGGGAGTTTGTTGTGTGTGTAGGGAGTTTATTGTGTGAAGGGAGTTTGTTGTTGTGTGTAGGGAGTTTGTTGTTGTGTGTAGGGAGTTTGTTGTTGTGTGTAGGGAGTTTGTTGTTGTGTGTAGGGAGTTTGTTGTTGTGTGTAGGGAGTTTGTTGTTGTGTGTAGGGAGTTTGTTGTTGTGTGTAGGGAGTTTGTTGTGTTTAGGGAGTTTGTTGTTGTGTGTAGGGAGTTTGTTGTGTGTAGGGAGTTTGTTGTTGTTGTGTGTAGGGAGTTTGTTGTGTGTGTGTAGGGAGTTTATTGTGTGTAGGGAGTTTGTTGTTGTGTGTAGGGAGTTTGTTGTGTGTGTAGGGAGTTTATTGTGTGAAGGGAGTTTGTTGTTGTGTGTAGGGAGTTTGTTGTTGTGTGTAGGGAGTTTGTTGTTGTGTGTAGGGAGTTTGTTGTTGTGTGTAGGGAGTTTGTTGTTGTGTGTAGGGAGTTTGTTGTGTTTAGGGAGTTTGTTGTTGTGTGTAGGGAGTTTGTTGTGTGTAGGGAGTTTGTTGTTGTTGTGTGTAGGGAGTTTGTTGTGTGTAGGGAGTTTGTTGTTGTGTGTAGGGAGTTTGTTGTTGTGTGTAGGGAGTTTGTTGTTGTGTGTAGGGAGTTTGTTGTTACCCTAAAAGACATTATCAGATATGGAGATTGACTGCTTCATCAGTCATTGGCCAAGGATACACAAATAAGTAGGAGTAGTATCTTATAATATCCTCCTCCAATGTGTTTTACCCAAAGAAAAGCACAAGTGTATGAATACTTACATGCAAAAGTAGGGCAGCAGCCAGGAAGGACAGCCCTTGGACATAACCAATCTCCTCATCATACACAGAGTATGCCTGAAAGAATAGTAATCAAAGAAAATAATTTTATCAGCGAGAAATATCAAACTTTTAAAATAGGGGAAATGTGTATTTATTTTGGAAGTCTTGATTCACAGTTTTTATTAATATGCATGTGATGTCTAGAGGCCAATCAGAAAGCTTATTTAGCAGCTTTGAAAATGTCATCAAAAGGTGTGTGGAATCTTATTGTTAGCCTGCGGGAATGATCAGTCCACCCGACTGGTATTCCTGGGCAAATAGAATAGCGCTGCTGTTCTCTTCCATAAGTAACTATGGAAGGTTGTACATGGGGTTGGCAACTAACAGTACTACAATTAACTGGAAAGTTAGGCTTCTGTTAAAGCTGGCTAGGGTACACCAAATGGAGTATTGGACATATGTTTCACCAAATGAGGTTAATGGAAAAGAAGAAAGGCCAGTCGCATATTATAACCATCCACATGCTATACCATCAGTTAGTTCATTTTCATCTCAATAGTTGGAGGGAAGCTGTCCTCATGATTTGATATTTTAGTGAAACTGCACATTTTATGTTTCAGAGATAAAGCGAGCGAGAAATTGTGAAGTGCAACATTTGATTGGTATTGACTGGATTATGAAGACAGCATCAGCCAACAAAAATGGAGCTAAATTAAATTTGACAAAACAACTTGATCTAGACTTTACAGATGACTTGGCTGTTTTGTCTCATAACCGTAATCAGGTGCAAAATAGAATAAGTATACATGATGAGAAGGTCACAGAAATTGGGATTGAGAATACATAGAAAAAAAACTGTTTATGAGAGTAAACTAACGGTAATCAGATTGTGTTGTGAGACAAACTTCCTGAGATGTGAAATGACCCATATATCTTGGTAGCAATATAGATACAATATTAAGATATAAAAATAAGAATACAAAAGGCAAGAGAAGCTACTATTGCATTGTGAAACTTTTGGAAATAAACAATGACCCCATTACAGCAGTAAGTTCAGCTTAGTAGATCCTCTTCTACCTCAGGGTGTAGAGGTTTGCCAGAGAGAACGCCAGACTGCTCTTTCAGCAGTCTTTCTTATAGCATGTTCCAGTCCAGTCCTCGATCCTTCAGAGACTATCGAATTTTGTACTTCCAGCAAACCCTGGGTTGTCCTGGAGGTCTGTATCCTTGGCTCTGTCATGGCAGCCAGTCCTCTGCCATTCTAAAGACATGGCCGAACCGTCGCTATTGAGATTGTTCCAGCTGGGTCTGCAGGGGCTGGGTTTAAGATCATGGCGTATTGTCTGGCTGCGGACATTGTGCCTTCTTTCACCTTTCTTAAATACTTAATTTGTGAGGCTAGAAGCTGTCTTTTCTGTACAGCGGTCATTACCCCTGACTCACATCCGTAAGTCAGGGCTGGCATACAGGTGGAGCACGTAAACAATCCTTTACGTTTTCTAACAAATTTCTTTTTTTGCTGAGGAAACCTCAGTTTATGGCATGAAAAAGTCTCCCAGTTGTCACTCTTCTGGTAGCCCTTCTTGAATGCTCCTCCCCCTTCTAGTCTATTATAGCTCCAAGGTATTTGAACTGGTTGATCTGATCCAGAGCATCGGTCTCCAAACAAAAGCTGATGTTTCTTCACCATAGTTTTTGTTTTTGGAGCTGCTTTGGTAAGTACAACCTATATATCTAGCAGGAAGAGCTGGAGAAGAGAGGGACACATAAGTGAAACAGACATTGAGTATAAGAATGATATGCACCTTCGCTTCTTGGATCTAGAAAAGGCATTTTATAATGTTCCTTGGAGCAGTCTTTGGGACTGTTGGAGTGTGAAGATATTGAGTACTTCAGTATACTCAGAAGAGGCATTGGGTCTCATGCATATGTTGCTCTGCCAAACCTCCTAGTCTTTGTTCATGGAACCTCGAGTAAACTTTACCAGGAACACTAAGGAAAGATGTGCCTCTATGGTTTCTGCATTGCCGGTTGTCATCCTTCTTGAATATGGGTATTATGGTATGGACGTGCGGTATCAGGCTGCTCTGATAACCTTCAGGAATAATAGCTCACCAGCAGTTCCCATGTACTTGACCATTTCTGGTGGTATGTCATCATTTCCAGCAGCTTTAATTTTATTTTCTCCAGCGCTACCCTCAGTTCCAGTATCCTGATACTGCCTTCCCCATTATTGGTCTCTTCCTGTGTCATGAAATCTGTCATTTGTGACGCTTGGCTTTCCTCTGCATCAATAAGCTCTGCGAAGTATTCTTTCCATTTATCCATAATTTTCTTTGGAGCAGTAAATAAATCACACTATTTGTCCTTTGCAAATTTAAGAGAGCTCTCTTTTTCCTTCATCATGTTATCTGGGGTGTTGTAGAGCAGCTTCTAATTTTTATTAGTGTTCTTTTCCAGCTTGTGTCCAAACTCTTCCCAGGAATTGTGTTTTGCAATTAGCACTATGTTCTTTGTCTCTGTTTTAAGTGTTTCATTTACTTTATATTTCTCAGTTTTCCTTACTGTATTCTTATCTTCAAGTATTGCTTATATGCCTTTTTCTTTTAATTTTCTTTTTTACTTCTACTGGTGTTTTTTGTCCCTCCCTTCATTACATGCTTCTGCAGCTACTTTAAGGGTGTTCTTGAATTTGAACCAGAGTGTGATCTCAAGGTTCTACTTTGTTTCCCACTGCTGTAGCTATGAGCTTTGATATCTGGTCCTAACCTCTGGCTCTCTTACCTTGTTGGACTCAATTCTCATCTCCCTTTCTCAGTTGTTTGGATTCTTGCATGATGGGGAGCGCTGCCTTTGAAGAGCAACTCTTTCAGTAATTCTTTTTATTGCGGTGAGGTAGTGAATGCTGCCAATTTCTGGTAATCTCAAAACCTTGGCATCTCTCACAAATCTGAACACACTTTTCCTAACAATTACATAATTGATTATGGATTTATAATTTTTTGATGGTTCACATCTCGTATTTATGTGTAGAAATTAAGTTCAACACAAAAATATAAATCTACAATGTCAATGTAAAGTCAGCTCTATTGTATGGCTCAGAATCAACGAAAATGTACAAACTTCCATAAATGGGAGACTGAGCAGAATAGAGAGATAATATGAGACAAAAATAAAGGGAATAGGATACACATAGACAGAGATGGAGAGAATGGTCCAGGACAGACTGATTTTGTGAAGACATGTGCTCCATAGTGAGCTGAAAGGTTTGATTGATGATTGAACAGCTGATGGCAAGGATCTGGATTGTCAACGTGGTAGAGGTGGATTCGTTTTTGTGGCTATTTGGAAGAATACAATATAATATAGTAGAACAATCACAGAGTATTCAACCAAGCAGCATCCATGGAGAAAAGAACAAGCACCACTGTAAACTCTTAAATATGCTTTAAAAGGTGACTACAGAGGGTTGTATATGGGGCTAGCAGTCTCATGTAAAACAGGCTCCTGTAGAAACCACCAGCGAATAAGTCTAAGTGCATCAAGTGCTTTCACGAAGGTTTCCTGTCAAGCAGCTGAACACGCAGTAATAGTGCTATGCTTAGTTAACGGTATGAGTAGCCCCATAGGGGATCAAGTAGTAGTCTTCATTGTACTAGGTCTCAGCTTGTAACTGCTTGGTTCAATAGAAAGGTGCATGCTAAGAAGGGAGTGGGTCTCTCGTTTGAACAACTCTAGTGTACAAGGTGTCACATGGATCAACTGCCTGGGACCTGCAGGCATCTGGGGCAGCAAAAGAGCTGATGCAATGGCGGGACAAACTGTGGTGAACAACGCAGTGATGATGAGAGACAGGTTTGAGTTGATCAGGGCAGTTATGGACACTCTACAGAATGATGAAGAGACAGAAGGTCGGGAAAATGCATATGAACAGAGGATGATAAATTTGGGAGTGACTAGGGGAGGGGGGAGAAAATGTGTCCTGTCTGGAAAGATCCAAAGAACATGAAATCATACCCTGACTGGAACTGAGTATATATACACTTGGTTGGCTGTGTGAGCGGAGGATGCAGCACTTATGGGAATGTCTCCTGTGTGATAATGATAGTTTCTACAATAAAAGGTCTCAGCTTGTTTTTAAATTTAATTTTTGTGCAGACATTAAAAATAAAAGTAGCGTGACCAGTTCCCTTTGATAACAGTAAGTGGGGTCATTGTTGCAGGAGTAAATCAGTGACATAGCTGGCTTCTTTTAATGGGGTCAGTGAATCATGGCTGACTAAGACCCTTTTCTGCCTCCAAGTGGCAGCCCTGAATACAGACTACACCAATACAGCCTGGCCAAGAGAGTATGGATCGAAAAGGGAAAGCCAACCCGGTCCTAAAAATATAATGCTGACACCAAATGTGGCTGGTCAAAAGGTACCTCTCCAGCCAGAAGCAAGCATTCATATAATTGTGTAAACCTATCTACGACAAGCAATTTGTTACAGGCTCCCTGTATAGGGTGCAGCTGCAGTGGTCGCCTCATGCTTTGTAAGGAATATAAAGAGGACAAGAATAGAAGAAGACTCACCTTACTGATCCTGTACAAGGAATCCTGACCTTGACCCCCCGCGTCCTTGAAGAAATCATGAGCAGGGAAGGTACGGTTAATGTCCCTCTGTATCACGGCATCATTTGGGGAATCCTAGAGTTCACAACAATTCATGTGTAAATATTCATAACTCGGAGATTAAAACAATGGCCGTGCCACAGATTAAAATTCCGATATTATAACAAATATTGATGTTCCTTTGTCTTTGGTGGAAGATGCAGTTATTTGTGCAACTAGTCACGTAAAATAGAATACTCTCATATGTCCATTAAGGTCATGCGAAGGTGCAGTTATCTTTCAAGTGCTTTCTATATGGCTGCTATTTTCTATCCATTCCTCTGTAGTTTCTCATCTGATATGTCCACTTATGTTGCTTTAGTGTACCATGTGCATGGCTGTTATTTTATTTATCCATGTCCTTCCTTTCTGGTGCTATGGTCAGTATAATTCACCCGACTCTGGCGTGAAGTGGGGTCTTGGTCAGTATGTTTCACCTGACCCTGGTGTGAGGTGGGTTCTTGGTCAATGTTTCACCTGACCCTGGTGTGAGGTGGGTTCTTGGTCAATGTTTCACCTGACCGAGCGTGACACATCTTAGTTCCATTTACAATTCAGTAGTTAATGTGTTAATTGGCTGAACCATCGACCATTGTATGTTTCAGATTTTATGTGTGTTAACAGTATTTCAACTTTCTGAGTTTCTCAATTAGGATTAGTACAAATCAATATCCATGAGAATTTTTAAAAAGATTGAGGTGTGGAAACTAAAATCCTTAGAGATGTTAAAGAAACAAGATGATTTTTCTACCTTAGTAATTAGGACTCTGTAGGACTCCAGCAAGTTCTGGTTACTGTGGCAACCGGCAAGCAACTGCCAGACTTCTCCGCGGAGCGCTTCGGGCACTGACTTACGCACCAGCTGCGTGACTTGGCGGGGCTTGGAGTTTAGGTTTTGATGCCAACGTGACATTACTTCAGCCCATGCTTCTAGAAGGTTCTCATCCGTGACCTCTTTACTGACAACTCCAGATCCACTGAGGAGAGGTTCATCCAGATCTGTAGTGATAAGAAGGACTTTTGTTTTGAGGTTCACAAGAAAATACAAGATGGAGCACTGCATTCAAGATGGAGCACTGGATTCAAGAGGGAGCACTGGATTCAAGATGGAGCACTGGATTCAAGATGGAGCACTGGATTCAAGAGGAAGCACTGGATTTAAGAGAGAGCACTGAATTCAAGAGGGAGCACTGGATTCAAGAGGGAGCACTGGATTCAAGATGGAGCACTGGATTCAAGAGGGAGCACTGGATTCAAGATGGAGCACTGGCCCACATAATGAAGCTTGTGTCAATGTTCTCAGATATGTATTGGTCTCTACTTCCTTCTCATCATGGGTTGGGAGAGGTGAGGGGGGGACTGGGGGGAGGAGGAGGAGAAGTATGGAGAAGTGGAGAGGAAAGGTGCAGCACGACTTCTAACCCAAATCTGTGTGTGTTTGGATTCATGAAACAGTAAGGTCCATTTAGAAATGTGTGTTGTTGTTGTTTCGAATGCCCACAATGAGTAGTAGGTTATTCTTATGTGTGCCATGGAAAGGGCGTTAAGTGACAGGTTACAGTAGCTTTCCTCACATCTCGAGAATGATGATGAAGGTAGGCTGGGGCACTCCAGGCGGTTGTGCTATGCTTGGCATCATCTATGTGTCGCTTACTACTACAGAGATTACGTTGAACCTCACCTTGTTAGCCAGACTGTTGTCCTCGACAACAGCCTATTCCCAGGACGACCAACGAGGAGGTCAGGTGAGGGTCTTGGCCAGCATATTTCTCCTGGCCCTGGCTAACATTTTCTGATCAGTGTGTTTTTCCTGACCAGACGTTAGCCTCATCGTCCCTGAAATGTGTGTTAAAATTGAATGCAGTGGACGATTAACTTTTACTCAACCATTGGAGAAAAAAACTTAGCCTGGGACATTGTTTCTGTATACTCACTGATGTATTCATTGTGTTACCCCCAGTGTTTGCTATAGAAATGGCTGAATTGAAAACAAAGTCACTTCTTCCCGTCTTGAAAACAACACAATGACTAGACTGAAACAATTTTTAAAAGATGTTTTCTGTGTTTCACATGGATTTTGAAGACTATTCCATTATTGATTGTGATGAAGTCAAGTTTGCTGCAACTGCTTTTTTAAAGGTAGGTCTGTTTAGTTTGTATATGTAGATGTTATGAATACGTTTGTAGTGGGAACTAACAGATATGCTGATCTGGTCAGGAACACTATCAGTGCTATGTGGCAATTTCATAGATTTATTAGATAACTGGTGTACTAAAAAATGGGCATGTCTAAATGTTTGTGATGTAATTATAAAAATGTGGAAACTAGAAGGTTAAGGAACAAAACACAGTACAACACTTTTTGCCTTAATTAACAACGCATGCAAAGTAAGTAGCATGCCCTTTACAGAACGTCGCTTTTTACAACCACCATGGGTTACTGACCCTGATGCAAGCAGCCAGGTATGAGTTACTGGCTGCTGTCAGCTCATTTATTGCTGTATATCTGGCCTCATACAGATGTTTGGGGATGCAGATTTATATCAAAGAGATTATAGTAACATAGTTTTTATTATCAACCAACTAGAAAAACACAGTAAGAGTTTTTTAATGAAGATAATCCATATGGAAAGCTGTTCTTAAAGTTTCAACTAATTAGATGCAGTCATTTTCACAACACACAGATAATGAAGGTATATCAATCAAATTTTGTCTAGAACCAAATATGGATTTAACCACATATTTAATAAAATGAACCAGAGCTTTCTATACATAATCTTTGTGAAATGGAGAGCAGAATACATATTAACTTCCTGCAGGAAGTACGTTTATACATTGTGAAAAACTTGGTATACTTTTGTACATAAATTTTCAAATTTGATGTCAAGAAAATTCCTAAGCCAACATGCTGGTTCAACGTACAGAATGAGTTATAGAATGTAAATGTACAAGGCAGGAAATTCATTGTTTCCAAATAGTTACATAATCTTAGGGCCTCTTGGTAGCTCGTATGGTTCTAGCTAAGATAAACTAAAATACATAACAAACCTTTAGGACAAAATGAGGTCTAAGAGAACAATGCATAGTTTACAACAGCAAAGATAATTAAAATAAAATACATTTTTAACATGTAAAAATACAGCGCTCATCCCCATTGCTGGGGTCCACCAAGGTGTTTTATAGAGAAGAGAAATAAACACCCACTTGTCCTGGTAGTACCAAACAGTGTAAAGGCTAGGTTTTAGTTGCACCTCAAGATAGAAAAACAATTTTCTCCAGGGCTTTGAACCCAACCCTCTGGATAAGAAGGCCGGTATTTATTTTGTCCTGCCACTCATCATGAGGCCAGTATTCCGCCACCCAGTTCTAGATGCATAGACTATATGATGGAATATAACAGGTCTAACCTTATTTTATATCCTAGGTCACGGTATCATTTAAAATAATATGTATCAGTCCTAACAATATTTTATATCCTAGGTCACGGTATCAGTTAATATAATATATAACAGGGTTAACATATTCTCTATTCTTTCTTCATTACCACTATCACTCCTTAACACACTCTAATTTTAATTTAACTACAAACAATTCTTTTAACACAGGTAAAACAAAGCATGTATTTTTCACACAAGTAAAACAATATGCACATCAAATCAAATCACTAGGCTCATTGATAATATCATATTGTGCATCAGTTATAAATGATTTCTAATGTCTCTCAAAAGGTTGGTTATCATCGCTTCTCTATCTGGCTAGGATTACTTCTAAAGGTTCGTGCAAGTAGCACAGGTCTTACTCTAGTACTAAACTTTACCCAGGGTTCTCATCACGTGGTCGGAATCTAGCAATTGTTCTATTCACTGTCTCTGTGCGTTGATATAAAGGATGCCTATCTACAATTTATCAGTCCTCATCTATTTGTCCTCTCAGCTTACACAAAAATGGATGACTGCTGGACCTCTTGTCTCGTCTCACGTAAGGCGGATGTCTACTGGACCTCTTGCCTCGTCTCTACATCAGGCAGTCGGTGACTGCATCTGTGCTCTGTCTGCAGCTGTGCTCGTGTCTATGACAGACAACAGTGGTTGTGTTACTGTGGTTGTCAGGACGAGGAAACCCACAAATCACAACGGTCGTCTAGGACGACAGCTTCATGTTACAGCAACCCGTCTCCGTCTGACGAGAATGAAGTCAGGTCACTAGAGCAAGATGTTAGCGACGACGTCTCGAACAAAACATCACACAAAGACAGATTCTCACATGTGTGTGGTCTCTCGTTGCCTTTCCGTGTTGGTCTGCTTCGGTGGCTTCTAATTCTATGACTCTACTATTGTCACTCACTGGCTAAGTTCTGTAGCTTTTAACTATCTACTTGTTCTTGACTAAGTGCTACTCACTATACTGTCTGGTAGGATGCCCTTGTCTGCTGTTTCTGATATGTCCTTCTATTCTGTCTCCCCCCAGCTTATATGCTAAGCTTCCCCCGCTTTAGTCCATGACTTCTACTTTCTTGAGTTCATTTCCCACAAACTTTATTAGAACTCGCGTGTCCCAAAGAAAGGCTGACTTATTTTCCAAACTACTGACTGACGCGCTTGTTGACAGGGTTTTCC
Organism: Ariolimax columbianus; assembly: GCA_036924085.1. Lineage (NCBI taxonomy): Eukaryota > Metazoa > Mollusca > Gastropoda > Stylommatophora > Arionidae > Ariolimax > Ariolimax columbianus. The sequence goes on along the minus strand of JAVGWX010000010.1, from coordinate 22,248,317 downwards.
AGTTCAAACCGTGAGAATGCAACCTATTATGGTCGGCCAGCCCCAACTTACATTGTTTGAGAGTTGAGGACCATGCATCGTTCAATGAACTGAAACTCTCGGGCCGGGTTCTCAAGTTATGTTTGGGTACCACAAACGGGATTTTCAGGGCTTCCCTGGCTTTGGCTCGTTGTACCCATGTAACTCTGTTTCAGGAAATCATGAGGGAAAATGGCCTAATTAGCCAACAAATCTTCAGCAAGATCAATTTACAGTGTAGCTCGATGGTAAGGGTTAAAGAAAAACATTTATATAAAATACGGCCAGTTGTATTCCCGAACTCAAAAGAACAGCAAAGAATAGTCAAGTCAGAGTAAGGAGGGTTGGTAGGGTGCTGGCTATCCTACCCTGTAAAAGTTATGATGGCTTAATTGATTCCACATGAAACATACCAGAGTCCTCTTCTTCCTGCGGAGTTTTCACAAAATCTGGGGGAGCGAAAGTGGTTCCACTCAAGTTCAAGGTCATAGTGTGCTGTCGCCGCTTTACCTCAGTTTGACTCTCGACTCTGACAACCTCATAACACTTGCTGTCCGCATTACCTTCGACCTGGTTTTGATTTCAGAAAAATTGTGAAAAGTAATAAAATTTAAAAAATTTAGTTGTTTGCTCCTGGGAATATGAATAATATTTGGCTGTATTTTACAATTGTGGTGTATCATCTGCATCTTTTGGCTCAGCACATCTGTTTCCTGCATATTGTTTTTTGGTAGGTTAACTCTTTCTAGCCTGTGGCTGTCCTCAGACCATCTTCAAAGCAGCAAGTGGTTTGGAGTCTTCCTTTTCCAAGAAGAGCTGCCTTCTAAGCTAGTGAGTCGCATCTACTTGGGTTGTCACCGGTTTCCTCCTGCAGCCTTTGATGCACCAGTATCTCATCTGCATGACAACAGCTGCTGGCTCTGAAATCAGAGTTTTCTTTCTCCTAAATGCTGCCTGTCTAGGCTGATGACTCTTGTCTATCTGAAGTATCTATTTCTTCTTCTTCTTCTTCGTACGCTGTCAGACGTCAACTTGTATTTGTTCGAAGAAAGCAGCTGTCATCTTGAGGCTGTCAACACTGCTATAGAGCTTGTCTAGTGTTGCCACTGGTGATGGCCACATGTGCTTTCTCTGGTCCTCGTATGTCGGGCAATTTTATAGCAGATGTTCAGCGGTCATTTTCCCTGTACCACAGGTGCATTCGTCAGTGCCACCTATCTTCAGTTTGTTGAATACATGGTACCTCAGTCTGTTGTGGCCTGTGCGGAGTCTGAAGACCACGACCTGCTCTCTTCTGTTCAGCTGGTAGTAGGCATCATTTTGTGCGTAGCCAGTATGTTTTGTTTCCCATTTGGCCATGTATCTGGCTGTAATAAACCTTTTGGACTCTTCGTATGTCACACTAGAATCTGGTTGGGGTAGTCTTGCACCTTCTTTTGCCAGTCTGTCTACCTCCTCGTTGCCTTGGATGTTACAGTGGGATGGAACCCACTGTACCACTACTCTTTTTGGTGCAGACTGCTGGCATAGTTGACAGAGTACTGCTCTTAAATCATTAAGTTCAGTATTTTTCTGGCTTTTTAGTGCTGTAACCACGGCCAGGGCATCTGTAAACAGGACTATCTGACTTTCATTGCTTTCACCTGTCAGCATTGTGAAGCATCTATTTCTGGTTACAAAATTCTGGTTCGCAGGAGTTCAATTTCTCAAACAACTTCAGAACCAAACTATAATCGCTAAAGACCCCAGCAGAAATGATCCTACAACACAAAAACCATACACATGGAAAAATCCTGATACTAACTGATGCACAGTCAGCCATAACAGTTCTGGAATCTTACAAGAACACTGAACTGAATGAGGGCAGCCTTGGCAAAAATGTCTCAAGGGTTCCATAAAGCAGTGATTCAGTGGATACCATCACACTGTGACAGTCGCACACGTACTTCTGAGGCCTGGCACACATGACAGCCGCACATGTACTTCTGGGGCCTGGCACACATGACAGCCGCACATGTACTTCTGAGGCCTGGCACACATGACCAGCCGCACACGTACTTCTGAGGCCTGGCACACATGACAGCCGCACACGTACTTCTGAGGCCTGGCACACATGACAGCCGCACACGTACTTCTGAGGCCTGGCACACATGACAGCCGCACACGTACTTCTGAGGCCTGGCACACATGACAGCCGCACACGTACTTCTGAGGCCTGGCACACATGACAGCCGCACACGTACTTCTGAGGCCTGGCACACTGACAGCCGCACACGTACTTCTGAGGCCTGGCACACATGACAGCCGCACACGTGTGACAAGACTGTCTCCAGCACACAGATCTGAGGAGAAGGATATAGTCCACACTCACTCCCCTCAAGGAGAAACTGTACGGTGGTACTGATGCCCTGAAAAGAAAATCAGACGTTATAGGATAACCCAGAGTCCCAATCTCAATAAACACTGATCGCATGAGGAAGAGGGAGTGGTGAGCAGATTCTTTCCTCTTTATGGTGGGATTCAGGGTCCATGTTAGAGAAGTGGGGCCCATCATGAGGGGAAGTGGTGGGCTGATTCTTTCCTCTGTATGGTGGAATTCGGGGTCCACGTTAGAGAAGCGGGGCCCATCATGAGGGGAAGTGGTGGGCTGATTCTTTCCTCTGTATGGTGGGATTCGGGGTCCACATTAGAGAAG